>JAVXUO010001217.1:0-700884 GCA_033065855.1 Escallonia rubra
GGCTTGTAAGGAAATCTTTAACTTGCTGGTCAACCTAGCAGGTATGGACTCAGTTCAACTACAAACTAATAACAAGGGCCTTTCACCCAATTTATTTGGTTTTGGTTTTGATCAATGCGGGAGTCTCCTACCTGGACGCTACAAGGGAACTCACGATGTCGATACTGGGCCATCCAGGCCACCAGGTCTTCCCCCTGAGTAGAGTCACTCGTCCTCTACCTCTCTTCTTTGTCATGCTAGCTCCAGATTATTTGTCGGATCATCAGATAATGGAAATTCCAATGAGGTGGCTGAAATCAATTTTATGCTCAGATGTGAAGAGCATCATCTATCTTGCTTGTAATTTGACTGGGCTAATGCCAAGAGTGAGATGCTCCATTTACCTGCTTCCCCTTCCTCCTTCTACTCTACATCATCAGAGTCCTCTCTTAAACGCAAGCACCTATCCAACAATCCATGATTTCTGCCAAGAAAGGTAGATTAGTCCTGAAATGAGGCATTGTTCAATAAGGCAGAGCGCAAAAAAAAATTAAAAAATAAGACATAACAGCGACCTTGATTTTGAATTGGAGTGGGGATTAAAACGGTGGCGTGATCATGACGCGAGCAGCAAAAACAGTGTCCCTAATGGCTCTGGTGCTGTGAAAAATTTAGAACAAAGTCTTGTTTCGTTTGATTCAAGACTCATTATTATATCTTCTTTATCCTCAACAAGATCTCACTGCTCGAATGCTAGCTCCGTACGCTCACGACCTTCGCATGAGCGGGACAGAACATAGGTGGTGGAATCGGTGGATAATGTCAACATCAGTAAGTGATCGTGTTCTCGTGATCATGGTCTAGATTCATTCCTCAATTTTGTTACTTCTACTTCATTTGTTCCTTTGCATATGGGGATGATCCCTCATATTGTTGATATTGATTGTTCGAATTATAACTTGCTTAGTTTTCCTCCAACTGATTTTTGTCCTGGGTCTGATGTGGATGGGGTAATGAACTGTGAGTTTAGTGTGAGTGTTGAGGCTTTGAGGATTGGGCCTGACCAATCCCCAATGCTGCAATGATGATTCTATGCTGGAATTATAGCGGCATGGGTCAGCCAGCCACAGTTTGTACAACATTGCGTTTGATCCACATTGATCACCCAGATGCTATTTTTGTTATAGAAAATAACATGCTTGTTTCTAAAGTAGGTTGTTTGTTTAGGAAGTTGGGCTTCATTGATTTTGTTGGCCTTGAGCCAATTGGTTTAAGTGGGGGGCTCTAGTTGGGCTGGCTCACTTCCAGTCCCTTAACTGTGATATCGGTGCACACCAATTTCATTTTAATGACTTCGAGAGGGATGGATGGTTTTCTGGTATACTACGGTTTTCTTTATGGCCATCCTAATATTCAACACCGCCCTGGTGTTTGGCATTATGTTGCTTCTGTTTATCCCCATTTTTGGTCCTTTCTTTATTAACATTGATTTTAATCAAGTCTTGTCGCCTTGTGAGAAGTCGATTCAGAATTGTTATTTAATCACTGGCGCTCAATTGCTAAGGGATTTACTTGTATATTTTGGACTATATGATGTTCGTTAGGATGGTCCTTTGTATACCTAGGTTCGTGGCACCCCTGAACATGGATTCCTGAATTTAGATTATGTCATGGCTTCTCCTCCCTAGATAGTTCATTTTTTTAAGGCGATCGCTAGTAATCTAGCAATTCAAAGATCTGATCACGCGCTGATTCTATGTGACACTAACCCTCTCAGTTACAAGTTCTCGTTGCCTCACCGCTTTGAGCTCATGTGGTTTTCATCCCCTAAGGTGTTCTCAGTAATTCAAGATATGTGGGATGTGTCGACTGCTGACTCCCCCCTTTTCCAAGTCATGAGCAAATTTAAGCAGGTTTTAAGGGGACTACGCCAATGAAGTAAAGGTAGTTTTAGTGATCTGAATGCTCAAATAATTGAGGTTCGCCATCGTCTGCTATTTTTTTTAACAAGAGTCTCACCTTTTGCAGGAGGGTAGTGCTCAAGAATATTTTCTTCAATGTAAGTTGGATTTCCTGTTGAAATGTGAAGGGCTTTTCTGGGCTCAGTTCGCTGCTGTTCAAATCATTCATCTCGCTTAAAAATGGTAATGGTAATATCTTATCCAATGATGAAACTATCAAAGATCTTATGGTTTCTTATTTTTCTCGCATATTCTCTCCTTTGGAGCCACCCTCGCCTTCTGTAAATCAAATTCAATCTTTTCTCTGTGGTTTCTCATTTGACACCGTCTCAGCCGTGCACCCCTTCACCGAGGAGAAAATCAAGAAATGTGTTTTTCAATTAAGATAACTAAAAGCGCCAGGCCCAAATGGAATACCTACTCTAATGTATCAGCATTGTTGGCCTCTTGTTGGACCACTTATTACTAGAGATGTTCTGTCTTTCCTTAACTCAGGGTATATGCTTATTGAAGCTAATTGTACCTTCATCTTTCTCATTCCCAAGTAGTACCCTTCGGAGTCTGTGGGAGATTTTCGTCCGATTCGCTTATGCAATGCCATTTACAAAATCATATCTAAAGCCCTAGTTTTTAGAATGTCGCCTATCATGCCTATAATTATAGCTCAGAATCGAATGTTTTTGTCTTTGGACGTTGCCTAGCAGATGATGTCCTGCTTGCGTAGGAGCTCACTGAGTGTGTGCGCTGGCAAAAGAAAGGAAATGTGGTCTTGTGACCCCTTAAGTTGGATATGAGTAAAGAATTTAATAGAGTTAGTTAGACCTTCCTACATGAGGTGCTACTGAGCTTTGGTTTTCTCAATTTTGGGTGACTCTAATTCTTCAATGCGTGAGTACATGGTCATACTCTATTCTCATAAATGGTGCCCCCGCCAAACCTTTTAAGCCTTGATGTGGTATTAGACAGGGTGATCCTTCATCGCCGTTTCTGTGCATCTTGTGCTATGAAATTTTGTCAATGAGTTTAGTCTCGGTGGTACCAGGAAAAGTCCAAGGTATAAAAGTAGATAGTAGCTCTCTTGCGCTGACGCACTTAATGTATGCTGATGATGTCTATTTGTTTCTTGCATCGGGCATTTGACCGGCATATAGCTATTGTTCAAGAGGTGTTAAGAGATTATTGTATGACGTCTGGGCAGCATATTAATTAGGAAAAGTCTAACCTTATGATCAGCCCAAAAACACTTCCCTGGAGATAAGGCACTAGATTGAACAAGCGCTTGATTTCAAGGAAAAACAAGCATTTAGAAAATATTTGGGAATTAATTTGGCCGTTGTGAAGAAAAAAAGGAAATCTTTCGGGATGTAGTGCAAAAAATCCAAGATAAGTGTTCTCATTGGTTAGGGCTCTGCTCAATAAGGTGCGTCGGGCTACGCTTATCCATTCTGTCATTTTTTCTCTTCTGGTGCATGTCAGTGTACAAATTCAATCAAATTTTTGCTTGATTCTGGTGGTCTGATGATGCTTCTCGAAAATTAATTCACTGGGTAGCGTGGCATACTTTATGTTCGCCGAAGGAATCGGGAGGTTTGGGAGATTTTGGATCATCCAAACGGTCTCTTAGCTCAAGTACTTAAAGGTAAATACTTCCTTCAGAGTAGTTTTCTCAACATTAGAAGCCCTAGGCATGTATCCTGGATTTGGAGAAGTTTATTGGTGGGGCAACGAGCTCTTAAACAGGGAATATAGTGGCTAATTAGAAACGGTCGCTTTGTTTCTGTCTGGATGGACTGGTGGTTGCTTCAGAAATTTCCTGCCCAACTTCAAGTGTTTCGCACAGAGTAAAATGAGCACTGGCACATCTCTGATTTATTCCAACATAATACTACTCGTTGGAACTTGCAAATTTTGCTTGATACATTCCCTTTGAATATTGTCTCTCGCATCCTATAACTAGTAACTTTGCCATATGGAGCCGTAGATGTTAGTTTATGGCCTTATGCCAAGGGATGGTTCTTCTTGACACGCCATGCTTATAGTCACTTAGCACATCTCGCCGAACATTACTTGTCTCTGGTTCACTCCTTGCCGTCCATGTCTGGCGCAGACTATGGAAAATGCCTATTCCAGAGAAGCTAAAAATAATTCTATGGAAATTTCTTCATCAGCGACTCCCGGTGTCTGCTGCCCTTTTGGAAAAAAAATGTCAAATCTCTGCCATGTGTTCGCAGTGTCTAACTTGCCCAAAAACGCAAAATCACCTTCTCCTCAAGCGTAGCCACATTCAGAGTATTTGGCTCGCTCATTTTGGTCAAGGTGGAACCCCTAGGGGTTCTTCTATCAGTGATTGGATTGTGAGTTTGCTTTCTAAGTCCATTCTCCGAAGCAGTTTGTCTCTTTATCATTTTGTTGGCATTTTTGCTTTCCTCTGGTCTATTTGGTATGGTTGAAATGTGGTAGTTTTCAGGGGAGAAAAATTTACTACTTCAAGTATCATGGCATAAGGTCATAAATTGTTGTTCAATGTCCATGCCATTCCTCGTTTCCAACAATGTGTGCAGAAAATTGATACCAAGACTGGTAATCAGAGATCTACAGTGCAATTTAAACATTTTTTTCACCCGTTAATCCGTCTGCTATTTTTAAATTGTTGATGCTGTCCTTTTTCACCTAACACTACTTTATGTGCCATCTCAGTTGCCAAGTCTAGGGAGTCTAAAAACCATCTATCCGTAGTCTCTTCCTATCCTAGCTCGCACTTTGGTATTGGGATGATTTTGTTTACTTCTACCTAGGTTTCTCACGGGGCTTATTCTGATGTTACCTTCTCAAGTAGTGCTACTAGTGTAACAACTGAATCTATCCTATTAGGTACTGCTTGGTTAGCTCATCACCTCTGTTACCATATGATTTTTCTGATTCCTCACTCAGATGTGCTTGTGCAGGTGAAAAGTGTTGGGGAGGGGGGGGGGGGTTCCACTCCATGCATATCGTCCATGGCACTGATAGTGTTTTGTAGCTTTCTTCGGCATTAGCGTTTTTTGCCATCAACTCAGGTCAATGTTAGATGCAGGAATTGTTTGCTCATTGTCAGCTTGTGCTGCTTTCTTGATTGTTGCTCTTGGTGATATAGTGCCTTAGTGGTGTTTTGTTTTTTATGTTATCATGTTGGAAGTGCCTCCTTAGCTTGTGGTTATTAGTATTATCTTACATTGTACTTCTTAGTATAAATTGTAATTACTGTACATATTTTTCGGTTGGTATATATTTCTTATTCCTTGAAAAAAAAATTTATCACTTTATTGTCAAATCAAAATAAAAAGTTAAGTGAAAGCAAAAATAGAGAGCAAGACTTGTGTGCAAGAGCCGAGAGGAGAATTTTATATGCAGAATCATTACCCAATAGAAAATGTGAGGAGACAGCTGAAGGTGAGTCAATAGGGACCATGAAAGCTACCGTACCCTGACCCACCCCCCTTGTCTTCTCCTCCCAGGAACCAATCCAAGATTTTCTTATACAAAAAAATCCCATGTATGATGTACACACACACACACACCTGTTGCAAGCAACCCGAACCAACCGTTTTGTTTCCCATTTCGTTTCATTGTTGAAACACATTAGTCCATCAAACTCTTGCACCAAATCCTAACGCATCAGAAAATCCAACTCTGAAACAAAATCTTGGTGCCTCAACGCTAACATGTGCTGGGGTCTCTCTTCACCCTTCTTGATCTCAGCTTGACTCCGGGTTCTCTCTTGTGGGTTTTTATCCTTGTGCCTTATCTCGTCTTTTCTATGGCGAAAATGAAGGTTTTGGTATCTGGGTTTGTTCTTTTCTTGATCTTTGGGAGACTAACGTGCGCCGAGCTCGTTAGGGCTTCTTTTTGCCCTTTAAAATCCGTCAAAGATTCGATCTTGGGGTCACGGGATCCGATGGCGATGATGTGTCCCTTAGATGGGTTTGAGACTTTTAATGTTGCTGGTGTCATAGAGGTATATACAAATTTTTTCATGTTTTGGTAATTAATTGGTCATTGTTGTGTTTCTTTTTCAATTGCACTTTTTAGGTGAAAAACTGTTCTTTTTCCTATTTGGGGAAATTTGTGGTATATGAGTCACTGTCATGTTTTGTTGTTTGAAAATAATATTAATGTTGATTGATCTTTAATTTCTTGTTGGTTTGATAATGTTGTGGTAGTTTATTTGGTTTGTTGTGTTGGGTAGAAATTTTGGTACCTGAAGGTACTATAATCTCTCATAACTTGTAACCACTGCGAAGGTTTTGATTCTTTCGTAGGTGCTTCTGAAGGTTATAGGAGGAATAGGGACAGAGGGGAGGAGGGTATTGAGAGGAGTTGGAGTTGCGGGTGAGAATAATCGTTTTCTAGGCATTGTAGATTCTAGTATTTGGAACACACGACTAAACACAACCAAGTTGTTTTAGCCTGTGCATTCTTCACCATTTCCACTCCTTTTAGAGCTGTTTGTTATATTCGTCTTTTTCAGTTTGCAATCTTTGCATAACTCAAAGAGATGTAAATGCTACTCTTTCAATCTGTCTTGTCCAATCACGGTGCAACCTGTAATTATTTTCTTGCTGTTTTATAAAATGAAATGAGTAACAACCAGTAATTCATACAAATGTGACAGCCCAAATGATGTTATAGTCCTAGCATTGAGGGCCAGTGCTTTGAAACACTTACAATAACAAGTCGCGTCATTTGATCGTTAACTTCTTGGGCTACATGCCAATAGTCTTCTATCTTATAAACATGTTGTGTGGTAATAAGCACTAAAAAGCATGTATTGCTCTCTAGGGTCAAAAATCTTATTCCTATTTGTTTGTGTAAGTCGACAGACAAGCAATCTTACTTTCTTCTCTTTATATGCGAGATTTTTGACATCAGTCCAATCGAGTCCGTAGTGGTGTTGGCCAATCAAAACAGTAATTTGAGTGGCCAATGGTACGTCGTCCATTTCCTCTTCATCAAGTCTGTCAGCATCCTCTCTCTCTTCCGACCTATTAAGGTAACAACTTAGCTGGCCAAAGACAAGCCCGTAAAGATCCCAAGCCGCGAGGGAACAGACCTATGAGAGCCTTTCACCAGGGATGCGCGCGCGCGCGTGTCCTGACTCCCGATCTATGATGGTAGAAGTTGCTAATGATTGAATGAGTGTTCCTTAAGGATCAAAGTTCATTCTGCTTGGCACTGTTTGCCCTGAATTTGTACCACGAAAACAACTTTGACGTACCTGTGGAGAAAAGATCGCATGTTAAGTTACATTGTCAAGGTTATTTGCTGCCCAAACTTGTGGAAGGAGATACATTTTTACATTCAAATTTCATCCCTGATGTGGCGTTATGGTAGTATGTAAAAACGAGGTTATGTTGCTTTGTTGTTAAAGAAAAAAAGCAGTTCCAACATGAGGTTCTCGAGATTGAAAGTACAGGAAGCTCATTGATGCTTATTGCTTCCAGAATCTAGACAATATATTCAATGTCCTGTCAGTGCATAGTTGGCTTTCTCACATCTTCAGACGCCGGGGATTTGTATCGGACACGAATAGGGTGCTGGTGCAATGGATAAGCTTGCTTATTTTCTCAAGCTTTTTACGTGTCAGATATGCTGGGGTATGCCTAGTTACGCACGAATGTAAGTGGATTGGCAGATGGATTGAGTTGTATTATTGGAAGGAAGATGGGGTCCAGCTTGCAAACCTTAGCTTGTGGCAAGAAAATCAACATTGTAGAAAATCAACATGGCATTTGACTTTACTTGAGGGGAGAGAAGATCCAAGACATTAAGCCCTTCCTTAAAGAGGAGTTTTTACTCCCAAAGAACGATTAAGATCAGCGCACCCTTATTGCGACTCAATCGACAAGGCATGCTAGTTCTAAGGATTCTCCAGTGTGTTGTCTGTGCCATTTGATTGATTGCTCCTTCATTTTGACCGTAAAAGAGAACATAAAGGGTGTTGGTCTTGGGAATTTGGCACGATCGTCAATTGTTTTCCCAAGTTAGTACAAATATGGGCGATTACGTGGACTACTGGCCATCTGTCACTTTTTTGGTTGAGGTGTAATGTGTCTTTCTGGTTCCATTCCCTAATTTGAGCACGTGTGTGTTGTATACTCCCCTCAAAATTTTCATATCGACATATCCCTGACGTGTCACACTCTTATGCTTTTCCGTATGCATTCTTCTTTGGGCAAAGTCAGTTCAAAAGAGGTATATGGAGGATTGGACTTTAGCTTGTCTTAAAACCAGGTATAGGCTGACAGAGGATGATGCTATGATAGTATTACCAAAACACGTCTGCGTATGAATGATCCATAGGTACTAAGTTCTGTTGGTCTCCATGTCTGTATATGAAGCATCTCATAATACTGCGTTGCGTTAACGAACATCATTCAGAAATCCCTTTCCTTTAATCTAAATAATTATCCTTCAGATATCGACCATGGCCAAGTAATGTTCTAGCTGAACACTACATGAATGGTTACTATAGAATTTTAGGTGATGCTTTAAATTTGACAAACAAATAGCTATCTATATTTTCTTGAACTTTGCAACATCCGCACCCGTAATTATACATGCCAAAAAATCAGAGCAGCACGAATTTTTTTTTTCCAAATCCTGTACTCCGCCAAAAACATCTATTTGTTAACTTTTAACTGTTTGTCTTAGGCTTGTGTTTTTTGCACCAACTAGAGGCCTTGCAACTATAATTGACTTTCTTTTGTTGGAGTATCATGACATTTGGGCCTTTGGCTGATCAACCTCTTATGTGATTCATGTAGATTCATTAAACTTAATATTGTCTAGGAAAAATAACTTTCTACCGCTGGAAATTTAAATCTGTTTGTCGCAATCATCTACTTGATGGATGAACTGAGCTGCCTCCTGAGTATTTTGTATCTACATGTAGTATTGGCAGCTGCGGATCATTTGTTCGGGATGAAATTTGGAAAGGGTACACTTAAACGATACACATAAATTAATTTTTCAATTTATATATTGTTGTATACGTCGTTTTGTAACGTTTTGATGACAAGATGCACCTCTTGGCATGCTGCTCAAAACCGATTTTTTGTTTCTCTAAGTGACTCCATGGTTATCACTTTCACCATTAAGTCTTTTATATTATTTTCCATTTGTCATTCTTGAGACCTTTGCTGCTTATGCGGTCAATGCATGTAGATAAGTTCAGAAGCGCAACTACATTGTATTAGATTATCATGTTCAATTTCTTTGCTGGTGGAATACTAATTTTGACATCAACACGTTTCTGGTGTGAAGGGAGATGAGGTCTCTTTGCAGAGAGCATTGAACATGGTCCACAGGAACACTCATGATTATGTTGCTGTGCTTTTCTATGCATCTTGGTGCCCTTTCTCTGGAGGTTTTAGACCAAGCTTTTCTATACTGTCTTCCTTGTATCCTTCCATACCACACTTTGCAGTTGAAGAATCGGTAGTAAGACCAAGGTGTGTAAACCGTTTTCTTATGTAGATTCATGTTTTCCCAGTATGATGTTGACACTTGGGAATCATAATAATTTGCAGCATACTCTCAAAGTATGGAGTTCATGGCTTCCCCACTCTCTTCCTTTTAAATTCTACAATGCGTGTGCGCTATCATGGCTCTCGTACCCTTGGTTCTCTTGTTGCTTTCTACAGTGATGTTACAGGTAAAATCTTCTCACGGAGACTGTTCGATGGTGACTGTCCTTTACTTGTTTTGGATGATATAAAGTTGACCCCCTCCCCCGGCGCCTTTTTTACCTCTTTAGTAAAAGCAAATGTCTTCAACTGTTTTTTCTGGGACTGTCTTCTTGATGAGATTCTCCTTACTTCAAGGAAAAATACTGGATAGTATGTGCCTCAAAATGATTGACTTTCTGCTTTTATCTTGACATCTTATTATTAGAAAGCATTTTCAGTTTTGGTTTCCTGACGACCTAGGTTTTTGCCTGTTTATCTCTTTATGATGAAAGAAGAAAATATTGACAGTCCTGTACCTGCTTAGAAGTGTGCATAGTGCTAAGCATGGTTTCTATGTAGTGAACAGTAATACTGTATTACTCTCATTCGGCTTGAAGTCATAGATTGGGTTATCCTTGAACTTTTTCTTTGGAACGATTTGCCGGAGAATAGGAGAGTTTTTTTTCTTTGTCCTTTGCAATTTGATTTTCAAGGACTAATTAACATATGTATACAGGTATTAAGTCTGCATCGGAGGATGGAACATCGTTGGACAGAATATGTCTCTTGTCGAATCATGAGAAAGACAACAACAGTGAGCCGGAGAGCTGCCCATTCTCATGGGCTAGGTCTCCGGAAAATTTGCTTCAGCAGGAGACATATTTGGCCTTCGCGACAATCTTTGTGCTTTTGAGGTTGCTCTATCTCCTTTCTCCAGTACTGCGTGCGTGCACTCAATTTGCTTGGAGAAGACACATGCTACACTTAAGGTTGAGGAACTTGTGGGAACATCCTTTAGCCTACCTGGATCGAGCAATACAGTTGTTCAGCTCCCTTAAAGAGCCTTGCAAGAGAAGCAATTTGCAGGGAGGAGCAAAGAATGCCAAGGCTTGGGCTTCCAAGTCCTTGGCTTCAGTTTCATTTGGCGAAGCAAGCACCAGCCGGGTTGTGCCTGTAAGTTGAAATTGCTGATCTCTGTCGTAACTGCTATTTAGATGTTCCAACAAATAGTTTGGTTGCAGTGTCTTTAAAGTCTGATAAAGGGTGTTCTTGCCTAAGATTTGTATTTGTAGAGTAGAATTTATTTCACCATCCAAACAATAAGATGTTGGCGATTTTTGTTTGGTAGATAAAGCATCGGATTAAAATTTGTGAATATCTTTTTACCAGAAGCCAAATCTAGATTCTCTTATGATGTGACTTGAGTTGTCGACCTTTGATAATGTCTTTTTCTTACAGAAAATTTTTGGAGAAACTTAACAGTCTGTTAGTTATAGTCTTCAAACTTTTCCAGCATTATATGCCCGTTTGTTTTAAATATATGCATGCTTCTCTTCAAACCGTGTGGATATACAAGTTCCATGTGAAGGTAGAATTTAAGTTGTCAATCCCAACTAGCTTGAGATGGGCATTAATTGGATTGGAAGCGGTGCAGAAGAGTTCCAAAGTGCACTTGTTGCTTCGAGTACATTTACTAGTTCCAGCCTTCCAGATAAGTCCTCCGATTTAGGCCTTAACTACTTTGACAACGTATAAATTCTTTTTTCTTTGGTGGTGGCACCTTGACTCATTTCCTATGTTTCTTGAGAAAAATGAGGAACCATGTTCTCATATCTAGTATGTCAGGTACCTAATAGTACTTCATAATGGCACGGATTCTGTTAATTGTTGTTGAATGGTGACCAGGCAAGGCCTATCACACTTTCCTACAGGTTTTGAGCCATTTACAGTATTGGCACCACAACCTCCTAATTATGTTTGCCAAGCTCTTGAACTCAGGGTAGTTTGACACTTTCCTAACAGCTTTCAGGCCTATGACCCCTTACTACAGGTTGTAAGCCATTTCCTGTTCTATCATCAGCACAGCAACCTTCTAGTTCTGTTGCCAAGCTCTTGAATTGTGCTGTAGTTTATAAAAGCATAAACCGTGAAAAGAAAATCAGTTGATTTCATAACAGCATTAACACATCTTTTTTGCCTGGAGTGGACACTTCTATGGCAAAAGAGACTCATGCATGGTTTTTATTTAGCGAGTAATAGATGAGTGACCAATGCACGAGGACCAACTAGAAATAATGAGCCCAAAACTTCTAAGGCCTAAGTACCACCCATCAGTTTTAAAAGCTTAATCATTCCAGCGTGTATATCATGCTTCCCAGCTTTTATTCCTCGGAAGCATGGTGAAGGTGCCCAAGCTAAAGAAAAGTTACTCGAGGCAGTTTAGAAAAGAGTTGGAATAGTTACCAATGAAGTGGTGATATTTTCTATCAACTTTTGGCGTGTTCGAGCTGCTATTGGGACGCGGTTATGACTCATCAGGTTATAGGAGGTTCTTATTATTTTATTGCAATGTTTTTTATGTAATAGATAGATATGGTAGGGAAGAAGGGGGGGGGGGGGGGGGGGGGGGGGGGAAGGAGAGAGAGGAGTAGACCCACCGAAATTGTCTCGGTGTTACTTTTATGTTTGTTAGTTTAGACCAACTAGTCGGGACGGTTTCAAAACTCTTAGTCAATTTTCGGCGTGAGTTTTGAAACGTGGGTTAAGTCTTGACGTTGCACCTAAGGATTACTTACTCTTGTAACCGGTTCTTTCTATTCGTTAATACAAATGTTTCTTCTATTAACCAAAATATATATAAACAAAAAGAACTTTTTCATATATGATCAACAAGTTAAAGTCTCTCTCTCTTTCGTTCAATCGTGGCAGGTTGAACTTCGAACGAAAGCGTTATGTACACATGCATTACGTTTAGACAGGAGTGAATCTGAAGATGCCTTCCACGTTTGATTGTTGTGTTACGAGATTGTAATGCGTCGCCAAACCTTAAGTACGCACTCCGTTTACAGTTCCTTTCATCCAAAAATACTAGCGCTACAAATGCAACAAGTAACATCAAGAAAAGCTCACCATAACGGGAAATTTGCCACTCCATAGACCGTAGGAGTGTGGAATGTGTGTATATGCTAGCAAAACAAAAAAAAAAAAACTAAAATCGGAACAAAAAGCATCACTGCATCAGTCACTTGGCTGTTGGGTTCATTTAAGGTGTTCATTCAATAAATTGCTGTGCTCATACCAAACGTTGCAGTGGATAATCAATCGAGTGGATCCATTGATATGAATGTGGCAATACTGTGACCAACAAGAACTGTCAGACCACAATTCCACATTAATTGTTCCGGTTAATGCCATGCCATGATAACTTTTTGTAAGAAAATCGCTCGGTGTAAAGGCCCTCCACCAAACAACTAGAACGAATCTAGTATTGTCTCTTTTTTATTTTGGACGTGGTCAGGTGTTTGTTTATTTTTTAAAACATTCTTGAGATGATTGTTATCTTCACTCCTTCATAAGTTTTTTTTTTTGTCGCTAGAAATATTTTTTATTTAATGTATCTGACTTTCGAGCGACACAAGAAAGTTGATTGATACGATAGGGGGTGCAAATAGCGCTCACATTCTGTTAAAACGCCTCCTTATGATCTAATCGGGTGGGGCCAACCATTTGGCTAATAATTTTCTAGAGGGGCCTTTCATAAATTATTCTCCCCAAGTACCAAACTTTGCCAACGATTAGAATTGTCTTCGGACTTGAACTATAACTTTAGCGACAATTAGAGCAAAAGTATTGCCACAAGTCATGGTTCCTTTTGCCTTCTTTCGAGCAAAGCTGAGAAACCTAATCCTTGTATTATTTGACGAAGTGCAAGCAGAGGATCTCATTTTTCTTTTTCATTTTGTTTCCTTCTTTTTATATGGCCAACTCCCGTGCCATCTTAGGAAAGTTAATATTTTGCGTTGTGGGTTCAGCAGTTATGCTATCACATGTCAGTTTATGTCGGCCTAAAAAAATGTCCTCAAGAATCGAATCGAATCATATCATATCATATATATTATAATATGCATGATCGTTTGTGCATAAAACTTGGAACTTGGGTGCGCGTGTGCAAATTACCTACATGTTTCCATTTTGGTGCTGACACCCTGATCTAATTTTTTAATTTAGTGCCTTATATTCCATAATTGACGGACATATTGTAATTTTCTTCACTTCTATTAAGTTTTCAAGAGCAAATGCGTAACTTCTATCCCCGATCCTTGGCAGCCACATCAGCTTATTCAGTTCCCTTGTATCGGCCCACCACCACCATTAGATGCACTAAACTTGCAACCAGGACCACCATTCATACAACTACCAAGCCCCTCAAAATCGTCATAACCGAACCCAACCACAAGCGCCACTGCTGGTAGCTCCATCAAATCAACACTATTATCTTTTTTACTTTTTTGAAAAGACGGGTTACATCATGCCCATAAAGGCAAGTGAATCAACACACTGATGACATCCTCATTCGATAGGAAAAGTATCCATATGACATCCTCATTCGATAGGAAAAGTAGCACTAACAACTACCAACTACAAATTAAATAAACAAAAATACAAAAAGTAATAGGACTGGAAAAACAACTAAGCAAGCTCTAAATATAATAAACAGGCAATAAACTGAAAAATAAACTAAACAAGTAAAATTCTTCTTCTTCTTCTTCTTCTTTTAAGGATAAGGACTAAGATAAACAAAAAATATATACTAACTAAAAGAACAACAACTAAAGCCAACCAAAGTCAGCCCACACCAACACAACACTTTTCCTGCCTCTGCCACATGCCTCGACCGCCAGACCATAACGCCGACTCGCATTACCGCGTATTGTGAGCACTACTTGCGGCGCCGCAATCTACTACTATCATCAGTCCACCACCACCAGTCGTTAGTCCCTCCACCGCACCTGTCTACGTCGGCCAACCACCACCACCAGCCATATTGCCCTCCACCTCACAAGGCTACACCGGACATCCACCACTACCACAGCCCCATAGAGCCTGCATCGAAGCACCATCACCACCACCAAATTCAAGCCAATCGCACATTTCTAGAAAATGGGGAGGGGGGAAACAAACCCTAGAAGCGAAAAGCCTTTGACCTTGACTCACCTCATCTGCTCTGACCCACAGCCACGACGCTCCCACTGTAGCTACTCCGACCCACAACAACCACGTAGAAACCGCAACGGAGGAACCAACCACACCCATCTTCTCGACCCGCCCACGACCACGACCACCCACAACCCGATTGCCGTGCAACCAGCCAACCCTGGACGGCCATACCCTTCTATACCTCACATCCACATGGCTCCAACGCGTATCACAAAGACCCATCGACCGTAGCTCCACCGCCTACGGCAAAGGCCACCGGCCGCATCAACTACAAATCCCAATTGAAACCTAAAACTTGCACAAACCACATAATTAAGAAAGACAACTACTCAACCACGTCACCACCCACCGGAGGAATCTGACGGTGGTGATGGAGAATCGATTTTCAGAGAGAATGAGTAGTTGAGCGGAGGGGTATTTCCCTAAAATTCACAAGGTTGAAGACTTGAACAAGAACTTGTTCAATTCTAATCAACACCATTATCAAATCCACTGCCTTCACCAACACCAAACCCATCGAACCACATCACCGTCATCAACGCACACCAAACCCATACCGCCACGACTGCCAAAAACACCATCCTCACTTAACACCAAACCTACAGCCACCCGCACTGCCATCAATAGCATCACCACCACAACCTCGCTGCCCCTTCTTCCAAAACCCTAACTATTGAACCCATCTTTCCACTGTACAAACCTCCAAAGCCACCACATTCAAAGGTTCAAGCTGAAAATCGGCATTTAGAATTTATTAGTCAAATGTGTATGATTTGGTTGAGAATCAAATGGAGGAGTTTATTTTATGGGTATTGGTTGGTGAGAATGGAATGCCCAACTGTGGTGGATATGGAGACAAAGTGGACGGTGACGGTGGTGTTAGAGGGCTGGGTTGGTGGAGGTTTGATACCTACTAGATTACTGGCAACAACGCTAGTAGTTGGTTGATGAACGACGATGTTAAAAATGAAGGCTGGATCGACGTGGTTGAGATTGGTGTTTGAAATCCTCATTGGTCAAATGTTTGTCCGTTAATCGGCGAATACCGCACTAAATTAAAATATCAAATATTGAGCACCGATACTGATGTAGTATATGATAATTTACCCACATGATCCTAAAGTTCGAGATTTTATACACAAAACATCCTAATCTACGTTCTTTCTCTTCAACACATTCCCCTACTTTAATTTGACCGGTAGGTCGTTAAAGCTACTTTTTTCTTTGTATCTTGTTTTACCTAGGATAATAGATGAAAAAGTTAATCCAATAAAGTTAATTCGTGATCCAAAATGGCGTGTACAAAGTACAATCCTCCATCATTCATATATAGACTTAACCCCTCCATTCCCCCTTTTTGACCTCTCTCCCTTCCAAATTCACCACAAACTTTCAACCCACAAACTGTGGGTGTTTGTGTGTGTGTCAACGACTAAATGTCTAAGTGCTTCAGCATTGTGGCAGCGGTGAACTGGTGCTTCAAGTACTCCATCTTCATCTCGGGCCTCCGGTCCACGCTGACGAACCTCGGCGATGGCACCGTCATGCACTGCTGGGTGCCGAAGACCCGGAGAGAGAGCAAGCCCAACCTGCTCCTCATCCACGGGTTCGGAGCCAACTCCATGTGGCAGTGGAGCGACACCGTGTCCAGACTGTCCCCGCACTTCAACATCTACGTCCCGGACTTGGTGTTCTTCGGCGACTCGTTCACGACTCGGCCGGACCGGTCCGAGTCGTTCCAGGCCCGGTGCGTGATGCGGGTCATGGAGCAGAACTCGGTACGGAGGATGAGGGTGGTGGGGCTGAGCTACGGTGGGTTCGTGGCGTACAGCATGGCGGCGCAGTTCGGGGAGGCGGTGGAGAGGTTGGTGATATGCTGTGCGGGGGTGTGCTTGGAGGAGAGGGACGTGGCGGCGGGGCTGTTTCCGGTGAGGGACGTGGAGGAGGCGGCGGAGATCCTGCTGCCGTGCACGGCGGATAGGATGAGGGAGCTGTTGAGGTACACATTCGTGAGGCCGCCCAAGGGGCTGCCGTCTTGCTTCCTCCTCGACTTCATTGATGTATGGTTTACCTTTCACTCCATTTTTTTGGTTAATTGCGGGCCCCGTACGTTTACGAAATGACGTTAAAAAAAATATATATATATATATATATATATATATATATATATATATTTTGCGTACTTTTATTATTTTTTATTTTTAGATAAAATTATTTAAATAGTAACAAAAAATTAAAAACATCTCAAATGTGTTTTTCAACTTTTTTCACTCAAATTTAATTCAATATAAAAAAAGCTAATTTTTTTTGGTGAAAATGGTAAGTACATGAACGGATTTTCAAACTGAACATAAAAATGAAAACAGAAAACAAATATTGTAAGCGTACGGCTAAACATAATTATCATACGGTTCAATGCATGCATTCAAAGCGCATATAATTTTTGTCAAAACAATGTCCAGTTTTATAAAAATAAGTGGTACAGCCATCACGTAGCAGCTTTCTTTTACCGGAAGTCATACATGCGACTAGTTTTTATTACAAATCGTGTGTAAATAAAAAGTGTACATGGGTTGCAAGTATTCCGTAGGGAAAGTGTAATTGCAAACAAAAATGAGAATCACGAACCTTCTAAAGTCTCGTGATCAAGGTTGAAAGGTAGGTTTGCTACTAATCATGTTCACTTTTGTTGTATGGAAGTAACGTTTACCTAAGAAAGGTTGGGTAGAGCTCCTCAGAAAAGTTGATGCTCCCTCTGCAAAAAGAGCATATTTTACACAATATGTCTCACGTGATTAATGTCAAGTGTCAGACGAATTTGTTCTCTTTTGGAGTGAAGTTATCGGTTCTCTTGAGGTCGTATAAGAAAAGTGGATACTTGATGACCATAGAACAATAAAAAGTGTTACGCTGGCGCCCTTTCTAGATGCTGTAAACCTGGCCCTTTCTAAGAGTGGATACTTGAACAACAAATAAAAGGGAAAAGAGGGATGTGGCTCAGTTTGACAAATTTTTTTTTTTTTTGTTTTCAATTTTTGAAAAAAAAAAATTAAAGAGCAGCTTCATTTTTTTTTTTCTGTACAAAAACAGGTGAGTGTTTGATAACCCAGATTTTATTTTGAATTTTTTTTTTGTGGTAGTTTGCGGCGGCGGTGATAGGGCGTGGCAGTAGCCGACGGTGGCTGGTGGTCGCCGGAGGTTGCCGCCGGCAGTCGTCGCCGGTGGTGGCTGCCGACGGTGGGAGGGTGGTGATAGTCTAAAAAAAAAAATAAAAGCTGAAAAAAAAACTCATTTTTTGAGTTTTTTTTTTCTTCAGTTTAAAAACTGATTTTTTAAAAATAATTACCAAACGTCACTTTTTTTTTCAATTTTCAAAACTAAAAAAAAAGTTCCGTCAAACGGGGCCTAAGATGCCCTTTCTAGATGCTGTAAACCTGGCCCTTCCTAGATGTTAGGACGATTATTGGTTGCCTCGGTTCTACCATGAAATGGTAGATAGCGAAAGGGTTTTGCTACAATCATAATTTTATCTGCAACCCTGCCTAGGAAACTGCAAAGTTCTTCTCTGCATATGCATTTCCGGAAGCACATTTGTAGCCTCTTGACAAGTGCTTTTCAGAAGTATTACTGTGACATATTTGGTGGCGATGTTTTGTTTATAGCGGTGAGTTCTAGCCTCAACCGTGATTGTGCCGGAATTACAGCATGTACACGTTATAGTAGCAACAACCATGTGCCAGAATGACTGCATGAAGGCGATTTATTACTTTGTTTTGGCAATTTCCAGGGCTAAATAATATATCACTTCCTCCCGAGTCAAAAGTACTTCTTCAGATCCACTTTCTGAAGCGAATTCAGCGGGAAGAAGAAAGAAGTCCCCCCCGGGATCGCACACTGTGCGGGCTGAAAAGCTCTCCGACCTTCAAAGGGGAAGGCTTCAGATCCTCTTTCAGGTAGTTAGACCCTTAGGGCCTATGTCCTTCGTAATCCTTAGTCAAGTCCGTCCAATCTATCCAACTGAAACCATTCTCATCACTGGTTCGGGCGAGCAAGTGGAAAGGGTCCCTCTTTCTTCTTTTCCCCTTCTCATCCTAGTCAGATCCCCCTTCCCGATTTCTCGGTTTAGGTTCCTCTTGGGTTCGTTTGGCTTTGTTAGGGGGTCTCTATGTGCTGCCAGCTTGGGAGGATTTGGTCGGTTTCGATAGATCTTGGGGGTGGTTGGCAGTAGCCGTAGGTGAGGTTGAGCTTTGTGTGGCGGTGGTCGACAACGAGGGCGGGTGACGATTGTTCCTAATGGTGGTTGGTGTCCTGAGGCGACATTGGTTACAGTTGACAGTGGTGCAATGCCTGGCGGTGACGCAGACACAACTTGGCAGTCTTTAGGGTGACGCGTGTTGGCGCGTTGGCAATGGGCTTCTTGGGGTACATGGCTTGATGTGGGTAGTTGTTAACACGTGTGGACCTGTGGACACCTTGCCCTCGCGTGTTGTACCAGTGCCTTGTCATATCAGACTTTTGTAAAAAAAAAAAAAATCTATTTATTTTGTTATGTGATTTAGGTTACCCTAGGCATGGTGGTTGTCCTTGTTTGTTTATAACTAGTGTCTTGGTTAGGGAAAAGACGCACTACTCCTTCTATGCAGGTAGCCATCGAGAGACAAGTCTAGGGCGTTAAAGTCACCCAATTTTCTTTGGCCGCATTCGGTTTTACAAGGAGGTCTGGCTATGCCCCACTCCTTTGTCTAAAGCTCCACTGTCCAAAGTGCGGTATTACTTATTTTTTTCATTTAATGTACTCTATCATGTGGCTTCATATTTAGTAATGATATGATATGATTGCTAAGGTTTTTGCCCAAAGTCAAAATTAAATTTTGGGTTGAAATGAACTAACGTAGTTAGACAATTTACGCATCTTCTCACCACCCAAGATTTCTGTGGGAGCAGGTAATGTGGAAAGAGCATGTGGAGGAGAAAAAGGAGTTGATCCGTGCTCTTACAAAAGACCGAAAGCTATCAGACCTGCCCAGAATCTCTCAGGTATCTCACATATTTGGTAACATCATCTCAACCTCCTATAACCTTTCCTGATTTCAATGCTCACGGCCTGTGATTCTCGTGCAGCCAACGTTGATAGTATGGGGAGATCGGGATCAGATATTTCCATTAGAACTAGCTCATAGGTTAAAAAGGTGAGTTAATTCTCTGCGGTATGCGTGCTCTCTACCGGCGGTTTGGAGTAAAAACACCCCGATGATGGAATAAATATTATGCTTACGTTCAATTTCTGGGGTTATATGCAGGCATTTGGGGGAGAATGCTCAGCTGGTAGTCATCAAGAACCAGGGGCGGAGCCTGAAATATCTTTCAGGGGTACTAAAATTATATGTCCGTTATCAAAATTTTAATTTAAATAATATTAAAAACAAAGTGCACTTATAAAGCATACAAAAAGTAATATTAAGTTTCACGAGAGTCATTAAAGACTCTTTACAAGTACAAAAAAAATTACAAATACAAATTATATTCCGAGCGTTTACAAGCAAAATTACTAAATTGCTATTCGATAAGGCCCCGAAACGCTTGATAATAGTCTCGTTCCCAATAGTTTTGAAGACATTTTTCTCAATGTAGCAATTCATTATTCATTAAGCAAAGGTAACATATTAAACTAAAAGCAACTAGCATACTGCAGATAACAATTCTTTATTCATTCAGCATCTAAGACTCTAAGAGGCTAAGAGCAACTGAGCAAGAGAAGAGGGAAGACTCACCAGTCAGTCGGTCACCACTCACGCAAGGGCCAAGGCCAAGATGAAAATTCAGATCTGGCCGTTCTTCAAGGGCGCCGGCGCCGGCGCGTCGCGGGACTGCGGGACAGCGGAGGTCGACGGTCGTCGTCGTCGTCGAAGGCTCGCCGGTGGGTGGAGCTGTCGCCGGTGGATTGAGCTGTCTGAAGGAGGAGCTGTCGCCGTTGAAGGAGCTGTCGCCGTTGAAGGAGCTGTCGCCGGTGGGTGGAGTTGTCGCCGTTGAAGGAGCTGTCGTCGGTGGGTGGAGCCGTGGAGCTGTCGCCGGTGGGTGGAGCTGTCGCCGGTGAGACCGTGAGAGAGAGGCAGAAAGAGAGAGAGAGAGAGAGAGAGTGCTCTCGGCCAGTCTCGGGGAACGGGGATTGGGGAACGGGTTTCGGCCTCGGGGAACGGGATCTCGGGAACGGGGTCAACGCGGTTCCCAAAAAAAAAATTTATTTTTTTCCCCCCAGAAGTCAGGGGGTGCTTCAGCCCCCCCTAGTCCTAACGTGCCTCCGCCCCTGGCTCTAACTGGTAGAACAAAACAAACGATGCAACAGCAAAGAGGCAACAGGGAGACAACTTAGTTCATTCTTATATTCTTCGTTCTTAACAAATTATAAATAAAAATTCTGATCCCATGCTTTCCTCAAGTATGTTATTTCTTGCTTTACCATTTTCCTATCTTGCTGAACGACGTGATTCGGGAACATTTACAAAGGTCCCATGCTCTGTCCCAATCTCAAACTCTCTAATTATGGCTAAGGGCTGGAGAAATTGGAAGGAAAAGAAAAGGAGCGGATATGCTATATCTGCCCAATAAAAAAGAAGACGGGATACTTACACGATCGATTCATAAGCTCATTCAAGCTTTGCCTAGTGACACAAGCAGAGACTTGGAATATTTTCGCAACTTTGAAAGTAACTTTCAGAGTAGACTGAAATTAAGCAAAGCCTGGTCTAGTTTTGGAATGAAACGCTGCTAGTCAATCTGATGCAGTAAAAGGGCCATACAGAGGTTTCTTTACTTCTTCTGTGAGGATTCCTCGTCATACTCGCACCTAATGAAGAAAATGTATACAACCTAGTCACTTTGTTTCTCTACTCAAGCTTGGGTGACATGTCCTTGCTGATTATTACTGGTTATCACCACCAGATTACATATTTTTCTCGAAAAATCACCACAACACAGCCTTGATTATTGGTGAGTATTTCACACACGATAAGTAATCGAAGAAATGAGCTACATTCACTATTGATTAAGAATATGACTGCCTTTAAATAAACATTCAACTGCAATATGCCATAGGGTAATGGATGTCCATTGCTAATTAGGAAGCACGTCAAGTTAAGAAATGGTAAATGTAATTAAGATAATGTCGAACAGGTACCAAACATCTAAACCATGTAAACTTAGCTATGTTGACCACATTACGAACATTTGCCAGAATCCATGTGTTTGAAACTGAAACAGCGATTGTATTTTAAGATTCTAAAACAAACAGTAAGTAATCCCTAAGGTTGTACAAGATAACATACAAATTTTCATGTGCTGGCACTTCCACCTCATACAGCTCTCCGCGCTGCGAATAATCGTCGTCCTTCTAGCTCTGCAAAAGCACGCATATAAGTTACTGAAGCACAAAGAAATATATATATCTATATATATATAAAAAGCTAAAGCCTTCGCTTAAAATCGCGACACGTAGGATTTTGAAAGCTATATATTTACGCCACGTAGGATTTTTTAAGCTCTCAATTTGTTGACAAGTAAGAGTTTTTGAGTCTTCTCTTCCTGCCATGTCAATTCCAACTTCTTCCCTCAGAGTCCCCTCAATTTGTTGGATTCTTCAATTAAATTTGGACTCTTCAATCAATAAGCAACAAGTCCATAGAATCCTTGATCTTAACAATCCTATACTTTGCTAACTACTACCTTCATCCATCATAGTTTTATCAGATGTGTATCCACATAAGAATCATATGATTTTCTAACTTCTAGCTTACTTACGGTTCTCAACTGTTGCGTAGAAAGTTCTCCCAACAATCTCTACATTCTTCTCTTCTCAGAATTTACTTGATTTCAGTTTGCCTAAACTTTGTAAGCCTTCATCTCCAAAACCCAAGTATTATGCCTTCCTTCTTCTATTTCTTTGTTTTCCAAGCGTGAGCAGATACAGGGTTCGGGAGCCGGAGCATCACTAGGATTAGAGACTCCAGAAACCAAGGTTAGACATCAGTTTCTTTAATCTACTTGAAGCCTCGCAGCATAGTTTAGGGAAAATCCTTAGGTGAACAAAGTGGGTGCAGGAACTGGCACTTTGCTTGAATTTGTTGTACAGTTTAGTTCTTAATTTTTTGGGAGACCACTCTTTAATCGTTGTAAACCATATAATCTCTCTCTCTCTCTCTCTCTCTCTCTCTCTCCCCCCCCCCCCCCCCCCACCCTCTCTCTCTCTACACAGTGGAACCCGTCAACTCTTGATAAAGTGGAGAAGGAGACAGTGGACCTTGTGTTCCAGCCATTCAAAGAAGATTTGGTGCTCAACATTCCAGATAAGGAAGAATGCAGGTTTTCTTTAACTTCTAAAGTTATCCTATTTTGTATGTAGCTTCTACGTTGCTTTAATCACATATTGGGTTGCGGTTTCTAATTAGTTCCAATTCACAAATGCACAGGTGGGGTGGGAAATATGAGAATTCAGCTTACACTTTGAAGATGTCAAATGAACCAAACTAAGCTTCTTCACAGTGGCCATGAATTTCTTGAAATGATCGACATGTTCAAAATATCGTGTTGAAAGCATTTGTAGCCTGCAGCTAACCAGAAGAATATTCTATAGAGTACATATGTTACAAGAGGTAAGCATGAATTCAAAGTCCCAAGGTAATTACCGACGGACTTTTAGCGACTTGAAGCATAGACTATAAGCTTGATAAAGTTTTTATGGCTCTAATTTGTCCACGTCCTTCCATTTTTTTTTTTTTTTTTTCTGTTGGTAAGATATGCACTAATAATATTGGTTTAGTTTGATGCTTTTCCTCTACTTTTTTCACTACAAGGTTACCAACTATAATTATGTGCTTATGCGTTAGTTTGACTGTATTCATCAAGTGTTCCCTACCACATGCCTCTCTGATTTGCGCTTTGAGATTGCAAGAGGTAAGTTTTCAAGGAATTTTATCTTCCAAGCTTTCGGACAAGTTTACGAGTCTTTTGCATCAATCTTCCATGACTAACATGTTATACTTTGTTTTAACCAAATCAAAACTGAATTTTAAAGAAAATAATTGTGAATGATTCACAGATAGGTTATGATAAGCTGAGTTTGGGAAAGAGAATAAATGAAAAATTAAATGAATTTTAAGATAAATTTAACCCCTTAGTTGGAAGATTAAACATAGATAGTTCTTCTTATGTGGCGGTGGCTACATAGGGTGGTCCATGTTAATGGTTACGGTGAAGGGATGCTTCACCGTAACCAGTAGTGTCCATGTTAATCGTTACGGTGAAGGGATGCTTCACGGTAAATCCAGTAGTGTCGGTGGGGGTAGTGGTAATGTTAAGGCCGGTGAAGGGATGCTTCTCGTGCATGGTAGACAAAATTATAGTAGTGGTAGGTGTGACATGTGGTGGTGAATGCGATGATAGTGGTTGTGTTGGTCACAATTACTATAATGTGGTGGTAGCGATGATGGTTGTGGTGACAATAATGATGGTTAATCGTCGTAGTAGTGGTAGTGGTAGCCATAAAGTGGTGGATGGATGTATTAGTTTATTAGTGATAAAGTGAATGTAGTAAATACAAATGAAAGTCAACATGTATATTGTATCCTAGGATCTCTCTCTCTCTCTCTACATATATATAGGTTTTCCTCTTCCAATAACGTGTTTGTTCCCATGTAAAGTAATAGTGGCGGTGGGCGTGGTGGTGACATTGAGGGTGGTTGTGACGGTACAAGTGGCCGTGGTAATGATGGTTTGTGGGGCAGTGAACGTTGTGTGTGACAACGGCAGTATAGTGGCAATTGCGATGGTTGTAGTGGCAGTAATTGTTGGTAATGGTACTAGCATAACGGTGGTCGCACATGTGCAATTGTTGTGGGGTTGGTGCACCGATAGGCATGGCAATGATGATTATAATAGTCGTAATAGTGATTGAGGCAATGACAATTGTGATATACAGTAATGGGTGTCGCACATGATGGTTGTGGTGGATGTGGTGGTGCTAATAGTATTAATAACATTAGTGTGATAGCAGTCGCGGGAATTATTATTATTGTGATGGTAATGGTGATTATTATAGTTGTAGTGATAATAGTAAGGTGGTGGATGTATTATAACAGCAACAGTGAACAAATAATGTTATAAGCACGGACATGTAACAACATAGCAATTCTACGTCAAACACTAATAGCTCTAAAGTAATTTGCCTAGAAAAACTTCCCCCCCATCTATCATGTTTCTGTACCAATGCGGGATGATTAAAGATTTTTTTCTTCAGTTAGTCGGTTTTGTGAATTGTAGCCCTCAACTTCCATAGTCCTAACAATTTTTTAATGACACATTCGTTACGTCATGTTAGTATAATTTTTACACAAAAGAAGAACTAATGCTAATACGTATTAGGATGAGCTGAACAAAACTTATGGAAAGTACTTCCATTAGCAAGTGAATGCATTCACCATAAAAAGGAAAAAAAATTCAAAGGCCAAACATCATATAAACCTGCAAACATTAATTGCCACATACGATACATAAGAAAGTAGTTGGAATGGAAAGGACTAAAAAGACCAACAAAAATATTTCTGAATATTTCTTTCCTTAATATTTACATAGATGATAGATTGTTGTGAAAATCAACCATAAGAACAAGGATGCTCTAACTTTTGAGTTAAAAAGGTCTCGATCTACAACTTTCAATTTCACTGTTATATAGGTTTGGCTTCGTCTTCAAAATTCCACACAATGCAATGGATAGAAGGAACCATTTTCGTATTCAAAAAATTTCTTGCGAAAAAAGATAAATTTAAATAGTATATGATCTGGGACAAAAAAGTTGGATTGCGCTAAAAAAGTGTACTTTATATGTTTGTAGACTTAATCTAAAATCCTAAATGCCACTCCAAATAAATATTGTACCTAATATCTATCATAATAAGATACTTATGGATAGATGATTGATAAAAATTTTATTCAACTTTTAGTAAGTAAATGAATAGTAAAAGACTACCTTTCTATTTGATTTTGATGAGTATTTTACTTCTTAAGCAATCTTTTTAGGAAAATAGAACTGATACTTACAATACTATAAAGCAAAGTAAAGTTCTTATTTGGTGTTAACTAATTGATAACTCATTGCATGCTTCACTTTTTGGATAACTTATTTTAGACTTTCATATCTTAATTTCAAGTGCAATTCGATATTAATGTTATTCATCATCCCGAGTATAGAAAAGAAACTTGAGTAATTACAGAATTATCTACCATGATGTAAGCATAAATTCTCTATTTATTTCTTGCCTATTGCATTCCACATATCTTAATACAAAATCAATGACAAATTCATGAGAAATAAATATTATAATTTTTCTTAATTTTTTGGTACATGTATAAGTACGATAAACTAGACGTGCACAGAGATTTTAGAGCCATGAATTTTCTGTTACTCAATCACATAGTATAATAACTAATAAAGAACTAATCTTATGGTAATTTTTTTGAGGTTATCATTCATTAACCGTCGCCTTCGGAAATTATACAAACTACTTCGAGTTCAATTAATTCACCTAGCAAATTACTTTTGCTTATTTATTAGATTGTCATCCTAAGTACAACTTATAATCAATTAGCATAACGATGCACAAAAATGAGATACATTTTCAGTATTTTACATAATTATCGTCAATATTATTCTAATCATCTTAAGTAGTGGGTTAATTTGTTCATAAAATTATATACAAGAGTGATTTCGATTATTATGTTTTATCATGTATATATACGTTATTTCAGTGAAAGTCATTCTATTTGTTATTCTTTTAATTTAAAACATAATCGACTATGCTATAATATAATATTGACGAGAAAACCAAATTGTCTCTCAAACCGACCAGATTACATCCCAACCCGTGCATTTACACGGGTTCATTAGCTAGTTTATTTAATGAATGAGTCGCACACACATTGCGTGTGCACGGCATCACCTGTCTAGAACAATATGGAAGGAAAATGTAGGCTTCCTTAATTTGTAGTACATTACCCAAATTGATTTGCCGTTACTGCATATAGTGGACGCAAGAGTTAATCAAATTTTGTACTGCACAAATAAGACGACGATGAAATCTTTGCAAATTACATTCGTAGAAATAATGTTTCAATCGAGAAATTATGGGACGAATTACATTGCAAATTCCTGTATAAACCATCCTAAGAGTCAGGAGAATGAAAGAAAAATTTCCACCCATATGTGCCCCCTGTCACTGCAACCATTATCACCGTCATCTTTTTTAAATCTATGTATGTTGCGTCCATCTCTCGCATATGCCAAAAAACCACTCTCTTCCCTTTCTCGACCACCGCTCTTCCTTCAATAAACTTTTTACCTCCAGCTCCACTATATCCGCCACGCCCAAAACTAGAACAATTGCCGCCCCCAACTCTATAGCTCCACTACGATCGATTCTATATGCTCGACTTGCAGAGCAATGGGTTGGTTATAGTGGGCTATTATTGTGGTGGGTGGCAAAATTGGGGTTGTTGGTGCTGGTGGCCGCGACAGAAGTGGTTTGGCACTGGTGGCGGTGACAGAAATGGGCATGCTAGTGGTGTAGGGTGGTGTATTAATTGCACGTGGAAGGTGAAGATGGTCAAGATCCAGAAGTGGCCTCTACGTGTCGGCTCCTTATTGGATAATGCTTATTCTATGTGGCTACTATGGTGGAAGTTACTCCTTATTCGGTTATGCATTATGTGGCTACATTATTCGGTTATGCATTATGTGGCTACAATGGTGGAAGTTACAGACAAATTGATGGACATTAAAAAAAAAAAACAAGCCAAAATCCCGTGCTATGCACAGGAAAAATGTTAGTTAAAATCCCATGCTAAGCACACAAATTGTATTAATTAATTATGAAATGGAATAATAGAAGTCATAGGGTTGGATGGTTAGAGTTCATGGGGTTGGAAGTTATTTTGTAACCAATCAAAATTTAACACCAATTAAGCTTTAATTTAAAATTTTAAGAATTCAAGAAAATAGGATTTGGGGTTTGGAAGGCATAGAAGATGTCAACCAAATCCAAATCTATCTATACTATTTTACACTTGGATTTGGTTGGCATCTTCTATGCCTTCCAAACCCCTAATACTATTTTCTTGAATTCTTATAATTTTAAAATAGAGCTTAATATGTGTTAAATTTTGATTGGCCATAAAATAACTTCCAATCCCATAAGCTCTAACGGTCTGTCTGGAACCAATTCTTTTAGGATTTAGATTTCAAATTCGGATCAATTCACTTTTTTTTTGTTTGGAACAGAAAGGAATTCAAATCATAGAATTCATATTTTGTGTTTGGAAAACAAAGAAAATGAAAAGGTAATAAATTTTTGAACAATTTGATCCTTGACTTACGATGCAAAACGAACTACAGTCAGTGGTTTTAAGTGTACTAGTGCCACCACGTGGTGGTTGTGTGTGGTGGCGGCGGCACCACATAGGGTAGCGGCATCGATGGCGGAAGTGGTGAGGGTGGTCAATTGATGGTAATGGTAGTGGTATTGAGGTGTAACAAGGTGTAGAAATGACGCCAATAGTGACGTTGGTGGGAGTAGTGATGGCGGCTGTGGCAGCGACGGTGGTGATAGTAGTGGCAGCGACGGTAATGGTAGTGGTGGCAGTGGCAGTAAAGGTGTTGTGGTCAAGTGATGGTAATAGCGGCGGCGGCGACGACGGTGGTGGTAGTAATGGTGTGGTGGTGGTGGTGCCAGTAGTGGTGGCAGTTGCGATGGTGGCAGTAATGATGGCGGCGGTAGTGGTGGCGACGGTAATAGTGCTGGCAATAATGGCTGCGGCAGTAGCGACAGAGGTGCTGGTGGTGGCAGTGGTGGTGGCGATAATAATAGTGGCGGTGCTAATGGTAATAGTGGTCGTGGCGATGGTGGTAATGGTGACAGTAACAGTGGCAGTGGTGGTGGTGCTGACAATAATGGTGGTGGCGGTAGTAGTTGTTGTGGTGGTGGTGGCGATAATGATTGTAGTGGTACTGATGGCAGTAGTGATGGTGGTGGCAATGGCGGTGTCGATAGTGGTGCTGATGGCAGTAGTAGTGTGGCGACGGCGGTGGTAGTGGCAGTGGTGGTCGCATTGGTGGTGGTGGCACTAGTGGTGGCTGCGGTGGTGGTGATGACAGTAGTTGTAACGATAATAGTAGTAAAAGTGGTGTGGCGGTAGCGCCAGTAAAAGTGATGTGGCGGTAGTACCAATGAAGACAATGATGGTAAGTTCATTGTTGTAGAAATCCAGAAAAAAGGTAAGATAGGTAAATAATTACTTTTAATTTAAATAAATCAAAATCCCATAAAATTCGACTATTTTTCGTCAGAATTCACACTATAGAAACAAATCCAGTCAAATCCAATGAAATCCAATTGCAATTCCTTTTTTTTAATATTCAAACAACAAATCTTGAGGATTTGAAATGAAAATCTCATTAATTCCATGGTTCCAAATACATTCTAACCATCCAACCTCCCATGACCTTCATTTTTCTATTTCGTAATTAATTAATACAATTTCTGTGCATGGAATTTTAATTGACACCTTTCTCTATTTCTCTTTCCGTGCATAGCATGGGATTTAGCTAGCATATACAGTATAGATTCGACTTTACCCGGGATTTATGGACATTTGAAACAACAGGGTGACAATTGAGCACATGATCCTTTTACGTGCAGAATGCCCACATAGAAAACAGAAAAGAAAGAAGCAGCCCGATTGATTCAGCAAAATGAGTTGTGGAAACGTTCTCGACCAGCCCAGGCTTTTTACATCTGTTCCGCACCAACGTCATTTTTCTACTAATTTTATGATATTCCACTTTCACTTCTTTATTTTGTCCGAGTTCAATGACCAACATGGCTGCTCTTCATTCAAGTTCAATGGCTAGAATAGCCTGAAAAGTATCCATCACCTAACATGTATCACCTTGCGATTCTGTGTCTGTGTGTCCAGACATGTCAAAGTTTTAAGTACCTTAGACATTTTAAATTACTTATTTGACTGCTTTTCAAATGCATAATGAGCAACTTCATCTGCAAATTTACATGCGTTTGATTGTTACATAGGCATGTGTATATGTACATTGCAGACGATGCCCAGAAATGTGATCTAGAAGTTAATTTGAATTACAGTAGTATCTTGTAATCAAGGAGGTGGTGAAAAGCGCGAAGGCTTGCTGCAAAAGATGATGCTAGATCTTGTGGAGAAAGCCTGTGCAAAATTGAGACATGATCTCGATGAGAATAAAGAAGAGTCTGGTCTGGGTATGAACAAGTACCTGTTACATCGTGCTGTTGTAGAATTGGATGAGATGATGAGAGAGAGTTCTCATGCTACCACACTCTGTTGGATTTCCCGAGTGAGTTCACTGCACTTTGCTTCTGATTTTTTGTTGATATTAGTCTAGTATATATAGCGCTACAAGCAGAAAAGTTGCGGTCAGAGCATCCCCAACATGCTACGTATCAAAAGCCAAGATCGGATGATTTCTCCAATTCTATCAATCTACATAGATCCAAGACGTTAACGGCATAAACGTCAAGAACCCAAAGAACTGCAAGAATATCCCTACCATCTAATTGGTTGAGTAGCATCTTCATTAAGACAACATGCAGTATGAATAGTTTGCTCAAAGTTTTGTGTTGTTAGTGCAGTGGAATCTTACCTCCCCTTGGATTTCATCAGCCTTCGAATTCTCACCTGCCAATTTATTGGACAGAGAAGACCATTTATTAGTAGTATATACAGTAATGAAAAACAGTAATCTAGTCATCTGTACAATTGTTAGTTCTGGTAATGTTAGGGGACAAACCTCTTCCGCTCCCCGTTCCCCCTTTCCTCTGATGTGTGCGTATGCGTGTGTGCGCGTGTGATCAGCTGCTTGGTTAGGTGTATCCACAAGCACATTGTTTCCCTGCCATGTGGCATGGCCAATTTCCACTCATGGGAAACTACTACTGTGGTCTCGTCTCTATCACGACATTAATAGACCCATTTACTACAATAAAGTCTAGAAACTAAATTAACTTTTGCTTCAATTACTTGTTTATACTAGAGGAGATAAAAATTCTTCTTTGCCCACTCGGAGGAAAAAACAGGGCGAAGACCAAAACTGCTTGTTCAGCCTAAGTGAATAGAAGCAAAGGTGGAGCCAGGAGGTGGCGCCGGCTATATAACCCTCAGTGACAATAGGTCTACTTAAAAATTTTAAAAATACTTAAAAGAGAGGTTAAAATACCTAAAAAATTTAGGGGTAGTTAAAAGAAATGTCTTCTTAGTCATTTTAAATGCTAAACTTACACAAATAAATGCAAAAAAGGCAAAGTTCAAAGTCCAAATACATAAAGACATAAAAGTTGACGTATTTAACCACACAATTTAAAAGACGACATAGCACCCCGCCTCTAAGCTCTGACTGCCACACCGCATTCTTCGCCTCTGCCCTCACCTGATTTCTCCTCTCCCTCCTCCGGTCGGTCCACGTCTGCCGCAAGATCCAGTCAGTCGAGCCAACTATCTGATGGCTTTGGTCTTTGGGGTCTCGAATGGAAGGAGGTTTTTCTATTATGTTTTTGAGATGCCATGAATCGAGCTAAAATGCTGCTTGTCTGCTTGTTGGCCAGCGGCCGGCGGCGATTTCACAATAGACTCTTGGTTTGTTTCTTAACACCCGAAGGTCACGGGGTGAAAATTTGAACAGTAAGGTCCGTGTTTGATTCGTACATAGTTGGATTCTTTGAAACCTTTCTTAGTAACAAGTACAATTTTTCGTTTCAATTTGGAATTATAAAATTAGGAACTTATAAACTCAGATTTTAGGAATTGAATTTTGTGGATCTTCAATTTCAGCTTGAGAATTAGGAACTGGGAATTTGGAACTTATAATTTGCATGTAACAGTTATAGCAATTGGGCCTTTGACATACCAAATTTTCTGTTGAGGCTTAAGCCAACTAGACAATATTTGCAACAGGGCATTTTCCGCTTATGAGCATTGTGAAAACTTGATTGCACAATTCAATAGGAGATGAGTTTATAAATGATTATATAGTCACTTATGTCGAAAAGGAGTTATTTGTTTTATTGACAATAATGCAATTATTAAACGCTTTCAAAAGATGCAACCTCGTAATGTCCAATTGTAGAGTATCACATAGTCAATTGTAGAATGTCATGGTTCATGGTTAAAAATATAATTAACTTTTGTGACAATGTTATCATGCTTTTTTGTAGCTTTACCATATTAACTTTTCGACGAAGAAAAAGAGTGAACAAACATATTAGGGCATGATTTTAGGAATATTATCGCTTAATCATTAAAAAAAATTAACAAATAAAAATTAGGTGCTCACCCCGCTCAACATTTTTGGCTCCGTCACTGAAAGCGTGCAGTCTCTTAAATCCTACACAGGCACGGCGTCCAAAATTGCTCGAATTGCTTCCTTACTATTCGTCCGAACTTTTATACCACTTAAAAACTGTGCTAAACCATTTCAAGGACTTGTCATTTCATGAGAACCTCCCATCATGTGTTTGGTGAAAAGGTCCAAGCATGACCAGAGGGAAATTGAACCACGGGAACGACCAACATGAAGGCAGCTCCAAATTTTGAAGCAATAACTTGATTCTCAAAAGATATGTGCCTGCTTCTTGCATCGAATTCAAGCCACCAGACAGACTGAACTTGTATCTTAACATCACATTCTTTGTCACAGGCAGTTACAGCCATGAGCCTTTATGTTAAAACCTCGCTAAAGGTGAACGGGTCGAATGTAGAGGTCTTCTCAATAATAGAGGTCAAACTCCCTTAAAGAAACTCTACACACATGCAAACGCACGCACATGGCACTCTTCACACGAGATGAAAGAATTCAAAACCATTACCTCCATCTTCTGGAAGGTCTGAGGTCCATAAAGTTAGATTATCCCTGAGAAGTTGCATAATCAAAGTGCTGTCCTTATATGAGTCCTCGTTGAGACTATCAAGTTCTGCAATAGCCTCATCAAATGCTTGTTTGGCCAGGTGGCAGGCTCTGCAGAACACCGAAAATCACAGGCAAATATATATATTGAAGAGAGATTCTAGAACACTATTCCAGAAAAGAATACGAGGAAAGAGAAGTATAAAATCATAAGTATCTTATGAGAGAGAGAGAGAGAGGGACCTTTCAGGGGAGTTCAAAATCTCGTAGTAAAAAACAGAAAAATTCAAAGTCAGACCAAGCCTAATTGGATGGGTTGGGGGCAGATCTGAGGCAGCAGTAGTAGTAGCGGTCTGCATCACAAAAAAACAGTTACAGCTCCACAGTCGATTTTTCAACAATGTGAATACAAGTGAAACTTTAAGGATTAAACAATTTACAAAAAGTAAAAGACCTCATAAGCTTTAAGTGACTGATCAGCAGCCTCTTTGCGATCAGTTCCTGATTTGAACTCGGCTAAATAACGATAGTAATCTCCTTTCCTGGAGAGAGAGAGACAGAGAGAGAGAGACCAAAGTTTTGCTAGCATTCATAAACCATTATCTATACTACTTATTAAGGGAAAACATGGTTTGGTGCAACACATTTTTGGTGTTACATAACTATCAACCTAAAATGATGACACTTGGCATATCAAGAGAACAGCTGAAAATTTACAAAAAACAAAAACTTAAATACTCCCTCCGTCCCTTAAAAAGTGATCAGATTTCCTTTTTTGGCTGTCCCACAAAAATTGATCATTTCTATTTTGGGATATAAATTTTATGTGAAGTTACATGTTTGCCCTAAGCCACCTCTTTTTTAATTTATTCTTTTCTTTCTATCACTTATCACAGTTATCACTCACATCTCTCTCTCTCATTATCTTTCTCTATCTCCATCTCCCTCCCCCTCCGAGCTTCGATCTCCACTGCCGACTACCGGCATCACCATTGCCGACAACCCCAATCACCCCTGCTGCTAACACCGACAACCCCTATCACCACTACCGCCAAACCTGACGACGCCGATCGACCCCTATCATCACCGCTGTTACTGTATTCTTCCACCACCACGGCTGTCGTCGTCTTCTTCCCCATCACCCCTGCATCCATCATTAACTACAAGTACCTTCCCCTGCATCATCAATCACAACATTTGACTATAAAGAAAAAATTGCAGATTTGCTTCTGAAGAAGGGCAGTGGATTGCAGATTTGCTTCTCAAATCACGGGTATTTTGTTGGTCATGGAGTAGATCAGGTGGATCGCGAGCATAGGCATTCGCTCAGGCGCCTTATTTTGAGAATAAGGTGACACAAGGCATTGCTGGGGTTTTAAGGAGGCAATCAGAGGCGTTCGGGCGTTCGCCTAGGCGGTGTGAAGCGAGACGAAGGCGTGAATGAGGTGGCGAGGTAGCATTTGACCAGGCAATGTGACGGTTGAAGAGGCGAGATTAGGCGTTCGCCTAGGCGTTCGGGCGTTCGCCTAAGCGTTCTCATATATCTTCCTCGTCTCTACTTATTTCTCTGATCTCTCTCCCTTATTCCTTCTCCACTCACCATAGTAAAATTAGGGCAGAAAATCGCCAACATGGTATCAGTGAACTGCCTATGCAACCCAGGCAGAGGACTAGGCGACCAAGTCACATCGCCTAGGCTTAGAGGCGGACAACACTGACGACTATGCGGGCAACACGACGACGCCTTTCTTTCTCATTAAAAAAAAAAAACTTTCGACTTCATTGCTGAATAAAAGAACATAGTTCTGCCATTGAAGCCATGAACATGGTTTTTTTTCTCTTTGTTGGAGTTGTTTATGGCAGACCACTGAGATGGTGGGACCATGGGTCCATGGGTCCATGACAACTCCTTAGTTCATGATTGGTGGCAGATTTGTTGTGTGGTCCAACATCTTATATCTACATATGCAAACCTGTGATAGGCGCGCACACAATGCGTAGGTGACAGTTACTACACCCAATACTTTGTGCCATAACTCTCATGCCACACCTCATGCTAGCACCCTAAGTGTTGTGCCATCTTTTTTGTGACTTCCTCGTAGACCCTCTGAGACCTACCATCAATGAGGTTTCAGAAAAAATGTTTATTGCCTCTCGTGGTTTAATCCTAGATGAAAAACTTATACCTTTTGTATGAGATTCAAGGACAATTCACAGATAGAACGACTGATGTACCTAAATGAAAACCCCAAGCCTTCTTCTATTACATCACTCGCTGTCTGTGGGAGGTCAGGGTAAAGCTCATGAAGATGAGCCAATACTGCGGACGACACTAAGGGACATTACGTCGCAACCCAAGTCACCCCATCCCATATTATCCCATCTCCATGTTGTCCCAAGTATGATTTAAGTTGCTATGCCCTATCCCGTTTTGATCCGATCGCCTTATTTAACCCAATTCAATATTGATCAACTTGTTTGGTCTTTAATCCTTTTTGTTTTAAACTAGTCACATTTAAAAAAAAAAAACTAATTTTGTTATTCATGTTGGCAGTCGCGTTGGGCAATGTAGGTTGATGGAGTTTAACGATGGTGATAGGTAGCGACCGTTGATGGCCACTGAAATTGGCCGACAGTTGGCGACATCAACGATTCCCAAATTTGGTCGACGTCGACTGATAGTTTTCGGGGCAGTCACGATAGGTGGCGACAGTCGGGCAGGTGGTGTCGATCAGCAGTAGCCTGCTGCCGACGGAGTTGGCGACAACGAAGGCTGCCAAAATTAGCCTGCAAAATCGATGACGGTCGGAGAAAAGTGGCTACCGTTCAGGTGGTCGGTGGCGTCGGTCAATGGTGGCAGTTGGTGGTGGCTGGCTGACTGGCAACTAGGCTTGTGTGTGTGAGATAGAAAGAAAGAGTGAAAGAAAAAATATATTTGCCTTAAGTTTTTTAAGAAGTGAAGAATTGCATTCATTTGTGTGTCTTTACAGAATGGCAAAGCATGCCTTTATATACAACACAACAATCAATTTAGATCCTAAAATCAAGCTAATTTAGATCCAAGAATCATGCTAATTTAGATCCTAAAATCAAGCTAAAATCTCACGGAAAGTCAAATATTTGTTTCCATGAATATGAGATTCTCCTTTACTCCCCCTCAAGTTGGAGCATGGATATTTGAAATGCCCAACTTGCCCAGCAAAATGTGGAAGCGTTTCTGACCAAGTGCCTTGGTGAAAATGTCTGCAAGCTGATATTGAGAGGAAATCGGTCGAGGTAATAAAGCTTTGGACTGAGTATGGTGCCGAACAAAATGACAGTCTATTGCAATGTGCTTTGTGCGCTCGTGGAGCCCATGGGGCTTGATTGTCGCAAAATAAAGAAATTGTATTTGGATGAGAGACCCCTAAATCAGAGAGGAGTCGAAGAAGCCATATAATCTCACTTGCAGTGGTGGCCGTTACCCTGTATTCTGCCTCAGTGGTGGAACGCGAGACTATGGATTGTTTCTTTGAGCGTCAGGAAATGGGTGAAGATCCCAAAAACACAATATACCCAGTGGTAGATTTGCGAGTTGTTGGGCAGCCAACCCAATCGGCATTGCAATAAGCGCGCATGGATAGAGAACTGTTAGAGGAGAGCAAAATACTTTGACCAGGCAAAATTTTAAGGTAGCGAAGAACGCGTATGGCAGCATCATAATGTGGTCGTCTTAGCTTATGCATGAATTGACTTAGGATGTGCACTGCATAACTTATGTCTGGACGAGTGATCGTGAGGTAGAGTAATCTGCCAATGAGACGTCTATACTTTCATAGATCATCACATAGTTCTCATGAATTAAGATCAAGTTGATGTTGCTCATTCATGGGTGAGGAAGATGGCTTGCAACCTGTTAGACCACATTCGGTTAAAATGTCAAGAACATATTTGCGTTGGCTCAACACGATGCCATCAAAAGAACGTGTCACCTCAATGCTGAGAAAGTACTTGAGTTTACCGAGATCCTTAATATGGAACTTAGTATCCAAGTAATGTTTTAGCCAAGAAATTTTAGCTAAATCAGTCCTCGTGACGATCACGTCGTCAACATAAATAAGGACAGCAAGAAAAGATTCTTGACGAGTGAATGTGAATAAAGAATGATCAGATTGAGACCGAATAAAACCTACTGCAAGTAAGGACTGAGTAAACTTGTGATACCAATTGCGTGAAGCCTGACGAAGCCCATAGAGAGACTTTTGAAGATGACACACACGATTCTCCCCCTGTTTAGAAAAACCTTAAGGAATCTTCATGTACAATTCCTCTTCTAAATCGCCATGCAAAAAGGCGTTGTTGACATCCAACTGATGGAGTTCCCATTTCTTTATTGAAGCAATGGCAAGAAGACACCGCACCGTAACTAGTTTGGCAACCGGTGCAAATATTTCATGAAAAATCTAGACCTTTAATCTGGATGTATCCCTTAGCGCTTTGTATCTCTCCACAGTGCCATCTGGGTGGAATTTGACTTTTTATACCCACTTAAAATCAATGGCACGTTTCCCAGATGGTAATGGCACAAGTGTCCAAGTGTTATTAACTTCCAAAGCGGAGATCTCATTGGCCATGGCATCCCTCCAATGAGCATGTTTCATTGCCTGAGAAAAATATTTGGGCTCATCGACCGAAGAGATGGCCGTTAAAAATGCGGTGTGAGTTCTAGAAAATTTAAAATAAGAAATATTAGAGGACAAATGATATACCGTCGAGTTAGCAGATGGAGAGGAAGAGTGCGAAGTAAAGGAAGGCGGGACAAGGGATGGTGGCAATGTATAATTGTACCCAGAAAGATTCTTGGACACCTGTTTTGTGCGCTTAGAAGGCACAACTGGAGGTTCATTCACAAGTAAGGCAGACTGCTCAATACTGATGGGTGACTCTATGGTAGATGGTGACAACTCAACAGATCCTGGTGCTTGATCCAAGGGCATCTGATCTTGGGATGAGGATGATCCAAGAGATAGGGGTTCAAGGTTGATGTTGTGGGGTGAGATTGATCTAGTTGGCACATCATTGGTCTGGGTTGATTCACTAGGTACATGGGTGAACTGAGTTGTGGGTGCATGGTTAACTGCTTGACACTCCCAATCAAGTGGAAGATGTGGAATAAAATATATTTAGGTTCAGTTGAGAGTGGAATAAAATTAAAGTAGCCTCATTTGCCCCAAATCTAATTAGGGCTTTGAAAAATAAATACCATATGGGTCAGAATAGGGCTTCTATTAAGCCCCCATATTGCCATCACTAGGCAATACGCACCAAGTCCGTTGTGTAATGCAATGTTGATATCCTCACAATGAATCTGTGACAGTCGGTTATGCACATTTGTTAGGCATAGAAAGTCGAGTTTAATTCAATATAAGGGCTCAATTTCGCTTGAATAACAAATATTCATAGAGGCTCGATTAGGCTTGAACTACAAATTAGACTTCAATAATGTCTGTTGCCAAGGAGTCGAGTTCAAGCCTGAAAGGGTGGTCTAAAATAAATGGTCCTGGTCATCTTAGACCATTCGATATTGCAAAATAATCCCTACCTCCATTAACCCCTCATTCTATCTCATAAATCCTCTTTTATCTCATGGTCTTTAATGAACGAAACGAATGGCCCAAAATGAATAAAGATTTTTACGCTACTTAAGCAATTCAATTAAGCATGATAAGCTTGATATTTCAATTTAGGAAGTTTGGCTTGGTTGTCCCGTTCAAAACATCAAGCACCTAAAGAAACTTTATTTTTCTTTTTAGAAATGGCAAGGATTTCTAATCAAGTCAACTTGATTGCAGTATTAATGTCTTGTTCGTGAATTTTGGGAGTAAGGAAGGTAAGACAAGATAATTTTATTCCTATTATTTGTGAGTTTAGTTGAAATAAGAAATCATCCTTCCTTCCTAACAACACACGAGGTGCGTATTGCGGGTACTATGAAAGTGTTGCGTTATTGTTTCAAGGCTAATATGAGTGGCAATTTCTTGTTTGACACTCGTGAAATGTTAACTTTTTGTATAAGAAACATAGACATTACAAATTCGACTTTCATTGTTAGAAGAGTAATGTCAGTATTTTGTAAATGTTGTTTACGGGATTCTAACAATTTTGTAATGCGAGTATTTTGTAAATGGTGCTTACGGGATTCTATATATCTCTCTTCTCAATTTTGAAACAAAAAGATCCAGAAAGAAAGAAGTCCAAATATTCTTTCCTTTTTTCTCTTCCTTCATTCCTTCCTCACAAAAAGCTCATAATCTTTTCTTCCATTTCCTTTCTTTACTCCGAAAAGAAGTCACAAACAATAAAACCAATCCAAATGCAATTACCTACCTTCAACCAAGGATTCAATTCGCCTAACCTGCAATTATTTAAATGCTTATAATCAAGTGAGCGCCATTTATTATTCCATCCGTTTCAAAAAAAATTGATCATATGGACATACCGTCCCAAAAAAATTAAGTGAATGTTATTTACTCCATCTGTTCCAAAAAATTTTTTTGATTATATTTGCAAACAGTCCCAACAAAATTAATTACTGTAGATATTTTTTCATGTTTATTCTTTTTATTTTTTTTTAATTCTATTCATCTCAATATTTTAACCTTCACCGACCCATTTTCATTCTCTCCCTCTTCAGATGAAATAAAAAACATACAATTCAAACCAGATTAAATAATATGAAATGAGAATACCACTTCACATATCTGTACTCATTTGGGTCTTTTCTGTAATTCAAGCACGGCGTTAGCAGTCTTCTAAATGTTTTTGGTTATATTCTGCGGTTTACTATACTTAAATTAAACCTTTAGTCCCCACTTGAGTGCGAACAAACTAGAGAGGGATTTTATTTATAGCAATCAATCGCTTCATCTTTGTTGCCCAATTTCTTATTGCGTTATCTTCTGCAACTATAAAAGAGAAAATTCCCAGTGCCTGCAGCTCGTAAGCCAAGATGGGCCAACAAAGAACCAAAATTGGGTTCAAATGTTTTCCTATTTAAACGAATCAGAAAAGCAGCAAAGCAAAAGTAGGGAAAAATGTACCAAAGAGGGGGGAACCCAGATAAGAAAAGATCAAATCTGGGCAGTGAGAGGAACCCCCAAAGCTTTGGGATTGGTATGTGCCTCCAGAACAAAGCCATCAAGAGGTTGATAAATTCCCTTGCAGCTGAAAGAAGAGGCAATACATGTTCTGATACAAATACATACTGCATGAATCGAAATGATCTACCAATATGGATGAAGCTATTAGAAGATTCGTAGACTATAGAAGAAAGAACTGCGGCGTGGGCGGAGAGGGGCGGGGGTTAGATGTGTTAGCCTTCTCCTGGCTCTGGCACATATATATAGAGAGGAAAGGGATTTTAGGGTTTCTCCTAGAGTTGGCACTAATTACAATTTTCTCCCTAATGTAATTTTTTTCTTTTTGTGGCCATTCCCTTTGGGGGTTAGGGGGGCACATCACATGGCAACCTTGACGAAGTTGGGTGGGACTAGAGTTGTCAAACGGGCCGGGCGGCCCGCGGGCTGGCCCGACCCGGCCCGGTTTTGGCCCGGGCTGGCCCGGCCCCGTGGATGAACAGTAGCGGCCCGCACACATAGGGCCTGGGGCCTGGGCCTGGACCAGGCCTGAAGAATCTGGAAAACGGCCCGGCCCGGCACGGCCCGGTTTTGGCCCGGGTTTGGCCCGGCCCGGTTTCGGCCCGGTTTCGGCCCGGGCTTGGCCCGGTTACCTGGCCCGGTCTGCGGCCCGGATTTTGGCCCGGTTTTGGCCCCACCTTTTTTTGAATCTTTTGCTTTTCCCCCCCTTTCTTCTCCCCCTTTTCCAAACTTCCACTTTTACCCCCCCAACAGCTATATAACGGCTAGTTTGGGGGTATTTTAGTCTAACCTATATTTTTCAACTCCTTTACACTCTTACCTTCCCCAACAACTATAAACGGATAGTTTGTAGGGGTATTTTGGTCTTTTGTGAAGTTTCTAAAATCTATAAATTCACACCATTTCTCTCCAATTTTTCACACCAATCTTCTTACTCTCTTCTTACTCTCACAACAAGCTTTGCTACTAGTTTCCTCTCCAATTACTAGTCTTGCTAATTACTACTAGTATTTAGTAATTAGTACTCTTGTTTATTAATTACTAGTCTTGCTAAATTCTTTTTAATTACTCTTACTCTCTAATATTTGTTACTCGTTCATTCTTTTAATTACTACTAGTATTTACTAATTAGTACTCTTGTTTATTAATTACTAGTCTTGCTAAATTCTTTTTAATTACTAACTCTCTAATATTTGTTACTCGTTCATTCTTTTAATTGTTATTTCTTATTACTACTCTTATACTTGTGTATTTAGTTACTCTTACAAAGTTTAGCGTGAAATATGTCTGAATTATTGAACAAAATGAGGCGTGCAACGTCATCACGAAAGAAATCATCATCATCGCAAGCACCACCACCAGCACAAGCGCCAGCGCCACGGCCATCAGAAACACCAATCCAAGCACCAACACAACCATTCGTTCGTGGACGAATGAGTACAGGCTCTATGATAGATACCCAAGCCAATTGGGAGTTCAATCAAAACATTCCAGATTTTGAATACACGCCTGATGAAGACCCCCCGCATTATAGTCAAGGACGCAGCTCGGTTGGCGAAGCTACTACTCAGTGGCATAATCTCAACCCTATGCCTGGTCATGATGAAGAAGGGCCGAGCAATGCCTCCGATAACGTGCCAGAAGTCCAAAGGGGGAAAAAGAAGAAAGCCGAGTGTTGGAATCATTTCGACTTAATTACGGTGGACGACATCCGAAAAGCTCAATGTAAGTACTGTCTTAAATTATTTTCGACTGGTAGTGGTAATGGACATCTTAACAGGCATTACCCTCAGTGTGCACCTCGACAAGGCCACGTCGAACCTACCTAAACGCAATTATCTTTTGACGGTAAGTTATTTGTTTATAATCAGCGAGAGCAAAGAGACGGTCTCGCTGAATTTGTTATTCACGATGAACAAGCCTTTTCTTTTGCCGATAATCCTAAGCACTCTAGATATATGAACACCTACGTTCAACCTTTGTACAAAAAGGTTCATAGAAACACAACGAGGTCCGATGCACTCCGACAGTACAAGGCTGCCAAAGCACGCCTTATCGATTATTTCGATAAATTTGACGGTAAAGTTAGTCTTACTTCTGATATTTGGCAATCTCCTTATACTTTTGTTAGTTATTCTTGTGTGACCGCTCATTGGATTGATGCAGATTGGGTTATGCACAAGAGAATCATCACTTTCGAGCACTTCCCTTATCCGAACGATGGAATGAACATTGCTACTCTTATATTAAAAGCATGCAACACATTTAAAATTAAGGATAAGATTATGAGTGTTAGTTTTGATAATGCTTCTAATAATAAAGCTGATGTTGCAGCTTTAAAGGAGACGCTTCAACCTGTACTTGATGGTGAATTATTTCATGTTCGTTGTGTTTGTCACATTATTAACTTAATTGTTCAAGATGGTTTAGGTGCTGCAGGAGATATTCTGCTCAAAATGAGGGGTATGACAGCGTATGTTAATGGCTCGAGTTTGAGAACACAACAATTTAAAACGTTGTGTGTTCAATATAATATGCCTCGCAGGAGAGCAGTTACAGATGTGGTCCACAGGTGGAACTCTACATACCACATGCTTTTACACATTCTGGCATACCGAGAAGTCTACACGCATTTTCTACTAACCCAGTTCCCAGCCGGCTTGCCAACTCAAGAGGAATGGCAGATGGCCACATACCTAGCTGAATTTTTGGAGGTATTCTACACGTCTACCAATTTATTGTCTGGTACGTACTATCTCACCTCTCCTCTCGCTGTAATAGAAATTCTGAAGATGGCTACAATGTTAACAAAATGGAGATATATAGGACCCTTTAGGGAAATAGTACAAGTGATGGATCAAAAATTTAATAAATATTGGAAGAAACTGCCTGCTATTTTTACTGTGGCTACTTGTTTAGATCATAGGTTAAAGTTGCATGGCGTGAACGCCTCGATATAAGAGATATCGAAATTAATGCGCTACACAGCAGATGACACAACCTTGCTCACAGCAAAAGTGAGCAAGAGGTTTGAGGACTTGTTCAACCTCTATCGTAATTCTGCTGACGTGCGCGGGCGAGCTACATCATCATCCACTGCTGAGAGGTATTATGCGCCATACCTTCAAGGCTTTGAACATCTAGTAGCAAGACAACTACCAGGTGAAGGTACTTCTAATTCGGGAGGTTCGTATAATTTTTCCTCTTTTAATGAGATTGGTGTATATGCAAATACTGATCATTATTCTGATTTATCAAGGCAAGAACAGATTAATTTTAATTTGTTAAATTTTTGGAAACAAAATCAAAACATGTATAAAACTTTATCCCAAATTGCACGGGATGTACTGCCAGTGCAAGCCTCCACGGTTGCTTCAGAGTCGGCATTTTCAGCAAGCGGGAGGGTTTTGGATGACAGGAGGAGTCGTCTTAACCCCGAGTCGCTCGAGCTATGTGTATGTTGGAAGGATTATCTTGATGCGAAATACCGCGAGCAAGATAAACCGATTGATGATAGGAAGAGCAGTGACTCGGATATTGAAGTACTTCCGGATGATTAGGTAATTTGTTTTTATTTTCCTCTTTTGATCCTTTTGGTTGACGTTGCAGATTTCTTGATCTTTGATTGCTGATATTTTGGATAGACATGCATTATTATTTTGATTGTTAGAGTTTTAAGAATAAATTTTTTCACAAAATATACTTTTTTCCATATATATAAAATAATTTTTTACACGCAAGATATATATTTTTTTGTATATATAAAAAAATAGGTAACTTCGCCTGTTTGTTTACAAGCAGCCGGTCCAAGCCCGGATAAAAGGAGGAGGGCCTATGAACACATTTATTATAATGAACACCTTTAGCCAGAGACTTCTAAGATTTAATGGTGGCAATCTCAAATGTTGTTGAAATAACTTTTAGAAAATCTGTGTTTAGAGATAACAAATCTGCGAAATATACATGTTCACGATGAGAGATCATCATCAACGATATTCTCGCAAACATTCTTACATTAGCCCTTGGGCTCAGAAACTGTACATTTGGAATAAAGAAATTGCAGGGTTATTAGGCTTTATCAAGAAGTTTGTTAGGTAAGATATTCCTAACTTGCTGATCTTGGCCATTCCATTGTGCCTTTGCAAGTTTCTTCCACTTAAAGAACCCTAGAAACTGAGTATTTGCTAACAAGAAACATCAGCAAAGCTTGCCCTCATCACTTTCTCATTTTTGAGAACATTAGGTTGATTAATTTGAAGTTGGTTTACTATTAAAACATTTTGTGAAAGTTGCGCATGTTAAATAAGATTTAATCAAAGTTTCAACAGTTCAGACCGGTCATTTAAGTAATATGCATCTAAAACTCCCTATCTTTAAAATTGAATAACATGAAGAAAAAAAAAAGGGCCCGGGCCCGGCCCAAGCCCGGCCCAAGCCCGGCCCTAAATATTGGGCTTAGGGCCTAGGCCTGGACCAGGCCTAGGATTCCCTTCGCCAGGCCCGGCCCGGCCCGGCCCGTTTTCCCCCTCTCTTGGCCCGGCCCCGGCCCGGCCCGTTAGCAGGCCCGATGGGCTTGGGCTGGGCCGGCCCAAGCCCGGCCCTTTGACATCTCTAGGTGGGACTCAACTCCAACATCGGCAACTTAACTACACTGGGCATCTTGTAATTTGCATTTATCACAACAGACTCCTTTTTTTTTATTATTCTTATCGTATTAGGATATACTTTTGTATTTTTCATCTCACAAAATTAACGAAAAGACGGTAATACGCCTCATTAAAAAGTAATTTACCCACCTCACCATATTCAAGATCTTACTAGTTCACCACCACTATATCAGCCAGATCACACACGGCTCCTCTTGCTGCGGATCAACAACGCTAAGTTAATAACGACTGCCCCATGACCAACATTAGAAATGAATCGACCGCAAGCGATTACACGACTACCACCACTATGCCGCAAAAAACAAACTCACCATTGCCGGTTTACACCACTGCCCTGCCATCACCACCCAAAAACAAACCCACCGCAGCCGAGCTTCATCACAGCCCCACTGCCGTAATAAATCGAAGATCTGAGTAGAAATGACTCAAAGATGGATACTTGCCCGATAATTAATACCACACAAATGAGTCAACACCAAGCTCCTTAGCCGAAGGTTTAATCGATCCATTTGGATCCATAAAAATTCAAAGCCCATCAAAGAGAGCCCAGGTAGGTGTGTGTGTGCGTGTGCGTGTGTGTGTAAGGGTAAGGGGCAGTGAGTGATAGTAGCGGCAGCATGCGGTGTTGGGGAGCTAGAGGCTGACGGTGGGTGATATGCAGTGTGTGCGCCCACACATGCGTATGTGTGATATGCAGTGTGTGTGTGTATGCACATGTGTCGCCATGGATATATGGGGTGGATGGGTGGGTGGGTTAAGGGGACATTTTTTATGAGTAGTAGTATCTGGAATCGATGAGTAGGAGCATGTGTGTAATAGCATATGGCCCTCGACCCTTTTCCAACATCAAATCCAGCAAGTGACAGGCTTCAATTTTGTATCACTCTTTTGAGAGACCATTAATCAGTTTGTTAAGCATCGCTCGGTTAAGAATTTCATATTTGATGAGCAGTGTGTGCATGAGCGTGCACGCGCGTGTATATGGCAGTATGTGTGTCTGTGTGTCGCCGGTGTGTGTTTGTGTGTACGAGATAGGCAATGTGTGCGTATGTCATCGATGTGTGCGTGTCGTGTATATGTCTGTGTAATAAGCAGGGAGTAGGGGAATGGGTTTGGTGGTGCTATAGTGTTTGGGAAGGTGGTGGTCGCTAGTGTATAAAACTGTGTGTAATGGTCAGAAAGAAGCCTTCGGTGGCGGTGATTAGGCGTCGACGGCGGTGTCTGGGTGTTACTCGTAAGGAAGAAGAGGAAGTCCTAAAGGCATTTTTAGTATATTATAATAAATATATGATACTCTGACTTGTGTCATCATGCTCAGATTATCAACCCTCACAACCTCCATGGTCCCAAAAAAAAAAAAAGTAAGAGAAAACATTGTTTTTCTAACACCTATTATGCACACATTCATCTACCATATTATGTGCACATGCCAACTGTATAAAAATCCCATTAGCAGCTTCTTCTTTCTCCCGCTTTTTCTTCCACCTTCATTTTTTTTTTCAAACCCATAGCATAAACACGGATTTGGATCGTCTGCTTAACTAGGTTCGCTTATATTGCGTTATATTAAATCAATTAATAAGGACATACTACACGATACTGATACCAATAACACGCAGGCACCAAACCTCTAATAGTCCAACCTACTTGTAATTCTCTTAACTCATTCGTCACGTTATTCTTTCCTTTTCAAACACTAGCCAACCAAAATACCTCTTTTAATCAAGCTCCACACAATCCATTACACTTGGATGATCATTTCTAACAAGCTGTCTGACTCCTTGAAATGTAATCCCAAAATATCACTTACAACAATTTCGCCGCTAAGGATTACAAGTAAAATATCATCTTGATTGCCAATAAAATAATAATAAGTTAAATTACTAAATTGACCATAAACCCGGTACGGAGTATGACACGGGGAATACAAGGGCTGGGGATGTGCAAGTACCCCCAAGAGTATTGAGATTCCGGGAGAGGAGAGACAATGAAACAAGAAAAGTGAGGTGACCATCAGACCTCCTAGATGATAGAAAATAAATTTTGCGCAATGGACACCCGAAGCTAGAGGCAATTTAACAAAGTCCAACTTTAAATTATGACCAAGGTTTACTTGCTATTTCTCAAGATCGATTTACATAAGCCCGAGCTTGAGCTTTGTTATGAGCATCAGAACTTGTGCAAGCCTTGAATTGTTCGACGCTCGACGAAGTTTTAGACGAAACAATCTAGATTGGCCTGAACAGAAAGCATAATATAGTAAAGTCCTCAAGTTTCAAAAATCAACACTTCAATTTTTTAAAAACTTAAGGCAAGTTCTAATGTCAAAGCATATAGAATTGTTAGCAGAGCAACATGCAAATATAGAAATAGGAGGTACAACCACATCAAAGCACGCATTGATTAGTAAAAGTCACGCCTGCTCCACAATAAAACCAACCAAGTTTAACTCTCAGTAGCACTTCTCTTATATTTATCGGTGACAGAGTGGTTTCGCAAAATTGTGCAACTTATCACACAAATCTCACTTTAACTGGAAAACTTCCAATCTTCACAAAAATGAACCATGATTAAACAAGGCCAATTTAGTTCTTACTTGTGAAATGGATCACATTATAAATCGATGGGCTTTCTCCATCCATAGAACAAATCAAATACAAATTTATATTTTTGCCCCTAATCATGGGCTACTTCACAGGATGTGTGAATCTTCACACCCCGTCAAGCACCAGTGAGGATGTTACCACAGCAACCATAAGCAACTTTACCACCAAAAAGAATTCATTCTTGCAGGTTCAAACCCCCAAGTTCATCATCTATACATCAGGCGCACAAATCTCTCCCTCACACACACACACACAAGCACATACCATACGACGAGTAGACTTCCATGAATGAAAAACAAAATAAAACACCAGAAACTAGCAAGAGAGAAACTTTACATAGGTAAACCTATCCTTTCTTTCCCTTGTGTTTTCCCTGCATTCATGTATAGGTCTGCAAGTATTCTGGGGTGCACCACAAACAGGTACAGCTTAGCTTGTAGTGATACTGACCTTCCGGTAAGGAACTCTTTATTTCTTTCGCCCAATAAGCAATATGGACTCGAAGAGGTTTTATCCCCTAAATCTAACTACAACGCATGATATGTCGTCCTTGCTTTCTCTCCTCAAAGCTTCCGATAGTAATTGCTTGGCTGCTTTCTGGGTGTCTTTGACTCTCCTTGCAATATCAACTGCCTCTTGATTACTCATCACCTGGAGAAAATACGTGTCAAAAAAGGAAAACGGCACCTCTTGATTACTCATCACCTGGAGAAAATACATGTCAAAAAAGGAAAAACGGCAAACTAGTACTTCAGTTAATCTCTCTGTCACCTGGTCAGGTCATGTAACATGCCTACCACTTGTCCTTTTTTTTTTTGTCTAATTGATGTTCCCTTTCAAAAAAGGAAAAACAACAAACTACTACTTCAGTTAATCTCTCTATCTGTCACCTGGTTAGGTCATGTAACATGCCTACCACTTGTCCCTTTTTTTGTCTAATTGATGTTCCCTTTCACTCCTCCACGCAACTCTTATAAATGCAAGTGTGAATCACAGACACAGAGCTCCACCGAGGTTTGCCCAAATTACAATGACTTCCCTGCATGCATTTTTATTGTTATCCCATTTCCTATCATTCGTTTCAAAAGAATGGAAACTATGAAGGACAATGTGGTACACATGGACCAATTTTGACACTCCCACACACACGAAGCAAAAAAGAAGAGAAAAAAATTAAGCAACACAGCTAGAATCTCAGATATGATGTCCAAAGCCTGAACAGCCAAGTGAAACCACACAAAAGTATATCACACGAAGAATGTAGCTGAAAAAGAAAACCTGAAGCATAACCTTTCTCCCTCTCCACGAATAAGTATATCACGCGAAGAATGTAGCTGAAAACAGAAAACCTGAAGCATAACCTTTTCCTCTCTCTCTGTCTCTCTCTCGGGCGCAGATATGGCCAATTACAGATAAGCATCATTGGGCACAGCAATGTCAACATCGATATCAAGATGCTTAAGTGTCCTCTCTCCATCATGGGCTATGTTACACGGACTCCGTACAAGTGTCCAAGTTGGATATGTGTCCAAGTGTCGGATGCGTCTAATTTTCAAAACCCAAGACACCCCCGACACGGCAAAATATTTCAATCTATTACTTTTTATTAGTTACTCCTTAGGTAACATGGTTTTTTTAGTGACACACATTGTTCAATTGAAATCTTATATCATCTCAAAGCAATATGAATTAAAATAAACATTTTAAGATAGTGTTGTTAGTGGCATATCCTACGAGAGGTGTTGGACACATATCCCATACCCATGTCCAAGTGTCGAGTGTCCGGCACGGGTACTTCACGCATTTTGAAGAGTCCATGTAACATAGATCATGGGTACAAAAGGGAGACCCAACTCTCTTACTTCATCAGCCATGGCTGGTTGAAGGTTCGGTGTTTTTCACCAGTCACATCCACCTTCACCACAACATATTATCCCACCAAAACAGTAATCAGTTCTGATGAGTAATTATCAAATCAAATCAAATAACTTAAAAAAAGGTGCCTCCCAAGATGGTGGCTTGTTAAATCTTGGTTTGGTAAAATTGAAGGCTCAAATCAACAGATATTGAAGACCAAGAATCTCCTACTCCACCTCCCTTTGCAGTTTGCTACCTCCCAGCAGAGTGCTTCAGACATTGGTGCTCTTTCCGCAAAACTAAAGTTATGAGGTGCTTAGAATTCCAACTAAAGTAGGCCTTTGTCCAAACAACTACTGAAATCCTTACTCTTCCACTCTCCCTATCCAGACACAATCTCTCTTGTACATTTCTAGCAATGAAATCCTATCTTACTGCTTTAAATTTTGACCACTTTATTCACGGTCTACCGCCCACCTCTTCTTGCCCATTAAGTTGGCACAGCCCAATTTTCCGCACAGGGTCATCAAAGGCCCGCATTATGTAAAAACGATGTTGAACAATACTCCCCTCACCTTACTTTCAGTTAAAACAATCGCAGCTTCCTTCTGAACATCCTTACTTCTTATGCTGCCAGCACTAACGTTTCAGCTACTCTTATGCCTGTCTTGTTTCTTAGTTGTGAGCCATTCAAATATACAACATTTTTCTATTCACCGCCATCCTACTAAACTTTCCATTTAACTTGAAAGGAATATTGCAAACACACAATCCAAACCTCTCTCATTAAACGACTATTACAAGCATCTCTCTCTCTCTCCCTCCCTCTCTCCCTCTCCCTCCCTCTCCCTCTCTCTCTCTCTTCCTCTCGTACTTCCTTCCCTCCCTCCCTCCCTTCTTACACAATATATTTCTCTTTTAGAGAGATAGATAGATAGACAGATAGATAGATAGAAGATAAGGGAAAGATACATCACCTTCCAGAGACCATCACTTGCCAGGATAAGAATATCAGTGCTTGTATCAATATTAGTATCTTGAATGTCAGGATCTGATCGCAAATGTGATTTAAGACTTTTATCTCCAAAAGCACGTGAAACTGCCAATTGTCCATTCACTCGAGGTACATCCCCTAATGTGGAACAGACAATTTTGTACATAGTTTAGCCCAATAAAGAACAACACTGGGTTGAAATCATGTTACCAGTAAGAAATGAAAAAAGTATTAGAAAATGCTAGAGAACTACTGTTTCCGCAAATAAATGCAGGCCCAAGGTGCTCTAGAAGAAGTGCATATCAGAGGATGTAAAATAATGCTCATAGTCATTTATATGTCCTTCATACTATGAGTCCCCTATTCAGTCACAAATATGTCAATTTAGGCACTGGCATTTTCTGGGACTCATTATGGACAAAATCCATAAGCTCTGCAGGTTCTATATTGCATAATGTTCCCCAAAAACTTTAACTTGTGAAGCCAATTCATCGTTGCTATGAAAAAATATAACAGGCGCTTTCATGTTTGTAAGGACCTCTAGTTCCATAGTATAATTAAGTTGCTGAGTGCAAAAGTGACAGCATTTAACCATAACTACACTCTAACTAAAGTTGATTCCAAGAATTCAAGATTGTTAATGCCCCAAAGAGATTCAACTTCTCCGCCAGGTTTTTCAATGGTGTAACAAATCCAACTTCCACTCATTCTTGAAAAGGGAATCAACACTTTAATCATCATCATCACCAACCATCATAATCGTCCAAGCCTTTTCCCCAAACTAGTTGGGGTCAGCTACAAGAATCCTTTTCTTCCATTCACCCCATCAAAGGACATGTTATCTGATTAATTCCTAGCAATCAAGTCTTTTATCACTACTTTTCCCCAAGTTACCCTTGGTCGACCACCTCGTCTTACCCCATCAACTTGGACAAACCACTTCTTCTTACTGGGGCATCTAAAGGACATAAAATGTCATGAAAAATGTTTACCACTTAAACAATTAGCACTATTCAGAAAGGACATTAAAGTACCTCCAAATGAGCCAAAGCAATGGAACAATTTATATCCATGCTATATCCCAATGAAAGAAAGGAAGTGCTTGGAAGGAACCAAAACATTCAAAAGAAGAATCTAGGGCTTTTTGCAATGTTTCTTGACCCACCCACCCTCAGTTCTTTTGGGGCAGTTGTAGTTCAACCCCTCGATTTCAAAATTTGCACTAACCTCCCTGTTTGTGACTTGAACGGGGTGCTTGTATACAAAGTTCGTACTTGGTTCGCTTAGTAGACATAGAGCCAAGGCCAATTATATTCTAATAACTTTTTGTGCAACAATATCAGTTATAGAATAACGTCAGCATAATTCTTTCTAGTTTCTGCCATCCTATTTCTTAGCTGGACAATAGAATACTATCAATGGTGTCAAGCATAAACAGGTGGCAAGTAAGCTTCAAGGTACATAATTTCTAGGGAATGCCTAACAGAAAATTTGAAGTCTGGCCCGAGGTATAAACTTTGACCAGAAGTTCAAAGGCCACCTTTTCACTTTAAAGATGATTTATTTATAAAAGAGCCAGTTCATTGTTCGAGAAGCAGATCGATAATTTCCACTTCAAAAATCACTGTCCAATGAATTAGAAAATGAACTATGTTTTCTGAGAAGAACCTGGCATGTTTGAGACAAAACCTCCTTTGTTCTCAATGCTGCCTCTTTCGGTGTTAGGTTCATGCTCAGTAGTCATCTGCACAGCCTGACCTTTCTTAGAAAGAACAGCTCGTGAATCCCCCACATTGGCTACCCATAACCTTCTGCCATTCATTATAATTGCTGTAACAGCAGTAGACCCACCTCGCCCCAAGTTGGAATTGTGCGAAAGAATTGCTTGATCGGTCTTCTCATAAGCTTTTAAGATTGATCTACGTGGGTCAGTCCAAAACTCATCCTATAGTAATTGAACCAACAAGTGTCAGACAGCACCCTTGGATTTCAAATTTTCTCAACCAAAGAACACAAAATAAGGAACCAACCTCGCGGTTTTGGACCTACCTCCTTCAATATGTTGGCAAACAAATTCTTCTGCAGGTAGGAAGGAACAGCGTCCCCCAAATGTCCATCATAAATAGCAAACAGACCAAGCTCGTGTCCTTGTATGTTTACAAACTTGGCAACATGGTAATCCTCCATAGGATGATTAGCTTTACCTTTCACTAGGCTGAAACCATACTTAATTGGATTTTCATTGCTTCTCCCTTTACCGGATATAAACGAGGACTGGACCCCTACACACTAAAGATCGAAACATTTGCTCAAGAGTGGAAAAACTAAAACCTTAAACAACAAAAATACATAATAACAAGTACAACTAATTATTAGGAAAAGAAAAGCATGAAGAATTACATCAGTAAAATTAACTTCTAAAACAATGATGTATTCCCATTTAGACGTAGAGAAAGATTCTCCTGTAAGTACACCTGAGTATAACGCAGATCATAATGCAACTAAATCAATTTTAGCCTTGGCATGGCAACTGTCAGGAACCTGTGAATAAAGACACACATTGCTCCAAACCACCAATTGTAGCTACAAAAGTTTTTCTTGTTGCCAAAAGTAACGAAACTGAGAAGTTATCACATATGGAAAAAAAGGTCAAATGTTCACTACAAATGACAAAGACTCTGGATGGAGATCACTCAACATTGAGCAGAATTTTCCATTGTCCAGATGCATCCCTCTATTGAGTATGACAATGCTCGTAAGAAAGTGCTCCTATTGGTATTGATACTGGCAATTGGAGATCATAAAAATTCAACGAAACGCCAAAAAGCATCCTTCTATGATTAATAGGGCAATGCTAGAAATTAGGAAAAAAGAATCCCCAGTGATTTTGATGCTAGCTTGCATGTTTGAATTATAACATGAAATAAAATTTGCTAACTCCACAAAATAAAAAAGATGATACCTTAACTATCTAAAAGAATTTGGCAGCCAAACATCAAAACCCTCAAAATCAACACAATATCTTCCTACCAGTTAATTAAAACAACAAATTAAGCATCACAAACAAGCAAAATCATAAATTACCTGAACACAGGCAGCACGAAAACAGCATAACTTATCCATCAAACAAGCTGCCCCCAACAAAGGTTGGAACTTTCAGGCCAATTTCTCAGCATCCACCACTTTGTACTCCTATGATCGAATTTCCAAGCAAAGCCCACTTTAGAAAGCACCAAAACTTTTCACAAATACAACAATTACACTCTAAATCACGAAACTTTATTCAAACCCTTAACAACCCAGTAAAAGAAAAGTCAAGAAAATGCTCAAATTGGATATTTTACAATTCAACTTACCACTTTAAAGACTGAATTGAAGGTCGAATGACGCAGTGTGTTGCTTGTACGAAACAACTGAGAATATATATGGTTTACAACCAAGAAGAAAGAATCAATTGAGCGTATGAAGATGATTCTAATGCGTAATATTAGAAGAATCGGCGAGGCTTTATGTAACCGTCTTACAGGTCAGTCTTCGGTATGAACAGGGGCAAAAGTGGAAGACTCTTTGTACTACGTTGACTTTGTTCTGTCTACTGTTTCAAGTACTGCTTGTAATGACGACCAAAAGAAAAGTTCTCCTTGTAAAACTGTCTTAGATTGTTCATTGTTCTTCTTTAGTAGGCTGGTCCCAACTTGGTCATTCATATGCCTTTACAATCTTAAGTTAAAGCTCGTTTGACCGTTGATAATCAGAGTCAACGAGCTATTAGAGATTCCAAGACTTTTTTTTAGCGAATTCATGAGAATAAACATGAACACGTACAAAATGACGGAAAATTTTGTCTACTTTGACTTGTAAAAGATATATACCCGTATTTGGTTAATCTTTGAATTTAATTGTTCTTCTTATGTTTGAATTCCAATGTATAAATTGCAAGAAGTCAACGGGATTACAGGATAGACAAGTTGCAGGTAAATGCTAATACTGGACGTCAATTTAATTTCAAAATCTTTAGAGCTTTTTCAATTTGTTTCGAATTACCTTTTGAAGTCAAAATGCATCTTAACCTAGTGATCGAAACCAAGCCTTCACGTGACGTGGGGGGTGTGGAGGGTTGAGTTGTCTCCTCGTTTCTCTCTCGTTTCTTTTACTTGTCCCCATTTTGTTAAGGTTCATCATCTTCGAAGAGTATGCAAAAGGATGTCAAGTCCCTCCGTCTTAGGGTCTGGGGGGTTTTTTGTTTTTGTTTTCAGTTTCTATCGTCATAGTTTAGATAAACACAGATCCCTTTGATGGAGTGCACTGGAATGAACTTGGTTATTGTAACGTTTTTTACGGCGGTGGTCAAGGGCGACAAATATGTTGCCTCTTTCTTTAGTGTCAATGGTGCAAGAAAAGCTCAGATACATTTATGTATGTTGTTAATTTGAGGATCAAAGGTTCTTAACGGATTTAGAGTGCTGGCAATGGTGGTGTCCAGTGACTCGTCGATACTCGATCGTCATTCAATGTCCACCGAGGCAACTTGACTATGACTCAATGAGTTGGCAATAAATTATGTAATTGGTAATTGTTTTCAGTTTCCTCACCGTGGTAGGGATCTAACATTGGAAGTGATTTTCACTTTGAATTTTGGTGATAGTTGGAAAGCTTGTTGTGAAATGGATGCGATTGAAATGACTCTATTCAAATCAAGATTAGTTGGTATGCCTTATCAAAGCAATGAATCATGCAACACAGCTTGTAGGCATTATAGCCCAAATTCGATTTCTTTCAGGCTATTTTTGCAACGAGGGTGTTAAGCTTGTTATTTGCTCACTGTATTGAGCTTTGTCAATGATGGTTGTTTGCTCGGTTATAGAGCTTATGATGTTATCTTGTTGGCCATGAGATACCTTAGAGTACATCCAACACAAAGTTATTTTGTGTTCTTTATTGGTTTAGAAGGATGAATATTGACATCCTATTGGTTATACACCACTAATTATTAGTAATAAGATTTAAATACGCCAATGACCATTGTCCTTTACTCTTAATTTTAATTTGGTCAATGTATTTGTTTCAGTGTCAAAGTGACCATTATACTTGTCGATTTACCCAATTAGACCGTTTACTTAACTTCTGTCATGTGGAGTCCCATTAAGTGCCTATATGCCTCGCACAAGGGACTTAAAGAATCAGCAAAATTGTCAAACGCCCTTTGTCTTCTTCCTATTTTTTTTCGATCTTCTTCCATCACCCTCCCACCCACCATCACCACGACCCCTTACCCTAACTCCGTTGCCACTGCCACCACCATGATCCTTTACCATGTACGTCGGCATGCAATGACCACACCTTCCACTTCCAATCACAACCAGACATTGCCCCCACCACCACCCATCTACCGCCCCAAACTTGTCGCTTCAGTCACGACCACAACCAACCCACCGTCACCACCCCACCACCAGGAGCCCAGGGCAACACTTCGGAGTATTATACCTTGTATTTCAACCCGCTTCATTAAAGCCAACACATCATCTCACAAGCCCCACCCATAATCTCACATCACAACCCAACAATCATAACATCACATATCATCTCATTACCATAATCTGACTGTTACAACCACTAATCCACTATACAGCCACCACCTAACCTGGCATAACTACCACATATTTCTCACAACTAGAACCTCACCTTGGACTACCACCACAAATCATCATAGCCACATTTGTAGCCAAGCCACCATCACAGCACAAACCCAATATTTGCACAGCCAATGTCAATTTGATCTCTACCCTAGATCTCTTTCAAACTTTAGTCATAGAACAATCCAAAAAAATAGTTGTGTAGTCAACATGACCAATCTACAGATAGGTGGGTGGTGGCAGGTTTGTCTTGATTACAACAAGGGGCTATAGAGGGAGATCGATGAAAGGCTTGTGACAGTCTTGCTGAGTGGTTGTAGGCTGTGAATGCAATATCTGGTTTTGGGTGGTGGTCAAGGTGGTAGGTTTGGGCAGTGTTGGGTATTGAGTTCGACAGTGGTGGTAGAGGCAGGCTTAGGATATTAATCGGTGGTGGTATTCTGGCAATTGTGGTTGTTTGTGGTGTCGGGCGGTGATGGTTGTCTGTGGATATCACATTATGCATATATTAAAGTTGAAACTGAGAGAATATAAACTTTTCTTTTTTACTTGGCATGTCTATCACTACGCCATGTGGCATTTAACCAATTTTATGAATTTTGCATTTTCTCTCTTCCACGTCAATATGTCCCACTTAAAACTAATTTTCTCATTTAAATCTTTCTTACTCTTTCATTCAAATCTCGAAACTTTCTGATAGTTTAGACAAGTCCAATACTTTTTTTATAATTTAACAAATCTAATCTCCTACCTTTTACTTCATATCTCCTCCTTTTATTTCATCTCTCTTCTTTTATCTCATTGTAAGTCATATACGTATCTATATACTTATTGTAATTGTTCCTCATATTTTATTTTTTTCTTATATTTTATATCTTTTTATATCCTTATTGGTGAGTTTTATTAATAGGAACCTCAACATATGAATTATCATCATTACTATTTGGAGAGACTGTTTCTACCATATTATACATCACTTTTTTGTTTGTTATTGAAAGACTTTCAAAATTTTATTAAAAGTGGTAGAAAACTCATAAAATGATAGAAATAACATTATTATTATCACTACTTATTTTTTATTACTATCCGACATATAAGTATGAGCTTTCTATGAGTATTTTAGTAGTTGTTACTTCCGTTTATAACACAGGTGTCAATACTAGTGTTTGGAATAAAGTGGAAGGGGAAGAGCAAAAAAAAAAGATATGATTTGACGATTTTGCCCATAACTTAAGCTTGATTCACACATGGGCATTCAGCGAGCCTCAAGTTAACCGAGTAGAACGATCTAATTGGACAAATCAGTGAGTCCATTAGTCACTTTGACGCAAATACAAGTCAAGTGACCAAAATAAAATTATGTAGTAATTTCAGTGGTCATCGGTGTACGTAACTCTATTATTAAAATTGTTTTTGTTCACTTTAAAAGTTAAAGTTGTATTATTTTGATGATTCCAAGAATATTGCCTCTAACATTAATCTAACACTGCTATTAAGAATAAATTTAGGACCAATCATAATCAAACAAAACATGGAATATTCTTTGGTTAAAAATTGGACTTGGACTTGGACGTGGACCTGGATCTGGACTTGGACTTGGACTTCATTTTATTTCTCTTTGTTGTAATTAATCTTTAAAACTAAGTCTTTCTTAAAGATCTCCCAGAAAATCAAGTAAAGAACAAACCAAGAAGTTTTCATCTCAAATATGTTTTCATTCGAATTGATCATTCAGTCATTTCTAGTTAAGTATTAAAAATAGTTTTCAGTCGAAACAAAAGTTTTCGGTCGAAGCAAAAATTTTCAGTCGAAGCAAAAGTTTTCATTCGAATGAAAAGGAGTTTTCATTCGAATGAAAAGGAGTTTTCATTCGACTCAATCCTTCAGTGGTTCTAAACTTTCACAACTCTATCAATTGATTCGAATGAATCTAGGATTCATTCGACTGAAATCTTCAGAGATGTTTATATTCGAATGATATTATTCTTTCATTCGAATAAATCTTTGTGTGATCACATTTCAACGGTCATATTCTCTTCGAGTATAAAAATGGACTCCTTGAGCATTTATTGTTAACTTCTAAAATCTCTCTTACACTTCTCAAAAGACTCTCCTATCTTATTTCAAACTTTCATATACTCTTCCTGAGTGAGTTCATATTTTGAGAAATTGAGGAGCAAACTTCTTGGTTTGGTTCTTGAAAGGTTTCAGATGTTCCCACCTAAGAAAGCTTAGCTTTGTTGTATTCATTGTAATATCTACTCATAAAGGAATGTATATTGCATCTCAATTGTTATCTTCTTTTCACTTGTAATTGTTGGAAACCTTGAAGGGTTTCAGATCTGTACTGCGGTTTGAGCTAGCACCCGAAGCTAGTTGCTTAGTGAAAGGCTCGAGTAGGTCTTCCTTGTGTGGAGTGCTCGAGGACTAGACGTAGGCTGGTGGAGTCGAACCAGTATAAATCTTTGTGCTGATTATATTTAATGTTTCTGTTATTACATTGTAAATTAAGCTTTAAATTTCTGCTCAAAGTTGTGAACACCTATTCACCCTCCCCCTCTAGGTGTGTTTAGGGATCTACAAATGGTATCAGAGTCGTGTGCTCTGTTACTTTTGTTTTGACCTAACAGTCAAGAGCTAAAGATCTTAACATGGAAGAAGGTTCGACAACTACTTGACCACATTTGTCGAAGAACGAAAATTACAGCTACTGGAAAGATCGGATTAGGAATTTCTTGAGGCAGGATACTCATGTATGGTACGTTGTAGAAACTGCCCGATTATTCTCATGAAGGCTGGCCCAGACGGAACCAAGGTTCCCAAGGGAATTCTCAAAATGGACGCTCATGAGGCACACCTTTTCTCCATGGACAACAGAGCAAAGAATATTATCAGCTGTGGCCTTGACATAAATGAGTATAATCGAGTCTCAGCATGTGAAACAGCTAGAGAGATATGGAGACTATTGGAGGTTACTCAAGAAGGTACTAATCAGGTAAAAGAGACTAAGATTAACATGCTAGTCTAGCAGTATGAGGCCTTCAAGATTAAGGACAACGAGTCCATAAATTAGATGTATTAAAGATTTACTCTCATTATAGATTTACTCTCATTATAAATTGACTCAAGCCCTTGGAAAAAACATGCCCAAAAAAGGAAATCGTTAGAAAAATCCGTAGGTCTCTTCCCAAGAGATAGGAGGCCAAAGTCACAGCCATTCAAGAAGCCAAAGGCCTGAATGTGCTAAAGTTGGAAGAATTTATGGGATCTCTAATGACTCATGAAATCACGATGAAGATTCATGATGAAGAAGAGACCACTTCAAAGAAGAAGAATCTAGCTCTCAAAGCTGAGGCCTCTCCTGAACTTGTAGAGAGCAGCAAGACATGGCAATCATCGCTCGTAAGTTCAAGAAGTTCTTTACAAACTGGCGAGATAAAAAGATCAGAAGGAGTCAGACAACCCAATCATAACAAAAAAATAATGGTGATTGGAGTTTAAGAGAAAATCTCGACGCTTGCTATGAATGCGGCAGAACTGGACACATCAAAAAGTATTACCTGCAGCTGAAGAATAAATCAACAAGCAGCAGCAGCCGAGACACAAAAGAAAAGAAATTTAAACCCAGAAAAGCTCTGCCGGCATGGAATGATTCTGACGAAAGTGATAAAGAGATGAGCGACAATGATGATATAGCTCAACTATGCTTTATGGCCAAAGATGGTCATTCAGATGAGATAATCCCTCCTGCTAATTTTGATTATGACAAGCTTGAGTTAGCTTTTCTTAAATTGAGTGAAAATCATGAAAAGTTAAAACTCAAAAATACTGCCCTGAAAAAGAAAACCCTCTATTTGATCAACAATGTTGAAGAATTGGCTAGTGAAAAGGAAGAGCTAGACGAAAAGATTGAATTTTATATCACTGAAAATGCTTGTTTAAAAAATGATCTGATTGCTTCTGAAAAGGAAAACTCTGATTTGTCCTCAGAAATTCAGAATCTCAAAACTGTAAAAACCCCTATAGAAAACGAGCTTTTAAATTCTCAACTGGAAAAAGTTTCTACACCTTGGCAATTAGAAAAAGAGATCGAAGATCTGAATTTTACGCTTTCAAATTTTACACAAGGAAGAGAGAATCTGGATATACTTTTTGGAAGACAAAGGTGTATTTTGAAAAAAGTGGGATTGGTTATGATCCTTCTAAGAAGCAAAAGGATTATAAAAAATTCTTTGGCAAAAATTTAGCTTCCTGCTCACCATTCACACTCTGCACAATGTGTAATAAGAAGGGGCTCTTAGAAAAAAACTGTACTATTAAAGTAGATAGAAATCAATAATATTTTTCTGTTAATAAAAATAAAATAAAGCAAGTTTGGGTGCCAAAATCTTGTTTACCTAATCTTCCATGACTCAAGTAAGTGTAGGTACCTAAAGGAACAAAACCAGAATCTATTGTATGTATGATTGATAGCAAAGGTGGATCCAAACAAATGGATCCTCGACAGCGGATACTCAAGGCACATGACAGGTGATCTTTCCATGTTTTCTCATATTACTCCAAAGGATGGTGGCCTTGTTACCATCGGAGACAACTCAAATGGGAAGATCATCGGTAAAGTTAAAATTGGTAACAGTTGAATTTCCATTGATAATGTGTCTTTAGTTTATGGTTGAAGTTTAATTTGATTGGCATCAGTCAACTAATCGATAGTGGACACAGAGTTTATTTTGAAGGTGACCACTGCCTAATCCATCATGCCTCAGATGGAGGTACTTTGGTTGGTAAGCGAGATGGTAACATTTACACTCTAACTTTTGATGCGTTAGATTCCTCTCGAAAAGTATGTCTTTCTATTCAAAAAAATGATATTTGGTTGAGATATCGTAGATTACGTCATGTGCATATGGATCTAATCAAGAAACTACTCTCGAAAGAACTTGTTAGAGGCTTACCAAAGTTGAAATTTGTCAAGATGATAGGGTTTGTGAATACGGTAAACAACCAAAAACCTATTTTCATGCCAAAACTGTTGTTTCTACTTCTCGTCCTCTTCAACTTCTTCTTTTAAATCTTTTTGGCCCCACAAGAAATGCTAGCCTTGGTGGAAAATTTTATGACTTCGTCATTGTTGATGATTTCTTTAGATACACCTGGGTTCTTTTTCTAACTCATAAGGATGAAGCTTTTGAAAAATTCTTTAGCCTTGTAAAGCTTCTAGAAAATGATAAGGAGTTGAAACTTGAGAAAATCCCAAGTGATCATGGCGGCGAATTCGAAAAAGATTTTATACCTTTCTGTGATAAAAATGGCATTGCTCGTGAATTTTCTGCTCCTCAAACTGCCCAACAAAATGAGGTTTTAGAGAGAAAGAACCGAACTTTTCAAAAGATGGCTTGAACAATGCTTTAAGAAAACTCTTTGTCAAAATATTTTTGGGCTGAAGTCATCAGCACTTCTTATTACGTATTGAATAGGGTTTTTATCAGACCGATTCTTGGTAAAACTCCTTACAAACTTTTCTCAAATCGAAAACCAAAAATTGATTACTTCAAGGTTTTTGGTTGTAAGTGTTTTATTTTGAACAATCGTGAGAACTTAGGTAAGTTTGATGCAAAATCTGACGAGGATATATTTCTTGGTTATTCCATGAAGAGTATAGCGTATAGAGTTTATAATCGTGGGACCCTTGCGGTTGAAGAATCGATGCATGTTGTATTTGAAGAATCTAATATTGAAAATCCAAGTAAGCATGCAGGTGATGACAATGAGGATCTTTCCTTCGACTTAAACAACAAGTTAGATATTTCCTCAAATGACGGAGAGAGCTCAACATCATCACACAAAGAAAATATCGAAACTCAACCGCTTCCCAAGAGCTGGAGATATTCCTCTAGCCGCCCAAAGGAGCAAGTAATTGGTAATGTTGAACGTGGAGTAACTACCCGATCTTCGGTAAATCTTTTATGCGCTAATTTTGCTTTTCTTTCTCAAATTGAGCCTAAAAATATTCTTGAAGCTCTCAAAGATGATGGGTGGATCATTGCCATGGAAGAAGAACTGAATCAATTTGAAAGAAGCAATGTTTGGTCTCTAGTCCCATCTCATGTTCAACAAAAGGTTATTGGCACCAAGTGGGTTTTTCGAAACAAACTCGATGAAGATGGTCATATTGTTCGAAATAAGGCTAGATTAGTAGCCCAATGATGCAATCAAGTCGAAGGGGTTGATTTTGACGAAACTTTTGCCCATGTTGCTCGACTTGAAGCTATCCAAATGCTCTTGGCATTTTCATGTCACATGTCAAACTTGTTCAAATAGACGTGAAAAGTGCCTTCTGGAATGGGGTAATTCAAGAGGAAGTTTTTGTTAAACAAATTCCCGGTTTTGAAAATAAAAAATACCCCAATCATGTTGTTAAATTGGAAAAGGCTTTATATGATCTTAAACAAGCTCATCGAGCTTGGTACGATTGTCTTAGCAACTTTCTTATTAATCATGGATTCTCTCTTGACAAAGTCGATACCACTCTTTTTACCAAATCTCGAAATCCGCATATTCTTATAGTCCAAATCTACGTTGATGATATCATTTTGGGAACCAGTAATGATGATATGTACCAAGTGTTTGCTGAGAGTATGCGTAGGGAATTCGAGATTAGTATGATGGGAGAACTTACCTTTTTCCTCGGATTCCAAATCAAGCAATCGAAAAAGGGAATTTTCATCAATCAGTCAAAGTACACACGAGAGCTTTTGAAAAGGTTTGGTATGTATAATGCTAAACCTAGAGGTACCCCTATCTCTCCGAGTGTTAATCTTGTTAAAGATGAATATGGTAAAGAAGCTCTATCGTGGTATGATTGGTAGCTTACTTTATCTTACCACCTTTAGACCTGCCATAATATTTAGTGTGTGCATTTGTGCCCGTTTTCAAGCTTGTCCCAAAGAAACACATCTTAGCGTCGTTAAACGTATTTTTAAATACCTGTCTGAGACTATAAATTTAGGACTTTGGTATCCGCAAATTCTTCTTTTGATCTAATTGGATTTTCTGATTCAAAATATGCCGGATGTCTTGTTGATCGTAAAAGCACTAGTGATACTTGCCAATTCCTTAGTGAATCGCTTGTATACTGACACAGTAAGAAGCAGACATCTGTTGCGCTTTCCACAGCCAAGGCGGAATATGTTGCAGCTAGAAATTGTTGTGCTCAAGTTTTTTAGATGCGTCAAACCTTACGAAATTTTGGTGTTTCCTTAGATAATATTTCCATCATGTGCGATAGTAGTTGTAATACACCGCACCTAGAATACGGTTTACGGTTAATCTTAGAATTTTAGTTATTCCTTTAGTGGCAGTTGTGAAAATATACATTAATTTGGGGTCTTTAGCAACGATTATCACCAACGGTATATATTGTGACCTTTAGCGACCATTAATAATACTTTTAAGCTCTCAAATTAATGAGGTGGGAAGAATGTAATGCTCTGAACGTTTCATTGGTCGATGAAATTTTTATTTCTAACGAGGCTCTAAGACTATTGCGGCCTGTTAACAACGAATGTGGGTGAGATGAGAACACTAGCTAAGTGTGGGGGGTCTTTAGAATTATTTCAACCTAGGGCATTCATATATAAAGGAAGTCTTAAGAGGGCAGCCGTCCTAGCAGATCTGCCAGCCCTTGTTTCACGCGAAAAAGGAGAGAGAAGGGAGGGGAAAACCAAGCTAAGGGAAGGAGAAATTCAAGCTAATGAAATCCCTAAACTCTTCATTTAGTATAGCCATGAATTTGGATATTATATATGTTTTTGTTGTGAAATTGGTAGCTTTTGTGGGTGTGTTTGAGAAGAAGGCTGCTATAGAGCAGCATAAGAGTAGGTTATGATTTTTGTCATATTTCCTTAATTGCAAATTCAATTGAGATGATTTTATACTTTCTAAAAACCTTAGAAAGTCTACTTTAACTTTGTAGTTTTAATTTTTCTAAGATTCGTCATGTTTCAGGCTCAAAATGATCAATGTACAAAACTATAGTTTGCTGAAAAAATGTTGTTTCTAGAATTATAGATTAGTCCATTGCCCAAGACTTTTTAAGCCATTTCTGAGTATATTTGGGCAAAGTGCAAAACTAAAACTATCCTTATTTTTTTGAAACCTTTGATGTTGAAATTTATGGGATTTTTCTAGGCATGAAAAATGCCTGAAACAATCTTATTTTGAAAATTGGCTTTTGAACTATTTGATATAATAAACAAAATTATTTTTAGCCAGAAATTTGATCTAAACATACTGAGACGCTTGAGAATCTGAAATTTCATGATATTTTTGTGCCGTTTGGATATACTTTAGAATAAGAACCTTAGCACTCAATTTAAGGAACAATTTAAGGTTCCGAATGGAGAATTTCTAGAAAGGTCATTTTTTTCCGAAAAATCCACTAAGTTGTTTAAAAGGACATTTTGAGTTATATTGGGTGTGTAACGGTACGTTAGGCGTCAGGGATTATTTGGTAATTTTACATAAGTCTAGGGGTATTTTGGTAATTTTTGCACTTGGGAGAAAATTTAGCACCTATGCATGATTGAGCGACAATAAATAACATATGTTTATTGTTTAGGTTCTGATAGACAAGAGTTAGGGCAGACTTGGGAACCAGAACTGCCTAGCTATCCAAGATAAGTACTACTGCCATATTTCTCCGTATACCATATTTTCCGTCTGTATATATGTATAAATGATTTGTTTCAATTAAAACGTTTTAAAGCCTTTCACACGCTACTGCTCTCGTGTACATTGATTGATAAGAAAATGCATTAAAAATGCCATGGAATGTTTCTATGAGTAGTGTTTTAAAGTTGGCTTATATTGAATGAGACTGTATTTCTGGCTTGGTTGTTACGCCCCATATCCACGGGGGAAAGTTGGACTGTTGGGTCCTGGCCAACGGGACGATACGTTGACGCACAGTACTGTTGCTCGTGGTTCGCCCTTATGTCCACAGTAATATGTATCTCGGACGAAGGAGGGATTGTGAGCCCTAGTCAGGGGAGAATGTACGCTGACCGCAACAAACTTAAGTTATGATGAACTGTGATAGTTGTTAATAAGCCCTCTTAATGTCATGCTCCTGTTATGAGAATCTTGGATGAATTGTTTTCATAATATATATATATATATATATATATATAGTATCTTCTATGAAAATGTTTACCAGTTTTAATTGAAGAGAAACAATGGCATGTTTTTATGAATCCCAAAACCTATTTTAGGGTTATGGTATGTGTACTTACTGAGCCCCAAACTCACTCTTTTAAATATTTTTTCAGGCGGTGATCTAGATGGAACCGACACTGATGAAGGCCACGAGGATTATGGTAAACGACTGCTAGAGGAGTTTTAGTCCTCATAGATTATTTAGTAAATCATTAGGTAGTATGCTAGTGCTAAATTTGTAATTTGAGATTTTTGGAGCTTAGACTACACCAGATTTCAAATGATCTATGTTAGTCGTTAAATAAAGAATGTCATTGGAGATTTATTGAGAAATTATAAGCGGGATTTTAGAAATATTATTAAGGAGATAGATTTAAACTACTTGATTATACATTCTTGTGTACAGGTTGTAGTAAGGCCTGGCAGAGCCCTTTTTTAGAGTCCATTGGGTCTGCCGCCGGTCACGTGCCCAGCTCACGGGCCTACCCGCGGGTTCGGGTCGTGAAGTCTAGTCTTTAGTATCATAAAAATCCGGTTCATTACTCTGCACTCACATTGATACCGTCATCACTTTCTTTAAACAAATTCAGAAAGGATTAATCGAATCAAGAAAGTAGGATCGAATCATTGCAGACATCTTTACAAAACCTTTTGTGAACAGTTTTTGTAAGGCATCATCGCTTAGGAATTTTGATCTCAGCTAATTGGTGTCCCAAAAAACAAATTCATTTAGCAGTCTTAATTTCAGTAGAAGGAAAAGACATCCTTCGAATGAAAAATATCCTCTCTTACTTTTTAAAACTCTGTTCTTTTCGGTCGCTGCTCGAAAGTTTTCATTCGATGCAATTGAGACTCAAAACCTTTTCTGAATCTGGTCATTGAAACCCTTTTTTTTATTGTTTATCTTCTAGTTCTTCCTAATCCACAATCGCGACTCAAGTACGGTTACAGGCTGCACCTAAACCTTCAACTGATCAAAAAAATCAACCCTCCACCGTTATCTTATCCTACAGTTCTGTTTCGGTGCTAAAAATCCAATTCATTCCTCCACCCACCTGTCCAAACATATCACATCCGATATTCTTCACATACCTCATTTTTTTTAAAACTGCTGAAGACCAGATAAATTTTATACAAACTTCATTAACAGCATTGTTCCTGGTCGCCCCAGTGACCTCGCACTTATGCTCAACTAGGTGTCACGCCATTTTTTGAACGAATGGGGTGTGCATCCCTGTTATCTACTCCCTTTGTCTATCCCCACCTGATACCGCATTGTTTATCAAACATTCATTTAACTCCACTGCCTTCACGTTCCTTGTGACCTTTAAGTCACTATTCGCCTGGATGCCACAACTTTGCAAATTCTTGATTTCACAAACCAATCTTCTCTTGTCGTTTCCCGGGAATACTTTGCACAAATGGCATGTTTATGCTCTCCAACAAAGCTCCACCTTATTCAACAATCAATCTAGTTACTCGATGCCCAAAAACCTAACCTTAGCGAATCTCTTCCCTTTTACCGTATTCTGCATCTCATTAATCCTACAATGTTTCGGGGCGCTCAAGTTCTTATGCCACTTTTACCTATCTTGAAATTATCCTTCTTACCCATTTATTCGGAGCTCTACTTTAAACCTTGCGGGCAAGTTTTACTTATTATGGATGCCCGTAAAAATAATTCTCCTGCTCATCTTCCTTTTGGTCTTCTTTATGACTAAAGTTTTTTAACGTTTCAAAGTTCCCCTTCCTAAACTGTCTCAGAATGCGTCTCTATGACGAGCACGCACATTCTTCACCTTACTTCCCTGTCTCGTGCGTCTTATAATTCGCACTGACCCAGTTACTTACTTCCCCTTGAGGGAGCGACACCATCCAGTTACCACAACATCCCCTTCATGCTCCGCATCTTTGGCTCAACTCCGCATACATTTCTTCATCTGTTCCATCTTTGGCTCACCTTCCTCTTCTGCACCACGTCACCTCCGCCTACTGACCCTTCCTCTTTTTAGTCCCCTAACCATTTCACCCTTCTGACATTTTTATCTTCTGAGCACCAACCTCTCTCTTCGACGATTTTTTCGTCTCTCCAATACCGTTCAGCTCATGAATCCCAAACTATTTGGAACTTTTGTTGGTTACTTTTGTCATCTTGACCATCTTTCTTCCCTTCGGCAGTTCGCAGTCCTCCTCTCCAATCAAATTGATTTCCACACACTTCTCAACGATCTTGTTTCCAATATCTTTTCCATTCCTCTTAACCACACTCATATTTTGGAACGGTTGAATCGCATGCAGCAAGACCTATAACTCCAACATGATGCCGCGCTTACTGCTCATCATTGCCAAGCTTATCTCTCTACGAGTATTTTGACTGAGCAGAACCGCTACTTGGCGCATCAGATTTTTTATCAAGCGCATGGATTCTACGTCACTCGTCCAGACACCTTCCATCTCATCACACCGGAACCGAAGGTGAAGAATGGTTCTTCAACCCCCACCTTCCATACATTCTTCCCATGCCGCAATCGCCTCGTGTGGTGGAAGTAGTCGAGATCCCTACTTCTGATCTTCCCCTGGCTCCGGATCCTTCTTCATCTGCTCAGGGCGGCCGCCGTAGACGTTAGCGATTTTTTTTCTGTTGGACTTTTCCCTCTTTTTGATTTGACAAAGGGGGAGAACATTCTTATTGGTATCTTTTGTAATTAGTGAACTGTAAATTTTTGAATATATTAAATCAGTTCATCAATTATTTGTTTTATTGTGAATGCTTATCTGATTCAGGGGGTATATTATATTATGTTAGATTAATGTGTTGTCATCGTAAAAAATGGGGAGATTGTTGACTTTAAAAGTTAAAGTTGTACGTATTATTTTGATGATTCCAAGAATATTGCCTCTAACATTAATCTAACACTGCTATTAAGAATAATTTCAGGACCAATCATAATCAAACAAAACATGGAATATTCTTTGGTTAAAGATTGGACTTTGACGTGGACCTAGATCTAGACTTGGACTTCATTTTATTTCTCTTTATTGTAATTAATCTTTAAAACTAAGTCTTTCTTAAAGATCTCCCAGAAAAACAAGTAAAGAACAAACCAAGAAATTTTCATCTCAAATGTGGTTTCATTCGAAGGAAAATTGTTTTCATTCAAATTGATCATTTAGTCACTTCTAGTCAAGTATTAAAAATAATTTTCAGTCGAAGCAAAAATTTTCAGTGGAAGCAAATCTTTTTAGTTGAAGCAAAAATTTTCATTCGAATGAAAAAGAGTTTTCATTCAACTCAATCCTTCAGTAGTTCTAAATTTTCTCAGCTCTATCAATTGATTCGAATGAATCCAGGATTCATTAGACTGAAATCTTCAGAGATGTTTTCATTCGAATGATATTATTATTTCATTCGAATAAATCTTTGTGAGATCCCATTTCAACAATCATATTCTCTTCGAGAATAAAAAGGGACTCCTTGAGCAATTATTGATAACCTCTCAAATCTCTGAAAAATCTCTCTTACACTTTTCAAAATACTCTCCCATCTTATTCCAAACTTTCATATACACTTCCTGAGTGAGTTCATATTTTGAGAAATTGAGGAGCAAACTTCTTGGTTTGGTTCTTGAAAGGTTTCAGATGTTCCCACCTAAGAAAGCTTAGCTTTGTTGTATTCATTGTAATATTTACTCATAAAGAAGTGTGTATTGTATCTCAATTGTCATCTTCTTTTCACTTGTAATTGTTGGAAACCTTGAAGGGTTTCGGATCTGTACTGCGGTTTGAGCTAGCACCCGAAGTTAACTGCTTAGTGAAAGGCTCGAGTAGGTCTTCCTTGTGTGGAGTGCTCGAGGACTTGACGTAGGCTGGTAAGGCCGAACCAGTATAAATCTTTGTGCTGATTTATATTTATTGTTTCTGTTATTACATTGTAAATTAAGCTTTAAATTTCTGCTCGAAGTTGTAAACACCTATTCACCCCCCCCCCCCCCCCCTAGGTGTGTTTAGGGACCTACAGTTTTTCTTTTTGAAAACTTTACAAGAAGAAAAGTTCTACCAAACAATGTCTTCTTTGGATTCAATAAGATTTTTGTGTCCATTTTTTCTTGGAAAAATACCAAACGCCACACACATATTGGTTTCTTTCTTGTGCTATTTTACATATTCAATCATTCTATTCAAGGTTTTATGTTGCAAAGTTGGCCTAAACATTAGACGGGCAAGTTGATGTTGCTTGTGTTGTGCTTTGTAAGTCTACACGCACGGGTTAGTGAAGACCCTAGGCCTTTTAGGAAGTGTTTTGATGATAAAAGTAAGCTTAGTAACATTTGATGTGAATCATGCATATTCCTTGTGTGTGTAATGTTTGTGTTTGTAGGGGCAAACTTGTTAGAAGCCAATTGGAAAGAGCTAAATTAAGACTAGACTAGATTAGATATGTTAATGTAATACTCTTGCGTAACTAATGGGGCATATACGCTACGACTTAAAATTTAGAGTTTAAAGCCAAAATCATTTTTCGAACCATGGCTTAACCATAGTTTAAAATGAATATTTTACTTTGCGAACCCTGATGAGTATATTATATTGCCAAAGAGATGGGAGATGATATATAGTTTCATCCTTAGTTTGGATTAGCCTACCCCAAATGACTTTCAATGGTATTCAGAACTAACCACTATTTATAACTATATTGACGAAGTGGAGTGAACTAGTTCTAAGAAGTGAGATTATACTTGTCGAACTGAGCAGCTTGCAAACAGGGCCAGATCACGCCGGACTAAAAGACTTCTCAAAACAATTCAATCCAGCCCCACATTCGCCCAAGGAAATTGAATGGTTTTTCTTACAATTGCTCCGGCCCATAGAGCGAAGCGTGATGGTAATTGCAAAAATACGTGAATTTTTGTCAAAGTAACGAAACCAGTATTATTGCAAAAAAACAAAATGGTTTACAAAAACGCGGATGTTTTGTAAAATTTATGAACGATTTCACTCTGCATCACTCCTCTTTTGCTGGTAAAATGTGATCATATCATAATTAACTTGATCACAAGTTTACAAAACAAATGTTTTGAAAACCATGTCAATAAGTTCTGCCGCAGCAAAATTGTTTGGTCCTGTCCCCCCATCCTACTGAACCTAAGCCGTCTCTTATTTTGCCATCTACCCTTCACCAATCTCCACAAACACCACAACCAAACCATCAGCATTAAAGCCTTGATGTAAGAGTTCTGAAAAGTGGTAAGCAAATGCTGCCAACTATTTTACAATTACAATGTGAAAACTTATATAAATAATACTTGAATTGCCTTCACTTCTACCATTGAGTTCGTACACCTTCCTTTCTCCTTGACTCTAGTTATTTATCTTTTCCTACTCCTCAGCACTTAAACGGCCGGTTTAAAGTTGGCAAGCGAATCCACAGGAACTTGATGAATCAGGGAACAGTCTATTTTCCTCTAGATACCATTAGGGGTTGCCGGATTAGTGAATGAATAATGACTAATGACTATGACATCCGAGTCTCTTTAAATGAGTGTGAGCTTGAATGTGTCAACTAGTAACTAAAACACCCCTAATGTGCGCAAAATGTTAAGATGTTTTAGATTCCGCTTTTATGCAACTTTCGTGCACGATACGATGGATATATTTTGAGCTTGATCGAGAGAGACTCTTGGGGTTTCGGGATCTTTTCACCCGTCTTTGTACTTGGCTCTATGTGTTTTAGATCACTTGTATATAAAGCTTCTAGGGTTTTTTTAATTGATAAACTCACTCTAACTAATTCAGTCCATCTTTTAGGGCAGGAATAAAGAGGACTAATTCATTTTTGAAGCGAATTTATCATTTTCGTTTTGGTATGTAGTCCTATGTTTGTGAGGGTTTATTTTCCGTTGAGAAAGGATTCGGATGCTCTTGTACGTTGTATCTTTATGATTGGTGGATCTCACTAATATGTTTGTTGTTGACTGTATGCGAAACTAAACCACGAAAATCTCGTTCTCGATTGTGTATGTGATAGTGGACTTACTTGACCTTTGGAGTGTTGCAATAACAAAAAAAAAAAAATAGACAAAAAATACTGCTTCAAAATCATTATAAAACCTTCGAGTCAAGTTTAAACTTTGGCTTCAAAACAAACACCTAGAGGTGATTGCTGCATTTGTGGCCTGCTTTCTGAAGCTTCTGCAATGGCCGTTACACCTTCAACTGTTGTTAGCTTTACACCTGAACATAACTTGCCTACTTCATTCTCCATTATGGGAGAAGCAAAGCACACTCGAACTTCGAAACTCGTCGATAGCTGTCCTGTTCCTCCATCTTATTTCCAAAAGGCAAGTCTCAGCAAGTCCTCAAGTTCTATTTGACTATGTTGTTGTCAACTACACACAACGTACTAATCATTGGTTCCTCGTACTAACAGATGATTGCAGAGCTTTTTGGCACCTACATTCTCATGTTTGCAGGTTGTGGAGCTGCTCTAGTTGATAAAGAAAAAACGCTTACAATTATCGGTATAGCTATGGTCTGGGGTTTAGCTCTGATGGCAGTAATATATGCAGTTGGACACATATCTGGTGCCCATTTGAATCCTGCAGTCACCATTGCCTTTGCTGCTGCCTGCAGATTCCCACTGATACAAGTGAGACTTTCTTCGACAAAACCAGTTTTGGTTGATAATTTCAATACTGCAGTAGTTTTTGTAGAACCAACTAAACTTGGAATTGTTCTTTAGGTACCGATGTATGTTTTATCACAGTTGTTGGGTTCTACACTTGCATGCCTCACACTCAGAGTATTGTTCGACCACCAAGGCGATATCAAGCCAACGCTTACGCAGTACTCCAATCCAACTACTGATCTTGAAGCTATCATATGGGAATTCATAATCACATTTATTCTAATGTTCTCCATTTGTGGTTCTGCTACTGATTACAGAGCGGTATGCATCCAAATCTCCCCCCAGTAACATGATTATTCACTAAAATGTCTCCGGGAATTCACGAGGGGTTTGTGTATGTGTATGTGTGTGGCCGTGTTACTTCCATCTATTATCATGATAAGAACAGATGAAAGTACTAACTTCCACCTTCAACTGATGAAAACAGAGCAAAGGATTCTCTGGAGTGGCAATCGGAGTTACACTGTTGTTTAATGTCATTATTGCCGGGTAAACGAAACTTTTATTATGGCATTCTTTGAGTCAACACGACTTCCATATTTTGCATGATCACCACCACCATCACTATCATATCACTTACTCGATCCCATAGGAAAAATGGGTATAAGTCGGTTACTGAGATTTCAATTTGCAGGCCAATCACTGGAGCTTCTATGAATCCTGCAAGGAGTATAGGCCCTGCCGTCATCTCTGGTGCTTATAAAAACCTCTGGGTTTTTGTTGTAGCCCCCATTCTCGGAGCCATAGCTGCAGCCATGATTTACAGTCTTCTCCGGCCACCAAAGACACAGAAAAACCAGGAGAGCAGCAAAAGCATATATAATGACCTGTATCTGCACTCCAACATGTAGACCAGTTCCCTTTATTTGTTCCTTCTTCAAACATCCAAAAGCATCAGAATGTAAATGATGCCTACTAATTCCATCAGGAATTCGGATAGGAGATGGTAGGAACTTAATCATCAATCTGTAGTAGTTCATCCATACAAGGGACTATCCATTTTGTTCGTAAACTTAGAAATTACAAAAAGTTCGTACGTTAAGCATTTCTTTGCAGTTACGACAATTTCTTGGAGCATATACTCGTGCTGACATGACTCTTTCATGTACAAGTCCAAAATGGAAAATTCTAAAGAACATATTTGGGAATAGGACGTATTAGCTACATCTAGGAAGATGAAATAGTAAAGAGCTGCAAACAAGAAGTCTCAAACCAGTAAAGCCCAGTCAAAGATAATTCACTAAACCTATCCAGCAATGTTAAAAAGGTAAGAGAGATTGTTACAATAAACATCTGCCTACTCAACAAAATGGAGGGGCACAACCTGGGTTTATTAAGGATGCACATCTCTATTTTGACACTCTTTATCTCCCTATGAAACAATATCTACTATACAGCAAATCCACAATATGATACAACAGAGAAGTAAAAGAGGATGCAGACGAGCTGCATGCTCCACCTTGAATATGGGTCGCAGAGGAGGCTAGCAGTTGATGTGGTCAGGCTTGCAAGCACGGAGAATAGATAATGCTGTATGTGATGTTGTGTACATCATCTCACCAGCCATTAGATTGCCGATATATAATTTTTCAACCTCCTTCCCATTTGTAGTCATCTTACCTGTAGTCGAGAAAAAGAAAACTTTTAAGGCATCTCACAATTACAGCTGACAATAAAGTAACACTGTTTTCAAACATTTATACTTTAATTTTCCATTTTTGTACTCACTCGCATCCTCTCTCTGTGAAGGGATGGGTGGGGGGTGAATTGTGTTCTAAAGATATTTCCATATTATGCTCTCATACATAAGGGAGTATTCTAGAGGAAATTAGATATGCACAAATGGGTGGTTCAATCTTGGGCCTGGTAAATTTCCATAGATTTATTTTTTGATACGTGCAATGGAAACATGCATGGTAAACTTCATAGATTGAATTTTACTATGCATGTTTGTAAATTTCATAGATGAATTTGCTATGCATGTTCACATTGCACAGGCTGGCTTTATACTTCAGAGTTCTCTTACCCAGTTTGAGAAAGACGCCTCCAATTCATTAGTTGGCGAGACTCTGGATGCCTCTGCAAATAAGAACTTTCTTCACCCACAAACTGCTCCGAATAACTAGAAGTTGAGGGAGACCATACTGGAACTACACCTCCATCCCTTTCTCTCCGACTGCTACTAGAAGACTCTGCCGTGGAATCTTCAGCATTTCTGAGCCCCAGTGTAAAAGTAAATTGAGGCAGGATATTGCTTGGAAGTGTTTGTGTGACAGCTTGATTGGATGCCTCTCTCCTTGGTTCCTGATTCCTATTAGTATCTGTTGGTACTTCAGCTCTCCTATCTTCTGGTCGGATCTCCATAGAAGTTTCTTCTTCTTCAATCCTTACTAAAGATGTGGTCATGCTCGGAACCATCTGATCCTCGTTACGTCGAATAGCAGCTGTGGGATGGTTATTCCTGAGAGTTTCGTGATCCACATCCATTTGTATGTCTTGAGGATAAGCAATGGGGGCCGATTCAGATGAGTCTCCAAGCCCTTCTTCAGTTCCATTCTCAACCACGGCTCTAGAAGCTGCTTCATGTTGCCACATCTGTGAAAGTGCTTCTTGCAACCTGGCTTTTGCAGCATCAATTTCAACAATGGGCAGAGGATAATTGGAACCGAGCTCAATTCCAGCAGCTTGAAGTACGGACTCTGGTGCATCCCAAGGGTGGTGTATCCAGTCTGTAGGCAGCCTCGCAAGTTCAGGAAGCCACCGCCGTACATACTCTCCATTGGGGTCGAATTTGTAACCCTCAAACTGTCAGAATTAGCAAATAACAAAAATTCCTTTGATTAAACTTATGAGTGTACAAACAATTGGAGCACTAAACCTATGTGCACAATCACAACCTAAAACCAAAATAACCTTTTCCTGGAATCTCGACAATCATGAACTTAGAAGTAACAATTGAGGAAACGGTATAAAAACAACTGTAACAAATAAAATAATTTGCAGTCTAATCTGACAACATTCATGAATTTCCTACGTGGGGCTAATACAGATCAATTATAACACGCAAAATGTCATAAGAACTTTGGAGAACTAATGTACTTTTGTCCACTAGTTAAAGGGCCTGCTACAATCGCAGCTTAAATTTAATCAAATCAAACTCAATTTTTGTAAGAAATAACCATCATTACCCGTGGATTATCAATTCGGTCAAATTCACGACCATCAGGTAGAGTACCAGATATATACTGCCAACCAAGTGCATCACTCTCAAGATCTGCATCTAATAGGGTATCCCAGAAATACTTCATGCCCCATATCCAGGGAAGCTGCAGAACCTTCACAAAGAAACTAGACACAACAACTCGTATCCTGTCATGAAGCCAACCAGTGGCCCACAACTCTCTCATGCCAGCATCAACCAATGGATAACCAGTTCTACCTTGTCTCCATGCCTTAAAATAACCCTCATTTACAATCCAAGGGAAGAACTTCAGGTGCACAAGAAGAGGCCTTTCATGGCTGTTGGGATGATTGAAACTCATGTATCTCGAATATTCTCGAAGACCAATAGACTTAAGGAACAAGTTAACACTCTCTTCACCTGCTTTATTACCTTCGTTGGCCCATAGAACTTGCTTCATGCGAACAAGATGGAAGACCTTCCGCACACTTATTTCTCCAAAATGTAGATGGGGAGAGAGAAATGAGGTCGTAGCGCTATCAGCCTTTCTCCGGTTCTTCGAGTACTCTATCAGTGGCCCGTTAATGAAGGCGGTTAGTGTCTTATCAGCATTGCTCCACCCAGGTGACCATGCCCGAGCAAGAAGTGCATTGCTTGCTTTTTCTGAGTCATCTTCAAATACCAGTGTGTCTGAAGGACACCTAGATGCATCACCTGAGAGAAGAGAGACTTAGAGCAAGCTTCATATAAAAAAATTCGAGCGAAAAGAACAGAAAGACGGTAGGATGTAATTCAAAAGAATATGAAGTAAACCAAATACTTACCAGTAAACACATGCATAATAATCCAGGTTATATAACTAATTTTCCAAACTTTGATGGTTAATTCATTAAAGAACTATCTGGGAGTATAGTTTCTACGCATACATACATCCATACATGCACCCAAGAAAGCTAATAGATCCACTTCATATGAAACATAAAAGCAACTTGCTAATAAGTTTCAGAAGGGAACCAGGGACCTAGAAATCAGCCTCTGCCAACAATTAATTACAACCAAATGTAAGGTACTAACTCATGAGTTTACCGTAGACAACTATAAAAAACATCTCTGGACTCATTTCTCAGTTTATAAAAGCAAATCTCAGCATTACCGTGGTTCGCTTTTTCATTATCCCCTCTCAATAGTATAGCAGTCTAGAGCACCCATAGTGCTGTTAGACCACAAAAATGCACTTGCTTCAAGGGTTTGCCGGCAAATGTTTCTCCCTTTCATCTTAGTAGAATCCCCACCCCTCGGGGTTCTAGCAACACCCAATTTTTGTCAAAAGGGATACCAAAATGTTAGGACATGTATCAAGTGTTTTCTCATCAATTAACGAAATAAGTTGTTTTCAACTACGGTAAGCATGATAAACATTATTGGGCCCATTCTTATAAGGGCTTGAGCTTTTAGAGCAGATAATAACTTGACACAGTATCAGAACACTCATCGTGCCATGTCTTGGGTTTGGTCCCTCCCGCTTGCATATCTGGTCTGCCCCTTTATAATGGTGAAATTTGCACTTTGCTTATTTGTGCACCTTCAATTATAGCTCATTGATTGATGTGTATTTTTCGCGTGCAAATGGGGACTTGGACGTAAAAGGGTGTGTTAAGTATAATACACATTGTTGGCCTATTCTATAACATCCTAAGCTTTGAAAGCAGATTTGTAGTAAAGGAACCAAATACTACCCATTTAACTGGTAATAGCGAATTTGTAATCACAAACGGTTACTTTTGCCAAGTTGCAAGGTTTTAGGAACAATAAATGCAACCAAAGCTGCTAGATAATTAAGCACACTATTCAACTAAAATTCGCATAGTAGATGTGCTATCCAAAACAATTAGAACCCGAACAACTGGTATGTATCCTTGAAAGGAAATTTACGATGAACGGTAATCACTTGTAGTAGTTTTGCAACAATCTTGCACTAACTATTACCTCTCAACACATTACAATTCATCGAGTTAAATACATAAATTATTCCATATCAATGGAGTATTTACTGCCAACGACCACTTTCCCTATCTATTTTGAGAAGCTAGCAACTTGCCCCTATAGAATTCGTGCGTCACATCCGTGAAGCATTGGAAGAGTTTTGATAACCTTCTTCTAATGGAGGAGATTACAAATAATAAATGTTGTCCTTGAAAGAGTAAAAAAACTTGCACAATTCATAAGGCATGTGGCAGAGAAGCTAACCTGATTTTATCCTCTTAGGTGGGAGAAGCGGAGCCTCCGGATCATAAGGCATGCCAAGGCATCTGTCCCAGAAAGCTGCAAATGTATTGAATGGGTGACCTTGGTCATCAAGAACTTCCCATGGCTCATAAAGCAAGTCCGCATTGAATGACCGCACAGCTATGCCTTGAGCCGATAAAACCTCCTTCACGCGGTGATCTCTTACAAGGGACAAGGGGTCTACATGAAAGAGAAATGTTAACTACAACCCGCATGCTCGAAATTCATTGAAAAAACTATAAAACCGCAAAACCAGCAACATAAGAAGTCAAAAATTCAGATACAGAAGAATCTAAAATGCGATAATAGCAGAAGTATTATCATAAAACCAAATCCTTCATTGATACAAATTGCAAAAAAGTTTCTTTCTACCCTCTAAGAAGTAACAATCAACAGGCAATTAAGAAATCAACCAATTTCCGTTACTTAGAGAAACTGACCAATCCAAGATGATCGCTGCAAGGGCACAACAATAACGCAGCTAAAAGTTCAATAAACCGATCTAGCTCGCCTGTTCGAATCTAACGTTACTTTGGACATCTCATATATCTTAACCAATCATAACCAGCTACATACAGGTCCAATCAAGTAATTAGTAAAAAGGAGAAAAAAGCTAACCATTTTTTTATGCTACTAAACATGCTACTGTATTATATTACAGCAACCTTAGCCATAAAGCACCAATCTAGGAATTAAATAAGTAAAACCAAACACCTTCGAGATACTATATATAATAACAAGATCTCAGATTCCCAGACCGATGACATAAATTTTGTTTAATATAAACTCAATTAAGGTAAAAATCAATCTGCATGATCCAGCAAGAAAGAACACAAGAAAATGAAATTAACTCACCTTATAACCACATCAAAAAAAAAAAAAAAACTCACCATATAAGTGGTTGAAGAAGAGCTGAGTAGCCCCAGTAGATTTGACAACCTCAAGCAAACAAGAAATGCTGTCAGTGGATCTCTTGGTGATGAGAGTAGTGCCAAGGCTCTTCAAAGATGATCCGAGATAGGCCAAACTTTGCTTGAGCCACCACCTTGAGACCCTCCCAGGATGATACTGCCCTTCTTCCTCAGGTGCCCATATGAACACTGCCACCACTGCCCCTGCCCTCACACCTGCTGCTAAAGCAGGGTTATCTTCCACCCTCAGATCCCTCCTGAACCAAACTATATTGCACCCACCACCTGACATATCCCTCCAAGATTTCCAAAACCCACCTCAAAAAAATCTCTCCTTCCTACCTATATTCCATCTCTGTATCTAATCTTATCCCGTATGTCAGACCTTGTACTTCTTTTTTTCACTATAGTATCACCAGTATGATAAGACTGGTGGTTATCTTTAAATTCACCAAATAAGTAGATGGTGCTAATTTAATCTCGTATTCCCAGTTTTCGGGTGAATCTTGTTCTTCTGCTATTGGTCTGAACAAACTTAGCAAAGAAAAAAGAGAAGGAATGGACGGAAGGCGAAGATTGGTAAATTGGGTGGTGGGGTAGCAAGAAACTTGATAGGCAATTTGCAACCACAACTTTAATTTGCTCGTATATTTTTATTTTTGGGAGCCACACAAGTTTTAATTTTTTCATATTTTTGTTTTTGCAGTATCATCTTTCCCATTCTGTGCAAGAAAACAAACTCCATCCCGCCCACCTCTCTCTCTAGTGCCTTCTCTAACCCTCGCTCTCTTGACCGGGTGGAATATTTTGTAATATTGACAGAATTATACACTTGTATAAGTACGTAGGTACATAGATATAATATATACATGTATAAAAGAAAAGCAATTTTTTTGTACAATGCCCTTGGTAATGTTGTGTAACATGCATTACATATGGTACACTCTTGTATCATGTAATTCTCCTCTCCACACCAAAAGTGTTCAAGTCTTCAATCAAAACGGTCTTGGTTGTGAATTTTGACCCATCCTTTGACATAAAATTTCACAATGTCACAGCGTTCAATGGATCCAAACTATGTCATAGCGTCCTTTAAAAAGTAGTTTTGATTTTTCATACGATAATTGCAGAAGATACTAGTGCTTTTACTCATGTCACATACATCTTGGAGTGGCTAGGCACGTACTAGAATGGTATTTTCATGCATCTTGTGTGCAGCAGGAATAAGGCTTGAGAGAGTGCATTGCATATTACGTTATAAGTATGTTGAGGTTTGTCAATTTGTATCACGTACATTTCATTTTATTACTCTAAATTGTTCTTACTTATGTTACTTGAGACTAAGAAAGTATTATCAGTTGGAACGACCCAGAGTCATAAGAAGAAAAAAAAAACTACGTGCAAATCTCAAAGTTGTATATGTTATAAAACTTTTGGCATTTTTACTTGGACTTTAGTATTCTCAGTTAGGTTTAGAGCATAAAACAACGAAGCGTTGGTGGCAAGGCCAAGATTTTTCTTACGGTGAACGTATAATAATAAATAAAATTCTTCCATCTAAGGTGGACACGTCTTCATGTTATTGTAATTTATCTTAGGTTTTAAGATGAACTTTCTTTTTTTCACGTAAATTTATATTTTCAAATAACAAGGCCGACAAGTGCCAAAGTTACCCACCTTACGACATAAGAATCCTATTTGAAATGTCAGTTACAAATGTATTCCACATGTGAAAATAAGTAGGATATTTATTAGAGATTTCAGTTTTGATTTGTTGAATATTCTAAAAGGATAGCATATAATGCTCTTGATCCTTCAGTTACATACGTGATGTGTATATAAACAGATTGTTAACCCTACGGTTATTTAACTTAGGATTATATTTTGTTTTGACCAGACTAACACTCATCTATCTTGTTCTAGTACTTAAACTTGTACTCATCTATTTCTTGAGAGTGAAATCTTGTACACATTTCTTCATCTTTAGTTTCTTGTATCAAAGCTTGGGGTTGTCAAGCTTTGGAGCTTTGGGTTTGTCAAAGCTTGTTCTTGATGTGGGCATAACATCAAGGGATTGTAAGAGGTTCGATCTTGACCCATAAGGAAGATCATACTAGTGGATTCTAGGGCCTTTCAAATGAATTCCTTGAAGGGGTGGACGTAGGCTTGTGGGTATATCAAGCCGAACCATTTAAATCTCCTTATCAAGTATCTCTAAATCTTTCTCTCTTTACATTATCGTTTTACAGTTGTGTTGAGATTGGTTGTTTGCTTATTTGAGTTATTGAGATTGAGGTTTGTTGTTTGTTAATTTTTAAAGTAGTCTTAAAACCATATTCACCCCTCTAGGGTTATTTTATTGGTTTCACAGATGATTACAGCAGCTCCAAGGCAAGGAGCATTACCAAAAATCATATTTCAACAAAACAAATAAGACTTGTTTAAAACATATTTCAACATTTTAGATTTACATACTAAAAATAATCATTGATCAGAATTCAAGAAAATTAAGCAAAATGCTCCATCAGGTGATCTAATAGCAAGGCTGGTAATTATGACTCGCGATCGGTTCAAGCATTCATCGGAAGTCTAATGTCTAGGTCCAAAATTAAGACCGCCGTTGTGTAGAGATACAACAAAGTGGTGATTCTGTTATCCAGTAGTAATGTATTATTGAAGTATTTTAACAAAGTAATTTCTTTTTGGGTAGCAATAAATTATTTTTAAAAGCATTAGACTTTTGAAAATTCTTTATATGTTTTAGTTCCAAGTTGAAAAGATTTTCTTTTACTTCATACTTGTACATTTTGAAAACACTAGTGAAAATTTAATTGATAACTTGTGCTTGAGTCTTTAGACTCGTACATATAAGAAGGGAAGGACAAGTAGAGGAGAGACATGGGAGTTCTTAAAATTTGCACATAGTCAATGTTTTCAACAGTCATGTTTTGGCAATTAACTTGCACTATATTTGGCAATCGTTTTCAACAGTCATGGTTTTTATTGTTGAATTTAATTGCCAGAAATAAATTTGCGAATCAACATTTTTTGTGTCCTATAGATACACACATCTACCATTTAAAAAGACCTTCTTCCTACTATCCCAAGATCAAAAGTTGAGCTTTGTGTTTTACGCTTTTTCATGATTTTCTAAACTCGAAATTTTGTATATATTGGTGGCGTATCAAGAAAACTTCTGCTTTATTTGAATACACAAACATACGATAGAAGTAACATTTTGAGCTGGACTGTTGAAAGCGACGCATCGAAACCTTGTTGCACTGGTGCTTAGACGAAGGGACGCGGATTTTTTTAAAGTGAGCAATCTAGTCCGAACTTCCCCCATACTGATCTCTACTCATATGAAGTATTATTTCCAAATTGCTTTCCCTCAATTAGATGGGCATTCTAGTATGAAATTGCTAGTTCGTAAAGCAAGAATAAAAAGATCAGCATGAACATGAACATGAACACGAGAGCGAACAAGGTTAACACGAATAAAACAGTGAACGGAAAAGGCGATCACTAGTCACGTGAACTTAAAGAAAAAAGTCAGTTTACTTTAGTGCAGTGAATCTATCCCTGAACTAGACATCGTGAGCTATATCACTTGATAGAGCTAGTAGGGCATCTGATTTCGGGTATTATTGTGCTAGACTAGATATATAGAGGTTATCTTTAAGACGTTCATATTAAACACTTAACTGCTGAATTCTTAGAAGTTGGAGGGCGATGGCAAAGGGCAAAGCATGGAGTAGATATGTATTGCTCAATGCTGACTGCTTGGGTTTGGCCTTTTTTTGGTCAGGTCTCCCTCTCTTGGTTTTGGCCTTTTTTTGGTCAGGTCTCTCTCTCTCTCTTTGGTCAGGTCTCCCTCTCTTGGTTTTGGCCTTTATTTGGTCAGGTCTCTCTCTCTCTCACGCACGCACGCGCAAGCGCACAAGCTCATACATTTTAGAGGAGGCTATTTTCATCTTTTAATATACTATTTCACGCTATCATTCGTTGTAAGAAAGCACAAATTGCCACTTGATCGTGTTTTTTTAGTGAAAAATATACGGGGGAACAAGCATATTAAGGTAAAAATAGCATTTTCCTACGTCTTTTGCCTTTGTCATGGAATGCTGGTCCCCGCCAACCGAGCCCTTCATAACATAGGTGGTCTATTTTGACTAAATTTGTATCGTTTTGCTGCTAATAGGTTTAGAAAGTGTAACTAATGTTTTTTTCAACAATGAAAAACTATAAATTTCGTCACAAGGACTATGAATTTCACCTCACATAGACAAAGGAAAATGTCCAGGCACAACTTAGGTTGTAGAAATAAATAAGAAAGATGAAGTTTTGTGGACGAGACCGAATCATGAAAGGCGCACGCAACGCAAGATCGACCGACAAATCTATGTAGCAAAGGCATGGCTTATGGATGGCTAAAGCAACAGTAAATATTGCATGACTGTAATTATAAGGAATTTTTTTATTGCTACTCTAATCGTAATAAGATCGTTACAACTTCTTGTATAGCGATAATTAATTATTGCTATTTGTTTTTAATAACTTTTCTGTTAATATTTTTAGTGACAATTCTTAATAGCACTTTTTAATGTCATTAAATAAAAGTTATTAAAAATATTTAAGAATAATTAATTACCGTTATATGGAGGGTTTTAACTATCTTCTTACAACTCAAATAGCAGTAAAAAAATAAAGGACCATTGGATCAAGATGTACAAATGCAATGAAAGCATGAATAGAGTGGAAGGAGATCCTATTTTAAGGAGATGCCAAGGCCATTGCGGTGAGTGAATCATAAAAGGCTCATGAAAACAAGACCATTGCAGTAAACTGATGAGATGAAAGCAGGAGTAGACTGGGATATGAATATATTTTTTGTAATATGTGTCGATAGTACTAACAATATTTCCTACTAAGATTCGTACATTTACTCATATCCAGATGGAAGGAGATGCCAATGCCATTGCAGTAAACTTTCAAGAACATCATAATGTTCCTTGGGACATTTCAAGGCTACAACTTCTTATATGACCAGCTTTAATGTCAAATCATTTTGTCAAAGTCGTGTCTAATTTTAAAAGCAAATATTAATTTTATAAAAGTCCTTTTACAATAGAGGTAACCTCTCTTATTCCTAAAATAACATTTAGAGTCTAGTCCATTTTGAGGCAAAGATCACCCCATTAGTGTGTGGTGGTCTGAGTTTAACCACTTCCCTAATTGGTTAGTAGACTAGGCTGGAAATGATTCAAGGGGTTAGTCCAAGGTTGCTATTTATCAATAAGACCTCCTATCTTTTGACAAAAGAGGAAAAATAATAATGTTAGCAATAACTAGAATGCCCGTTTTTGTGTCATGATTGTATATACAAGGTGAAATTAGGCTCATACTATTTTTAACTAAATTCACACGGTTTTATTAGTAAAGAGTTACAAAGTACCACCAGTATTAACTTCCCTAACTATTAACATCATCAGTTAAAAAGTACCAAAAAAAGCGGAGACAGAGGAAGTGGATGTCCAATAATGGAGTAAAAGAAAAAATGTATGTTTTTCACCTTAAGTACATCTTCAAATGCTTTCGTTTAAGCTCGGGAAATTATTATTATTACTTTTAAAATGATTAAACGCAAATATTATGCGTGAACCAAAACACTGCTATTACGTGTCAAAAATACTTTTGAAGCTCTCGAAGCATCGCCTGCACAACACTTCACCAAATAGACTGGTAGTGAAAGAGGTAGACGTGACTTGTTGGAGAGGAGAATTTTTTTCCAGAAATCAATCTGAGAGTGGACGACATGCATTATTGAAGATAAGATTTGGAGAGATAACACTTTCACAGAAAACGTGCAAACCACCAACACATCTTCTATCTTTGACAGGCAGTCGGATGGTGACTGGCTTTTAGCAGGAGTCTTAGGCTTTGCAAACAACTGTTTTGTCAATGCAAAGGCATCCTCCCCTTTGTGCAGCTCAGGCACAGAGGGCAGGAAACATACATGGGTCCTGATCTCTGGCTTTTGGAGTCACTTCCATAATTAGGTGCTCAGTTCAATCCCATCCTGTTTTCCAAGAAGGGAACCTGTATCTGATGTTAGGTTGTCTTAACTAATGAGATTAAATGAATTTGAACCGGTTTCTGACCGATGTGGCCAGGGGCGGAACTACGTATGTACGAGGGCCCCTCAAATTTTGAAATATATATATATATATATATATATATATAGTGTTTTTTTTCATTTGCAACTTTCCCTTTCTCTCTCTCTCTCTCTCTCTCTCTCTCTCTCTCTCTCTCCTCCTCTCTCGGCTCTCACAGTCAACTCTCAGTCACCGCGGCACGCCGACACCTCTCCTCCTCTCTCGGCTCTCTCAGTCACCGCGGCACGCCGCACGCCGGCACCACCCACGGCCACCGGTCATCGGCTTGGCTCATCGCCTCATCGGTAAGGTAACGCCAGTCGCCGTGGCGTCAAGTCAAGGTCTCACGCAATTCCGAAGTCTCGAAGCCCCGTCCCCCGATTTCGAAGCTCGAAGCCGGCGAAGGCCCTCCCCAGTCCGGCGGTCCGCACCCCAACTCCGGCCAGTCCCCACCCAACTCCGGCGACTCTGACCAGATCAGATCTGGCAGATCTAGCTTAGATCTACCGTCTACGAGCCGGCGGACGAACCGAGGAAGTTCCGCCACTGTCGGTCGGCGGTCACGGCACCTTACAGATCTGACTTTGAGTTTCATTCACCGACGACATTGCGACAACGACGCCGTTCTAATTTCTGAGGACTAAGGTCAGTGTGCATTTTGAACAATTTCTTTTGCTATTGAGAATTGATTATTTGATTAATAATTTTAGGTTGTTAGTTGTGTATTTGATAATTTAGATTATTAATTGATGCTCTATGGATGTTAATCGTGCATTGAGCACTTGAGATTTGAGATTGTTGATGAAGGATGGGACCCAATTGAATTTTTATCCCATTTGAGCATTGATTATTTGATTGATAATTTTAGGTTGTGTTAATTGTGCATTTAAAAATTGAGATTATTTTCATATTGATTATATGTTGTTAATTGTGCATTGAACATTTGAGAATTGAGATGGTTGATGGAGGATGGGACCCAATTGGATTGAGATGTCGGATATGTGGTTTAGTTGAATGATGGGTTGAAATTAAGTTATTTCGGTTAACGCGATAATAAAACATGACTGGAAAAGTAAAAGAATAAAATATTTGTAATTAACTAGGTTATTTGATTGATAATTTATGGATTGATACTTAAAATAATTTTTTTTTTTCACAATGGAAAGGTTCTATCAAAAGAAACCAAAGGTAGAAAAGTTATTACAGTCTAATAAGAATGAGTGTAGAAATCAAGATACTATTCAACAGTCTCTGATTCCAACAGTAATGAACAAGGCTCCCTTTGTATATCGTGATATTCATTCCGGACATTCAAGCAGAGTTAGCGATGAGTTCAATTATGACAAGCTTATTGCGGATCTTGGGTTGCGTCTGAATATTTTGGATTATGGTCCTAATGTTCGAGATAAAGTTCGACGAGCGTATTGGTCGAAAGGTCCTTGCCAACCTCGTCACCACAATTTTTCATTTACACAATTCGGAACTCAGTCTCATCGATTTGTTTCTTCTTGGTTTGACATTTATTCGAGTTGGTTGGAGTATAGTGTAGCAAAAGATGAAGCATATTGTTTGTGTTGCTACTTGTTCGGAAGTGCTCATGGGGAGCAAGAGGGTGGTGGTACTTTTGTTAGGCATGGTTTTAACGATTGGAGAAAGAAGGAGAAATTCCAAAAACATGTTGGAGAAGTTGGTAGTGTACACAACCTTGCTTTAACTAAGTGTCAAGCCTTTGATAACCCTCAGCAGAGTATTGAAGTAGTTTTGTCCAAGCAAACAGATGAAAGTAGGGTTCAGGAAAATTTTCTAGAACTGTTAGAGTTTATTGCTGATTACAATGAAAATGTGAAAAAGTCGTGTTGTCGAATGCTCCTCAGAATCTCAAATTGACATCACCAAAAGTTCACAAAAGAAATTGTTAGTGCCATTGCCGAAGAAATAAGAGATGCAATTGTTGGGGACAAGAAAACTGAATTATTTTCCATCTTAGTTGACGAGTGTCGTGATATTTCAGTCAAAGAACAAATGGGAGTTGTCTTGAGATATGTGGACAAAAGAGGACGTGTGATTGAACGTTTTCTTGGTATTGTCCATGTTGCTAATACCGCTGCCTTATCATTGAAAGACGTGATTGACAGTTTATTTGCAATGCATGAATTGAGCATTTCAAGAATTCGTGGACAAGGCTATGATGGAGCAAGTAATGCAAGGTGAATTCAATGGTCTTAAAACCTTAATTCAGAGGGAGAATGAAAGTGCTTATTATATTCATTGCTTTGCTCATCAACTTCAGCTAACTCTTGTAGCTGTTGCAAAAAAACATGCTCAGATTGCATTGCTCTTTAATTTGGTTGCTAAGGTAGTCAACACTGTGGGAGTTTCATGCAAGCGAAGAGATGCTATTCGAGAAAGTGAAGCCATTAGACTTGTTCGTGACCTTAAGAGTGGTGATATCGTCAGTGGTCGAGGTTTAAATCAAGAAACTAGCATAAAAAAGCAGGAGAGACCCGTTGGGGATCACATTACGGTGCATTATTGAATTTGAGTCATGTGTTTGCTTCAGTGATATGTGTGCTTAATAAGGTTGTTGAGGATGCTAAAGATTATGAACAGAGAGGTGAAGCATTGCGTCTTTTGAACTCGGTGCCAACTTATGATTTTGTCTTCAACATGCATTTGATGATAAATATTTTGGGGATGACGAATGAACTTTCACAAGCATTACAAAAGGAAGATCAAAACATTGTGAATGCAATGAAGTTGGTAAGTATAACAAAACAACGATTGCAGGACTTTAGAGATCAAGGGTTGGAAGACTTGCTGGAAGAGGTCTCACAATTTTGTGTAAAACACGATATTGACATATTGGACATGAGTGCGAGGTTTTTAGCCCTGGGGAGGTAAAGACGTAATGCTGAAGAAGGTACAATTGTTTACCATTATCGTGTTGATATTTTTTTAACGGTTGTTGAATTGCAAATCAGTGAGTTGAATAATCGTTTCAGTGAGGTAACCACGGAGTTGCTTATATGTATGGCATGTCTCGATCCAAGTGATGGTTTTTCTGCTTTTAATAAGCAGAAGTTGATACGTCTTGCACAGTTTTATCCATATGACTTTTCGCCGATAGAGCTTAGAGTACTTCAAAGTCAGCTCAAGACTTATATTATGAATGTGCGCTCCTGTGAAGAACTTTATGAAGTCAGGGAAATTGGTGAACTTGTTATAAAGTTAGTTGAATTGAAAAAGGATGTTATATATCTTTTGGTGTTCTTGCTTTTGAGATTGATCTTACTTTTACCTGTTACAACTGCTACTGTAGAAAGAGCTTTCTCTGCAATGAAGATAATAAAGACTCGACTTTGGAATCGCATGGGATACGAATGGATGAATGATAGCTTGGTTTGTTACATCGAGAAAAATGTCTTCAAAACTATTACAAATGAGGCTATTATCAAACGCTACTAATTTGCGGCGCCTCATCGAGTAGTTATTTAGTCATTTCGTTTGTAAACACTGAAATGTGTATTTTGTATTCTCTTCTTTTGTGTTGTAAAGAATCCTTAGTGGCTCTCATGAAACTTAATAAGACCTTTTAAATGCTTTTTAGTATGTTTTGTGTATTATCAAAAAGTGCACTTTGTTTTTGTGTGATATTTTACTTATAAAAATATTTATCTCTTTCGATATATTTTTAACCTCCCGGGATGAAATTCTAGTTCCGCCACTGGAAGTGACAATAGTAAAAGGTACTTGGGAATGTTCTTTAATTGGTTTTTATTAGCCTATATCATCACTGCATGGACCATCTCCTTTTGAGCCATTGAATGGACCACCTCATAAAAAGGTGACCTTTATTGTCACAGTAATCATGTCTCCATGCAGGTAATCTTCTTTAAAAAAATCCTGGGTGGACAGAAAAACTCTACTGTCGGTCGTTCTCGCGGGGTAATTGTCTGATTTTTTACTAATCGTCAACATTGTCACGTGATGATTTTTACCGGATACAGACGTGCTTGAGTCTGCCACTGCAAGTTCCGGTCCCTCTTTGGTTGCTGACGAATTTTGTGATGACAATTAGTGTCGAGATTGGCTGACATTAAGAGGCAACGAGCAGGGTTGTTTTGGGTGAATGCTGCTGGTCGTTGGCATGTGGTGTGGCCCAATGGCTTTGCAGAGCAGCCAAAACTGAAACGTCTTGGGGGCATGAGATGCCAGGAATCCAGTATGGGCCATGGTCCCCTACCCGAGTCTCTCCAAGCCCAACTATAATTTGTCATTCGACAGGGTAGTACTAGTAGTAATTGAGGACTCGACAACCAATTTTGACAATCAACAACAAAGCCTCACATCAAGTGGAAACATGCTCATGAAACCTCAAACTTTGATTGATCCATTCACATTCATTTTTGCATCTTATTCACACTATGTACGCTCTTCTTTAACTTGTCAAATGATGCTTTGCAGAAATAATAGTCACTCGCTTTATTCACCCTTCTTTCGATGAAGTCATTTGCGTCTTTCCTTGAAAGGATCAAACTTTATATGAAATATATTTTTTTGATAAACATGAAAATTGCATTGATAATAAGATATCATAAGCGGTTGTCCGTAGCAGCCTTTTCGATTTTACAAAGCAGTTTTATGACGACAGCCGCCGTGTAAGCATATAGGAATATAAATGCAAATACATAGTAGCACCTATTAGTGCAAGGTTCCTGCAATAATACATAATAAGAAGAGATAAGGACATATATAGATTTCCATGGCCCCACTACTTTCCCGTCCTTAACCAGCTGAGCAAGGTGTTGAAGACTTTGGTCATTTTGGATCTCATCTTTGATGGCTTCCACCCTGTTAGACAATGGGAAAGAGAACGCAAAAGCTTCACCTTTTTTGTGACGTCTCCAAAACGTTTCAAAGGGCGTTCATAGGCCGCATCCCAGGAAGGTGGAGGTTCATATTATTCTTCAAGGTCTTAGAAAAAAGGCAGTTAACTGAAAACGCTTTCGTCTTGAGCATCTAAAGAATTCGTTCTTGAGCCTTTGGTGATTGATTAATACGCCCTTTACGGTTTTATGATTAAAGTGCATTTCTTTTCAAACAATGAAGTTGTCATTATCTTTTTGAATTACTGTTAGATGCTATGAGCCTCTTCAATGAGATGAAAAGAAAGGAATTAAGGAGAGAAAACCTGAAGGTCACTAGAAAACAAAGCCCTAGAACAAAAGTTTGTCAATCTTCTTTCCCCACATTCTCTGTTCACCAACTTGGACCTTGAAACCGTGACATAGGCCCATCTCCTTTACTTCAATTCAAATGGCTACTTCCCCTCAATCCGCTCTCTGTATTCCTTATCGCCAAGTCAGCTTAATGTCTTAACCAAAACCCACTTCCATCTCTTTAACTTTTTTCTAATTAATCTAGTTTTAATGGTTTCCGATTGCATGCACTACGCGTTTTATTTTATGTATTGGTGTATCAGTTCGAATTTCTTGGTCTGTCAGTTTGTTATTTTGAAGTGGATAGCTTTAAGTTTTGTATACATGAAGGTTTACGCTTCAACGTATCGAGATTTACGCTTCGCCTTGAGTGATCGAACTCCTCATCTTCGATCTCCTTCGCGTTTTAGACATTGCCAAAAACATCATTTTCCTTCCTTTTGTGTATTCGATCACAAAATCAGAACCCATCAACTTGTAAAAGCCAAACTGTTCTGTGGTAATCTCATGGGATCGGGACCAAATATGTTCCACCCTTTTGCGGTCAGTGCGTACCCCAAACTGTATCCCTATCCAATAAAATCTCCAAGTTTGAATGGCCAGTACAAATACAAAAAGAATCTCCTTCTCATATGTTGATAGCAACATATTCTTTCCATGCAGCACATGGCTGCAAAAAGTAAATATTGAATGCTTCTGCATCAACACCGCACCTACTCCTAACCCAAAAGAATCACACCCCATAAAGTAAAACTCTTCGAGAAATCGGAAAGGGCCAACCAATGCTCGTGTCATGGCCTCTTTAAGCTGGTTAAAGGTCTCTTCGACTAGTGTGCTCTAGTTAAAAGATTTTTTTTTCTCCAGCATCTTAGGTGAGAGGGGCAGCTATTATATGGGAAAATTGGATAAACTTTCTGTAGTAGCCACGATCTTTGAAATTCCAGAATTTGTATACTGCTCTTAGAATATCGTCGTGGATGCATACAGCATGCAAACTCATGATGGCTTTTAGGCGGAAGCGCTCATCAAGATGAATTAATTCGACCTTGTTTAAAAGTACGCAAAAGAACTGTAAGTCCCAAAATTTTACGCAAGCGTATGAAAATTTTTGGTTTTCGTCAGCTTATCATTGGTTGAATGTTCTCCAGATCAACAGCAACAAGTGCACTAAAAAGCACAAGGCCGAGATACTTGACCTCAGTGGCGGAGGGAAGGGGTGGCACAGTGGGCACGTGCCCACCTCCATCCTTTGGCATGAGATAATTTTGGTACTATGAGTCTTATATTAATGGTTTTGTTACTTTGGTGCCCCCTCCAAAAATTTATAGATTTTAAGATTTTTTTTGAGTCCCATTGTTCTTTTTCAATATATATAAATTTATTCCTACCATGTAATAATCAATAAATTCTAATACTTCAATTTATTTTCACTTTTGGTACTATAGATCTATAGTAATATTTCAGTTCCCTTTACATATTAATCTTGCTAAGCGCTTTGTGCTCACCGCTTTCTTTTACTTTCTCTTTTTCTAATTTTTCAAATAGAATTGGAGAACGTGGTAAAACGTTGAGCTGGACGATAAAGAAATCGTAAAGGCATATTCGGGTTTATGCTCGTAACCATTAACTTGTAAATATAAAATGTTTTTCTAGGGATCACTTTTTGTGATTTGTAGATTAGGATTACCTTTTGGTGATGATGTTTGGTGAACCGACAACTCAGACCCATTCCTGGTAGACCAGGAACGACTATTAAAAAATAGGCCCAGTAAAATAAACCTTCAGGCCCAATGATAGAGGAATGATTATGGGCCGAAAGTTCAAAGAATTTCTAAAAATGATAAATATATAGCTAATCGCAAATTATTTCATGAGAAAATTCATATGCAGAGTGAGAAGAAACGTGAAAGTGTAACATGAATTTGGTAGCAAGTGAGAGTGCGAAAAGAGAAAACGGGAGTGGAAGTGAGAGCGGGATGACCAGCAGTCGATAACTCGGTATGGTGATTTAAAATATGTTCCACTTCCGTGTTAGACACGGTTGGTGTGAGGGAAGAGAAGGCGAGAAGAGGAGGGAAGAAAAGATAAATTACATTATTTATTTTTCAAAATTGAGGCGATTTAAGAGGAAGTATACCATTTAATTCATGATATTAAGTCCTTAAACAGTTGAACAGTCTAAGAAAAGAAAGATTTTACAGTTTTCAATCCGGTGGTTAACGTAAAAATTAAATGCGCTTTTGCCTCTGTTTCAATGTTTCATTTCTTCTCTTCACAATCAAACAAAAATAGTGAATTAGGCTTACGAGGGGGTAAGGAGATTTTTTTTTTGCTTCAATCATGAATGGAGCAACTTTACTCCATGTCCCACACTGGTTGACAATCTTTAGGAATTGATAGGGACGAAAAGATCATTCATTCATGAAATTAATAAGGTAGTCCCCAACTTTTGTGTCATCTCAGACCCCTCTTCGTCTTAACCGTTGAAAATTTGACAAGCTCTTGAAACTTGGGAAGGGTTTGGAGTTGAAGATCTTCACAATACATACTGAGATACTTGTTTTTTGGTCAGAACCTTGCAGGGGGAAGGATGAGGTTACCTTGATCTCAAATACATTCTAAGTTGAATATTTTCGTGATTATTTCCTCTATATATACGACTGAAAATTAGTAAATGAACTTCGAAGCTAGTTAATGCGAAAGGTTGCTAAAATGAATTTAAGGATTACTTTATCCTAGGAGGAGGCCTTCTTCGATCTCCACCCAGGGCTCGAAGCCTAACGCTCCCAACAAAAAACGTTTTGCAAAGTCTCGATGTTATTTAAGCTGGACTCATTGTCAAAACAGTCGTATACATTACATGGTACTTCAAACTATGCACTTTGTTGGCAACAAGGCTAAAGTAAGTTTTTATAAAGCCAACCTGCTAATCCCTAGATCTAGAGCTAGAGAAAGAAGAAGGTAGGGTTGGCAAACTCAACTTCCGCACCTTACCCCTTTCTTTCGGTATTTCAGTACAACCTTAAGGTTCCCTTGCCTACCATACTTAATTAGATAGATGCATGACCCTTCTTTATTCTTGAGGACAGAGTGCCTTTAAAGCAGTCCACTCCCAAGTCCCCCCAACTAACTTAGCTTGTCCCAAGAGCGCCATAACAACTGTCCCAATCTGTATAGCAACACGCTATGACCAGCTCTCTTATCCTCTTGCTCACCTCTAATTAAAGCTACCTTACTTGCGTTCAAGTACTGACTCCATGGCCGACGACGTCGCTTTCCGGTCGTGTCTGGTTCGCTTGGCCGCAGTGGTGGTGCTTGTGGGGCTCTACACACAGTCTTTCAAGAAAATGTTGGCCACGTACCTGTTTGGCATCTTTGCCATTGGTGGGGTGCTCCTGCCTGACTGGGATTACTTCGACCGCAGCATTTCTCAGTGGTGCACGCCCTTTTCCGTGGATCATGACATGGATGCTGGTTCTCGTTCAGCTCACTTTCCTACCACGCCTGCAAGGTGATCATTTAATTTCGTTTACTCGTGCTTAAGTGACTATATTAAGATGCCAGATTGTCAACTTTACGTTTTGCTCTGTCCGCAAAAGATTCACGCTACAGTTTCTAAGTTTTGTAAATGGATCAGAATGAGACACACTTAATTGGGAATTGGGGAAGGCACTCTGTCCTCAAGAATAAAGATTGGGACAGTCCTTTTTTCTTGTGACAATTGTAAGTTATAATGCTTTCTTTGTTTGTGCAGGTTTAGGATCTATCCTGTAAGAATGGTAATTTACGTTGTAGTTTATGGTTTTGGTCTTTACAAGTGGTGGATGTACATATCAAACTAGTGAACTTTTGCTCTTCAAAACTCAATTTTGTATGGCCAGTTAGCCACTAAATCTGTATACAATTTGGCTAACGAAGATGATAGATGTTGAGAACCTGAAAACAGTGTGTTGCTTCTCATAAAGGGAGAAGCATATATCCAGTTCTTCGTTTAATCTGCTTTGATATTGCACAATGTGTTCTTCTTAGCCCTTTAGCTCGTCTGGATAGAAATCCCCATGTCGAGATTCCTTCTCCTTTAGGTAATCCCGTCTTCTGATTTCCACCATTGCTTCACTCTATTGGTTTTTGCTATTTGCTTTGGTGCAAAAATGCTTCGCAATTATGTCCGCCAGAGAATATCGCTACAAGAAACTGCTCCTTTAACGACTGCCAAAAGCGGTCGGTAAAGGAGGAAATGCGGTCGCTAAACAGTTTTAGCGACCACAAGATACGGTCGCTAGAGGCCAGGCCGCTGAATTTAGCGACCGCGTTGACCACATTTGGCGATTGTCCAAGCGGTCGTTAGATGTTTTTTAAATTTAATTTGGTTTTTATTTAGCAACCGCTTTTTTTAATTTAGCGACCGATATTGGAATCGCTAAAAAAATTTTAAGTTAGCGACCGCCTTTTATAATTTAGCGACTGTCATTGCGGTCACTAAATATATATTTTTTAATTTAAAATGTTTTATTTAGCGACCACATTATCCAGCATTGCGGTCGCTAAACCTAAGTTGTTCTTTGAAAAATTAGGTCTGTTTTGACCTCCTGTCCAAAATCAATTCAATCACCTGTTCCAAATTCATTCAAACAACTTGTCCAAAACCAATATGCTCTACACATCCAAAAAGAAGTCACGCATTCATTTCAATACATCAATCCCAAACCAAGCACATTAACAAACCTTTACATCATCAAACTATAAACATAGGCCATAAAATCACGTCAAAGTGACAAAGAAAAACGCTAACTCTAAGGTACATACAGATCTTCAACCAAAATTGAAAAAATGAGTCAAGTATACGTTCAAGAACTACACAGCTACAATCAATACACAGGACCCAAAAAACATACTAGTCGGCAGACCCATCAACCCTGTCATCATCATTTTCTTCATCCCTTGTTGAAGGCACACTCGATCCAACAATGTCATCACCGCCTTGAGAATAATCGGCACTAGGCACAATGTCACTCTGCATGAAGCCGTACAAATGATTCAACACAATACAATCAAATCAAGATCACAGACTAAATGACCACAATACAAATGATTCAACACAATATAATCAAATCAAGATCACAGACTAAAAGAGAAATTGATGGCCCACGTGAAGACACGAAGGCAAATCCAACGGTTACAGTTCATGCGCCAAGTTTCGCGCCTCCACCGCTGCTACGCGCCTTGCGCCTAGGCTCTCTAGGTGTGCGCCTAGGCCTAGGTGAGGCGTGATGTGGGAGCCTAACTGCGCCTTGCGCCTAGGCGCACTTTTTACGACACTCATCTACATCAAGTAAAAAAGAAAAAAGTCGGGAAAAAAAAATGACATGACATAGAAAGTCCATGTATTTATTTATAACAGTATTTAGGGAGAGATTTTTTCTATTTGTTGATTGGAGAGTTGATAACGTGTCAAGAAAAAACTGCAAATAGTGGAGTATTAATGTTTACATGCCAAAAGTTGGATAATTATTACTATCATAACAACACAAAGCAATGAGATGCGAATAACTTTTTTTTTTGGACAACTCTACCTAACAATGTGACGGCGCGTTCTGCCTTCGAGAAACAGTTACAACAAATGCATTCGGACTTAAATTTTTTGATGCCTTCAATCTACTATTACAACTTAGACGACGTGTTCTTCTAAAATAACCGTCAAATAATCACTTCTCCGCTTCTTCCAATTGAAACCTTTACGTTTATGGGAGGACGGTATGCTCAATTAAAGCAATAACGGCACAATTTGATACTCTCTTTTATCTTCAAATTCAATCGCAACTTGATACTCTCTTTTGATCTCTCCAAATCAAGATGAGATGTTATCGCCTTTCCTCATTACATAAATCGATGACAAAGTTGATCGTAACCGATGTAGAAAATATTTTTATAACATCACGTATATCTACGTTCCCTTTTACCCAATTCGATAGATCTGATTCAAATTTCAAAAATCTCATTCACCAAATCACAAAAAGAGACTCCTTGAGAGAAGCATCAGAGAGGGAAATATACCGAGAAAACAACACAAGAACCTTGAGAGGCGTTATAGTAAACCGATGGGAAAGACAGGCATGTGATCTGCAGGCAGGGTGCTTGGTGTGAAGATGAAAACCAAAAGAAACAAGTGCACCTCCAGCTGACGACTCCTTCTCCGCCTCCGGAAAAAAATAAACCCATTTGGCGGACAGTTTTCGTTTTTTTTTTCTTCAGTTTAAAAAACCAACTTTTAAACCAGAGCTGCTTTTGAAAATTCCAAAAATGAGTTTCGGTTTTTGAAAACTCTGATAAGTAATACATCTGATCACTTCTAATGCAAAGTACTCTTGCCACCACTCAGGCACAAATTAATGTTTCTACAGATTTTCATAGAGTTCAGGATAGAAAATTGCAACTGGGAGGAGGCAAATTATATTTTACCTTTTCGAGAGGCCTTGACGATGTACTATAAGTGCAGGAATCAAATAAACTGGAAGATAAACTGGTAATGCTCTTTTGTAGGCTTGCAAAAGAAACGAAAGGAAATGCCCACCACATGATTGATTTCCATGAATAATCTGCAAGAATTTTCGAAGGCTAAGAATAGCTCTTGAAGAAATCAAATAATAAGAAAATCTTAAAGAGCATTAAATTGAGGGGGTAAAACAGCATATCATAAGCTACGGGATTCAAAATTTCAGTAGTCACCATACAGTTTAGCAGCATCCTTGCAAAAATCAGTGTCTGATTACATACAGTATAATTTCAAATGCATTTAGGGCCTGGCATGCACTCCAGATTATCTGTTGAAGACACCGAGTATCTGGTGAGACTGAAATAGATGCATGCAATGAAGGAAAAGAGAAGAGAAGAATGTTTTTTTTTTACCATCATAAGAATCAGGCAGCAAGCCAGGCAAGCAAAATAACATTTCAGGCCAAATGGGTTAGGGCAATTAGGCATAGACCAGGCAGTCATAACATTCAAATTATTGAGGTCAAACTCAATTGGCGGTAGAATAACTATGTAGGTTACCAGTGCAGCCCAGCAGTGAACCAGGCTCCTTGAACAGGGAAGTTATAAGAATGATGGTTCGTTCGTCCTTCAGCTCATGGTAAAGAAACCTTACCATTTCACCAAGGCTCGTCCCCACACACTCCATACTTAGACCACTAGACTGTGACTACACATCAAGCACCTAGACTCCTTCCATCTGTTAAATCATTGCTCATGACCAAAAATTACGTTCCTGCAAACTCGACTAACCCTGAACAAAATATCCAGAGGGTAAAAGATGTAAAATTTTCAAGTTTCATTTTCCAGTGAGCATCTTCGCTGACACTGTTTTCCACGTTCGATAAAATTCAATCTCAACTGTTGGAAGGGTTTGAGAATGAGAGACCATAAGTGATGTTCTACATTTAGTTTGCATTTGCTAAGGTTGACTCGACTTGGGGAGCTCCTTTGAGAAGCAATAAGAACAATGAATAAAGATGGGGCTCAATTCTAAAAGTGTTTATAGGATGAGAAACTTATTTTTGTCGGGGCCTGAAGTTCCGAGGTTAACTTAACATGACACGAGGAAATAGCGTAACTTTGGCTGAACTTTCCTGACAGGGGCTTCAACTGTATTCTACTAATGAGAAAGGCCGTGCTACGAGGTCCGTGTGGTGCTGATGATTGATAACAATAAGGTTCCAGGATGAACAACAAATGCAATTAAGGTCAAAGGGATTAGCAAACAGCAATTTATAATAAGTATGATAATCTGTGGCTATTGGCTATCCTGATTAGAAGCAGACGATGGCCCCTAGGACACTAACGATTGGTCTGGTGAGAGCGGGCTGGCAAATGTAACTTTAGGGGCATGAGTGTAGAGTGAGTAGCTTAGGTGAAAAACAATGGCGTGATAGCAGCAAAGCAAGGTGAGGCAGGCTATGACCTGTTGCAACGACAGTGGCCTCTAGTTCGGAGGCACATGCTGCGGTTTGTTGGTCGCAGCCAATTGAACACCAACTATGAAGAGTGTGTCGCGTAGATGGTTACGCCCAGACGGAACAAAGTCGGGTGACATAAAATTCTGACCAGGCTTTAATACCAATTTCAAGTCGCATGTCATGCACACAATAGAAATCGAAATGAGACGAACACCACTTCTTCAGCTGCAATGTTAAGCAAGCACGTCAGCAAAGGGACTTCACTCCCAACCTCATCTACTCCATCTTATACTTAGAATACTATCCTTACAGTCATAGGTAACTAGAATCACTTCATTCAGCCAGAACTAGGAAGAGACGAATATAGTACTATAAAATCTTGAATCCTAAAACCTGATTAGATCTGATGGGGACAACAATGAAAAGAAAGCCATATATACTTGTGTAGGACAAAGCAAATTAAGCTGCCACAGGTATAAGAATTAGAAAATACTAGCAATGCCAAAAGTTGAACGAGACATACCGAACAGGGGACCTTCATTTGTGGATCCAATTCAATGTCAACGCCCGTGGTCTTGTAGTACTTCTCTACTGCCTTCAGATTACTAAAGGGCATTATGCCACATGCAATTTCTTTTACAGCAATTGCAGGATAACTCGATCCTTTCCACCGTGTTTATTCAGAAAGGAATTGTAGGATGAGGGTAAACTATCTTGCTTTAGTAATGTATGCTGACCTGAAAAAGAATCCTTCTTAATTAAGTGCATAGCGAAGAAGAAAGAGAGTCATAACTCAGAACTAGACCATATTTGCCATGTTGTAGGTACAGCACTGAGTATTGGGGTTTGGTAGCCTAAATTTCTTTACATGGGAGATCAAATGCAGTGACAAAATCACTCCAAATATGAAAATTTTCTCTACCTCAAATTTTTAGAATATCATTCACAAAGCTCAATTCACAAAACATTGAATCGAAATATATATGTGTGACAGACATGTTGTATGGGTCTAAATAAGATGAAAATTACAGCTTTAAAAAACACATTTCAAATTCAGGTAGACATTTTTTAAGTTAAACAAACAACGACCATAAACTTTAAATATGTCACTGTAATGCCCATATTTGCGTATGCTACATGTTCTTGAATCTTTAAGCCAGAAAAGAAGAGATAAGAATATGCAAGTGAATAAATAGGTAAATAACTAAGTAAATAAGTTTGTGGCCTTTTCGTAAATAACTAAATAAATAAGTTTGTGGTCTTTTCGTAATATTAAAAACGTTTTGGTGCATTTTGAATAAGTGGATAAAGTTCAGGGGTGTTTACGTAATTTACCAATTAGGGCTTTGATATAAATACTTCTTCTTCTTCTTCTTCCAGCCTCTCTTTCGTTCCTCTTGCTGCCTCTTTTGGTTTTCTTCTTAATTTCAGGCCCTAATCTTTTTTTGTTAAAAGAATTTTGGTGTAAATCGATTGCCGTAGCGCAGGAAGATTGAGCTTTCGCCGAATTGGTCCTACAAGGTAAGGGATTTTATCGCTTTTTGCTGTGTCAAGGGTTTTACTCTTTTGTTTGGCTTTACACAATTCAATCCAGTTATACCCAAGATTGGAGCTTAGTATATAATTCATGGATGGTTACATGTATGTTATTGGAAGATTGCCCGGCAAATTCGTGCTGTTAGATAATACTGTAAGTTTTTGCTAAAGTCCCCAAAACATTAAAATTCACAAACCCGTAGATGGCCAAGAGCTGCAATATGGGTGTTAGAATGTCTTCCATTTCAGTTCACCATCTCCTCTTTAATTTCTGTTTCGTGGCTTGTTGGCAGCAAGGTTTTTTTCAGCTGTTGTTAATGCCTTATTCCTTTGGCAGTGTTCTTTGTTTTTGGGTTAGTAAAAGATGTCTTCATGCTTCTCTTTTCCCATAACTGTACAGGTTAGTAGTTGAGTTCTAATACATTTCTATGCTTTGAGTTTAATTCACTTCAAAGCATTCCTTTGAAATCATTGTGACTGTCACAATGCCTCAGAAATTCCTAGTGGCTTCATACATTTTCTAAGCAGCATTCTAGTTACTTTGGTGCCTTTGTTACACATGTCTAGCTGTAGTGCTTTTAGTCTCCTGTCGTCTTTCAGTCCTAGTAATAAGGTCTTCTTCTTTAGGTGATGGTAATCTTCTTTGTAGGAGTATGGTTTGGGCTTGGTTTCTATTTCATATACGCTGTGTGCTTGTCATTTTTGGGGCATACTGCTAAATTGCCAACATTTTGCTACCTTCATTTTTTTTTTTGTACCACTTCTTTTGTTAGCTTTGTCCCTTGTGGCTATTAGGTCAATTGGTTGCCAACCATGAGCTGTTGCACCAGTCTCTCATGCAATTCCATTGTTACCTTAGTTTTATCAAGTGTTGTGAGTTAATGGTTCTCTATTGGTTATTGAGTTATCTTCACTTGTCTTAACATGTTGCCTCCCCATGGCCACCCACTGTCTTATTAAAAATCCAGTATATCTATTAGTTGAATTACTGTTTTGTCATTGGTCTTGGAATGTGTAGCTTCTTTATTTCAAACTTTCTTGCTCACCCCCTCTGTTACAAGCCCAAACATATAATTTTATCTAACCTCCTTGCATCAATGCATAGAGTTTTTCCTCTATTTTCAGCCTTGGTCCAATTGTAAGCTGAAGGATCCATCCTGTGTTGTTTTCCTTTTCCTTTCTAAGTCCAAGCTTGAATTAGACTGATACTATTGGTTCCGTTTCTTGTTACCGATATGTTTTCATTTGGTACTTTTCTTCTGTTATATCAAGCTCTATAAAATTCAGAGTTAAGCAATTTTTATCTTATTGAATCCGTATAACCGTGCTCGTCAATTTACAAGTACTAATGACTATGTTTAAACAACTCTCAAATTGAGAGGATCCTTTGGACATACGTTTGTCTCTATGCTGGCGACCAATGAACGCCTAGCACGCTACCGATAGCACATGTTTTATGTTTGTACGTTTGGTTCAACATTTGGGTCTTATGACCAACATAGTCATCGTGTGTTTTGTAGCGTACCCGACATATTATATATATATATATGTGTGTGTGTGTGTGTGTGTGTGTGTGTGTGTGTGTGTGTGTGTTTTGGGTTAAATGCTTAATTACGTTTGCTTCGGTATTTGATAGTAAGATATGGGTTGCTCATTTCCTTGTCGTTCGATTCTGTTAATTTTGCTTTGATGTCTTGTCGTTTTTGGCATCTTACTGGGCTCTTCGAGCTCATCCTTTTACTCTACCTTGCCACAGGTGAAGGAAGTGACTAAAGATTCGTATGACAGCAATGGAGTTTTGAGACTTTTGTTTTAGTTTGTTAAACTTTGTAGTTTTAGTTTGAGAACTTTATCGTGATATGAGTAATTTGATTGAATTGACTTGGTATAATTTGTTTTAACCGCTGCGTTTCGTAGATTGTTTTGTAAGGGATTATTAAGATAATGAATTGTATTAGATTTTGTTTATGGAGTTATTCTATTATAAAGGATTTAGGTGCTCTGTTTATACCGTTGTAACCAAAATTATAGCAGTATTTCAGGAACTTTGATTTCAGTCACGGCTTCGGTTTTAGGGGCGTGACGGGAGACACAAAGAGGGGGAGGCAAAAAGGGAACCGGAGATGAGGCTATTGACCCACAACATGTTGTCGTCAAACATCAAGGGCGTGACGAGCGGCTTCCCATTGCGGATCGAGGCAGAGAAAGTGGTGGAGAAGCAAGTGGAGCTCAACGCCGCCTTCCTCAAGAACATGTTCACCAAGATTGAGTGGAAGCCCTTCGTCGACGCCTCGCGGGCCATGGGATACGCCGAGCTGCCAGACGAGGCCGAGTCGTCGATGCTTGAGTCCGATGAGTTCCTCCAGAAGTTTCATCATGCCCTTTTGGAGCTCCATCTCGAAGAGGGCGCCCTCGTCTGCCCCGAGACTGGCCGGCGGTTTCTGGTCAACAAGGGCATACCCAACATGCTGCTTCACGAGGATGAGGTCTGATTCTATTAGGGTTTGCTTTATTGCAATTTAGGGTTTTAGGGTGGATTGGGGTTGCAATTGCTAATGTTAAGGGCCTGTTTGGTTACCCTCAAGTCTAATGTTCATGGCCTGTTTGCCTCCTTTCCTGTTTCACCTCTGTTTTGCTGTTAAGAGTGAAGTGGTGCTTTCAATTCCAAAAACTATTAAATTACCAAATACACTAAAGAATTTTGCCAAACAAGATGATGAGTATTAAAGAAAATGGGTAGATGATAACAGGAATAGTATGACAGATGTACCTGGTACCAATTGCAGATGATAACCTCGAACCATTTCTCAGATAATTATAGACTACCAATGTCTACCATTGAAAACAAGACTAAGCAATATTAGGAGAAAATAGAACTTTAAGTTTTTGCCAGAGGCTACTGAACTTTAAGTGCAGCATATTCAAGTAGATACAGGTGTAGTTGGTTGGCTTTTAGCCGATATTAGCTGTTATCAAGCAAGTTCAGTTTAATTTGACAACAGTTACAACACTTCGAAACAACTTTCCCTCACGAAACACCCCTGTCGTAGTCATCAGTCCGTATGATGGCTGACAAAATGAGAAATAGAGAAAGATCGACAATCCGCTTTGTCCTAGCACCGGTGTATACTCGAGAGGGTACACATAAACACTGCATCATCACTCGAGATTCCTTTCCGTTGAACCAAAAGAGTCATCAATCAACCATATCAACTTTATGGGTTGTACCTGATTCAGTTCAGGAGAAGAATAGTGAGAACCAATCCCCAGCATTGCCATGTGCTGATCGTTTTTGTCTACCAATTTTTCCGCGGAGTTGCATCAGATGGGGGAAGAGGCACACCGAACACCCAATCGAGGACATTCAGGTACTTGGATCGAAAGACATCCCTTTCAATTGCGTAGCAGTGCATTATGATTGCGGTGGAGATGCTGAAAATCACCACATCAGCTCTTCTTACTTTCTTCGATTGTGGCAAGTATCCAACATCGGCCATGCATGTGAAGAAGCTCTCTATGGCCCGTGCAAGGCAGTAGAGCGATATCTCTATCCGCCTACTTTTCTTCTCAATTGCCAAAGCCAAACCAGTTGGAAGCTGCCCAAGCACATCAATAATTTCTTTAACGTTAGAGAATAAATATTTCGTCTAAGAGAATGTAAAGAAATCCAGTTACCGTGCCCATTGCCACCATTGGAACGTTGCAGCTCCTAAAAAGCCTAAAGAGGAAGCACGTCGACATCCTAATAAACAATAATTTATCCCAAATCATAACTTTGCAATGATGAGATCAATCGTAGCATCAAACAAAATTACTACTTTCAAGAGTAATAAAGTTTTCTAAATGATAGTAAGTTATGTTCGCACTAGAATTAAACCACCACAAACTTCCTACTAAAAGAAAGTGCGAGGGTCGACAAGTCATGGTTTCCCGTCAATTTTAAGTCCACGAAGGACGAGAAGGCTCATGAGCAGAAGCAAATACACCTGGAATGCATAATTTGAATCCAATACTAACTTGATTTTATTTCCCTGTTGAGGATAATAATCCCAGAGAGAGACATGGGAAAAACTGTTATTTACGGAACTTGAGGCAGCATTCATTACATGGGAACCCAGTGGTCCAACCGCGTAACTTTCATACGCCAACATAAATTGCCTACCCTAATGGTTCTTTAAACAAGCTTCTAGCTTTAGATGTTTTCCCTCGGCATAGTCAACTATGGTATGCAAACTTCATAATGTACACTGCTGACTACACATTTATTATGAAGGAGATGGGCGGTAAAATCCTCTATAAGACATACTGAATTGCAGGAGTTATCAACACTATGCACCGCCCAACTTGTGATGTAGTAATACCAGATAATTCCTTTGACACCAAATAAATTCTTCAAAACAACGTGTGTAATGGTGCGTATCATGTTGATTCTTCGAACACATGCATTTAACATCTATACTTGATATCTAAGGATCTGGAATCGAGACCCTTCAACAAGCTGTTTCAAACAAGCCCCACCACCTTAAATTAAGGCATTGAGAGGGCTGTCGATATAGAAAGCACCCAATTAAAGACGTATAAATATGGCAACCCTATTAACCGTCAAATGAAAGGTTTACCAGGCAGATGAACAATAGACTGACAGAAACAAGCTTGATCTCGCAGTACCCAGAAGACCTTTCCCCAAAATTGTGTAAGGTCTGAATGAGGTTGAACAGAAATGTTAGGATAATTAAAAGAAGCATAATAGAGCACCAAATGCAAGAAAAAGAAAAAGAAAAAAAAAAGGTAAAACGACAATGAGCTTAAATTGGCAAAAACAAAGTATATTATGGACCATCTTTTAGAAGATTACCTAACAAAACAAGGAAGCTAGAGATCAATCAGTTGATTTAACATTTCAACAGAGGAAAATCGAGCAATACATGAAAAAATGCTCCGAGTTTGCCCAACTTCTGCTTCGTTTCCAGGTTTATCTTCTATCCTAACATGTTTGCTTATTCATTTGGTTCTCAATTTCCTAAATCCATTTTGGAGCACGATGAGAATGTCTTTAAGAAACATCCAAGCAAAATATAATATTGAAGCACAAAACAAAAACGGGTATCCAAATGGGCTCCAAGTTCCCAAATTAATTCAGTCAAGCCAAGAAGAAAACACTTGAAGGCAAAATGACTGCATACTATGGACTCTGGAAACTCAATGAAAGGGTAAACTAGCCCAATATGAAATTTTGGAGCTACGCCTGGCTGCCCAGCCTTCTCTAGCGGAGCTACAGAATGAACGTTAATCAACAATGAGAAATGTTCCTATTGGTAATCAAACCTAGAAAAGAGACTACCTTTTTAAGAGAAACCGTTCTAGAAGATATAGATGGAGGAGGGAACTGGGAGAGGGTAAGAAACACAAGTAAAGCAATAAGTAAAATTGGGTATGACGCTGTGACAGCGTAAAGAAGAAAGTAACTCATCAAGTACAACGGGCTTCTCAAGTGTAGAGTAGACGTGACACAGCAAGAAGGAAGAAAAGATTGCTCTCCAATTGAGCACAACTTCACACTTCCAAAGTGCATAAATAGTCCAACATGAAACCCCAAGCTACAAATAAAAGAACCCTTTTCTGAGGGCATAAGATATGAGGATAATGCTCATCGCTCACTGTGTCATTTTTTTTCTCAACCCAGAACCTTTAGTTAATAGGTAAAAAGAAAACGTTTAAGAAAGAAAACATAGGCATAATTAATATACACACATCTTGATCAGATCCTGTTAGGCATTGACAGCCCCAATCCAAATATATTAGTCGGTTTTACAGGCCAACATGCAAAACAAAACGTGTAACCCGTCCACAGCTGGATCGTTTTGACCCAGACGGGATTTCAACTCTTCTCTGGTGACCTTAAATCTTTAGCCTTCATTCATCTGGTGTGTGACCTCTCTTATAAGTAATACATCTGATCACTTCTAATGCAAAGTACTCTTGCCACCACTCAGGCACAAATTAATGTTTCTACAGATTTTCATAGAGTTCAGGATAGAAAATTGCAACTGGGAGGAGGCAAATTATATTTTACCTTTTCGAGAGGCCTTGACGATGTACTATAAGTGCAGGAATCAAATAAACTGGAAGATAAACTGGTAATGCTCTTTTGTAGGCTTGCAAAAGAAACGAAAGGAAATGCCCACCACATGATTGATTTCCATGAATAATCTGCAAGAATTTTCGAAGCCTAAGAATAGCTCTTGAAGAAATCAAATAATAAGAAAATCTTAAAGAGCATTAAATTGAGGGGGTAAAACAGCATATCATAAGGTACGGGATTCAAAATTTCAGTAGTCACGATACAGTTTAGCAGCATCCTTGTAAAAAGAAGTGTCTGATTACATACAGTATAATTTCAAATGCATTTAGGGCCTGGCATGCACTCTAGATTATCTGTTGAAGACACCGAGTATCTGGTGAGACTGAAATACATGCATGCAATGAAGGAAAAGAGGAGAGAAGAAAGTTTTTTTTTACCATCATAAGAATCAGGCAGCAAGCCAGGCAAGCAAAATAACATTTCAAGCACTCGCCCCCACACACTCCATGCTTAGACCACTAGACTGTGACTACACATCAAGCACCTAGACTCCTTACATCTGTTAAATCATTGCTCATGACCAAAAATTACGTTCCTGCAAACTCGACTAACCCTGAACAAAATATCCAGAGGGTAAAAGATGAAAAATTTTCAAGTTTCATTTTCCAGTGAGCATCTTTGCTGACACTATTTTCTACGTTCGATAAAATTCAATCTCAACAGTTGGAAGGGTTTGAGAATGAGAAACCATAAGTGATGTTCTACATTTAGTTTGCATTTGCTAAGGTTGACTCGACATGGGGAGCTCCTTTGAGAAGCAATAAGAACGATGAATAAAGATGGAGCTGAATTCTAAAAGTGTTTATAGGATGAGAAACTTATTTTTGTCGGGGCCTGAAGTTCTGAGGTTAACTTAACATGACACGAGGAAATAGCATAACTTTGGCTGAACTATATTCTACTAATGAGAAAGACCGTGCGTGCTACGAGGTCCATGTAGTGCTGATGATTGATAACAATAAGGTTCCAGGATGAACAACAAATGCAATTAAGGTCAAAGGGAATAGCAAAACAGCAATTTATAATAAGTATGATAATCTGTGGCTATTGACTATCCTGATTAGAAGCAGATGATGTCCCCTAGGACACTGACGATTGGTCTGGTGAGAGCGGGCTGGCAAATGTAACTTTAGGGGCATGAGTGTACAGTGAGTAGCTTAGGTGAAAAACAATGGCGTGATAGCAGCAAAGCAAGGTGAGGCAGGCTATGACCTGTTGCAACGACAGTGGCCTCTAGTTCAGAGGCACATGCTGCGGTTTGTTGGTCGCAGCCGATTGAACACCAACTATGAAGAGTGTGTCGCGTAGATGGTTATGCCCAGTAGGGACAAAGTCGGGTGACATAAAATTCTGACCAGGCTTTAATACCAATTTCAAGTTGCATGTCACGCACACAATAGAAATCGAAATGAGACGAACACCACTTCTTCAGCTGCAATGTTAAGCAAGCACGTCAGCAAAGGGACTTCACTCGTTTGGGGAGTTGGGTGTTGTGACCCCAACCTCCTCTACTCCATCTTATACTTAGAATACTATCCTTACAGTCATAGGTAACTATAATCACTTCATTCAGTCAGAACTAGGAAGAGACTAATATAGTATTATAAAATCTTAAATCCTAAAACCTGATTAGATCTGATGGGGACAACAATGAAAAGAAAGCCATACTTGTGTAGGACAAAGCAAATTAAGCTGCCACAGGTATAATTAGAAAATAGCAATGCCAAAAGTTGAACGAGACATACCGAACAGGGGACCTTCATTTGTGGATCCAATTCAATGTCAACGCCCGTGGTCTTGTAGTACTTCTCTACTGCCTTCAGATTACTAAAGGGCATGCCACATGCAATTTCTTTTACAGCTTGCAGGATAACTGCATCCTTTCCACCGTGTTTATTCAGAAAGGACTTGTAGGATGAGGGTAAACTATCTTGCTTTAGTATGTACGCTGACCTGAAAAAGAATCTTTCTTAATTAAGTGCATAGCGAAGAAGAAAGAGAGTCATAACTCAGAACTAGACCATATTTGCCATGTTGTAGCTACAGCACTGAGTAATGGGGTTTGGTAGGCTAAATTTCTTTCCATGGGAGATCAAATGCAGTAGTGACCAAATCACTCCAAATATGAAAAATTTCTCTACGTCAAACTTTTAGAATATCATTCACAAAGGTCAATTCACAAAACATTGAATCGAAATATGTGTGACAGACATGTTATATGGGTCTAAATAAGATGGAAATTACAGCTTCAGAACACACACCTCGAATTCAGGTAGACATTTTTTAAGTTCAACAAACAACAGCCATGAACTTTAAACATGTCACTGTAATGACCATATTTGCGTCTGTTACATGTTCTTCAATCTTTAAGCCAGAAAAGAAGAGATAAGAATACACAAGTGAATGCAAAACTGTAGCATGGCACAACGATGTAACTAAATTTACTAGTATTTCAATTTTGGACTAAAAAGTATGGTTAAGCAGGTGGGCGGGGGGGGGGGGGGGGGTTGGTGGAGGAGGAGGGGTTAAGGAATCATACCCAAGGCGATGATGGTAACTAATCACATTCTGTCCCAAGTCTGATATGACTAAACGTTCAACTACAGGCTGACTAGTTTAAGGTTCAAATTTAACTGCAAAATTGGTTGGACGCTTTCGTTTGATCGAGACGTGGACCCGGTCAGCAAAAAAAGTTATTTTCATCAGTGTATAAGTAAGTTTATTAAAGATTATGCTCTAGATTCATCGTTATTCAATACTTTAGATGTGATAGTACCCTTTTGGATTAGGATTTAAACAAGCTATTGGTAGTAATCATGGGATCTAGTGCATGAAATTTGACCCATTAACCACACTATTAATTTTAAAGCTTTGCAACATATATATGTAAATCTGCATTACTAGTGTAAGAGTGTAAGATTTCCGTTAATGTATACTTATCTTTGGTAATTTGTCAATGTTTTTCTATTTGGCTTAGGAAACGTGTCTTCTATCAACTTGTGTTATTCTATATATGGTCAGGACCAATGATGGAATAAACAATATTGACTCTTCTCATTTATATTCCCCATAGACAAGAAATCTGGCGCTGGTATTTTGAAAGGCGGCTAATTTCACCAACCAAGCCACTTAAGCATGGGCTTTATTTATAATTGAAAGCTCATTACAAGTTTGTGTTTGAACATTTTACTTGAGCAATTAACTTGGAAGAGTAGGGGAGCAGATTCGCAGATTGCCTAAAAACATACAATATATGGAACTGAATACCTCGTTTGGAGGGAAAGGCTACTCACAAAATTTGGGAAGATGAAAGGCACATAAGGAATATATCTCCATGCGCCCAAGTAAGAGGCTTACAAATGCCCCCAAATCTCCTGCTTTTTATCCCACACCGCGATGCCAAAACAGCAGCACGCATAAGAATGTAAACGGCCAAGCTCGTATGCTCGGTGTTCAGCCCAGTCAGAAGCAACGAAGGTCCTGCTATAGCCCCTGCTAACAATGCCCTCCATTTTGCTGTCCTGAACTAAAATAGAACTTCACCAATCAAACCACCGATAACATGAAACAGTCTCGTTAACAGCATATACTCAATTACTTAAGGCCACTTTGGACTCGCTTCCGCTTTTGAAAAGCAACCACGGTCAAACGCAGAAAAAATTGTGTTTGTGGCACTTTTTAGTTTATACCCAAAGGCCCCATGTAACTCCTATGCAATCCTAAAAGCGCCTCCAGGGCTTTCAAATGCAACGCTAAACTGGCTCTTAGTGCAAGTAATTAGTAAGGAGAGACATGCCTTCGGTGACCTCCCAAAGCAGCTATCGTCTCGTCAACCGACACAAAGGTACCAGCGAAAGTGCCAAGGAATAGACCGTATCTCAGAGTCTCCTTAATTGCCAGAATTACGTCTTCGCCACTCGAAGCCATTTCCGCCTTCCTGAACCAAAAAAAATATATAAATATCAAAAGCATTAAGTGTACACACAAAGCGACACACAGAGATCTGAATTATGAAAAAATGATTTTAACCTAGCGGAAGTGAGCAATCGCCTGCGACGCAGTCGAGCGAGAATTGCGAAGAGAGAGAGGCCGCCTTTGAGGCCGGCGCCAATGGTGAATCCCTTGACCGAGGCGGTGAACACTCTCCACAGCTTACTGTAGTCCTTCACCGGATACGATTCGAAGCTGAGCAACGAGCATGAAGACGACGATGAAGGAAGAGCGGATCTCCTGCAATGCGGACAGGCTCGATCCTTGCCTCCGTCGCCGGATGAGCACGTGCAGTGACCGTCCGTGACGTCCGTCTCGTCGCCGGACGGCGGCATGGCGGTGGTCGTGCCGGTGGTTAGCGCTTGATGATTACGAAGGAGAACATGGTGGGAATTTTTGAAAGCGAATTGGGAAAGGGGAGGCTCTCTGCGTGATTATCGAACGGCGAGTGAAGGCGTTACACGTACGTTCGATGGAGCAGTTGGTGATGACGTCTTTTACTGTTACTTTTTCCGTTTTTCACTTTGCGAAGTGAATGGCATCTCTAGTTTTGCCATTTCGGGGTGACCGTTAGACCATTAATTAGCACCTCCGTGGAAAATTTTGGTAGGTTAAAAATTTGTACCTTGGCTAGGATACATTTTTTTGCCTAAAATGAAAAGCGGTGAATTCTTTTTTTTTTTTTGTGCAAAGGAAATATATAAATAAGACTGGTGCGTTTGATAAAACTGAAATTTATGTGCTGAAGACGTAAAGTGCTGAATTTGTAAAACTGAAAATTCTAAACTGCTGAATTTTAAGTACTAAAAAAAATTGGTCTTGTCTGAAATTTAAGTACTAAAATCATTCTATTCTGTTTGGTAAAACAAAACAACTGAAGTCTGAAAACTGTTTAATTTGACACTAATACCCTTTTACTCTTTTTTTTAAAACTTTATCAACATTGTTATACAATTGGACAATTGAACGTATTACTATCTCAATAACGGATACTTCAAAACAAATTTTACAGTCGGGATAACTTTGAAATACAAAAAGAATATTCAAATCAATCACATGATAAGAATTAGCAAGTAATGTTTCGACAGTCAAATGTCACGCTATTACATAAATGAATTACAACCTCAAATTAAATAATTGAGTTGCAATCTGTTCTCGTAAGTTAACCATAAAAATTTTATCAGCTTGTCGTGTTTCTGCTCCCATATCTACTGCATTTTTGTTATGGCGCACTGTATTCTCAAGAATATCCCCATTGTCAAATCGCTCAAAAAGAAAATCTGTGATAATTGTATTTCGAAGGAAATTGTGTACCGCTGCACAAGCAATAACAACATTTCTCTGTATTTGAAAAGGATATGGTGGCATCCTCTTTAATATTGGGAAACGAGCTTTAAGAACTCCAAAGGAACGTTCAATGGCATTTCTTAATCGAGCATGTGCGTGATTAAATCGTTCCTCCTTTATTCTTGCATGATGACCATGTGCAAAGTCCGCCAACCAATAACGCATATTGCGAAAAGGCGCCATAAATCTACGAGTATGTGAATATGCAGCATCACACAAATAATACTTATCTGCAAAAAGAAATTCGTTTTTTTTAAAACAATTTAGTACTTGTTTTATTTTATGAAGCGATACTCTTGTTTCAATGCCCAGATTAAATGAATCACAAATGCCATTTATATAATGCAGTAGGAACAAGGGGAAAACAAGGAAAAGGAAAAAACACCAAATCCAAAACCCAAATTAAAGGAAGGAGAGAAAGTAAAAACACCTAATTATCCTGATAACAAAATCGGCAAAAGTCCACCAAAACCAACAGTCAATGCAAAATTATCAAACCGTGTAGTTGCTGCTTGGGACGAAGCTCCCCATATGTGCAAAACCAAAATTTCGGAAGTTGTTTGCTTCTGAAAAGGTGGTTTCAGGTCTTTGACCTACTGTTCTATTAGGAATTTCAAGACCAATAATTGGTTTGGATTATGTACAATTCAGTTGATGTCTGCCATAAAGAGGAAAAACTTCAGTCAAGTGTAAGGGCCTTACACACTGGGCACTCTTTGGAATATGAGAACAGGTGAAGCTATCTATAATTCTATATAAACACGGCCAACAAAAGAGGTGGCCGCAAAGGGTTCCAATGGGGTTCTGAGCTAAATCGAAGCAGGTATTACACTCAAAATCGTTAGCATCATCATTGCCATGGTAAGAACATGATATAAATCCGGAAGCAAATTCGTTTAATGAAAGCACACACTATAGATCCTTTGTGTATATGCAATCGATCCAATTTCAGGAAAAAAATTATGGAAAAGAAGCCCTACTTACATTCAGAGATTAAACGACACTCACGTAATCATCCAAAGAAATCATGTACCTGCAATTGGTAGAACTATGGAGAGAAGTGATCGCTACTTCAGGCTGAGTGATGAGTCGCAAATCAATGTGGAGGAGGCAGATGGGGAGCAGCGAAGAATCCACCGGGAAGAAGAAGAGAGGCAGATAAGGAGGAGCGAGGGCAAATCTGTCACTTACGGGTAAAATATTTTAATGACATATCGTGTTCAGTGATAAGTGATAAGTAGACATGAGTTACTTAAAATATTGGTCTTCAATTAACCTACCATTTATTATTTTAAGTAGTAAAAAAAGTGCGTTACAAAACACACTTATTTTGAAATCACTGAAAATTTTCAGTTTTAAGTGTTGAATGACGTTATCAAACACACCCTTAGGTTTAAATTACAGGCGTCATTGGCCTAGATCTTCGGCGTTATGCCTTAACGGATTGTACAAAATATCAAAAGGTTGTTCCATGTAAACAAAAACAGAGTCCGAAGGACTCCAAGGTTGGGCAAAAAGTCAGCACATCTATTGTCTTCCCTTCGAACATGGAGGATGGAGGTTTGAGTCGCATTCATTAGGAAGCGGCAATCCAAGATTAAGTTGGAGAATGGATGCGAGGGATTGTGTTCCCTTTGTCAACAGATTTTTTGCTTGCTTCACATCTAGACCTGGCAAAAAGGGAACCGTACCCGTTACCCGACCCGTACCCGGTCCAAAATCCCGGGTACGGGTAGCTATTTTCATTACCCGCAGAAATCGTACCCGTACCCGAACCGACCCGTAAATTTCGGGTAAATCCGGGTCGGGTACGGATTACCTGGGCTACCCGTTTTTTTCCTCTATAAAAGGTACTAAAAGTCTGTTAGGGTTTTGAAACCTTATCCCTCTGCGCCGCTTCTACCGTCCCCCTCTCTCTCTCTCGATCGACAAGCTCTATCCCAGACGTCGGATCTATTGACGGCCGGCTAACCCACGTCAAGTCGACGGCAGCTACTCCACCACCAGATCTGCCATGGCTTCGGCTTCACCGTCACGCTCGACGGTAGCTTCTCCACCACCAGATCTGCCATGGCTTCACCATCACGCTCGACGGTAGCTACTCCACCACCAGATCTGCCACGGCTTCACCGTCACGCTCGACGGTAGCTACTCCACCACCAGATCTGCCACGGCTTCACCGTCACGCTCCGCCGCCAGACCTGCCACAGCTTCACGGCACAGCTTCGTCGCCACCGTAGGTCAGGAAAGAGAAATTCTTGAAGAGTTGAAGTTTTGGCGGAGATCGAGGTCCAATCGTGGTCTGATCGAGAAAAAATTTTTTTCCCAAGATCTGCTTGTATTACTTTTCCAGATCTGTCTATTGTTTGTGTTATTTTTTTGTACGTATTTAAGATTTCACTCCTTCTGACCTAGAATAGGTGATATGAGAATATGAGATCATTCGGTTTGAGAATTGAGATGGTGGTTTTCAGAATTGATAGGGTTCTTGAGATGGTCGGTCATGGAACCAACTGATAATCTTAGAAATTAACTGTGGTTGTAGTAATAAAAAAGAAGAAAAAAAATATTCTATAAAAAATAGCCCAGTAAATATATGTTAATAAAAAAAATAAAAATTAAATAAATTACCCGCGGGTAATACCCTACCCGCCAGGGTAGGGTACGGATCCTAGATAATCGTACCCGAAAAAACCCGGGTATGAATTATCTGAACCGTTTTTATCCGGATTCGACCGGGTATTACCCGTACCCGTGCGGGTCGAACCGTTTGCCAGTCTATTCACATCAGTCTCTAGAATCACTTCATTGAGTCCTTTTGTCTTTGATGAGCTGTAGACCCTTTAGCAGTCCATGTAATTTCGGCTTCTAGTGCGCTGCTGCTGGTAGGTAGATAGCCCATATAGCCTCCAATTCAGTTGCCTTTGTCATCTCGGATGAGTCCTCCAAAGCCTCCTTTGTCATCGCCTTTTTTGCTTCCATCAGTGTTGATTTTTGAGTTTACCTACTAGGGGAGAATACCAGCAAATAAATTTGGGTTCTTTTTCACTCCCTGGTTTTGCATATGCATTCATCAAGTCATTCGCAAAATCCAGGGCAAATCTCCATGAGTTCTCTTCGTCTGTGAAAATTTTGTGGCATTTGATATCCAAATACGGCAATAAAACAAGGAGTTCCTCGTCACCCTTTTTCGTGACAAAGGACTAAATCTTTGTCTCTACGAGCTTTTCAACGACGAGCAACACATCTTGCTCTTTTGCATGTTCATGTACACAGTACCATTTGAGTTCTATTTAGAGAGTTCAAGCCGCAATTTTGGTTCAAACGAAAATTGACAACTAAAAGACAGCGTAACACAGAAACATACATGACATCGTACTATTATTAAGGATGAGCCTCCTCTTACGGCAAAGTCTTTCTGAACTTTCAACATTGTTCACGCATTACAATTCAAATTCTCTCCATTGATAATGAATAAAATAATAACGATAGTATTTCACATATTAATTATTTTTTCATCATTTTATCACCACCTCCCCACAAAATAGCGTCAATTTTTTTTACAATTCAAGATCCGCTAACCTCTCTCAATTCCCAAGCACCACCGTCATTGTCTTCATCGTTTCATTACCAAAATTACTTCCATTTTTCAGCTGTAATTAGTATGATGAATGAAAGTAGGAGAGTATCTTTTATACAAGAAGACATTTTCCTCCTGCTATTATGCATGCAAAGACTTGCACTCTTCTAAGGATTAGAGCAATCCAGTCTAGAGTTTAACCACATTGAATTTACACATAATCGTAATTAAATCTTTTAATAAGCATGACCATATGCATTTTCTCTTGCAAAACAATTCGAAAATTATAGGAAAAGAAAATTCCGGTGCAGCAAATGAATTATACACTGCAGTGTGTGCTTCGGCCAAACAGACCAACCTCTAAACTAAAATGTTTACGTCTCTTACATGTCAGAGTTCTATCTATTAAACTCGTATTGCAATCTCAAGCAAGGCTTTTCTCCAATTACTTTTACGTGTCACAGCATGCAGCTTGAGGCAGCACAGAGCTGGTGTTCTTCCTCACAAATCACTGCTTGGTAGGGGCTCAACTTTTGGCAAAACATGCAAGACACTTTCTGAAACTGGCCCTGTGAGAAATGACACTCCGGTGGACTCCTCGGCCAAATTGAATCAGCTTAGCATGAAGACAAGGCAACTAAACTGCCTGCACTTCGCCGGCATTGAGTAGCGCAGATACCATGGAAAGACGACCTAATTTGTGGTGCTCAAGGTCGATTTATTTAGTTTAAGACGATATATGAAGAATGCTGGTTAATCCACCAAATGATGGCTAAATATAAAGCTTTGATAATATGTCTAAATGAAACCGATATACCCTTTTCCCAGAAGCCAATGACTAATCATAGCTTTAACCTAGAATATGCTCCACTAACTGAAAATTCAAAACTGTTGCCAAAACTAAGTTCTGTACTATGAGCGAACCATACGAGACTGATGGAGTTGCAAGCGTTGAGATGTAAGGAACTTTATCATCTTCTGACAGCAATTGAGAGCGTGAATGCTGTTTGTTGTGTAGATTTTGCAATGCTTACCATTCTGAAGCTTTATCAAGTTAAAAACTCGGAGTTGAAATATAACCCCTTTGTCAACTTAGCTGTAGGAAAACCAGAGAGTGGACTCATTCCACTCTGAGGAAAATCTTCATGAACTCATACACAAAGTAACTTATCGAAGCTGAAGGTAATACCTGAAATTCAGAGCAACATTAAATCAAAGTATGCATAACAAAAGTCGTCGTAAAAACCTGATATTAGAAGGAAATCTGAGATATGCAATCAAGATACAAGGCTGGTCTCCCTGGCTAGCCACCCGAAGAGTGAAATCATTCATGTAGTGGATTTCACCATAAGGAAAATACACCTCACTCTCTAAGGAATTGGCTTGAAGTCCAGAGATCTTATTTATTCTCTTATTCTGACTCTTCGTGATGATGACCCCGGGACACATGGAAGAAAGAGGTATCACTTCGACAAGACAAAATCCATGAAATGTCAAGAAATAAACATTGTACGCTTTGACAAAAAAAAGCCAAAAGCACGAGCCAGATAGTACAATTGTGTGTGGGTGTGTGGTTTTTTTTTTTTTTTTTTGGAGAGGGGGGGGGGGGCGCGCATGCATAGCAAGGGAGTAAACATAATATCAACTAATAAAGACAATTAAGGTTGAGGTTTTGACATTTCAAAAGCAGATGCCTATATAAAGGAAAGAGAAAGTTGGAACAATGAAAACAACAGTGTCAGAGGGAGCATGACTCTTCGAGTGTCAAAGAAGGCCACACAGGAATACGGGATTCATCGCGACGAAGCATGACAAGTATGCAGTATTATGCAGCAACAGCCCAATGGTTTATAGCTAAAATCAGAATATCAGACTATGAAGCTTGAGGTGTTGACATATCAACAACAGATGCTTGTCTAATGCAAAGAGAAAAGTTGGACCAACAGTGTTATAAGTACAAGATGTCAACAAATGCAACAGCAGTCCTAGGGTTTCTATATCTTCTAGCAGAAATCAGAGTAACAGTCCACTGACTCTCAAGACAAACTAACTGCACCGATCAGCTCCTACCTAAATGACCCAAAGCTGTCTCGTGTAAAGGCAACAAAATGTCAAAACTCCAGCAACAATCCCCTCAGGTGGGCTTTCTCACTACACGCCGCAAAAGATTTCCATTTTTTTCTTACACTATAATTTACCCAAAACAAGTTGCATGGCAACTCAACACTCCAAATAACAGATTGCACTCTTCACTCCAAAACTTCAAAATTAGTTTTGACTTTTAGAAGAAATCAAGCCTTGGGTACTCGAGAAGTTTGAGTCTATAATTATCAATATCATGAAATACGAGAATAAGTGTCTTATGATAACATGATAGAGACACAAAATGATAACGTGCATGCGCATTGAAATAAGCATTGCACGTGTATCTTATCATTGAGTTGCAATACGAGATACGTATCTTACGACGATATGCTAGTACAGCAGATTCACAGGCTGTGATTTTTCTTCATCCTTTTTTTGGGCTTTCGAATTCCATAGTCTGTAACATATATACCTGCTATATGTTTTGTAGTAGGTGTGCAATGTGAAGCTACTATTGTGTCTTGAAACTCTTTTAAGAGATGGCTTTTTCAGTATTTTTTGTTCTTCACATGTTTAACAATTAATTTACAGCTGTTAAAAAGATCACAAGGTATCTCACATACGCGATATGAAAAAATTCGGAGTGTGATAACCATACATATCTCAATGCAACTACTTTGGTCAAATAGAACTCAACTTAAGAAGTTCCTGTTGCAACTACTGGCAGTCTATGACATGAAATATGTTATGGTGTCCTGGTGATGTCTGGGCCCATATTTTGTTACAGGGTTCATAAGGAACCTGACAGGGTTTTACACTGGATATCAGCTGCCTAATGCAACCCTCATTCTCCAGGCTTGAGAGCAGCTATGCGAAAATTTAGTAGTTTAAACCAAATGTCTTTCTAGTAAGTATTTCGTGTCTAAGAAAGCATAAACATAGTGTGTGATATTAAACTGTTGAAGTATTAAACTGGAAGCGTGCAAGAACATGCATCTTTAATTTTGCTTTTGTGTATAAAACTCTCTCTCATTCTTCGTTGTTTTATGTTTGCTTGGGTTTAAGTATCTAAAATAACTAAAGTTCCATTGAACCTCTTGGTCATAACTTACAGCGTGTATGATACATTGAGAAGGATACACGTTACCTCTTACCAATGTGCAACTAATCCAAAAATATACGAGGAAAGAAGAAAAGTCGCAAGTACATTTTTCATGTTACTACATCTCTAGCATACTTTGAAGTTTGAACCATGGTGTGCATTTTGTGATAGATTCTTTTCATTGACCTGAGTAGATCTTTAAGACTCCACTCATACAATAGAAAGTGCATGTTACACAGGGATTAATACAGGGTTTGATTCTATTGAAAGATTTTAATATGATATTACCAAAACCAGCCTTGCATTTGGTTTGTCAATGTCATGATATCATCAGTTGATACTGATTGACTATGAACAACTCCTCTTGACACCCAAGTTGATGACTAATACCACTTGTTAAAAAAGGACCAAGCATCATACTTGCATTTCTCTGAAGCAAGTAACAAAATATTATATATTAAACCAAAGACATTGGGAATACAAAGTACCTGTAATAAACTAGGAATCAATCCTGCATAAAGAGCTGGGATACCTCCCTGCTCAACAATCTTGATGCAAGTTGCCAATGCACTCAACTTAGTTGCCCGAACTTGAAGTTGAAGCTGTCTCCTCACAACTTCAAACGGGTAAGTAGTAGCTTCGGCACAAGCACCAGCAATAGCCCCATGAAGTAATGTCCTCACTGGTCCCAATTCAAGCTGTTCTAATACATTTAGTTCATGATCCTGTTGCTTCATGTTCAGCATTCTTTGTCTTCCGTCAGGTGAACGCAAATAAGCTGTTTTCAGTATATCATACACACCATAAAAGACTGCACCAGCGGGTGCCATGCTCATGACAGAGGGAACTAAGCCCTTGTAAAGAGAGAAAAATCCTTCGGTTTGGATCACATGACGAAAAGCACCAATTACACCACCCAATGCTTCCCCACCATGTGCCACCAGCTTGGTCCGAATCTGGAAGGTTATACCATTTGAAGTGAGTATTATATTCCAGACATAAGTACAAATATAACAGGATATTTAGTTAATAATAAGGAGTTCAAAAGAATGTGCTCTTATAGACTAATCCTATGATCTCTTGTATCCCTCCACGAAATGCTCATCACCTGCGCAAGATTTTGTGCAGTACAGATTTCTACTTTGCATAGCAAAGGGTCACTGATAGACCCAAGGCACATTGTGACTTGGGTCAAATCTGATTTGTAACCTTGCATGTTGGGCCAATCACAAGAAAAAAAGGGGAAAAAACAATTAGGGCCATCTCTCACCCATTTCATTAAGGGGTTTCTCACAGTTCTTCTAATGCAACCACGTATCTCATCTTTCTTGTATGCTGGGTTTACTATGAATTTGATCTGGTATAACCGCTTGGATCACTTTGAGAACAAGTTTTGCATCTTCTAAAAGTAAAGGAAGAGTAAATTTAGCCTCACTGTATGTCTTTTTACATTATGAAGCCAACACCATAAAAGTTGTCAGATGCGTAATTTTGGTAGATGAAAAACTTGGAAGCTCTCTCTCTCTCTCTCTCTCTCTCACACACACACACACACAAACCTGATTGGTTACCTTAAGCAAAGCAACGCTATAGAACGCAAACACACACGTATGTATATTGTTGTACACCCACATATAAAATTGACAATCACAAATCGCAATGGAGGGAGTCTCGTGCCCTGGGCCGCCCATGTAGACGTTTACACATGTAATGAATAAAAATCCTATATCCCAATATAATAACTGCAACTTATAGTACGTTTCTTGTCCTTTAATTATTTCCTTCATTTGTAGTTCTTGCGGGGAGATTACTTTCTAATCACAAGACAGAAAAAAGCCACTGAGTATCTGCCAACAGCAGCAGGGGAAAAAGAACAAGAAGCAAATTATCACTTACGGTGTCTAATGGTAAGCAGAGTACACTAGCAGTAACTCCAGCTGCAGCTCCAGCAACAAACCTCTCAGAATTTGTGGTTTCTTCATTCCCGGAAAATTTGAGGAGCTGCTTTCTATACGTATCATAAGCACAAAAATTGATCGCCTTAAATGGAGCGGTGCGAAGTATATTAACCAAGTTACCCTTCCAAAAGCCTCTAAAACCTTGTGTAGCAGCAATTGTGTTCACGAGATCAAACAGATTCTTCTGTTCACCGCGAACTATGTACTCCAGTTTTAGTCTCTCCAGTGGGGCAACAAAAGTTCTACAAAACAACATTGAAATTACACACTGATAAAGCACAGAAATGGCACAATATATAGATATATACATGTGTGTGTCTCTGTGTGTGCGCTTTTATCTATACCTATTGACACATTCTTCCTCCTTCGGAGTTAGAGAAGATATTAGGAGAAAGATATGGTTGGCACGAGATCCAATCGGCTACCAATAACATCCAATAGGAAAACCTATCAGTCATTGGCACAATTATGCCAAGCAATGGCATATTTATTAAGTACCACCAGAATATTGACATCACAATCCATATGTAACAACTATACAGATTTGATTCTGTATGGACTTCATTTACGTCAACCTTACACACAAAAATAAATGATGCTCATTTTATGTTTCAAAACACATTAATGCAAGCTCATCATCACAGGTGCAACCATTTATGGCTTCCTGTAATGAGGATTGCAATAAGTTGAATGATCACATACTTCGCTAGATTAGAAAGGGGCTCCATGCTTGCATACCAGTAATGGCTACATAAACCTAAAATAGTGTAAACGACTCTGAAGCAGGATGACCAAAGGACTTGTCCATGGCTTTGCTCCACATCGGAAAAGTAGATACTTGATGTACTAATCAAGCCAGAACCATTTTCAAGAGAAAATGCTTAGTTGACGTTGAATTATCTAAATGCTCGGAGGAAAAAATATAGGATAGAGATCTTGCCTATCTTCATAACTAGCTGAATAAGATCTACAAAGGAAGAGGATTTATGAAAATATATTCAAGGGTGACAATGTGGGTTGACAAATTATGTCCCACTTGGTATTTATAATAGTGAAGGAGCATTATTTGGTAATAATAACACCATAGTATAACTCAGTTAGGTAACAACATAGATGCAAAAATAATACCATAATGGAGAGAGAAGTTTCCAGAAGTGTCTGGAAGGACACTAAGCAACTCAATACTTGAGTGAACAGATAAAAGGGCTGAGATGTCAGAAAAGCAAGTCGTTTAATTACACGTACAAGCCTATTCAACGCCAAAATGTTGGGCTTTGCCTCAATCTCAAAACGTTACCACTAAAAGCTGTTAAATAATGCAACTTTGGAAAGTCAGAACAATTTCAAACAGATAGCAACGCATGGATGTAAATGGTTGATGGGACAAGTCAATGTCTTAGGTTGCATAACCTGGTACAACATGCATGGATGAGGCTTGGTATGTTGCTCTAACAAAGTAAATTCTAAGCTTGGACAATGACATCTTAAGCAAGTCAGCGAGAGAAAGAATAACACGCTATTTTGGTAAGAAAGACCGGCAGAAAGAACTGTCTTATAACTCAATAAAGTTAATGCGAAAAAAGATTCCACTTCTAAATACTGCCAAATAAATAACTACTCCCTCCGTCCCACATAATTTGATCAACTTTCTTTTTGGGCTGTCCCACAAAATTGCTCATTTCCAAATTAAGAAAGATTCTGTAGGAACTTTTACATATTTATCATTTGACCTAATCTCAAAATTGTACTATCAAGTTTACCCCCAGTACAACTTTAGTACCTAAGCTTGAAGGTGTGTCAAAGAAGTACTCAAGTTTAAAAAGCATACCAAATCAGTACCTCAGCTGACGGAGGACGGATGCCGTTAGAAAGTCAGAGGAGTAGGACTATCAATAACAAAAAAAGATATCTTAAAAACACGTGGAACTATTTTAATCGTCCGATTAATTTAATCATTAAAACTCTATCTCTCTCTCTCTCTCTCTCTCTCTCTCTTCCTCTTCCCCCCCCCCCTTCTATTTCCTCTCCTGTTTAAGCAAAAGACAACACCACCAGCGCCGCCGGCCCCTGTCTGTGACCACTGCCGTCACAAACCCGCCGACGACGACCACCGCCCAGCACTCAACGACGACCATTACTAATCGAAGGGTAACCGATTGGAGGCTTAGCAGATCGGGTCTAAGAAGCAAATGATGGGTAGCCATCTATGTATTTTACAGGTGTGATTTGCCAGCCACCAATTGGCCGGCGTTTGTGGTGCAGGATTGGTTGCCGGGTATGGTGGTCCAAATCGGCCACAGCGGGTGGCTGTCGGCGGCAGTGTGGTGGCCCAATTTCAAGATCGGCCGCGGTGGTGGTGTGGGATTGGTTGCCGCATATCATGCGTTGCGGCGACGGCCACCAATCGGCCGGCGTTGGTGGTGCGGGGCTGGTTGCGGGTATGGTGGCAGCTGTTATCTGCGATTTTGTGTTCTTGACATGATCTGTTGGCTTATGAAGAATCAGGGCATTGAAATGAACAATTGCGGCGTATGGTGCGTTGCTTTGACGGGCGGTGGGTGGCTTTTGGCGGCGGTGTGGTGGTCGTGGGTTGTTCAGCCAGCGGTGGTGTTGACCAACCAACCGAATGATCGGTCGGCGTTGGTGGTGGCCGGTTATGCTGGGTTACGGCCGGCGGTTGGTGGCTGTTGGAAGAGCCTGAGAGTTTGTGGGTTGTGTAAAGTCAAATCCAAGCCCTTTCCCTGATGGCTTCTTCAGTAAAATCCAATTCAATGCACATAAATGTGTATGCACGTACATATGTGCATGACTGTGTGTGTAGTATGTTGGTTTTGTGTGTGTGTGTGAATTAAAGAAGAAGAAAAAGAAGAGAGAGAGAGAGAGAGATTGTAAAAAGGAGCCACGTGGACAAATTTTATGTCTTCTTTTTTCATAATGACAGTCCTACCCCCTTAGACTTTTTAACGGCATCGTTGGTCCGTTAGCTGATGCACTAATTTGGGTCATTTTTTTAAACTTGGGTACTTCTTTGGCACACCTTCAAACTTGGGTACTAAGCTGTACTGTGGTAAACTTGAGAGTACAGTTTTGGGATTAGGTCTTATCATTTTACACTTTTTTATTCTATTTCTCTCTCTTCACATTTAAATCTCACCTTCTCTTTCTAAAGGGTAAAATGGAAAACACACAATATATCACTTAAATCTTTAATCTGCGTGCAAAAAAGTTGATCATACTATGTGGGACAAAGGGAGTATATACAAATAGAATTAATTTAAGAGTTTATTCTAAAAACTCCAAAAAGCCTCGAATTTACAAATGTGTTAAACAATTTCCATCGGCAGCTAGATTCTTTTTTTGTGTCGATAATGACTTACAGCAGGCAAAACATCATTAATGCTTCCCCGCGGTTTTCTCTCAACCATAGGAAAGCTCCAGGACATACTAGTTGGACACAATATTTGATTTAAGCAACGCGTGTAGCGCTTTTTAGCCAATAATATGACTTGTACAGATGAAACATGAAAAGAAGGGCACATAGTATCAAGTAGGGTAAGCCTAAAACCATCATTTACCAACCAAACTAAAGGAAACGAGAGACAAGAATAGGAGAAGATCAACTATATAAATAATGAGCAAGGCACAAGCTAGTCTTTGCAAAAGGAGCACTGAGGCTAACTAATGTACACACTAGTTTTACCGGTGTAAGAAAGAGCAAATACTTCAATGACCGGGCTGCCTATTGGGTTTCTCAAGCTCGGATCAATAGTATAAGTATGCTTGAATTGTTGATCTATCTAAAGAACCTATCCGATCACCAGCTGAGCCCAATAGCCCATATAGCTCAGCTTCTTGCCAGCCATGCTCAAAAGCTCGTCAATCAAGTTAGGAGCCAGCTCATTACCTTAATGAGATCAAAAGCGTACTCAAACTCACGCATATACCACAAGTCCTTTGCCAACGAGCGAGCCAAAAATGGCAACTAATTTTGCACATTATAGAAATTTAGTTTCCATGTCATAAACGCCAAGCTTGTTTTACAATTTAGGAGAGAGTACAAACAAGTACCCACAAGCTAACTAAATTTACCATTACAGCCATCACAAGCATTACCATAAAAGAAGGAAGAGGATCACAGACCTCGAAACCATGGCCGCCACTGCTCCGGCCCATAAATGCTTCGTCGTGTTCATGGCGCCGCGCCCCGGTACCCTATCCCTCTGCTTCTTTCCCTCCACATTGACCGGGCCACTTCCGCCACGTGGCACCACATCCTTTTCCGAGCACTCACTCGACTGGGCGGCAACTCCGTCGCTCGACAGGCTCAACGACAAGAATCCGCCACAAACCGCCGGCGGAGCCTGCTTTTTCCGCCGGAATCCGCGGGCCGAACAATGCAATCTGTTCGACGCGGTAGTCGACGGGCTCTTAAACGAAATTAAATCAAAAATCGAAGATGGAACTGCGCTATCGAGGAATAATCCACCGGGGAAAATAATAGAATTTGAAGTCCAGTTTGAATCGAATGATATTCGAGCGTGAGATTGCAGAGCGCCGTTGAACGAGGCATTTGATTGTGGCATTGTGCAAAATGTAATGCGAGCGAGTGGATAAGTGTGATGGTAGTGAGGCTAGCTCGCCGGGGACTGGATTTCTAGGGTTTTGAGCCAGCTCAACATTCGGACGGTGAATTTCCGGAACAGCAGCGGAGTTGTTGGAGCACGACAGGGGAAAAATGGCTGAGCTCCGGCTTTGCTTCCATCGCCGCAAGCGTTTGCTTGTGCTTAAGCCCTTCTAAAGTTCTAATTAAAAAGAACAAACTTTGGGTACTACCCGGGTAGCTGGAATCTTCTTTCAATCTTATGTATAGTGACAATTAATAGTCGCTAAATATTTCAAGCGACATTTCTTCTAACACTTTCAGCAACAATTATTAGCAGCACTTTTTTAGAGTCACTAAATAAAAGTCATTAGAAACATTTAGAGACAGTTGATTGTCGCTATATAAATGGTAGAAAGAAAATTCCATCAACCGGAGTAGCAGCCATATTTTTTCCATTATAAAATCTCGGCATATCGACGATGACGTCATAAAACTTCCTACTGTAGATATTTTCAATTACACCGTGTTTGTAAGTGTTTTTTTGTTTTTTTTTTTAGGAGAGAAAATTTAGATGAAAACTCATTTCCTTCCATTTCTTTAATTTGTAAGTTTTAGTAAGAAGAGAAACGAAAAAAGTTGAACTTTTTTCTTTTCAAATATTTTTTCTTAAGATTGAGGAGAAAAGAAGAGAAGTGAAAACTATTATAAGTAACATTTTTACAATACTGGTGTTACCCTTGAAAATCAATCTCATATTTCTAATGCCCTATATGTACTAAGGCTCTAATATAAAAAGTTAACATTCTACGGGAGTTAAAAAAATAAGGCAATGGAAAGGTATACTCGTATTACCCTTTACACAATAAGAATACTTCTATTATGCACAAAAAGCCGCATATGCTTTGTTAAAATCATGAAAATGTGGTAAAATAGTATAATAATGATATTTTATCTTTTCTTTTCTTTTTTCCTTATCAACTTACAAATAAGATAAAAGAACGGTACCTTCTTTTCTCTCGTAAACTCACAAACTATTCACTCTTGTCTTGCCTTCTTTCCTTTTCGCCTCACAAACAAGTTGTTAGACAAGAAAGAATATAGAGATTATACAATTCAAAGTTGTAACCATAATTGTTTATTTGTTTAGACTAAAATAGTCTAGGCAGTACCTATAACCAAGACTTCGAAACGACTTGTAAATCTAGTACTTTCTATTGTTTTTTTTTTTCCGTACAAAAAGAAAAGTCAAAAAGGTAGCGTTTGAAATCACTTTCAGTTTTGATTTTCTGTTTTCAAATAAACAAAAATCAAAACCAATTTAGTTTTTATTTTTTACAAAAATGAATGGGTGTTTGGTTACCCAGTTTTTATTTTAAGTTTTTTCTTTGCTGGTGGTTTGGGGGTGGTGGTGGGGGGGAGTCGTGGTGGCTGGCGGGGGTGGTCGCCGGCGGCAGGTAGTGGCCGGCCGGCGGCGATCGCCGATGGTGGCTGCGGCGATGGGAGGGTGGTGATGATGGTGGTCTCAAAATAAAAACAAAACTGAAAAACCCTAAACTCCTAAATGAGAGTTTTGAAAAGCAATCATGTTTTCAAAACTAGTTTTGAAAACTGGGGAAAAAAAAGGGAATGAAAAACTGTGTCAAACGCGTTTTTTTTTTCTCCAGTTTACAAAAATTGAGAAAAAACTGAAAACGCATTTTCAAACAGAGCCAAGAAATCATTAGTCGTGGTCGTTGAACACCATGTGCATCCAAATTCAAAATTTGGAAAAGCTCAATAGGGAATCAACTTGGATCACCAAGATGATACTCTTTCGTGCTAGGGAGCTCACACAAAATTTTGGTTCCTTCCTTGCAAACACACGCCTATAATTTGCTTCTTCAGGCCAAAATAAAATAGCATGTAATGCTATTGATATACAGGATGGTAATTTGACCCTTAACAAACGGCTTCCAACCCGATTTAATATGAATGGAGCAGGTCATATTACTTTTATAGGATTTTGTGACCCGATTCGAGTTCGCAAAACTATATTTTTGTCTATTGCCCCGCCCGTTTAAGTGATACAAACAAAAGTCTTAAATATGGATTTGTTTAGGTTTCCTAGTCTATGAAGCCTACAAATATACATGGACCATTCATCTATTATGATCTTGTCCATTTTTACCACTTCGCGGCAGGACGGGTGCTCCAAATATGTTTTGGAGCAGGTTTGGTTAACGTAAATTGAACCCGGATGCAGGTGAAAGGCAAGTTGAGGGCACAACAAAGGGGTTTTGGAGCAGTCCAATTTCACGAAAACCCAAGGCCGATCTGGCCTAAGTAATTCATGGAAATCATGTAGCAGCTTGGGTAGGGAGTCTAATCGAGAATCATTGTGGAAATCGGTCGGTGGTTTTTTCCATGAATATTGGCTAATATGTTGATGTCCGGAGATTTGAAAATTTTTGGGTTAAATACACGTATGTACCCTGAAACTATCATAAAATATCACTTAAGGGTCTCAAAGTTTAATTTTTACACATAAAGGTCTGCAACTACAAATTTTTAATAAGTGAGTACATCCGTCCATTTTCTTAACGATCCAGGCTTTTCTGTCAGAAGCAATTTTGTCAAGCCAACTTTATTTTTTTTCAAACCCTACCATTGGTACTTCCAAAGTGAGTTGACTCAGTTTGCTACACACTTATTCAAAGAGCTGGTGCGTCAACTCAACCCTAATCTTCATCTTCTCCGACCAATCACCACCCATAACATCGTCCTAAAACTCAATTGTATCATACCTCCAAATTCCAACCTCCGGCCGTGATCCACAACCACACAATTACCGTCAAACGCCTCCTCATTTCCTGTCCAGCCACCAGATCCACTGCCGGGAATGGCTTCCTCAAAAAGCTCATAAAAAAGGCCTCATGGCGCAGGCACTCCAAGCTCGCCCACCACCCTAAGTATGTCATCGATCGCCTCACCTCCACCGCCTCTGAAAAACCCACTACGCCGCCGCTGCCATCCACCCAATCGACCATACTCGGACCCATCATCGACGCCGCCGCCGCTGACATCTCATCCCTCCCCGGCGTCCTCGCCGACCACCTCTCGCTAGCTAACTCCGAATTCATACTCGGACCCATCATCAACGCCGCGGCCTCCAACAACCTCAAGATCGCAGCTCATCTCCCACGGCTTCCTCTATTGCGAGGCCGATCCCGCTGCCGGTTCTGAGAATTTGTGGCCTCGGTAGCCATTCAGGCTTTGAGGATTGGGTTTTTGGTGGTTGAATTGAAATGGATTGTCTCCATATTTGGTATGAATGAAACAATGCCAATTTTAGGGTTCCAAATATTAATGGATTAGGGTTCCAAAAATCAAGGAATTTTACAATAAAAAATCAAATATGAGTTCCAAAAAATGCCCTTGACAGAAAAGCCTGGATCGTTAAGAAAATGGACGGATGTACTCACTTATTGAAAATTTGTAGTTGCAGGGCTTTATGTGTAAAAATTAAACTTTGGGACCCTTAAGTGAGACTTTGTAGTCAGGGTACCTACGTGTATTGAACTCAAAATTTTTCTTATGCGTGGAGATAGTTGATGTCAAAAGATTGCTTTGAAACTAATTATTATAATTTTAATTAAATCCAGTTTTGTATATTATTTTTTATAATCAAGTGCATGTTAACAAAAAGTCATAGTGTCAATTGTTATATAGATGGCGATATGCAAATGGTACTACGCATAAGCTAGTTGGGTGTCTTTCTTTCCTTATCGGAAGCAAGTGTAACATTATTTGCAAGGAACTTCAACCAGTTGGCCTGATTGTGAAAGAGGTTTGCCGCATTTCTTTTTGGGTTCAAAACGTAGAATCAACACCAACACGGATTTATTTTCCTGAATACACTCGGCCAATAAGAGGAGCGTGTCCTTAAGATCGCCTGAGAAATGACTTTTGTGTCAGTTGATGCGCAAGCTAGCCTAAAGACACCCCATATCGTATCAAACAAGAAAAAAATAATTATTATACATGTACAAAACTTTTTTTTGGAGAAGGATAAATATATCGAAATACAAATCACGGCCTAAATATTCTAATTTTCATAATGGGTCAAATCAGATCACAAACTTCATAAGAGTCATTCGAGCCCATGAGTATCGCACACTTATTCCAATAATTTGAATTAATCTTCACACTTAAATTGTCACACACAAAATTACAAAAATAACGTAAAAGCCAACGGTTTAGACTAACAAAAAAGTCGTCATCTTAATTTTTATACAAGAGATGAAGACTAGAAAAACCCTAGCTTAATTCTGTAAGTGCATATGCTAACACCCTAGATTTGGACATGAGAATTGAACTGTGTGAGTGAGAAGTACTGACAATCTCATCTCATCATGTCCTAATTTTGTAATCAAAAGAGAGTTGAATTATGGAAGAAAAGAGAGATTTGATCAAATTGACTTTTGGAAAGCAGTACATCAGTTAGGAATCTTAGACCAGAGCAACAAACCGCGGGGCCTTGAAGAAGACGAATTGTCACAATGATCGTTGATTAATCGATTCTGAAGATCGGGTAGTCTGTGCCAGTTGAGATGGTGTGACCAACTATCTCCAAAGGTATAACATTGGCCAACAAGAGTTAGTTCAGCGGTCCCCAAGATCCTAATCCAGGTTTTCTATCTGCGTTCGAATCTTGTCCGCTGTACTTGTCAGTGGCAAATTCACGTTTTCGATCTTCATGTGCTCCGCAGACGAGTCCTTGTGCACTTTGGCACCGACATAGGTGCGGGAATCAGGGCTCAAATGTATGTGGCGGCCTTACAGATCTCCGATGCGCAATACTCCATACCGGTTGAATTATAGTCTTACAGTCCACCCTTTTATTTACTTAAAAAAAAAAAAGTTATAGCGTTGGCCATTCAAGTTAGAGGAAGATTAGTCAATGTCGTTGATGGGTTCGTTTTAACAACGATGGGATGAAAACTCCCGACTATCATCTTTACGGCCTTATCTCAGCGTGCAATTGGTATTTATTTGAATAAGAGTTATGCAAACTGAACCAAAATATTGTAGTTTCAATTTCCTAAAAACTAAAATTTGAATCAAAATTTTCAACCCAAGCCAGACCAAACTAAAATTCTTCTGTTATTTGTGGTTTTTTGTTTTAAAGCAAAGTTATAATAAGTTTTACTTTTAAAACTCAGCTTTTAATTTAAATAAATGTCATATAAGAGTATCTAGTTTTGATCTTCTACAAAACTGTATCAATATCAATAAAATACTAGTAATATATACGAATTATCATGGCAGGTATGATGCGGGTGTAAAGATAAAGTTAGCAATATGATCTTTTTTATAATAACAAAGCTTGGGCTTTAGAATTTATTTTAACTATATTTTTAAATTACAAAAACTAAGCATGTGCTTATAGGTAGTTATTTACCATTTAAATTTTTTATTTGTGTCACCTTTTCAAAAATTTCTTGAAAGTGTCACTTGTCACCGGTGGCGGAGCTCTTGCATGACCGAGGGATGGGGGGCACGACACTCCCCAACTTTTTGGAATTTTTTTTAGTTATTTTAATAATAGATATTCATATTTCACATATTTACAAAAATGTCATTATATCGTAACTAATTAATTAGGATTTCTTTTGTTGTATTCTTTATTCTTTGTGTCACCGGCTATCGTAATCTTATTCGTTCTCATTCTTTTGCTTCATCTTCATTCTTCTAAATCTCAAATTCCAAATCTCCAAATTGCGAAAAAACACGAATTGATCAAGGTGAGTTCTTTTATTTTTAGTTTAATTCTTATAGCATTAATGAATTTAATAGTTACACTAATTATAGTATTAACGTATTCAATAGTTATGAAAGAATACAAGTTGAGCAATATACTATGCACATTGAAAAAGATATTTTGAAAACGTTTATTATAGACTCGATCATTGATAATTTTTGTAAGGGAAAATTGCGTAAAATACCCCTGTGATTTTGGGTTGTTGCAAAAAGACTCCTCCCGTTACAAAAATTGCAATAAGACACCTAAGGTTTAAAAAGTGTTAAACCTTAGGTGTCTTATTGTAATTTTTGTAACGGGAGGAGTTTTTTTGCAACAACCCCAAACCACAGGGGTATTTTACGTAATTTTCCCTTTTTGTAACTATAAAGAACGCCGAGCTTCCCTTTAATCATTGATGTATAGAATTACTTTTCTTATATTTTATTGTTTTGTGAAAGTTTGATGAACTTTTTTTTTTTAATTTTAGTGTCTTTTATTATTATTTTTTTTATGTGAACTTGAACTTTCTTAATTCTTTTATATTAGTTATCAATTTTTTTTATGTATTTTTTGCCCCTTCCGATTAGACTTTCTGGATCCGCCTCTGCTTGTCACCGTTCTAGATCTGTAGTTTTATAAGATAAAAAAAGACATTACTCCAAAATGAATTTTTTCTTTATATATAGTATAGATAGCCCAAAATAACTGAGGGATTATAGTCACGTAGGCAATTACATACAACTTTAAGTCAAATTATTTTGATAATTAACCAAATATAGATAGCAAATAAACCCCCATGGTATGTGTGGTGGTGTCACTTATCCCCTTGGATATCAATCGGAGCACTTACAAAAACATTCCCATTGGATGCAATAGAAGAATCCATTTTTTTTTTATATCAAGAATTCAAAACATAGTTTTACTTATCATGTAGTGTTTTTAATCGTACAATCTTCGGCTCGCCACCAATGTACTGCATGCACTGACCCAAGCTGTAAGGGTCCGTCTGGTTCACCATTTAGAGCATTACATCAGTGTAATTGTAACCATAAAGATAATGATCATTGCAATATGTATGATTTGTTCACTGTTAAAATCGCTCCACATTGTGATTCGTATCGAATCTTTCATTTGATGAACGAACGTTGCAACGAGATTAAAAGTCGCGATAATAATTACATTATCCTCGTGCCATTATGTCTGGTATTGGGTCATCCAAAAAATAGCTTTATTGCCTTTTTCTCCCTAGCATTAATCCTTACCATTTTCTGGCACCCCGAAAAACGAAAATATAGATATCATTTTAATCAAGTAGGACGGCATTTTACCTGTAGTTTCTAGTAGAATTTTGTCTTCTACTTGGAAACACTTTTCTATCCAATAAAAAAAAATGTAAATTTTGACATCTTGGACTTAGCTAAGTATAGATGCAAGTAAACTTAATGTACGACAAAAGCATATCAGAAGACAAACTAATATAAACAATAATCCTAATAAAAAAATTGTATGGTAAGATACAAATGATATTGCTAGTTGTTTTCCTTTCTGGCGTTTGACATATGATTTCATGTACGAACAAAAAAGTAAATTATTGCCACAATTTTAGCCGTAATAATAGATTGTAAAATAAAAATGATCTTCTTTTTTTTTTTTTAGAATAATCAGAACTGCAATTCATATGGGCCGTCGGTATAGGGATTTGAACTCGGGACCTTGAGGTCATTCCTCAAGGCCCTTTGCCACTCCACCACCCCTTGGGGTTAAAAAAAAAATGACATTCTTGAGCGTATGACTTACCTATTACCAACGAGGAGGCTACATGTATGGAAGTGCTCACCTTATCTTTAGAAATTTTTATTTTTACAAGCATTGTTGTTATCCCATCCTGACTATGCACACTTGGACCTCTGATATCCCGTCTGGTTACCCCAGCCAACCTAGTTCAGTCGACCGACAGCAGGCATTTGGACCACCGCGCCTGAGCGTCGTCTCTGCATCATATGCCCCTGGCACGACGCCCGACTCTGTGGCACCTGTCGCTGCACCCATGCACCGTTTTCATGTCACGTGCCCCCGACATTGCACAGTCTGCCGTGCTGCTCATACAATTGCGCCGCCCGGCTCTCTGTCACATTGCCACGTCCCTTGCATTGGTCCATTCTTTCACCACACAATGTGCACCTCGCCTTGGTCGTGGAACATGTTTCTACCCATTCTCCAGAGTATCCAGCATCCTGCGGGGATAGGCGACTCCCCCGGGCACTATATCTGCCAAAGAGCTCCAAGTGCTCCGGCATGGAGACTCCCCTTCGTCCAGGTAGACGGTTCCTCTAGGATGCTAACTCGGCCCGTCGGGTAGGTGACTCCTCTGAGACACTACCTTGCCGCGCTCTGAGTGCTCCGGCACAATGACTCACCCGCGGGGATAGGCTCGCTCTCTAAGACACTATCTCCGCCAGGGAGCTCCAGGTGCTCCGGCATAGGGATGGCAATTTAAATCCGACCCGGCGGATATCCGACCTGTTAGGAGCGGATTTTTTTTTACTTTGGCCGGGTTATGGGGCGGGTATGGTATTTATATTTGTAACCCGCAGCGGGTACAGGTCGGGTTTGGTATTCTCTTTAATCCGCCCCGGTATCCAACCCGTACCTGCCCCGGTTAATATAAACCCTAAGTTAAATGATATGCAATCCTAACCATTCATCTCGTAGTATAAATACTACAACCTTAGATAGAAAACCCTATCCCTTTTTTCTTTCTCCCCTAAAATCTTCAGCCGCTTTTCTCTTCTCTGAAAAATCCAGCCACTCTTCTTCTCTGAAAAATCCAGCCACTAAATCCAGCCACTCTTCTTCTTTGAAAAATCCAGCCACGCCACCCCTCTTCTCTCCCCCACACCGGCACCCCCACGGCCACAAACACCACCTCACCACCAATCACCGTCCTCACCGTCACCCTTAATGGCCGCAAATCATCGTCACCCTCCACAAACCATTTCCACGGCGCTGCCCCTTTTCTCTAACAGCTGGACCATTGCAGTCGGAACAAAAAAAGTACTGATCTCCTCCGATCTGATGTTGCGGTGGGTTTTTGCCAAAAAGTTTTTTCCTTCTCTGTTGCTTTGTCGTCGTTGTTGTTTTCCAGATACAGCATCGCGTTGCTTGTACGAGTCCCACACTGCTTGTACGAGTCCCACGAAATGTGCCTTTTGATGTATTTGGCCAATGTATATAGTTCCAATTTTATTTGATGTATTACGGATTAGTTTTGTAATTAGGTTTATAATGTGTATTGTTACCACTGAGAATATAACCATTTGTTTGCTTGTTTGGTGGTGTAATTTATTATTTTTCTCTTTTGGAATATTTGGAAATTTACTTAATTTTTGTCATATTTTAGTAGTTGTTGCAATTACAGATTTGAAAAATAGGGGCGGGTCGGGGCGGGTTCGGGCTTTATAAAAGTTCTCCGGGGCGGGGATGGTATTCCCATCCGTTGATCCGCTGGCGGGGCGGAGTGGTGCATAAGGAGAACCGGGGCGGGTACGGATTTCATAAGATCCGCATCCGACCCGCCTCATTGCCATCCCTACTCCGGCATGAAATTCCTCTTCCGCCAGGTAGATAGGTCCTCCGAATGCTACATCGGCCCGTCGAGTATGCGACTCTTCTAAAACACTACCTTGGCGTACTCCGAGTGCTCCGGTATAATGACTCACCCATTGGATAGACGACTCCTCCGGTACACTATCTCCGCCATGGTGTTTGCATGACTAGTCTGCGTGCTCTAGCACTAAGGGCTTTCATCGACACCCCGAGAGATTATGACCCCCGGGTCACTTTGAGACGAGAGCAGGTCTCTGGAGGACATCGTGCCTATTCCACCTGGTAGTTGGGCGTCGGGTCTTCTCCATTGCTGCCAAGTCCTCGGCATTTCTCAACGCCATGTGAGACTCTGCAAGGGCTCTAGACTGGTGGCTAGATCAAGGGGGTTCTCTGGCCATACCCTGGCTGTGGGAGCCAGTCTTTTCAGACAAATAGAGCGACGTTGTGCGAGCATGACTGATGAATACGCGATTCGACAGTCCGTGAAGCACCGACACTTGTAGACCCCTAGGTGACGTGTCACTCTAGGGAAACGCCATGTGTCGGTTGATGACATCATCATCTCAACTTCTATAAATAGGGGTTTGAGAATTCATTTTAGAGGACTCTTCACATTTTCAGAATTCATTCTCACATTTACTTTCTTACTCTAGAATTCTAGAGAGAGAAACATATATGACCTTGACTCTGGACCTAAGTATCGGATTGTAACTGTCGTCGTGTATTCACCCCGCGCCATCGACCTCGCAGTACTGTCATTTTCAGGCTCTGTTTGAGAAGCCTTTGGTCTCTGCCCTTACTCCATCCTTGCTGTGTCGCACATCAGCATACTTGACATCTGACTGCATTTCTCGTGGCACCTCCACGTCGATTGCGAACCCACTTTTCTTTGTATCAAGTACTAATATCTAACTTTTTGCTTAAAAAAGCGATGAGAATATGTAATTTTTATAAAATTTTGCCCACCGTAAGAGCGAGATTTTTTCGCTCTGAGATCTAATTTCACACATCTTATTCATAAATTCCAACCTCGATACTGCTTGTTACGTACTAATAAGCATTAGTGTTGCGATGGGGCTACCCACACTCGAACTCACCCCGTGCTAAATGACCAACCGCCTAAAAAAGTCAAAATGAGAACTATAAATAGCACATCCCTTGCCGCCTAATTCATTTGAAAGCTCATTTTCAAACCTCCAACGTCACACACACCTCGATAGTCGATAGTGAAGAACTTCGGATCAAAATTCTAGGGTTTCGTTAGCCTCCGCTCTCAGGTCGAAGCTACAAGCTCTCCACATTCATTCGTATTGCGACCTTCAGGAGCACTCATTTTTAGGGTTCGCAAGTGACAGTGAAGCTTAGCGGTGGATTTTGCTTTGTTTTGAGAGATGAATAAGCTTGTAGGACTGTCAGCAATGAAGAGCCTTGAACAGTTCAAGTCGTTAGCAGGATCTGGTTTCGGAAGTGCGAAGGCGTATTCGATGTCTTCGCGGCCGTCCTCCGATTCGGTTTCCACAGGAAGTTTCGCGAATTTGAAGCTCACTGCCGGTATTTCTAAAGAATTGACTGGATTTCCGTCGATAATTTTTAGAATTTGTTACAGTTGGACGAACTTCGTTGTTGATTTAATGTTTTTGCAGAGAAGTTGGTCAAAGAGCAAGCTTCTGCGAAAACTGACCTTGATTTGGCGGTAAAATTGATCTCTCTCGCTTTCTCTCCCTCGTGCGCTTGTGTTTGTGCACGGAAAGTTGTAAATGCTTGCATATATTTTTCTTGTATGAATAGTAAGTTTGGTCACTAAAATGAGGCTCATCGAAATGTTGTATCTAAATGTGTGTGCGCTATGGAAATTTGTGTGCGTGTGTTTGCGTAAGTAAAATTTTAAGCATTGACATGCATAATTTTCTTGTATGAGTGGTAAGTTAGGGAACTAATTTGAGGCACAGTAGCAAATTTGTATCTAAATGCTTGTGTTCGCATGTATGAGCTTGCATTTGTGCACACGCAAATTTGAATGTCAATTTGAGGCAGCAAATTTATATCCAAACATGCACGTGTGTGAATGCGTGGGTGTCTGTGTGTGTGTGTTTGTATCTAAATGGTGGTGTATATGCTTTTCTTGTATGAGTAACAAGTTAGGGAACTAATTTGAGGCATGATCACAATATCGTATTTAAACGTGCAGTGTGAGCGTGAGCCTGCATTTGTGTATGCGTAAAATTTAATTATTAATCTGTGGCAAAATGGCAAAACTATATCCAAATGTGTGTTTGTGCATTCCTTTCTATGAATATTAGCGTGTAGGAAACTAATTTGAGGCACAATAGAAAATTTAGATGTAGAACATGTTGTCTAGATATTTGGTAATTGCAAGTGATCCCTAATCTGATCACACAAATGCTGGAATTTGTAGAACTCTAAGCTGAAGAAACTATCAGAGTATATTCGCGTAATGGAAGAAAAGTTACAGAATGCATTTAATGAAAATGCAAAGTTGAAAGTGAAGCAGAAAGAAGATGAGAAACTTTGGAAAGGATTGGAATCAAAATTTTCCTCTACGAAGACCTTGTGTGATCAGCTCACTGAAACATTACAACACTTAGTTGGTCAGGTTCAGGATGGTACGTATTCATCGTGTCATTGAAGATTGATTACCTTTTTTGGATGTGCTTTGTTGTGTTGATTAACTTAGACATAATTATGCAGCTGAGAAGGACAAGAAATTTTTCGAAGAAAAGTTGTCTACAACTTCAATGGCTATTGATAATTTGCATGATCAGATGAAGTCACTCTCTTTGACGTTGAAATCTTCAGAGGAAACTGTCAGAAATCGTGAGTTATTCGTATTTCCGTTGTGCCAAAAGAGTTTGCAGGTTCGAAGTCTAGGATGATTGGAATGAGAAATTATCACGATCAAGTACTACTTGCTGCATGAAAACCAGACTTCGTGCTTGCTAGACATTTTATGCATATATACCCTATTTATGAAATCTGACTGAACGATGCATGCAGGTGAAGAACAACTGAAGCAACTCGGCATTGAGAAAGAGGAAAAGGAGAAATTTTATGTAGATGAACAATGCAGAGCTGCCAGTCTTATTGAGGAGAAAGGTTAGTAAGAGGTTTTAGGAGTATCTGTCATTTAATTTGATACACACTTGTTAGCTGGCTGGTATCTCTATGGCTGGCCTACCTCAACTGCAATGACCTCATTACGGGCGACAGATTCCCTCAACAAAATATATGTTTTCAGAAACTCAGTCCTGAATGAGACATCAAGGCTCCCTCAAACAGAAAGCTCAAGCAAATTGCCTCAAGATTCACCTTTATTAGGGTTCACGTATACATCATTATTGCGTGGAAATGGATTCCACTGACCACCATTATGCAAGTCCTCTCCTCATCTTTGAGAGGAGGAATTTAAATCTTTTAGTAAGCGTAGATTATACGTGGCACTGTGAGGAAATCATAGTGTAATAGGACTCCCACTGACTAAAAGGAAACATCATCAAACACTTAGGGTTCTTAATATAATGGAGTTTATGATTTGTTTTACTGAAACCTTAGCACCTTGCTCCTGTAATTGTCTTCTTAACAGCGACACTTCTTGCTCAGTTCTTCTTTCATTTCAAGTCATGAAGCTGCAAAGCCGAAGTTGATCTCAAGTTCAAGCCTTAAATGTTGGTTTACATTTGAATGATGACAGGCCCGATCACTTGATCCATTTGAAACACATGCAAAGTGGGTTGATGGTGTCCGTCTGCTTTCGTGAAGGGGTTTTCTTGGTGAATTTTGAATTGCAAGAAAGTGCCTCCTGAATAAGACTTACTCTCTGCTAGAACTCGGTTGAAGCCCTGATGCTAGCTTGCATCTGTGTATATACCGAGAGAGATACCCGGGGGGGGGGTCGAAGTGAAATGGGAAATGGAGCCTCAGTTGAAGCTTTCTTTAGGCACGCTTCTTTCTATTAATATACTCTTGACTTATTGCTCAGACTGTGGTCTGTTCTGTTAAGCATAGCACTTTGGATGGTGTAATCTTCCAGAATTTATGAGGTCCAATAAATAATGCTCAACCTTGGACAAGGACAACATTTTTTCTTTCAGTTATTAGGAAGTCCACGCATGTTTGGAATGTGGACCAATTTGGCATTGTTAAAATGTACTATCTTGTTTTAAACGTTCTAAGGCATCTACCTGTTGAAGTGGATTATGGCTTATTCTTGCTTTTACAAGCTTGTTTCACATTGATGTAGATCCTGGTATTTCAAAAACTTGAGATGGACCAGAAGTACTATTGTTGGTACCTAAATACTTAGGGAACTGCCTCCACTTCAACATTTCTTTCCCTTGTGCAGATAATATGATTAAGCATTTTGAAGCAAGTTTAGCAGAGAAGGCATTGACTGTAGAAGGTTTAAACTCGAAATTGGAAATTCTGCATTTTGAGTTAAAAGTAAAGGAAGACGACCTAAAAGATTTGAGGAACTCCAAGGAGAGTTTAGAGAAAGAGAAGATTGATCTTCTATCTAGCACCAAAAAGTACTCGGAAGAACTAAACATGGCATTGGAGGAGATAAAGAAGCTTGAAGATTTTGTTAATGTGCTGGCTGTGAAGTTGACAGAGTTTGATAATCAGAGTCTGACCTTTTCCGAAAAGGTTACTCAGCTTAATACTATGTTTGACTCTTGTTTTAAGTTGGCCCAGGAGGAAAAGCGCCTTGCTTCTCAGCGTGCTCAACAACAATTCGAACAGCTTCATGATCAAATCTTGAATGCTGCGTCAGAGAAAAATGCATTACAGTTGGTGAATCAAGATTTTAACAATAAGATCATTGAGCTCCAGAAAGAGCAAGAGTTTGCAATGGTGCAGCATGCAGACGAATGTTGTTTAGCAGAAGAGAGAATTCGCAGGTTAGAGTCTGAAGGAGAAACTCTTCATTCTAAGAAGACTGAAATGGAAACTTTGATCATCAAATTGGAGGAGACAATTGGAACTTTATCTGACACTTCCAAATCATCTGAGGAGAAAATGGTATAATCCATCTGCTCATGAGGGGTGTTTTTTTCCCATGATACCTTACTGTGCCTAATCTGCTTTTCCTTTAAATTGCAGCACGATCTACAACTGAAATTAACGAATCTAGAGATTAAGAATAAAGATAACGCTGAAAAACTACAAGCAGAGATTCAAAAGAAAGAAGAACAAATAGATAAGCTGCAGAAGGAGATCGGAAAGCATGAAGAGAATGCAGACTCAATGGAGAAACAAGTTAGTCAGCTCCATACTGTACTAGAGGAGAAGGAGCAGCTTATCATGCAATATAAGGATAGAGGGAAACAGCTGGAAGATCGACAAACAGAGGTTCTTCTAACTATTAAAGCTATCAAAACCTTTCAACCTTTTATGACCTCTTGAGAGTTTCTGTAAAACATGCATACACTATTGCAGATTCAGGTGTTGCTTGCTGATGCTGAAAGTAACCTTGCTGAAGCCAAGAAGGAATACGATCAGATGTTGGAGAGCAAAAAATTAGAACTATCAAGGCATTTGAAGGAAATATCTCAGAGAAATGATCAGGTATCGTCCTTTACCACTAACCTTGTGTAAACTTTAAGATGATTGGGCAAGGATTTTAGAACTGACATGGAGAGGAGATTGATCAGGCCATTAATGATATCCGGAGGAAGTATGAGGTGGATAAGCTGGAGAGTGTTAATCTTGAGAAAGAAAAGGTAGGTTCATTGATTATTGTCCATTCGGCTGTTTATTGGCTGCCCATAATGCATTTCTTCTATCTGGACTTGAAGGCGAACAAAGTCATCGGCGAAATGGAAAGAAATTGTGACCAAAAGCTTGTAGAATGCCGAGAGGAATCAAAGCAGCAGCTGATGCGGATACAGGAAGAACACACTGCCTTGGTATGCACCAAATGCTTTTCAATATTGTTCTTATGTGTACTGGATTGACCTCTTGAAGAATACGGATCCTAATATACTTTGGATGATGTTATTTTGTGGAACTTTTATAAGCTTCTAGTATACTGAGCTGAGAGGTAGAAACCTTCTCTCGGTCAAAATATCCTAAGACATTGAAAAACTTTTATGTAAGCTCCCCACTAAAGTGATGGTATTTGTAGCTGTAGCTCAAACATAGGCAAAACCCCCCTTTCTGGGTCTATAATGTCAAACTACAGGTGTTAGTTTTTTTTTTTGTTTTGGTGGTACATTGTTTATTAACTTATCGTACAAGTATTTAGGATGAAAACTTAGCACCAAATACCGCCCACAATGCGCCATAGCTCACCACAAGTGTCACTATAAGCCGAAGTGTTGGTAAAAAAATTTGTTGCTAGATGATGTGATTTTTGTGGTAGTGTGGTACTGACACTAGCTTTCGACAGCACATGTAAAACTTTTCGTGGCTTTTGGTGCCTTTTAAACGAACATTCTTCCTGCCTTTGTTTTCCTATCACAAACCCAATCCAAGTGAACGCAATTAGAATGTCAAAGGAAAAAAGGGAACTCTTAAGCTTCTCTCGAGATTGTAGTTCTTGTTGTGGCCCAAGGAACAGTTTCTAACCATAGAGGCATATCTTTTGCCTGCGTTTAAATTAACCTTTTATTCAATATAAAGCCTATTTTTAAAACTTTTTATTCATTTTACAGTGCACCTTAAGATCGGACTATCATCGGTTGATCTTCACCTTGTGCATTTTCTAGATGAGCCAAATTCAGCTGGAACATGAGAAGGAGGGATCAAGTCTTGTATCCAAGCACATGGAAGAGCTAAAGCGTGTACAGCTCCAAGCTGAAAATGAGTTGAGAGAGGTAGATTTCTCCTTAAAGTGTAGTACTATGTTGTATACTTCTATTATATATATCATACACTGCTGACCCTATTTGATTTGGCTAGAGAATAACTTCACTCAGGAATGAACATGAAGCTCAGTTAAGAGCTTTGAGGTGTCAACATGAAGACGAGCGTATAAAACTTCAAGAGGAGCTCAATGTACAAAAATCTAAGGTACACAGTCTCTTAAGTCACGTGTCATAATCATCAGCGATGCTGTTTTTAACATGATCAGAGTATTACAGGAAGAGAGACAGAGGGCTTTGTTGCAGTTGCAATGGAAAGTAATGGGTGATAAGCCACAAGAGGACCAAGAAGTCAATTCGAAAAAGGTCCTCTCTTCTATTGAAATAATCGATAGATTAGACAATTCTATCTCTGTCTCTCTCCCCACCCTTCTCTCCCCTCTCCCTGACTTATGCAACTGTGACTCTTTTGGTCCTTGTCGTTAAATTAATCACGTGTCTTGGAGGTCCCTTTTTGCTAACACATTTTCGAGCATCAGATGCAAGACATCACCAGTTCGAGTTTACATTTTGCCTTATCCTTTTACTGATTATTTATAGACTAATACATGTCTTATAGTTCTGATATGACCAGGACCAAGTACTGTTCTATTGGTTATAAGGGTTAGTGCATCAATCGGCTAAATATGACACATATGAGTAGGTTTGTTTCATCTTTACCCCAGATCAGTTATTGTGGCGTTTAAACATACTAGTTACTTACAAAGTTAAGATACTTGATCAGCTCATATCATTTTGGTCACCTTGTCATCAACCATGAGAGCGGTGGTGAAAATTATGCATGTTAGTTTGGCTTCAATAAATGATGATGTTGGAACCTGCTCTTCTCTGCTAGCATCCTTTACAGTGTTAGTATTCAAAAGCAAGATCATTTCGTTGGTAGCATATAATGATTGTGTTTTGGCTACCTCTACAGAGGTAAGAGAAACCGTCTTTGTTGAGGGATCTTCCAAGCTCACATTAGCTTTGTTGAGTACTGTGTGTTTTAATGTGTTCTTATTGTTCGTTAATTTCCCAGTTTTATCTTCATTTTAGATGTTCTTGAACAAAAGCAAAAACAATAATATGACTGATCATAGTAGTTGTTGTAGTATAGTGGCCTTGGGGTTAATGGGAAAGCAACCTTTTGGAAAGTGTGAGATGTTAACTCGAGCTATTTAAACCGTATAATGTGAAATGAAATCACTTTGAAAGTAGTTAATGTCACAGGACTACTCCATTTCATCGACCAGGATGAGACATTCTGATGGTGGCAAAAGTGGTCAGCGTGCTCTCGTGAGAGCAGATAACGCAGAGAAGGTAACTTAGTCTTGTGTTAGCTTTCCCGTTTGTCACAACTTTATTGTAATTGTTGCAAGTCTTTTTTTTTCGTATTATCGCCACAATAATGTTACAATGTTTTTGTAGGAGTCACCTTATGTGAAAGCAACACAAACACCAGTGTCAAACCTGTTAAAAAAAGTGGAGAAGGTGAATACCGGAAGTATAATGAGCATTCCTAAGCACAGTAGGAAGGTAAGTCACTTTTATGCTTGCTTTACTTGGTCTGTACGAATAAAGGATGCAACATAGACATTCCTTTTACGATCTGATGTGTATAAACGTTTGTTTGAAGAAAAAATAGTTTTGGCCTAGTAGGTAGCTAGGTACGGTGGTATGTGAGTAGGTTTTGCTCTGGTCCAACAGGAAAGGGAGCATATATTACTGGTCTTGGTGTCTCACCTTTTTACTCTTAACTTTGAGGGCTGGTTTCATTTACCTCATGCTTAATATCATATCGACTGGACTGTCATCATGCTTAGTTGCTTCATGGCATCGCAGGTTACACGCCATGAATATGAAGTTGAAACATCGAATGGTAGAACCATTACAAAGAAAAGAAGAACGAAAAGTACAGTCATGTTCGAGGTATGTACGTTCTTATTTGATGGAAAATGATTAGCAATTATTGCTCAAATTTATGTTATATAAAAGGCCTTGCTTGGCAGACGGTTTATATGCTCCCTAATGTCATAACATCTTGTTTATGCATTATCTTAGGACCCAAGAAAGCATAAAAAGAGGGAAACACCCAAGGCCAATACCCCCAGAACAGTTGTTAAGGTAACTACTAGCCGAATATAATAACGAAGCTTCTTTCAAGGTGCTTGAATGTTCCCCTCTCTTGGTTCCTCTACTTCTTCCGAGTCGTTGAAATTCTGTAATGTGAATTTGTTCGGAGAGCATTATCATCTTCACAAGGATGGTAACTGGCTTAAAAAGTTTCCCCCCATATTCCTATGAAATTCGTTATTCATTCTAATTAGATTCAAAGTGTTGGAAGTAGGGTTAAGAATAGATTGGAAGCAGCTCAATCAATGATTGCAGAGTTACGAACTGATGGATAATATTGATAATGTTTATCCAAGATGTAGTATTTTTGAATTTAAACTATGTTCTATTAACGTGCCAGAGCAATTCTTTTGACATGTTTTGAAGTTTTCTTATTCAAATTTTATGCAGAAAATCAAGACAGGGGGGCATCCAAACCCTTCCAATATAGGTGATTTGTTCTCAGAAGGATCTCTGAATCCATATGCAGATGATCCTTATGCATTTGACTAAGGTAGTTTCCCTTTTCCCCTAACCTGCTTTGAGATTTCAAAATTGTTTTTGTTCTTCTCTATATTCTAAATCAATGAAATTTCCCTTTTGGACGAAGCTTTTGTTGAGAATAGTTAAGGCCTAGTCTTCAAGTTCTCTTCAGTTACCCTGACGGTTGGATCAGGAGTTGAAAGTAAGTTGTAAAAAGCGGGGGTTTGGACAGGGGCAGGGGAGCGTAGGCACCTAGAAGAATCTAAGGTCGGAAGTGGCTTGAAAATATACAAAAACAATATTAATACAACATATATCTTTAACCTTATCCTTCTGTACACGTTTTCCTGAGACAGAGCATTGATTTATAAGCTCTCTTATCTCGATGAGGGTAGTGTTAGCTTAGGACACGATCCCATGGAGCTTCTAACTTGGGATCGCCAAAGCGCGGTTCTCGAAGGGAAGCGTTGCCATATGGGAGTTTCTGAAGCCTAAGTTTGAAATAATTCAGTTTATCGTGAAACTGATCTTCAAATGAGTAATATATATTGGATTCCCTCTTTCTATTTCAAATTAGTTTCTCCTTCTATTTCCAATCCTTTTTCCTGTGAGTATATATTTGTTTTCTTCTTAAAGAGTCATACCCTTGTATGCATATACTTTCTCTCTCTGCATTTACGTGGATTTGACAAAAAATTCATCATGCTAAAATGCTTTAGAGCTAGAATAAAGCAGTGCGTATGACCCCAAACTTATATCTTGTTTTTCTTTCAGGTGACAAAATTTTCCATGGTCCTTCTGAATTGCTGTCTTAGTGGCATCAACTTCCTGGTACTGGTCTAAAGTGCATGCTTCCCTTGCTCTTCAAACTGCCTTTGCATATGGTTGCCTCTGTGATGTGCGGCTATCTTTGTATGTTTAGAAGAAACACGCTGACTACATTAGTGTGTTTAGGTTGGTTAAACTCTGATGTAGCTATAGGCTGATGACATTGTGGTGTAATTACTTAGCTGTCCATAATAGTTGTTGTAAAACGCCACTCGTGACAGATGGGAGGTTGTATATTAGAGCAGAGTGGTTACTAGTGTCACAAAAACTGGTTTCGCGGTTATTGCTGATCCTAAATGCAGCTTCCTGGAATAATACCTCGGACTTTTCTCTAATTGCAACATCTTATACTGCTTTTGTCCTTATTAGTTGCTCAGCAACGGAAAACTATGAATGCCTGAGAATATAGTTTGTGGCATCCGCATTATATTCTCAACTTGATCAGTAGGTTTAATGGCTGTGATGTTGCAGTACAGTTAAGCCATTGTGGGATTGATTCGATCATTGGGTGACATGGATTACTCCGTTTTTGCTATGTGAGGTGCAAGTAAATGAGTTTAGCTTTTCTTTAAGAACCGATCCATGTCAAAGAAAGTACACGATTCTCGATTTTTCCGTTTTCCGACTTGTGGTGATATTAATTTTCTTTCTCTGTACATTTGGAAATGCTGCTGTCTTGATTCAATGGTCGATTGTCGAATATCCCCGTCATGAAAACAGTTCCAAGATTGGTGCCACCCTGTCATCTGAAGTTGAAACGGGACTATCTAGTATCTACGACGAATAATATGTAGCTATGCGTATGTTATCTGTGTACTCTACCACACAGTATCCCTGTTTGAGTGACTGGGAAATGTGGGAAATGCGTCCAGCACTTTTTATCCTCCAGTTAGAGTACATACCATTACTGCGTTTCATACTTGCATGTGAAGGCAACGCGGGCGAATATTTCACAACACTAGAGAGCAAATCGCTTGTTTTAGATTCGTTAAGCATCGAAATGGAGATTCTCGCATCTGCACTTTCTGCCACACATACTTGAGATGGGTATTGCTGTATTTCTGACAAGACCAAGTTGGTTCAAGTCTAAGTCAATCCAAAGCAAGCAGAGAAACTTTAGATACTGTATGGAAACTTCGGTTGAAATACGCGTGATCAATTGTATTTGATCCTCAGCTATCATGTGATCTAACAGTTTTCTTCAAGAAGCCTAGATTAGAAAGCAACCGTTTGTAAGCATATTGATCACATAGAAACCCGAGACGAAGGAGCCGATTAGCATTCAAAAGAGCGTGTTTGAATTTCGACGATTAATACGAGCTACACACGTTCCAGTAACTTGAAACTAAGTGGAAATATCGATGAACAGATTCGAATACTACTTTTGTGAGAACTTAGAGGAGATTGAAGGCAAGCATCAAACAGAAAGTCCAGAGAGAAAGCAAGAGAAGGATCTGGAGAAGCAACTCCACGGCGCTGCAAAGCCTGATCTTCTTACTCTTCGCTCTCTCCCTCACCAATCTGACCTTCAGATCCTCCACCTCTCTCTGCAACAGCATCGCCTCCGCTTCCTGATGCCAGACCAAATCAACAAGTTTCAGATCAGGTGATCGGCATAGAAATCGATACATGTGTCCGTGCGTGTGTGTAGAGGGAGAAAGAGACCTTGTCTTCGTGGTTGATTGTTGAACTATCGCGACGATTGAGAGAGGAAAGGAGAATTGCTGCCTTGGCGCAGCGGATTGCGATCTTCGATTTCAGTGACTCGTCTTTGCTTTCCGGTGTCTTCGCCTCCATTTTCTGTCTCTCTCTGTCTAGAATCTGCTTTCGGTTTGTTTGTTTGTTTTTCAGGCCAGAGAACTGGAGGGAAAATTGAAATATGTCGCGCTTTCAAGCTACGTACTTTCTACGTTTTTTTTCTTAAAATGATGATGATGATAACGGAGGCTAAGTTGGGCCAGTAACACGTGTCATCGCTTTATTCAGGCCTGCCATGGCCTAGTAGCCGAGCTGGTTTAAGCCCAAGTCCATATACTCGCACCGAACTCAAATGTAGCCCAGAACTTAACATACAAATAAGAGCGATTGATTTAACAGAGGAAATCATAAACATCCGAAAAGTCTATTTTTCACCATATAAACTTTATTTTTGTGCTGCAAATCCAGAAGACGTTAACCTCGTATGGCAAAGTATGAACAAGTATATATACAGTAACAATATAAAGATACTATCCGCTCTCATACATTCTGATTCTCGTTTGTAGCAAAAAACTTGGATTTTTCATTTTAACGTAATTAAGAAATCTTCTTGTTGGCAACAGTTCTCAAAGGCATTAGCAGCGGTTAAGGAGATTGAAATCTTCTAGAGTTACTAAACTCGCTCCCTCCTTGGAGCTTTTCTTATTTCTTAAGTTGAGGATCATATTCAAAACGCTAACCATAAAATAGTATGGAAAAACTATATGTAACGTCATCTAGAAATGTGAAAACCTCTCTCCATACACTAGAAAATCTGTGACCCTAAGCTCCTGAAACCGTATTAATTTTTCACATCCTCTACTTTACCGAAAGATATGAAGATGATGTAACTATTGATGTTATCTTACTCTCTTATTCCTTATAGTGAAAACACTATGTGCTAATCAAAATCAAGAATGATGAAGTCAGTCTATCTAGTGGCGGAGGGAAGGGGGTGGCACAGTGGGCACATGCCCACCTCCACCCTTTGGCATGAAGTGGTTTTTGCCCATCTCGACCATTTGGCATGAAGTAGTTTTTGTATTATGAGTCTTATATTAATGATTTTGTTACTTTGGTATCCCTTAAAAATTTTATAGATTTCAAGAACGTTTTTAAAGTCATGGTTTTTTTTCAATATACACAAAATTATTCTTAACACATAACAATAGAAATTCTAACACTTCAGTTTATTTTCACTTTTATTACTATAGATCTGTATTAATACTTTTATTCCTCTGAGGAATACCTTATTAATTTCAATGTTCAAAATACAGTACAAGTACAAAAAATAGAATGCGAATTTTATTTCTCAAAATAACATTGTAAGTTTCATATTTATTAGTTTTGAACCGAACACGTCAAGATACATTTGAAACCTTGGTGCCTACCTTATACAAGATTTCTGACTTCGTCGCTGAGTCTACCTATTAAACTATTTTGGTAACATCATTGGAGCCTCACATCGGATCCCCAATTTTCATAAGTAAGCCCGGTAAAAAAGAGAACAAAACACATAACTGCAATAAATCTCATTGACGATGCCTCTGATATTAATTTTCGAGCTACAAAGAATAGTCGCTAACTTAGTAACTGTCGCTAGATATCCCCAAACTAAAAAAGTATGAAGACGGAATCAGCAGCAGCTTCGGGTCAACCTGAAGTCTTCTTGACATCAACAATCGACAGAGGTGCAGAATCCCAAACTTCGATTTGGGTACGTACGAAGCAATGATGCAGTGCCAAGTGCAGGTGAGCCTGCGGTCCAACACTCCGGTCGTCGGCTGCGAACTCAATCCATGGGCTCGAGTTCAACCTCAAGGCTCGCTGCAACCTCCTCCCAGCACCACCCTAAGTTTCACTTGGTTCGTCTCTCTACTGACCTCCCGATCACCACCCAAAACAGAGTAAAAACGATAAAATGTGTAAGTAGGATAACATTGTTGCATCTATTCTTCAATTATTTAGGCATTTAGAGCATGTTGATAGCTTAACATGGTATTAAAGCGGCGTGTTTTTCCATATTCGTGAACTTGTGGTGGTGTAGCTTCAATAATCTCTCATCAAATAGTCTCTTCACGTGTGATAGCAAGCTAGCACCTGGGGGACTGGTAAGCATGATAATGTTATTGGGCCCATTCTCTAACGGGTTTAGCTAGCCTCCGCCGCAAATGTTGCATGCTCTTTGGCCAATTGATAAGGAAGTAATAGAGAAAGATGAGATGATGAAAAGCGATTATAAGTCACTAACTCCCGTACGTTTACCATATTCGTTTTCTGTTTTCATTTTCATGATTTTCGTATTCAGTTATAAAATACGTTCTTGTACTTTTATCATTTTCACCAAAAAAAATTTAGCTACTTTTTCTTACATTGGGTTAAGTTTGGGTTAAAAAACCTGAAGGTGTTTTTAGGTTTTTGTCACTGTTTGAGTAATTTTACCCAAAACGAAAACAGAAAATGGTAAAAATACACGAAAAAAGAATCTTTTTTATCATCATTGCAAAAAACAGAAAATGAATATAGTAAACGTACGGGCCAAGGATACTGCGTACTTGAAGAAGAAGATTCGGAGCATGTAAGGAACAGTGAACATCGTATCGTATTTGTACTTTTTGTGCATCAAGAAATTAGTTTCTTTATTTAGATTTGATACTATATTCTTAGGAATAATATGTAATTACTGGAGCAATAGCAGGCGTAATTGATGGTTGTACCTGTATAAAACTAGTCTCCACTTTTCACATTGAGTATCTCTTACCGCCTACCAACAAAATCGAGTAAGACGGTAGAGCTTCTCTAAATCTGTGACGCATCATGTTCGTCATTATGGTTGGAAATCAATTCTCAGTAGAAGTCATGTAGAACGATAATTTTCTTGGTTGTAGATGCCGGTTAACTTGTGAATATGCATAGTATTGGACCTAATAATATCGTTTCAAGAATACTCATCTTGCTATTGCTACATCTAAATCTTTTCATATTTTAGTCTCTTTTTCTTTTTCGTTTAGTCCCCTTGAACTGAGATTTGGTTTTGTGAGCCTCATATAACAAACAGGTATCGGGAGTATTGCACTTGTACTGATCAGCATATTGAGGTAACTGCTACTCAGTGTCTGCGCTGTGTAGCACCTGCAAAAAATAGTTACCGTGACTCTACAACGTGCTTCACTGATTCATGGCAGAGTCACTTGGTCAATCATCATGATGCTGCTCAAGCTTTCTGTGGAACCTCCAATGGTGATGGACTGGTATCAGGAGAGCGCAAGAGAGGTGCCTCATGGCCCGTTTGTGGAAATGTTGTGTCATTAGATCAGGGTCCAGTTGTTGTTGAACGAGAAGGGAAAGCATGGATTGAATTAGGCTTTTCAAGAACTTACATACCATCATTAGATGATTTTGGCTTCAGTTTGAGGCTGGAATCAGTTGCCAGAGACAGTCAGACGGGGGTACTTTTATCTCCAGTGAATGTCATAGTAACTGATCCTGTAATTATATCTCCTTCCCCTCGACCTCGTTATATGATTTCGGTTGGATGCCTGAACAAGTCTAGGAACTTGAGTTTTGAATCCCAGTCTTTTAACGGTGACGCTTTTAGTGTGCTATCTTATAATATCCTTGCTGATCTGTATGCTAGTAGGAACGTTTATAATTACTGCCCTGCTTGGGCTCTCACATGGGAATATCGCCGGAAACAATTGCTTGATGAGATTATTGGATATAATGCAGATATCCTTTGCCTTCAGGAGGTGAGTTCTTCAGGAGTTTCTGGACATATGGATTCTTCAGACCGTAGAATTTGAGGCATAATGATTTTCTTAATTTTGTTATCTTCCTCATGAACTGGACAGGTACAGAGTGATCATTTTGAAGATTTCTTTAAACCTGAGCTGGAACAACATGGTTACTCTGTAATTTATAAGAAAAAAACAAAAGAGGTACAGTAAAAACTCTACCGTTATGCTAATTGTGCTGCTTTGCTGCACCATTGCTTGCTCCGCTGTTTTTAATCATAATTCCAGCTGTTTGAACCAATAGAGTATTTGGTTACCGAAAGTCAATTTGCTCTATATCCATCAAGAAACTATAAAAATAATTGAAAATAAAAGGAGGAAAAATCCTGAAACTTGTTTATCATTTTTATAAGCTATAACCACAAAATTATTAAACACACAATTGATAAGTCTTGACTATTCACATCGTGATCTGTCGTATACGGTGGAAATTCTTGAGTTTTGTGATCGGCAACATTATACTTTGTCATAAACACCATTATGCACAGCCATGTTTTCCCCAGGCAGAGAGAACCACGTTTTCTTTGTCGTTAGCACCCTGCATAGTTAGAAGTGTTCAGTTATCGTGACTTCAACATTTGCTCTACTTTGTTCCTTTGGTGGTAGTCATATGTTACTACTGCAGTACGTCGGATTCTTCCTCCAAGCCACACTTGCCTCGTTGCCAGTTTGCCTTCTTAACCTTCGAAACATTCAAAACACTTCATTGAGTCCCTTTTGGTCATAAAGCTCCTACCAAGTGTCCTAAATTTATTGAAGTGGTGGTTTCTATGATTTCAACATGAATATGTGTGAGGTCATACAATGGCTGAGATTCATGAATCTTGAACTGATTCGAGAATCCTGCTTCCGTTAGTAACATTGTTTGAAACCGAAAGATCTGCTGCCAATTCTTAAGTGGTGACCTTTATCAGCAACTGGAAATAATCTAAAAATGATATAGAGTCCCTAGAAGCAATATATATTGAAGAATGCCTTGAAATGCTTTGCACGATATCGATCTTTGAAAAGTTTTAACCTAACTAGATTCCACTTATAGTTCCTCAAACCACATTGCCTAATCGAACAAGAGCCAATCCGACACTTTTTTCAGTCAGGAATGGTGGCTGTGACAGTTATTCCAATATTTGAGATCTCAAGCATGTTTCTTCTTCTCGGTCGTTCTTCCAAATTAGTAAATATGGACATATTTTTTTGGTACTGTGCTGGGTAAGCTATTTGATGGTTCTCGCCTCTGAGTTTTACATTCACATCTATGTGTTTACACATGCTGGTCTATTTGTCCTTTATTTCGCTGCTACCCAGTTTTTCTAAACCTTGGCGAAGAAGCTAATAACTTTGCTTTGCCATCTGTTTATATCGAGCTAATTGTATACCTGTATTCGCTTACTTCCGTAGTTGGTGGTTCCTTGCAGGTGTATACAGCTAACCAGTATACGATTGATGGGTGCGCAACATTTTTTCGTCGTGACAAATTCAAAGAAATAACTGTATATGAGGTGAGGAATCTATAATCTGTTGATATCTTTACCAATGGTTGTAGTTATTTTATATGGTTCAGCTATATGTTTGTAGCTTGAGTTTGACAAAATAGCATTGCCTCTGGTTGAAGCAATGGAACCGTATCAAAGAAGTGAAGGTCGTTTTCGCCTGATGAAGGTAACATTTGCCAATCTTATCCACGTACTAAATAAATTTTGCTGATTACTGTTTGACTACATGTCAACATTATGCTATTGTTTTTTATGTTGTAGGATAACATTGCACTTGTTGCAATATTAGAGGAAGTTGAAACGGGCACGGTTCATGCTACCCTAAAGTCTAGAATCTGCGTGGTATGGAATATATTCATAGTCTCTCTTTAATTGATTAACAAAACTGCAGAGCGCTGATACAGTCATTCTTTTGACTCTCAGGCCAACACTCATATACATGCCAATTCAAGCTTTCCAGATGCAAAACTCCTTCAGGTGCTTCTAGATAATCGATACTTTTCCTGTTGTTTGAATTGGAAAATTTGCGTAATCTGATTTGATTTCCTTCTGTCCTAAGGTGGTCAACTTCATCAAGGGACTAGAGATAATTACCCATTCACAAATCCCTCTACTAATATGTGGGGATATGAACTCCCTCCCTGGGAGGTTAGTTGTCTTCATTTGCTGATAGTTGTGGAGTCTGTAGGTGTAGGTAAGAGGGAAAATGCTCAGCATAGAAGAAATATGTGCTCACCCAAAACTAAGGTCCTGTTTGAAAACCATTCCGTTTTCTGTTTTTTCTCCTGTTTTGTAAACTAAAGAAAAAAAGAACGTTTGGCACACGGTTTTCGTTTTTTCTTCTTCAGTTTTTAAAACAGGGCTGTTTTTGAAAACTTCCATTTTGGAGTTTTGGGTTTCCAGTTTTGGTTTTTGTTTTGAGACCACCCCCCCCCCCCACAACCGCCACCGCCCGCGGCCGCCGGCCCCCGTCGCCACGCCCCACCACTGCCACCGCAACCACCACCAAAGAAAACATTCAAAATAAAAACTGGGTAATCAAACACCCAAAAGAAAACTCAAAATAAAAACTGGGTAATTAAACACCCATTTGATTTTGTAACAAAATTAAAACTAAACTGGTTTTGGTTTTTGTTTTTTTGGAAACAGAAAACCAAAACTGGAAGTGATATCAAACAGACCCTAAGTGAAATGCAGAGTTTTTTCAACTATAATAGAACTGAGATATCAGTTTTTGTAGTTTATGACGTTTTTCCTTGTTATTACTTTTGCTCACATGATTATTTAAGCTTTCTTAAAGAACTCTAACTTATACAGCAAGTCCACCAAGTTTTTAGCTAATAGATGGAATTTCTACGTGTTATTTTTGGGTGCAAGAAATCAACTAAGGAGAAAAACCAGTCAAGTCGGGCTGAATCACATTCTTGAAGGTCTGTGACCTTGCACCAAATGACCATACATGCACAGATTTATTGGACTAAGTGGGACTTCTTTCTTAATCAGCATATTCTATTCACATTACAATCGTCCAATAAAATATGTTGCAAGGCACTGAAAAATCATAAATGTTTGCATATAATGTCATCCGCAATATGCCGTTATTGCTTACACTTGCGCTTTTAATCTATGTTACATGGACTCTCCAGAACGCATGAAGTACCCGTGTCGGACACTCGATACTTGGACATGGGTATGGGATATGTGTCCGACACATCTCATAGGATTTGCTACTATGAACACTATCTTGTAGTGTTTCTTTTGGTTTCTTTGGCTTTGAGATGAGATAAGTTCTCAATTAAAACTATGTGCGTCACATAGAACATCATTTTACCTTAGAAATAACTAACAAGTAATAATAAATATCAATATTTTGCCGCGTCCCCGTGTCTTGTGTTTTAAAAATTAGACGAATCCGACACTTGAACACGTATCCGACCCGGACACTCGTACCGAGTCCATGTAACATAGCTTTTAATCACAATCTTAATGCTAATAATACTGCTTCTCGAGGTGCCAAAGGCCATGGCTTTGATAGACGGAGGGTAATAGCATGTACTCTATTGTTAAAAAAATCAACATTCTTTTTGGGGTGCTCATCTTGATTAAACCTTCTTATGTGGTTCATTTTGCAGTGATCCTCATAGATTCGTACTTGCTGGCAAAGTTACACCGGTTCATAATAAGTCCACTGATCCACTGGGGATATACAAACATCTCAAGCTTTACCACTCAATGTGTCTGGTAAGGCCACTGTATTTTGTTTGGGATTCACCACTTTTACTTCTGCAATATCTGAGCTAAGGAAAGCAATACCGCATAAGGTAGTTCACAGCAGGTAGGCTTTTAAATATGAAGCTCATACTGATTCAACTTTTTCAATTTTTCATTTTTGTTTTTGCATAGTCATGGTGGGGACATTGAACTTGATTTGTGCAAGTTGTGATGCTAAACTTGATTCAAGGCTTAGTTCTATCATTAGTTAGTCACCCATAAGAAGTAGCATAGTGATCCTCATCGTCATTGTTTCACCATTTTTTCTATTACTGTTATTGTCTTGGCTTATCTCTGATATGGGTTGTTCTTTTCCAGGCCAGTGCATATACGTCATTATTTCAATTGAGGAGGGATGAGGAACACCAACAGAAAAAGATGGACCAGGAAACCAGGGAGCCCCAGTTTACCAACTTGAGAGCAGGATTCTCCGGAACCTTGGATTACATTTTCTACACAGGTATTTATTTATGATTCATATATGTGCTATCACCATCAACGTATTTAGCTTAATATGTCATGTTTTCTCTCTTCCTTCTTGTTAATTTGACCCTTTTTGTTGCTATTGTGAAGACATAGTTACTGATTAACCTTGGGGAAAGTGCATTTGGCCCCCTATACTTAGACTAATGTGCGGGTTGGCCCCCTGTTGTTTGAATAGTTGTACTAAACCTACCTTTACTCCCTATAATTGTGCAGAATTGACGGTTTCCTTCAACTTAACCCAACTTTTGGGTGGGAAATGTTTGGTGCCCTTTAAAGACCAAAATACCCTTTTCGTCTTTAAATACGCACCCACACACCCCATCCCCCACTCACACAAACACACGCCCCCCACACCCACACACGCACTGCATGCACACACAAGCACATACACTGCATGCAAACACAAACACATACCCACCCCCAGACACACACTACATGCACTCACAATTCAGCGACATTCTTGATGGTGGTGGGTGATGGGCGGGGTTGGGGGGGGGGGGAGGAGGCGCACCACTGTGGATAGGTGGGAGTTTTTGTGTCTGTGCAGGGTGATGGGGGATGAGGGGTGGGTGCACCAACGTATCGCTTTGTGCATGTGCAGGGTGTTTTTGTCCGTGTGCAAGTTGTGGGTGATGGGTGGATGGGGGTGGGTGCACCCTCGTATGTGGGTTTGTGCAGACAATGTCGCTGGTGGAGTTGGGTAGGGGGTGGGTCGGACTAAGGGGGAAAAGGCAGGGGGTTGAGGGGGCAGGGCAGGGGGAGTTGGGAAGCTAGGGGGTTGGCTAAGGGAAAAAGGCAGGGGAGAGTGGGGGAGGGCTGAGGGAGTTTTTTTTTTATGTGTGGGTGGGGCTGTTGGGGGGGGGGGGGGGCGCTTGTTGTGAGTGGGTGTGTGTTTCTATGTGTTGGGGGATTGGGTGAATGGCGGGCTGTGGGTGGTGTTGTGTGTCTGTGTGTGAGCAGAAGGGTGATTGGGGTTGTGGTGGGGACAGTGTTATCAAAGGCGCGCCTAGGTGCAGCCCCTTTGAAAAGGCGCGCGCCTAGGCGGAAGGCGCAAGCAGTGGAGGCGCAAAGAAAAGCTTAAAAATCCTAATTTTTTATTTTTGCATCATGGACCATCTCAACCGTTCAATATTTTTTATTCTTTATTTCATAACATAATAAATCAATATCTAAACCACAAAAAAAATCCTAAAATCCCAAATCCCTAATCAATCAATTGTCGTATTGTTGTTCATTGTGCTAGCGTCCCGTCTCCAATTGTTACTCTTTTTTAAGTAAATCTACTCCTTCACTTACCTTGTAGACAAAGAAGATGAAATCGAGGAGGAATCTTTACCAGACTTGGAGCCTATAATTCCCTTTTCAGGAAAGCATTTTTGCTTTAGCTTTCACAAAGATGAGGATGATGTTGTCATATTCACTTGGGATCAACTACTTCTAATTGGATCTGAACTTTTTCTAGTGTTCAAAATTTGTTAAATTGCCATGTTCTGAATTTTTTTACGTGATTTTATTGGTTTAATGCACTAATATCTATTTATTTTTATTTTGTGCCTCACTTCGAAAAGGTACGCGCTTGCGCCTTGCCACTAGGCTTCAGGGACCCTTTGCGCCTCAGGTGCGCCTGCGCCTTTAATAACCATGAGTGGGAAGCGATGAGTTGTTTCTGTGTGGGTGGGGTGGAGTGGGGGGTGCGGATGAAATAAGTTAGAAAATGGTTTTGGTTTGAAAATTAGTGTATAAAAAGGGGTACTTACGACATTTCAACGGATTCCTTTACAGCTGGTCCAATGTGCACAATTTCAGGGAGTAGGGGTAGGCATAGTACAATTTTTTAAACATCAGGGGGCCAAACCACACACCACATCAAGTATAGGGGGCCAAAGTGCATGTTCGCCTTTAACCTTTTGCTTGTTTCTTTTTTGATAAGTTGCAGTTGATTTTTTGATCCTCTAAGTTGCTTTCAGTTTTTTATGCTTCTGACTTAACCTGATAGATTATTTTTTAGTTGTCCCGAACCCTACAAGTCCAATCAAGGCCAGGTACGCATTTGACAATGAAATTGTCAAATGTTACGTCATTCTTGCATTTGCCAAATTCAATATCTGAGAATGTAAATCAGTAATGCAGCCTGATCTGGCTGGTAGATACAATAATTGAAGACGGGAAAGAAAGGAAAGATACTTTAGCTCCGAATTAGTGCCTTAGGAAACTTGTGGCTTATTTCCCATGGGAACAACAAAAGGACAAGTTACAAAATTTTAAAGCATGAAGTCTCAGTTCCCGTGTTTTGTTTTTTACAAAACCAGCTGTGACACTCAAAACAATATTACTTAACATGGCTTCACTCAGAGATTAGCAAGGCTTGATTTGATGCATCTACTCTTGCTTTTTGTCTGATGCCTAGTTTTGCTACTAGTTGCTTCTTCTGGCTCCATTCTTCTTTCTTACTTCGTATGGTAACTCTCCAAAAAGAAAAGAATAAAGGACAAAAGAAACAAGAGACTTGTAACATACCTGGATTCTGTTTGTGCATGCCAATATCTTACTCGACTCTTTTTCGAAATATTTAGTTTCGGTCCTGTTTGATATTAGCAGCCCGTATGCTCAGAATGGAAATTAGCAAATTCCTTTTTGTTAATTACTCAGCTTGGAGTTGGATGTGACCAGCCACCACGGTCTCATACGCACCAACTTAACCTCATCGTGGAACTTCAGTCGTTTCTGTCCCAACTGTGATAATGATGTGCCATTTTTGGTGCAAAATCTATCATGAGACCAGCTCAAAGTTGGCCACGTAGTCACGTGTTAATCTGGTTGTCCGTCGAATGAAGTTAGTTATTCCTGTTTATACATTGAGTCTTGTTGCCTCTTTGGTTATTGTAATGTAATGGTCAAGGGGATTTGGAATTTCAACACTTCCGTCTTTTGTGGTCAAATATATGAAGCACAGCCAGCCCCTTATTCTATTCATTCATTTTTTTCTGGCGATCTAATGTTGGATTTGTGCTTTCATTTTATTGTATATTATTCTTAAATCAACTGAAACTGGAAGTCCACATTATTGGAAAATTGTTAATGTTATATACATTTATCAACACACAAACAGACAACACACATTCTTTCTCGCATTAGTACATATCCATCTTATTTTAGAACCATACTTGGTAACAAATTTAAGCTGCAAATTCAAATGTTTAGAAAACGGTGCTTGTGTCGTGTCCATTGGACCCTATGTGACTCGAAAGTATTGGCCTGAGTCACCTCAGGTGTTACTCTTCCAGAATTATGCTGCTAGACTGCCCTGGGAATAGAAGTCATTTTTGTGATTGCTAATTTCTGCGGGATTGAGATTAGTTACAAGAGGCGGATTTATCTGCGGAGCCTAGATTTCTGTCTTACCCTTTGAACTTCTGATAAATATTCCATTAATGATTCCTCTTCTTCCTGGCCTTCACTTGGCTTTAACTCTATTTTGGATGCATATGCGTTTTCATTTTTCTTCATTTGTCTTCTTCTTTTAATTTTGTCCAGGTAGGTCCCCTATACCTTCTTTTTCTTCTCTAACTTATTTTTCCATTAATGTTTGCAAATACTCACACCCACTGCTTATTGAAATTAATCCAAAACACTGTATAGATACTAATTGCAAACAACATTGATGCTGTATCTTCTCTCCATTAAAATTTTCCAGCTAAGAATTATTTGACGTTTCAAAACAGAGCACCGGTTAAAGGTTGAAGGTCTGCTGGAGCTTCTCGATTATGAAAGCTTAGGGGGCGCAGCTCTTCCATCACCTATATGGTCGTCAGACCACATTGCGCTCATGGCAAGTTTCAAATTTAAGCCGGGTTTCTGGAAGCGGCAGTACTCATCACCTCCTCCCAACCCTTGGCGATAAGACGCACCTGGGCTGCAAACACTTCTGATGGAAGAAGACGATGGAAAATCAGAATGATACTATCATGTACAGTACACTGCCAAAAATGTCATGTAAGTGCCAAGTGTGACCCCTGCTTGGGTGTTCCAAACCTTACACATTATACTACTTATGTATTGTATATTAACCACAGTGAGGTCTTTTGCTTGTCACCAGACTGCCATTAATAAACCCTTCTGCGTTCACTCCATTTAGAACTGTTTTATGTGTCGTTAATTCCCTACTAAAGAGTTCAAGAATATAAGGTTATGTATGAGGAATGGAACGTATTCTATGGCATTAAATGATTGTAATACGTTTGAATTGTAGGGAATATGTTCAGTATTCCGTACGATAATTTTGTAATGCTGAATAGAACAGTTTCAAAAGTAGTGGACTGAATCTAGATAGCAAAAGAGGAACATAAAAACTGTACCAAAAATGTCATGTAAGTGCGAAGTGTGACCCCTGCTTGGTTGTTCCAGACCTTACAGATTATACTACTTCATCATACATAACTACAGCGTGGTCTTTTACTTGTCACTAGACGATGCCATAAGTTTTTTTTTTTGGTAAAAGTCCATTGTATTTCATTCCAAAGAATATTTCTGTTCACTTTTTACAAAACAATATTATACACACTCTGTTTATGTACAAGTAGCCATACACTATCTACATGCCAAAGCTAATCTAACACTGTGACTTGCTAAACAGTCTCTCTCTCATGAACCAGTCACAATCTTGTTGAGCAAAGTTGAAAAATTCTATCCGAAATCCCCCATTCTGTGCATAGCTTTCTGTTTCCAATAGTTGGTAAGATATTCTCCCAGCTGTTTACTCTCCACCTGATCCAGTTTTGGATCACTTGACAGCACCCCCCTGGATTTGTTTTCATATGATCAAAAATTCTCACATTTCTTTCCTGCCACACCCCATAGATAACTGCAGTAATAGCTAGTTTGCGGAACCTTGACTTAAAGCTTTTCCCTCTGATATGCCCGGCTGCATAGTCAATAAAATGCTCCCAATTGATCAGAGGCAGCTGCATATCGAGCTTCTTTAGTATTGTACACCAATACTAAAGAAATTGTACACCAATACACCAATACTAAATACAATGGACTTTAGTCAATAAAAGTCCATTGTATTTCATTCCATAAGTTGACCTTCCTGCTTTCACCCCATCTGGAACTGTATTATGTGTCGTTAATCTCCTACTAAATAGTTCAAGCGTATAATGTTATGTATGAGGAATGGAACATATTCTGCGGCATTATATGAGTACAGTATGTTTGAATCGTAGGGAATACGTTTGAATCGTTCCGTACGATTATTCCATAGTGCTGAATAGAACAGTTTCAAAAGTAGTGGAGAAAATCCAGACATCAAAGAAGGAACATAAAAGCTGTAGATTAGGTGTTTGATTGATAGGTCGTATGAGAAATTCAATGATCATTCCGGAAGGAGGAACCGACCGACACCGACTAAGCAAAGTGGTGGCATGCTCTTTCCAGAAATGAGCATCATCACTGCATGTCAAAGCACCCGATCCCGTGCAGTTCAACTACTCAACTGCATGTAGAGGTGTGGTTTCATGAATCTTAGCTCAAGAACAAGAAGTTTAGATGTGGTTCTGGATTTGAACCACGTCGAACTTTTAAAGTAAAATTCCCCCAACCTTGTCCTGTCAGGCTGATCACTTCATACTTTCATCTGATGGTGTGCCATCTTGATTGCTTCACCCGATGAACAGTTGTTTGATATATGTGATGTGATCAGTAGCTGATGGACAATTTATTAAGGACAGTTCCTTTGGCTCAAGTAACAAAAGAAAGAAGGTAAATGTCCTTTGTTTGTACCAAAAAAAAATGTCCTTTGTCCATTACTCTTAGAAGTTATGTAGATCACGTGAGCATAGCCGTAATAGAGCTATAAAGAAGCTCTGGAAAATTGTGTCGCGAAGCAATGCTCTAGAGTTTAGAGAGGCAGAATGGAGACAGTATATTTCTAGTAAATTAACTGTCCTGAAACCTTGTCCTTTCTGACAAGTGTCAAAAGTTAAAAAATCAAATAAGCTCATCCAAATTATATAATATTATCTCCAATCAATTTAAACTTTCTTACCCTTCAAAATAATGTGAAAAAAGGATTCTAATAACGAAACTTGGTTTTTAGCTACTTATTATTATTCAACCCTTCAAAAAAATGTGAAAAAAGGATACTAATAACGAAACTTGGTTTTTAGCTACTTATTATTATTCAAACATCATGCATCTTCGATGTTGCCAAGAATTCACATGAGCAACTTTCGGAATGGAAATATTTACTTGTATATTTTACATAACTAAGGAGGCTTTCTCCATTTATGTCGTCCCTGTTTAACCCTTGTGACTATCATTTCTTTTTCCCATGAGAAGGTGGAACAAAAGTTTGGGCTTCTAGGCTGCAAGTTTGGCTTTCATTACGAAGAGATTGCAGCATGAGACACTAGATACCATCCTAGTCATTAGGCAATCCTTAACATAAGAGGCTCAGACTTCCGGTTGAATAGGCTAGGAGGGGTTTCGTCTGGTGGGTGCATGAATTTGCAGTTTGGACATGCAGGGGAAGACTTGAACATCATCACCAACATGTGACACTTCTTGCAGACTGCCGTTACCATCTCCTGGTTATCCCCTTCAAATGTCAACCACGAAGGTGAACGCTTAAGACCACTGCCGTCCATTTTCTTCGTATCACTAGTTGAATTTGCCACCTGATCGTGGCTGGAAATGTTTGAGACGCTGCCAGAACCATGCTTGGTGAAGTTGTCACCTACATGGTTCTTCCCAATGGATCCACATGGTAGGTTGAGCTCGAGGTCTAAGCTCATATGACTGGGGCTCGGAGGTTCTGGGCTGGTCCTTGGATCTCTTGATGTTCTCGTTTGAGTCCTGGTATTGAAAAAGTATATCTGCCCAGACTGCATAGAAAAGAAGACAGAACAACAAGTTTTAGTATTCTCCTCCTCTCGCTCAATTAGTACGCTCGTAGTTGGATAAAAGCTTATGAGCCGTTATTACCTCAATATCGAGGCATCGTTGCCACTCCAACGGTAATGGAGTTCCGGGACGTTTGTCAGCATCGAAGATGGATTTCATGATTTTTCCTCTCGTCGGATTCTGGGACATGCCTTCAGCTTGTGACTCCTCCCAGTTTCTCTTCTTTGATGTATTTTCAAACTCTGGAATCATCTTTCTTCGGGTCGGTGAGAGTGGTGTGTGAAAGGAAACCATGGCTTTTTTATCCGAGAAATGATCGATCACTTCTCTTTCTCTCTCTGTTTTTCTTTCTCCCCCCTCTGTATGTGATCAAATGGTGAAAATATTGTGGGTGGTTATATAGGGGGAGAGTGAGCTATATGAGCAGGCACACAACTGCAAGGGAGAATCTAAAAGGGCAAAACTTTAAATGTGGAACTAAAAGGGCCCATCTCCCCATGACGTGCTCTTCAAGTGAAGTTGGCTTCGCAATTACTACTACAATTACTATGTACATAGCTCCAAGCTGCTCTTAATTAAAACCATTGAGGTTAAGTCCTAACCTCCAACTCTCCTTTACTCGTACGCTTACTTGGACTCACCTGACCTCTGGTTGCACCCAACTTATTGACCTTGACTCTTGGCCCAACTCCAAGCAACCCATTTGCAGCAGCAGAGGATTCAACTTCATGGCATAGTTTTAGTTCTTTAAGGGTTATTTAGCTGCTTGATAGTAGTTGCTAGGGAACTCCATTGTCAAAGCAAATATGCCTCAGTTGGAGTGATGGATTATTGCTGCTAAAGCTTACTGTACAACTACCTGCTACCTGTAAGTAATATTTTCCTAACTATTGCTGTTGATATGTCTGTATGGCGGTGACGTCAGGGGTGGGGGGGAGGGGGTGGTCGAAAATGTCATTGAATAAGGGCGTCTGTATACAGTTGAAGGAGGTCTTGAATGGGTATCGATCTTTAATGGATATCATAACTCCAACTTCCACAACTGGGTCACCCAAAGATCTATAACTTTTAAAGCTCTCAACACCCCTCGGCTATTAAATCAACCACGTCCCATGAGCTATGAAATTAGTCACCCTTTGAACTACAAAAACTTTTAAAGCTCACAACGGCCTCACCCATTAAAACAACCATATTTTTATGACCTATGAATTTATGTCTCCTCCCTCCCTCTCTCTCTCTCTCTATATATATATATATGTATATGTATATGTATATGTTTGTGTATACACGTATAGATGTATATTGAAAATTCAGAGATATTAAGTATCCTTCAAGTTGAAATTTAATGTCACACATACCCAATTATACTCAGAAATTTACACTAGTACCCCCACGAGTTTAGATACAAGTCATTAATTCGTCGAGCGGGAGTGAAAGCAAGAGCGAAGATTAAGAACGAGAGTGTTGTCCACTTCAAAAGAACTTCGTGACCTAGGTCAAGATTAGTCTTTCTCTTGCTAAATGCACTTACATGCAGCATTTGGCTTCACACTTCCAATGGCTGAGTGCCCCAATTTTTAGGTATTCCATGCACATTAGTTTTTACAGTTTTATTTGTATGTCCAATGCACAGGTTACATGCATGTAGTGGTGAAGAAGGAGGTGGCAAGAGTCACAAGACGTGTACTGGGCAAGTTTCTTTCAATGAGGTAAGAGCTAACACATGCATGGCAGGTTAAGGTTTACCAGATATATATGTACAAGGGGTAGAGGTGCTTTAGGACACTCAATAATAGGTTTACTAGCTAGATGACACATCTATCAACCCATCTTCTCTGCTAGGCTCAAAAGAGTAGTGCACTTGAACTTATTTTCCCCATTGAAGGGTATTTCTGTAAGGTAGCTACTTATTTTGACATTGGAACAGAGGGAAAAAATAGAGAGAAACCAAGGGAAGGAGACGCCATCAAAACCCTGTAGAGAGAGAGAGGAGAGAGAGGGGGTTTAAGCAAGTCTACCTGCCTTCATTAAATCATCTTGAATTCACTTAAATGCAGAATTCAAGGATGGAGCATTGAAACGCCTCGCTTTATACAAACATCTTTCTTCGTCACTCTCACCACCGGTTTCTGTTAAATGCCCCCAACCCACCTCCTCTTCCCCTCATTTAAGCCACTCCTGTTCTCTCTGCATATGGGGAAGCATGAAACTGGCGTCTGCCTAGTGTTGTACATCATGCATCGTAGTTGTACTTTTTACTATCATGCGTTTTGTAAAGTGTAGTACGACATCCGGTGCGTGTTGTATCACATCTCAGTGCTCTATCGCTAATAATATATAACTCGTGTGTGAGAGTTGCAGACTCCGCTCCTAACTTGATTTTGGGAGCGAAATTGTCATTTCTGCCTAGATATACACAAACATAAATTATACTCCACAAGATAATAACTGCTCAAAAGCTACTCTTACAGCTTATTACTACTATCACGTAGCAGTGCCAATTGCTTCTTGATATATGACTATTGATGCAAACTACAACAGCACTTATTTAAAGCTTGCTCCAGGCTAATACCAGTTAAGAAGTACGAGGTTTGGGACCACTATTGGATTATCTTACTCTGATCGTCTCAATGCAATTTAATAAGTCATGAGTACTAGATTTGTGGCAGGCTCAACTAACAGGGTACATAGTGGAAATGTTGAACATCAGGCCACGTAGAAAGATCAAACTACCCTTAACTCGAAGTCCGCACGCACTACTATGCAGGATGTACAACATTTTAAACTGCACCCCTTCATGTATTTTACGTGGCCTCCATATACTGATCTAAACGAAATGGCATAGTGTCGTTTACTTACATTAACAGCCATTTATTAATGTGGCCACGTCGTATTTTAACCGTGACAGTATCCTTCCGAGTTCTGACTAGAAGATACTGTTCTGGTTAGAGAGCATTGCATTATCATCGTGAACGATGGATGCACGCATTTATATTAGAAGTGACATATAGATCGAATAGCTTAAGTTTGTGAATTTGGTTGAGACCTTAGTGTCGAAAGTATGAATTCTTTTTCATGATTTGTGCACTTAAGAAGCTAGTGAGCTTTTGATAGCACTTTCGGCATGCCCAACGAACCGTGCAGAACTTGGATCCGCGAGCAGAGATGGAGATGATCAACTCACTACCTGAAGCCCGCAAAATGTCTATTTCTGTTGTATAATTCTACTTGCAAGATAATTAGTGGTGAATCAAGGATCTTAGGGCAAACTATAATACTACCAAAGAGTTTGTTTTATGGAGATTGCCTAGGTTATCTTGCACCTACTTGTATGGAGTTTGTGACCTTAAAAGATGGTGGAATTATATATATTTGGTACAACTGTGGATGTACAAGCATGGCACACTAATGGAAGTGACCAACTTTTGAGGTTGAAACCACGAAAAAATCAGCACGGTACGCCTTAGATTAACAAATGTTTGTGTGATCAATAGAGTTTTTCACTTTTCCGAATGACATGACTATTGGTGAGCACCATCATTGCAGCTACAATAAATATTTAAACCAAACCTCAAAGACAAAAAATAGATTTTCGTACTCCATCAATGGAGCTAGTTTGGTGGCTCCACGCGATTCAAGTTCATATGTTTCCCTGTTAGCTTTGTTGTGCTTTCTTTGTAAGATTCATCATTTGTGGCGTATAGGAGTATAACTGCAAGGGTAGAAGCAAAAGTACCTGGAGGCTACGCAGATAAGTTATCCTTTGAGTTATGTATTGCACGCATGTTGAAATGCTTCCAAGAGCATATCCTAAATCCTATTCTTATATGCATCTATAGGAGGCTTTGATTCGTATTACGTAATAACTTTGGAAGAAACTTTTCAGTACTGCGTATGATGCACGTACGTACGTACAAACGTTTATGCAATTTTTCATGATGCAATTTAGTCCGATAGAGTCGTTTGGTAACCGATGGTCCCACATTTATCAAGGAAGGGCCCTACCCTTTCTAAATGGACTAGGGTACTATGCATGCACAGTTGACAGTCACTGTTGGTTGGTGGGTGCAATTGTTTCAGGGCAAGGATACAGGGAGTGAGGTGAGGTGAGAGGCACTAGCTATCCCAGAAAAAGCATAAACTTGTTCGTATGGTCTTTCTGACTTGATTTTCTGGGCGAGTGAGGTCACACAACCATGGCGTTTTCATTGAGTTTTTACACTTGCTGCTTGAACTGTGTCTTCATCTGGATCTTCTGGAAAATTGCTAAAGGGTTCCAAAGCAAAAAATGTATATATCAGTTTCGAAAGGATTCCATGTCTGTTAATTTAGAAGAATGTTTACTGGTGTGTCCATTGGTAGGGACGATGGAAAAGGGCGACGATGACCGCGGGGCGGGGCGGGGCGGGGGGGGGGGGGGGGGCATCATTTTAAAGTTAATAACGCTCTTATTTGGAATTAATTCTTTCGGGATTTGAATTTCAAATTGGGAATTCAATTTGGAGTCATTGTTTTTTTATTTGGAAGAAAAGAGAATTCAAAGAGTAGAACTTCTATTACCAAAAAAAAAAAAAAAAAATTTCTAGTTTGTGCTTGGAAAATAGGAAAAACAGAAAGATAAAAAACCAGGTATGGACTCCTCAGGCAAATCTTTCCGGATAACACTACTAATCTGACCAATGGCTACAATGTCTCACGTAACAACTACTTCGATAAACTGATCTGGGATCTAACCCCCTCTTGCAATAGCTCAATACAGTCTGGCTAACACCTCCTTTATATGCAAAAAGACCTATCAAACTGAATCTGTGAAACCGAATTTCAACCTAGGAGGCAGTGCACCTCCAAAACCTGGAACTGCCTTTGGAAGCTGAGATTGCCGCAAAAGATTCAAGCTTTCTTGTAGCAGCTACTCTTCAACCGCCTTCCCACAAAGGAAAACCTTGTCAAGTTGAAAATTATAACGAGCGACTCTTTTGCATTTGGTCTTCTGGCCTCTGAAAACTGCTGACATTTTTCCTTCACTGTGCCCAACTTGGAGCAGTTTGGTTTGGTCTTGACATAGGCATCCAATTAGACAAACCACTCCCCCAGTACTTTGAACAGTAAACGAAGGCAAAGCTCCCACAAAAATCACAATCCAAAGCAGACACAATAAAAAGTTTCACAACCCATCGTACATTTGTCTACACAGAATGGAATATACTTTCTGAATGAGAAATTTGAGCCCATCCCAACCATTTAAAGAGCACAAAGTCTTGTAACATCCATAGAGAAAGCCATCAGTCCACCCACTTAACCCACAAATCCAACTCCCAATCAAAACCATCTCTCAAAATTCCGACAAAAGAGGTACAAACCAGAGCTTACAATTTCTAGCCTCCCTCCTTTCAGTGTTCCATGGACCAACTCGGTTTATTAGTGTGGAAGGAAAACATTTTTAAAATTATGAGGCTATGAGCAGGGTAGGAATTTGTGTCTCGAATCCTATGGGACAGCGGAAGGGATCGTCAACCATTTTTTTTTTTTTTCTCCAGACAAGATCCTTACATCCAACAAACATTGGCAATTTTAGAATCACTATGATTTGCAAAGCAATTAACAGTTCCTGTGCATAGTATAATTTACACTAATCAAAGCGTCTGCTTGCTCAGATAGATGATAGGAAAAGAGAGTGTTAGTTCTGCTGCGAGCCCTGCATGATATTTGTTGTGCAAGTTCCTTTTTACACTATTATAGCACAGTACTAAGAAGCAGGAGGCTCTTGACTGCAACAGACTCCCTGGCCATGTTTGCTTGCTGGGCAACACTAGACGTATCTATGGTTTGAACAAACTCGGAAATAGAAACTTTTGAATCTAACTCTGAAAATGTGAACAATAATTAGCTCCCAATTTCGTAATTTGTATATACCATCTAAATTACTTGTATTCGGGACGGCTTAATTTACTAAACATTAATGATAATTTTTTTTATTAACAAAAATAAAATAAAAAATAGGACTTTTTTCATCAAAGGTTCAAGTCACATGAATAGATTAACAAAAATCCAATTGCTGTTGCGAAAAGAATAAGCGCATATATAGGTCGGCTTTACTCAAACATATTTCTATGTTTTACCATGATCATTTTCCATAAAATTATGAAAAAGAAAGAACTCCAAAATGGCCTTCTCGACCTAAATAATACAATACAATGAGCTAACAAATTAAATGTAAGATGTAGCTTCGGTTTCAGGCTAGAGGAATGAAAAAGACAAGACTTCCGGAAGGAAATTAAATGTGAGAGGCCATGGCTCAAGGCTTGCTCACAGTCACGTTACTTCATCATTAGAGTTTGGTTAAGCGTCGTTTTGGACTTTCCAATTCTTCGTTGCACACTCCATGGTCATAATGGTCCTCTTAAAAAGGCAATTCCTAATACAGCCCCCAATATTAAATAGGACAGGGACATCTCTAGCTAACATGTCATTGGATTAACTTATTGCGTATAGCAACCATTATAAGCTTGAAATACTTGGAAGTCATAGTCTTAATTATGTTACTGGGGTGCGCCACTTTTAAAGTTTGTCATGACTGCTCAATGAGTAATAATTTGCAGCAGCTGACATGAGCAGATAATTCCGTTGCTAAAAGGTACAAAGCAAGCTTATGTTGCGTATAGCAACAAGAGGCACTTCGGATTAGATGATGAACTCCTACGGTATTCCTCTAACAACTCTATAAAATCATGATTAAACGAACCAATAATGACAACCATTACTCCCAGATTATACAAATGCTTTGACATTTGACTGCTTTGATAATTTTACAAACATAAGCTTAAACACGTACCATGCTCAGAGTGTGATAGCTAATTATGAACATCCCTGCCCTCCTTAAGGCTGGGGCTTGACATATCTACGCCAAAACCAGTGCTCCTCCCAAACTACGTACATCGAATTCATAGGAATCCCTTTGGTCTCCGGCACAAAAAGTACCACGAACACGGTCATTGCAGCGATCCAAGCGGCATAAAACAGGAACGCACCGTATTTGAAGTGGCACAGCATGGTCAAGAATGTCTGAGACAGCACAAAGGTGGTGCCAAAGTTCACTGCAACACTGATGCTTTGTCCGGCTGTTCGGATTTTCATTGGAAATATTTCGCTTGGAATGAGCCAACTCAGAGGCCCCCATGACCAGCCGAAACCGGCAGCATAGATGCACATTAGGGTCAGAACTACCGCAGCGTCCCCCTTGGAGATGTGCTTGGTGCCTGAAGTACCGGTTGCAGCCGCTAACACGCACGCTACTGCAACCTTTCATCAAGAACAAGATTTACATGTCAGTCATGTCCTACATACGTAACCATGTGAAGCCATAACAGAAGCTCTTGTCATGAGAGAATATGAAAGAACAAGAACTACATTTGTTTAGCATTTTTGTATTGTTTTTTCAAAAAGAAATTTCCACGAAGACCAAAACTATGCTGTTCAAAGGTGGCTAAGCTCTTGTCATGAGAGAATATGAAAATGATAAACAAACAAAAATGCTTCTTCGATAGGTTCGTATTTTTCTACGTAAGTTATCGAAAATATATGTGGTTCCATTATCAAAGCAATGTAAAAATTCCTTGCTTACTTGAGCAAAAGAAGTGCTTTGAGAATAGAGCCTCCCAATAAATTTTACCTTTACCAATCATTTGAATGCTTACCTGACAGATGAACATTTGAGCCCCACCCTCGATGAACAAAAATCTTCGACCATACCGATCCACAACAAAAGTGGACACAACGATGGAGCCGAGGTTAACCACTCCAAGTATAATTGCAGCAATCAGGGCCGAGTCACTCCCAAATCCAACTGACTGAAACAGCACCGGGGCATAAAAGGCAATGATATTGATCCCAGTGAGTTGCTGGAAAAATGGTATGGCAATGGACATCACTAGATGGGGTCTATATTGCCTCTCAAATATTGTCACGAATGCCTCTTTGTTTATAGCTTTTGCAATTTCACTGGACTTGACGAGATCGGCGAGCTCGGGTTCCACGTCCGTGTCGATTCCTCGGACTTTGGTCAGCGATTTTTTGGCTAGTGACAGCTTGCCACGCTCGACGAGGCTGCTAGGCGTGTCAGTAATGGAAAGCGCGCCGAGAGTCATGATGGCCGCGGGCACGATGGCGAGGCCGAGGGAGAGACGCCAACCCCAGCTGAGCCGAGACGTGCCGTAGTTCACACAGTTGGCTGTGACCACCCCAATGCCTATGAAAAATTGGAAGCCGGTGCTGAATGCTCCGCGCCATTTTGGTGGTGCCATCTCGGAGAGGTAAACCGGAGTGGCCTTCCAATAGAAATAATGGCAGCAATAAACTCTAAGTAAAACAATGTGGAAAAAAAATAATACTCCAATAAGCTAGCAACACGAATTCGACGGTTTTAGACTTGTTAGAGTAATTTCAGAGGTGAATACGCATACTAAAGCGATCAGAATTCTTTTGACAAAATTCATATCAAGAAGTCATTAAATGGTCTAAATTAACCAAACTTCGGAGGATTCACAAGAATACAGACATGAATTAGGCCCATGACAACTGAAACTTCAGTTTTGTGTCATCTTAACACTTCAAATCTGTAACAAAAACCACTCATAATGTTTCTATTTTAAGAAGTTTATGAAGTTCTACTAGTTTTTTAACTGTTAAGATGAAGGGGTCTAACAAAAATGCAAAAAACTGAAGTGGGTGGAGCAAGAAAAAATCCTCCGTTTTTTGGCCTATGTTACACCTTGGATTTTTTGGACGTAAGTAGCAAGTGAATAAGGTGCATCTCTAGTCATTTGGAATGCACCATACCATAAATTTTACTGGCACTCGAGTAGAAGTTACTACTGAACCGACAAAAATTACTAGTATATCGATCAACAATGTTTCAAATTTGTTGGTCCTGTAAAAACGTCCATGAATGTGGAAAAGATTTCTGGATTTGTAAAATTACTACACTTTATCATTAGATGAATTTTTTTTGTCATTTGATAGCAAATTTTTACTTTTGCGATAATAATTTTTGCTACGAATGCATGCACTAGACCTTAACCCCTTAGAATAACCTAATAATATAGTGGTGCATCCATTCTAGGAAGCAAATCAGAAAATTCAATTACCTGGTTGGTAAAACCGACCCCGAGTCCTAGCAAAATACGGCCCAAGATGAGCATAGCAACATTCTCAGCCCCGCCATTGATAGCAGCACCAGCGAAAAAGATGCTACCACCAAGCACCATGATGTTTCGGCGGCCCAAGGCGGCCGTGAGGCGGCCAGCCACGATGGATGCGGCCAAGCCTGCTATATAGAGCGACGATGTGAAGGATGTCAAAGTCTGGCTATCGTACACGCAGTAGACGTTTGTTTTGGCCCTGGCTGCTTTCCTCAGTATTGATGGGAAGAATTTTTGAAGGAATGGTGCCATTGTTGTGACACCTCCTGTTAAAACATTTTTTGTAAAAAGTTAGTACATGGTATTTGGTAGCAAAATGCAGCATTACATTTCTGCACACATTACAACTATGAGTAACTGCAAAAAATAAAATAAAATGATAACCTTTTTGAGATCATGAACGCGCAAAATATTAGTAGCATTTCGATATGTGAGGCATACAGATCGTTGCTCATATCATTTAGTTTCTCGTCAACAAGAAAAAATTGATTGCTAAAACTTTAGGCGTCAATTTCTGTCAACACTTGAGCGTCTAGTACAAAGTAGTGGTAGCAATGTGTCGCTAAAAGTGCTAGGACTCCCAACAATGAGCTTTAGCATCAGTTTTTAGTCATTAATAAATAGGAGGTTGAAGGATTCTGTTCCAACTGACTTCGTCCATCGTGAGACTGCTCTTGAGGATGCTCATGGGTAGTTCATATTGAATCGTTAAATCCGGTGTAACTACCTTTTGGCGGGATTTTTGACAAGAATATTCCATACTTTAAGTTTGCTTTTCATCTATCAGATTAGATATCAAAAGGGTATTATCATTTTCACTGTTGCGGTTAATATTTTCTTTCAATTATCAAAATTAAAGATTATGATTAATGATGCCATGTCCTCAATCGTCATTGTCATGGTTGTTGCACTTTCTTCTTGTTACCATCGGATGCTACCAACAACCTGCTTCACCTAACCAAGACTGACTAGCTCTCAATGAGAGCTAGTAGTCGGGGAGAGTTAACAACAGCCTACTTTACCTAAATTGAGAGCTAGTCACGAAGAGCTAAAAATAGCGTACTTCACTTAACTTGGACTAGCTTAGAGATGTAAAAAAGGGCTGGGTCGCCAGCGGACCGGCCCTAAATTGTCCCGGATTGGCCCAACTCTAAAGATGAACAGTGGCGACCCTAACCCGTAAGGCCTTGGGCCAGGCCAGGCCTGAATTTTTTTCCATTTTTATCCGGCCCGACCCGGCCTTGCCCGGTTCCGGCCCTATTCTGTCCCGCCCTTTGTCCCTAAATCAAACTATTTTGAGTTATTAACTTTTTTTCTTTCCCATTCTTTCTAGCGTCTCATTCTTTCTACCTCATATTTTCTCTTTTTGGACATGTATATTTCTTTTCTCTTCATCTCACTATAAAATTTTGACTACAATATACTCCCACTTGTACCATTTGCACGTAACTCAAACTAATTTAATGGTTTTGATTGAAAATAAAAAGCTGATATTAATGTTTTGTAGACTAATCACTAATCATCACCAACTTTTTGCATTTTTATTTTTATTTATGATCCACAATACTTACTTTTGTGACAATCTAAGTTTATGATTTGGTTTGTAAATCAATCATTAAATTAACTTTAAGTTATTTGTTTTTGTTTTTAAATTTGATAATCAAATTAGTAATTACATCTTGTTCCCAACCTATTCTGGTCGCACCCAAAGGCCCACTACGGTCCCATTTTGCATGACACGTCCGCACAAGCAACATACATTTTCAACGCTCACAACCGGTCAAAGCATGCACGCTCAAGGAACGTGACCAAGCCTCATGACGCTTCGATCGTCGCACTTCGCCCGTAGCCCGTCGACGCGCCATGACACTTGCCCAAGGGTTGGCCTTTGGTCTCCATACTTAACATTTTTCACTTCTCTTCAAGAGGCCTTGCAACCTCGCGACGTCCGTCGTGCATCACCTTACGGACGTTCGTACATCAACCTCGCGACGTCCGTCGTGCATCACCTTACGGACGTTCGTACATCAACCTCGGGACGTCCGTCGTGCATCACCTTACGGACGTTCGTACATCAACCTCGGGACGTCCGTCGTGCATCACCTTACGGACGTTCGTACATCAACCTCGCGACGTCCGTCCTGCAACAACCTCCCAACGTCCGTTCGTACATCAACTTCACGACGTCCGTCGTCCGTCGTCCATCAACTTCGCAACTTCCGTCGTCTATCAACTCCGCGACCCCCGTCGCCCGGACACAACTCCGCGACCCCCGTCGCCTGGACACAACTCCGCGACCTCGTCGCCCAGACACAACTCCACGATGCTCATCATCCGTCGTCCGGACGTCGTCTCCGTGACCCTCGTCACCGACGTCCGGGCGTCACACTCCAACACTCCGCCGCGCCCGTGCGCCGCGCCGCTGATACAGCCGTGCCCCCCAGGCTCTCTGTCACACTACCGTGCCCCTGGCACTATACGCACTTTGTCGCGCCCACGCCATCATTGACAGAAACATGCCCCCGGCACCTTACGCACTTCGTCGCGCCCATGCGCCGCACCATTAACATAGACGTGCTCCCGGCACCTTATTCACTTCATCGCGCCCATGCGCCACAATCATGTCATCATGCCCCCAGGCACCACACTCATTCATCACACCATGTGCACCTTGCCTTGGTCATGGACATGCTTCAACCCACTCTCCGGAGTGTACATCATCCGCGGGGATAGGCGACTCCTCCGGGACACTATCTCTGCCAGGGAGCTCTTCAACTCCTCTTCCGCCAGGTAGACGGCTCCTCCGGGATGCTACCTCGGCTAGTCGGGTAGACGGCTCCTCTGAGATGCTACCTTGACATGCTCCGAGTGCTCCGGCACAAGGACTCACCCGCGGGGATAGGCGACTCCTCCTGGACACTATCTCTGCCAGGGAGCTCTTCAACTCCCCTTCCGCCAGGTAGACGGCTCCTCCGGGATGCTACCTCGGCCAGTCGGGTAGACGGCTCCTCCGGGATGCTACCTTGACATGCTCCGAGTGCTCCGGCACAAGGACTCACCCGCGGGGATAGGCGACTCCTCCGGGACACTATCTCTGCCAGGGAGCTCTTCAACTCCCCTTCCGCCAGGTAGACAGCTCCTCCGGGATGCTACCTCGGCCAGTCGGGTAGACGGATCCTCCGGGATGCTACCTTGACATGCTCCTAGTGCTCCGGCACAAGGACTCACATGCGGGGATAGGCGACTCCTCCGGGACACTATCTCTGCTAGGGACCTCCAAGTGCTCCGGCATGAAGACTCCCCTTCTGCCAGGTAGACGGCTCCTCCGGGATGCTACCTTGGCCGGTCAGGTAGACGGCTCCTCCGGGATGCTACCTCGGCCTGCGGAATAGGCGACTCCTCCGGGACACTATCTCCGTCAGGGTGCTTGCGTGACTGGCCTACGTGCTCCGGCACTGGGGGCTTGCGTCGGCACCCCTAGGGACTATGACCCCCGGGTCACTCCGAGACGGGAGCAGGTCTTCGGAGGGCATCACGCCTAGTTCACCTGGCAGTTGGGCGTCGGGTCTTCCCCACCGCTGCCAGGCCTGTGGGACTCCGCAAGGGCTTGGATTGAAGGCTAGATCAAGGGGGTTCTCTGGCCACACCGATGCGGTGGGAGCCAGTCTTTCCTGACAGACAGAGCGACGCTGTGCGGGGCAGGCCGGGTGAATATGCGATCTGACAGTTCATGGAGCACCGGCACCCGTGGACCCCCCGGTGACGTGTCACTCCCGGGGAGCGCCACGTGTCGGTTTATGACATCATCATCTCAATCTCTATAAATAGAGGTCTTGAGAATTCATTTAAAAGGACATAACGGTTGGACTTCTTCTTCACTCTCACATTTTCACTTTCTCACTCTAGAATTCTAGAGAGAGAAACATACAGTACCCTGACTCTGGACCTAAGCATCGGACTGTGACTGTCATCGTGTATTCATCCCGCGCTATCGCCCTCGCAGCACTGCCACCCTCAAGCTCTGTCTGGGAAGCCCTTGGTCTCTGCCCTTGTTCCACCCTTGCTGTCTCTCACTTTGCGTACTTGGAAGCTGACGCGGACTGCAGCCTTTGTGGCACCTCCACGTAAGCACGAACCCACATTCCTTGGCATCACATCTTTCTCCTCCCTTATATTCTACTTCAAGCGTTTTTTCTCTCTCTCTCTCAACACTTTTTTTCTTTTCTTATTTGTGGTATGAGAATCTATCCGTTTAAAAGTTAGATTATACTTTATGTTACTTAAATTTAAAAAAAAGAAAAGTCTTATTTTCTTTAAAGAGTTGACATTTAGTGGTGTTTCTTTGTATATTAATTTATAAGTAAGTAATATAATAGCACTCTTATCGAATATTGAAAAATACTATCTGCAACTTCTCATGTGTTTTTTAATTATTTTTTGTTGCTAAAAATAATTGTTAACTTTTTAGCAACGAATTATTTTTAGCAACGATCGCAAGGTGGAAAGAGACTCTTCCTACATAGTTTAGTATTTTAAAATTGTACGACATTGTTCCCGTGTGCAAAACACGATATCAAAACTAGTTTAGGTAAATATTATAATTAATGTACGATTAATTCACTTAGGATACCTATAAAACATGTACACGTAAAAACAAGTAGTAAAATTACATATCCAACGTCCATATACATGTTACACTCTTTTCTCTTATAGGTGATAATATCACATTGTTTTTCTAATATGTTACGAACTAAAAACTACTAGAGAATTAGTAGAGGCTATCAATTTAATATCTTGGAATGAAGTTGATTTTATTTAAATTTAAATTGTCAAGAGCATTTAACTTATATTGCAGCTATTTATGAACTACTATCATCACGTAGTGCTACCAATACATTGAAATAATTTATCATAATGTGTTCTGCATCACAAGCCAAGGGAATAACTATAAATAAAATAAAATAAATTTATCACATTTTCATTTATGTGTGTTCTAAACATAAATAAAAATTATGAAATTTTTTTTTGTTTCAAACAAAAAAGATGAATTGAATTCTAAATTTAATTCCATGGAGTGGGTGAAGTGTCGAAGGATCTTGAGAAATAATCTCAGGATTTCGAAAATGAATAACAAGAATTTTTTGAAAAAAAAAGATTTGTTGGTCTTGGACTGGCCCTGGATATCCCTTTCCTCTGGCCTAGCCCTGTTCCCCACCCCTTCGGCCTGGCCCCGACCCGTTTTATCGGGTGAACCGCTGGGCCCGGGACATTATCTCTTAGTGAGAGCTAGTCTTACTAGTAATTATGCTTCTTATCTTTACATATCCTCTTGTAAAAATATATCACTGCTCAGTCTCATATGCCAAACCAGAAATGGATCATTTCGATTGAATTAAAAGCACTCCACTCCAGAAATAGCTTTATAATAAAGGTCACCAACTGCCTTTAATCCTACCCATTAAAGTGGCTGCAAATTCACAATTTTCCCACTCCCTCTGCTGAGAGAACGAATGGGTAACTGACACTGAAGCATTGAGTCCCATATTCTACTGTTTTGGTTGCAGTGGTCCGCCTAAAAGTAACCTCTTCCCTTAAAATTGTCATGTCAATATTTTTTAGCACCAACGGGGCCGTTGCGAAAAACTCTTCAGCGGCATATTGCGTTACAAGCACGTTTATTATGGCTCGAGCCGCATTGACTCAATTGTCTCATTTTTCATTTGAGTTGGACTAAAGAAAATCAAACCCTTTTCACTTAACCAGAGGCGAAATTATATAGAAAGTAAAGTCTTAAGCGGAAAAAAAAAAGGAAGTGTATAAATCTAGGTAAATGAGGACCTTTTGAGTTTTTCGTCAATGATCTAATAAGGATACCATTGATCGATATATGGTAAGACCCCTCTCATTTGTATACCAGAATTAAATAGTAATCAGTAGCTGTTAGCAAAAATGACTTACCATTTTCACCAATGTAGTTTTCATGAAATAGCTAAATTTTAAATAAGGAGAGCTAAATTTCATCTAAGGTTCTCTTAGTAAATAATCGCTATTAGCCCTCAATGCGTTACCTAATTTATTAACAAAATGGGCCGTACAGCATTAGCAAAAATAAGAAATGTCGGATCGAACTGTTATATATTAAATAGTTGAAAGGTGGTCACGTATTGGCACAACCTATTGGCTAATTGGTTAACGTCACTTCCTTACACAAATTATTCAAAGTACTTTGTTTGCATGCACGAAAAATCAAACTTCTTTTCAAAAAGAATATAAAAATAGAAGCATCTAACAGTCAAGGGAAGTCACCTAACTCCACTTTTACTTGATCAGCAATAGCAGAAGAAGAAACCTTCACTTACTTAAGGCTACTCCAAATTATCAAACTCGATTTCGTGTGCGTGTGTGTGTGGATGTAGTCATAATCTGGAAACCTCACATTGGCTCGACGGCTTTAAGCTTATAAAGTGTATGTGTCGATGATCACCGTAGTCCAAAACTTCCACATGGCCCGATTTTTTTTTTGTTGAGAAACGTACTTGTTAAGTAATTATCTGCTCTAAGACGTTAACGCTCTTTCTCGTGCGTAATTAAAATAACAACTGCGTATATCATGCTTAAGACGAGAACCAAACCACACCATTTAGTTTCGAGCTGACGCTTCAATCTGCAAGATATGGGCGCAAATCTAGCTCCATTCGAGATTTTAATGCGGTTACCCAAATGGGTCATCGTAATAGTAGAGATTGTATAATGTGCACCTCACTAACTCAGCTAGAAGCACTGAGTCTCTCTTGTTCTACAAAACGTGTTGAAATGCTTAAATGGAAGCTGACAAGAGGTCACTGACAATATGTTGTGAAGTCAAATAATAAGGTACCTGATATTCCGATGTCATAGCCGAAGAGGAGTCCACCTGAGGCGGCGACGATGCAGGTGATCACGACCGACGCCGTTATCCTGCCGCTGAAGGCGTTGACTTGTCCGTCCACCGGAATTCCCCCACCGGCCATGCTGCTCCCGCTTTCTTTCTCTGCCTCTCGCCTCTTTTTCTTTTGAGCCAAACAGCCTTCGGTGAAGTAGGAACACGAAGAGCGCTCTAGCTGAGCTTTTTTGCGAGAAGAGAGCAACTATTTATATACCAAAGTTAGGTGACATTATCAGCTCTGGGAAAGCTAGAATGTAATGATAGACCTTTTGTAAGAAGGGCCACTTACTTCAATATATTTATCCACAATAGTAATTTTTTTTAACGAGACTTCCTGAATTTAAATGTGAGCTCGTTATTCAAGTAAAATTGAGGTCTCGTATAAGCATTGTCTACACGTGACACCCGTTTTTCGTATACTTAAACTTGGGGTAGCAAGCTTCTATTGCTCTTTGTCACAAGCAACAAGTTACGGGCCGGGACTCCTCACCGACGAATCTTTTCAAGGAAGAAGTTATTCTATTTAATGACATACTCTTATATGTAAAATATGCTCAAAATAGAATCACGAGAAAAATCAAGTAGTAATTTTAAGTAATTTTAATTAGGAGAAAGTGAACTAGGAATCATTCATTTTTTTGCCGTGTAATAAGGCAAAACAAGCTTACAAAACTATTGTTACATCTCACAAAAAATAAAGTCATGGTAAAATGAAAATACACGTCCAAATTAACTCCTTACACTGTGTCTACAACCAATTCTTTCCGAATTTAGATTTCAAATTGGGAATTTAATTCGAAATTCAATTATCTTTTTACTTGTTTGGAACAAAGGGAATTCAAATCTCATAATTCCTATTTTGTCTTTGAAATATAGAGGAAACGAAAAGATAATAAATTTATAAACAATTATAGCCTCAACTTATGATGAAAATAATCTATGGTGAATAATTGCAAATGTGGTGGCGGCAGCACATTGTGGTGTTGATGTATCGAATAGTCCCAATGTAAGTAGTGGTGTAGCGGCACTGTCAGTTAAATGGTGACGTGGTCAAGTGATGGTAACAATGATAGTGATGATAGTGGTGGTATTGAGGCGTAATTAATGGAATGAATGGTGACAGTGGTGGCGGTGATGGCATCAACAACGATTGTGGTGGTGGTCTAGCATCAGCGTTGGTGTTGTCCTATGGCATCGGCAGTAGCTGACAATGAAAGTAGTGGTGGGGGAGCGGTTTAGTGATGGTACCAGTGACAGAATTGATACCAGTGGTAGTGGTGCTAGTGGTACCAGGGCATCACTAGTGATAATGCTGGTGACAAAACTAATAGTGACGGTAGCAGAGATGATGGTGGTGGTTGTGTGGCATCAAAGACGGTGGTAGTGGGGTGGTCTAGTGATTATAACGCTGGTAGTAGTAGTGTGGCATATATCCAGGAATCACTAATGGTATATTGATGATAGTAGTAGTCATGGTGGCGGCAATAGAGATAACGATGGTAGCGGTGGTGATGACAGTCATGTTGACCATGACGGGGTTGATATAGTAGCACTAGTGATAATGATAGTGATAATGACGGTGGTGGTTGCATTGATGGTAGTGGTGGCAGTGGTGTGGTAGCGGCAACGATGATGACGATCTATTGATGATAATTGTGGTCGTGATGGTGATGTAACACTTAACAACAATGGTGACAGTGGTGGTGTCGTGTCGTGTCGAGCCGCGATCAAAATACTGTAGCGACTGTGGTAGGTGTAACGGTCTAGTGTTAATAGGTATACCGGTCCAGTGGTTGTTATAGTGACGGAAACAATAATAATGGCAGTAGTGGTGGCGTTGTTGGTCACGACAGTAAAGGTGATGTGGCGACAGCAACAGGAAAGACCATTTTGATGGATTCGTCGGTCGTAGAGATTCATGAAAGGTAAGATAAGGTGTATATATTTTTTAGTTATAAGTAAATTCAAATTTCATGAGATCCGATTAATTCTTATCGAATTTTATACTGTAAAAAAAAAACAGCCAAATTCCATAATCCAACTCCATTTTCTATATACTGTGTTTCGAACAACTAAATTTGAGAATTTGAAATAAAATTCCGGTCAATGCGGATCCGAAAATACTATTAGAGTCCACAATAATATCTTCCGTATGTAAACATTTAAAGCCTGCATGGCATATTCTAATTGTAACGGCTCATGCATTTATTACCTTTATGCAGATACTTTTGTCTTCGTTTGTGACAACTTTTAAAATACTGTCAAGTTGTTTGGCTAGAAGTTTGGCATATAGTATTACAAAAGTTCAATCAGCTTTTCTAGCAATTTCCCAAAAGATAATAACATTTGCTTGCTGTTGAAAAAATTGTCCAAAAATGGAGATGTGAAAAGGTTTTGAGGTGTATTTAAAGAAATTTGTTTATAGTGATATTTGCTCTCACTTCTATTGGAGAACTGAAAAGGTTTTGACGTGTATATAAATAACTTTTTTTAAAGTGATATTTGATCCCACTCAAAATAGTGTTTGCTAACGGATTGCAGGTGAATTTGTTCTCATGATACAATAAAGTATTGGTAGATATATGGATGGTTTCATGACTGAAAAATATTATGACTTCGAAGCACGTTGTAACGTTTTCTTTAAGTTTATATTTGTCCCCACAAAAAATGGTGTGTAGCAGGTTGCCATCAAATATCCTTCAAGAAACAAAGAAGCGCACTAGTTAATTGTGTTAGTACAAACGATATTCACCCCACATAAAAGTGTATAGGAATTGGATAATATTTTCTACAAAAAAGAATTTTGCAGAAATTTCTTGTTGTAGATGATCTACAGAAAGGAAGAAATGAAGAGAGAAGGCTTGTATTTGGTGTGCAAAAATTCAGATTTTCTTCTCTATTTACAGCATTGGTGGCTGCTCACCAAGGGTCACACCATTTCATCATGCACCCATTCAATCTAAGCCGTTGGATCAGAAACTGTAAATTCTAGACCATTAACTAATCAGCTCCCAACGGGTGGGTTTGCCTGAACCGGCACACCACCTAGTTGCGCAACGGGTGCAACATGTCGGTTCTTACCTGAACCGGTGCGATGTGCGTCATCAAAGCGTCATATTGCGCCTCACAGCCCACTGCCACACTTACGCATGCTCGTGTGCGGGTGCGTGCGTGTATCGTTTTTCGTATGAGTGCACATGAATACAATTTAGCATACCACATAAGTATTTAAGTAAGCGGAACTTCTTACTATATACCCACTTACTTCACCAATTCCTTTTGTGTGGGATTCTTCCTTCTTTGCTTCTTCAATTTCCTTTCAGATCATTTTGACATAAAAATTGAACACAATATTTTGGAAAACACTAACACAAAGTCTGAGAAGAATTGTAATTAGTAACATAAAAAATCTCCCATAAATTTATGTGAACTAGTGACAGAATAGCTGATAGACTTTTTTTTTGTTGTTAGACCACCCGGTATCCGGACACCACATTGGGAGCCGGCTAATCCGGGTTCGAGCCGGGCATAACCACATGGGTAGCAAAGCTCTCTCTACCAAGTTTTAACGCAGATTGACTTTGCGAGATTGGCAGAGTGTAAGTTATAAATATTTGGAATATGTTTCTCTTGATATGTATGACCGCATGTGCGTGAAAATATAATATGAGTTACAGCACATGCCAGTAAAGCTAATCAAACAAACACAAAAATTTTAAAAAGGCATTGGAAAGTCCACGCAAAACACCACTATCACCGAGAAGAATGAGAAAGGGCTCAAGCACAGGTAGCTGGCAAATTACCACACGGTCAACCATACCAGACAGAATTGGTAGTTGGGTCATAAGCAAATTGTGAACCTTTTTATTTTTATTTTTTTAACTGTTCTATATTTGATGAAAAATTCAAAAAGATAAAACAATTAACTGCAGAGGGTCTAACAAGATACACTAGCATCAAGATGTGATGCTCTGAAGTGTATATTTCTGTTTAAACAAACTTATTAGCGACCAAAAACAGTAAGTAAAGAAAGCATCTGAAAGCATGAAACAACATATTCTTCACCTTCAACCCTCCTCGACAATCCAGTAGGATATGGGAGCTAGTCCTACCACTCAAAACAGAAGATTACGAATGCCGAAATCACGACTCATCCTTGATGTATTACTCGATTGTATTTGTGAAAATAAAATAAAAAAGCTCTAAATAAAGTCTGAGAAGGAGCGATATGAGCTAGACAAGCAGATGAGTACGAGTTAGACAAGCACATGAGTCCTCCAACCTCCACAAGAATGCTGAAGTCTAAACCTCTCTTTGTGAGTTTCAACTTTGTTTTAAAAGCCATAAAATGGCACACGGCTACTTGTGATAATTTATAACCCATATATCTTACCAATGTCATTATATTGTTATAAAAAAAATGGTAGGCAAGAAGAGGGAAGAAACAGTCTCCACCCTAGTTGGAACAACTTCCTCCGGTCCTCGCTTCAGCGATGAAAGGTCACTAAATCTTTAGTTGTACACCTTAGCGATTGTTGCAAATTTGTGACAGCACGTTGTGGTTTAATATTTGCAAGAAGTGCTTTACCAACGAGTTTTTGCCAGATTAGAGCAAACATTAGTTCAGAACATAAAGGGAAGAAAAAAAAAGTTATAGTAATTTTCTTTTGAAAACTTTTCTTTGCGAGTTTCGCTAGGCTAGCGTTAGAGACAATAGCAAGATAGGGAGAGAAAGGAAATATGGGTGACGAATTTTTTTATGAGACCTATCCTTGCCTAAGAAACAAAAAAAAATAAAAAATGAACTATAGCAGTAGAGAATGAATAGAGCGACCCTTTCTTCTTCATGATCTACAACATTACCAGCCACCATAACAGTTCTGTTGATACTTCCACTAGAACAATTCTCCAAATCACATGCTTGTATCTCAATTAATGTGACGGGGAGTGATGGTAGTCCCACGGTATATAGACCTTTTTGGTACACGAAAGTCATGTATGGTGAAGATGTAGTAGTAAAGCTGTAAATGAACCGAGTTGTTCACGATCGTTCTCTATAAAACTCGTTCGCGTTCGTTCATATAATATACGAACCGAACATGAACAAGTTTATAGAGCTCGTTTATTAAACGAGCCAAGCATGAACACTCCAAAATATTCACAAACGTGTTCACGAACAGCTTATTTAAATAATAAGTTAATTATAATATATTTAAAAAATTAACATTTACATAAAACCATATAAATTAATGCTTAAAGCTGGAAGCCCCAAAGTCAATTAGCCCAAACCCCAAGCCCGTGGGATTAGCCCAATCCGTGAAGCCCAACCTAAACCCTAATTATATAAACTAAAACCTAAACCTAAACACACACAAATCACACACATACATACAGTCGTATGTTTTTCCATCCCCTCCCTCGTCACACACACACACAAACACACACGCCTTACAGATCACACAGAGCCCCTCTCTTCCCCTCCACACACGCACATCACGGCTTCGACGTCGTTTGCTTTGCCATCTACGATGCCATCATCGCCTTTCATCGACATCGACACCCGTTATCTCACCATCGTCGGCGCATGCATCTCTCCGTTTATATGTCTTCATTGCCAACCAATCAAGATCTTCAAGATCTCCTTTTGTACTATTTTTTATTCTGCATCCCTCCTGTATCTTCTATAATATCATTTTTGATTCATTTTAGCTCGATTAAATTGAAGAATTTGGGGATTCTTTTTGTAGATTTAGGGATTCATTGGAAGTTGACACGAACATGAGCCGAGTTTCTGAACTAGTGTTCGACTCATTTTGTTAAACGAGTCAAGCGAGTCGAGCCCGAGTTTTACAGTTACGAACTCGAGCTTTTTTTGTTCTTGACGAACTCGAGCCGAGCTCGAACATACCAAAACTTAAATGAACGAGTTCTAACACACCCATATTCGGCTCGAACTCGGTTAGTATACAGCCCTAGGCAGTAGAAGATGATATTGAATTGTTTTGATGAAATATATACAATATAAGAGCTTGAAACAACCAAATCTCCTTTTCCAAGTTTACTGAATGGCTTAGCAAAGGATTCTCGGGACGTCTTAACTTCTTAGAAGTCTAGCTTCTTGGTCTTTCTCTTGTTATTCATCTTGTACCAAATGAAAAAGAGAAAAAAAAAAACGTCAAGTTGAAGTACTCATGGTGGTGGGCATAATACGTGATAACTGTAGAGCAAACATTTTCTTGTCATTGCGTTTTTCTCAACTCGCAAACCACAAATAAAAAAGAGGCAATGTGGTTTGGTGTTCTACTAAAAACTCACTACTACACAAGCAGAGTAACGGAAGTCAGTTGATTAATCATGTGCTACGTGCTAACTTGAACAACCGACCTCTAGAATAACCACTAGAGAGTTGAGAGTGAAGATTAAACATGTCATGAACGGTAACGCAATTGAGTTCTCACATAATAAAAATGCTTTTTTTTTTTTGGTTGAATAGCAGAAACTTCATTAATAGTATAATGTTACAAAGTTATCGAAATTGTTTTAATTAGGTACAAATCTATCTTCCAAACTACAACAAAAAGCCGCTACAATTGTCTACACTACAAGCCGGATTATGAACATCTAATCAGGAGGAATCAAGTCCAGTGTTATACTAGGCGTGCCTAAGTGCAAGAATAGGGAGTGCGCCTCGCCTAGGGCTAGACGCAGCCCCTTCAACAAGGTGAGCGCCTTGTGCGCCTAGGCGCTCAGGCGCAAAGCGGTGGTGGAGGAGCAAAAAAAGCTCAAAAATCCTAGTCCTTGATTTTTGCATCGTGTCATCATTTTAACCGTTCATTATCTTTGATTTATAACATAATAAATTAATATCTAGACCATAAAAAAAACCTAAAACTCCAAATTCCCAATCAATCGATTCTCTTCTTGTTGTTCATTGTGCTAGTGCCATGTCCGCAATTGTTACTCTTTTTCAAGTAAATCTACTACTTCACTTCATCCTGTAGATAATGAAAATGAAATTGAGCCTATGATTCCCTTTTGAAGAAAGCATTGTTGCCTTAGCATTCACTGATGATAACGATGACTTTATCATGTTCACTTTGGATTAACTACTTCTCATTAGATTTAAAACTTTTTCTAGTGTTGAAAATGTGTTAAATTGTCATGTTCTGTTTTTTTTTTTTACGTGATTTTATTGGTTTAATGTACTAAAATCTATTTATTTTTATTTTGCGCTTCACTTCTGATAGGTGCGCGTCTGCCCCTTGCGCCTAGGCCCCGGGGACCCTTTGCGCCTTAAGTGCACCTATGCCTTTAATAACTAAAAATCTTGCTTTACATGGAAAAGTAGCCGGTGAAAGTGCTTATAATCAGTGTTCTCTTCTCTGCCTTCCTAATACTATTCAGCAAAAGTGAAAAGTTGTACTAATACGACAGATATCAATTAAAGTGGAAACGTTGTTGCCTTGCCATCTAGTTGAGCAAACAACTTTGAGTCGGTATAAATCACTATACGTAACAAATGTTTATGCGTAGCCCAAGTGAGAGCTTTAAAGACTGCCAGTTCTTGTGATAAAAATGGCTCAGATGTCTAGAATATGCAGATGTGGCCCATCCATACTCCCAAAGGCTTTTGGACAAGGATACCCACTTCGATTTTAAGGCATTGACGTTGAAACTTGCATCCATTTGATTTCTTAATGCTGGATGTTAACTTGGCACCATTCCTGCATTAGAAGCGGCGTGATGATGCCCTAATGGCATCTCTGAAGACAATTTACTGGGGAGGATGTAGCGTACTGGGGGACAGGGGGAGGATGCTCGGGCACAACCATCATATCAAACACGGCGCTGGCTTACCATCGTACGACAAGAGGGAGGCCAGTGTTGATATTTAATATGGATAGAACCACAAGAGGTTCTATCTGTACTGTTATATACTTTCGAGATCTCACCTTCTAGTGACTTCCATCTTGCACTGAAAATCTGGCTTAACTTCCTTGCCATTAGATTAGATAGACATTATTTGATGGTGGATTGTATTGTAAAGCATGGCATTGGAAAAGTTCAGTCTAGCGTCAGTTGCGAAACCCTCGGTTTTCAGATACATATTTTCTCGAAGTTGGGCTTTGTGGTCTCTTAACTCCTATGTTTCAAGATGTAGATAAGTAATCATGAATGTTTAGCCTCACACAATCCATTGGGTTACTGAAAACCCACACAATTGGATGATTGATCAACCTTCCAAGATAGTGATGCGCTATAACTTCGCCGATTCATCAAGTTTTAATTTTTTTACCCTGATCTATCTACCGTCGTGATCCCTTTACGCTTCCCTTATCGGAGAGACACGACTCAGACCGTGATCTCATCGATTGGTTTTCTCGACCGGAAATCAAAACCCATGATTACTCACCTTTGATAGAACAAAGAATACAATTAAAGGACCAGATTTCCTATACACCAAAATTTAATGAAAACCATATCGCTGAGGATTGTAAAGAGAACAGAGAACAAAGCTGGAAGCCTCTTCACTGCTTAGAAAACAAGTCAGTGAATAAGTAAATTGATCATGGAGCAATTGGTATGAAAGACTTGCATACCCTTCATCAAATATTTATTATGAAGCTGGGTTAGTCAATTATTCAATCTCCTGATACTCTTTGGGCTCATATCCTCAAAGCTAAGTATTTCCCTCACGCTTCCATTCTTGGTGCTCCTGCTCATTCCCGTGACTCTAGTCTTGGGCCAAGCGTAGTAATTAGACGACATGCCTTGATCCCCTCCAACGCAGCCTTACGTGGTAAATTGATGAGGGTGCTTTAGTTAATGTATGAGATGATTGTTGGGCCCTTGCTAGTCCTTTTCAGGAATTCGTGCAATCTTATCTAGCCCATTCTCTTCCTAGTCTCATGGTTAAATCCCTGATCACCTCCCACCATTCTTAGGACCTCTGGCCAGTACAAGGGTGTCTCCCCACGCAGGTATTTGTTACAGGGAGTGCTAAAAATAAAACACAACAATAACTAGATTTTGAAATTCAAAACAATATAACTTTTTCAATTGCTTCAGTGCTGCTATGAACTCGGAAACACGTGGGGAAGTTGCCATCAAGAAGATTGGTATTGCTTTTGACAACATAATAGATGCCAAAAGGACACTACGTGAAATTAAGCTTCTTCGCCACATGGATCATGAAAATGTAAGTTCGTGACATTTTTACGTCTGTATAATACTTCTGCAAAGGGAACCCCATTTTGTGAAAAGGCTGCTTCACATTTTTATCATGTGACATCCAGGTTAGTGTGGAGCTACCTTAGGCTATCTACGTGGATTTTTTTTTGCTTCCTGTAACTAATTAGGGGTTCCATTCATCTCTAAAGCGCTCAAAGCTGTTAGTGGTGGGAAATTAATTAAAAGCTACTTGGATAGTTATGCAGGAGGATTAATCACAAATTTTCTTCAGCATTTGAGTTCATTCAGTTTTCATTCCAACTGCCTCAAAGATTTTGAACAATGAAAACATGCTGAGGAAACTTCTTTGGGATGGCTCTGATACGCGAATACACTAACTCGTAGCATATGTATCATGTGCACGAAAAATTAACACCCTCTTTAATTAATATGCAAGCTCTTCAGACGGTTCCCTGTGCAGTCACATCAGGTCTGAGGACCCCTTTTAAAGCATGATATGTTGGAAATAAAAGCAGTATGGAGAAACTGAACCGAAAATGTCTGAGTTGAATGCGTTGCACTCTTTCCTTAAGACAGTATTTGTTCCCTTATAATCTGCTTAGGGTAGCAGCAAATCTGCCTCCCAAGATAAAACAGGCGAAACTCTGTTGATCACAGCAGAATGCAATCAACAGACAGAAATTTGAGAGAGAGCAAGAGAGAATTCGAAGTGTACTTATGATTTGACCATCAGCCCTATTTATAGACACCAAAGGGTACCTAGAACAGGTGCAAACAGTTGTGGCAGTTAAGTGACTCTGCAGATGTCACTTAACAGTCACAATCTGTAGACACAGTATAGAGGTGCGACATTTGAACCAAAAGGCACCAATTGCAGTTGCCATTTCGAAATTAACTGTTTCAGTTCAAGTTGCAGCTCACAAGCTGAATTTGTCGCAAAAGTTAAGGCTGGGCTCGGGGCGAGGGCTCTTAGCGACGATGCGCACGTGCAAAGTGCAAAGTGCGCCTAAAAGCGCCAATAGCGCCTTTACGCCGCCGTCGCCGGCTTCGGCGCGCGCGCGCGCGGTGCGGTGCACCGCACATGTGCAAATGCATGGCCATGCATACCATGTGTTTCTAGAACAATATGGTATGTCACATGACCATTTAAATATCCTTAACTTTTCCATTTCCCAAGCCATGTGGGAACTCACTTCATGATTAGTTTCAACCTTATTAAATGCCAATGTTTGAGAGTTAATATCTCTCAAACCAATCAATCAATTTGATTGATTCTTTTTGCAACTTATTCCTTGTAGTACAAACTTTAATAATGTAAGAATCAATTATTGGAAAATTTCCAACATGATATGCCCATTGCAAGTGTTAATCAAATTACTACCACACCATCACCATGGACGTTATTACGACAACAATTGGAATTTGGGAAAGCAACAAAGAGTAATCAAAGAATTGACAGAATCCCAATCAACAATCTGAAAAGTTCAATTAACGATTTGAAATGCTCAATCAACGATCTATATGCTCAATTAGGAAAGCAAATCATCAATTAAGAATCTGAAAATGCGTACCTAAATCGCCGGTCACCGGTCATCCGTCGTCGCCGCGTTGTCGCCTGCAGTGGATTCTTTGCCGGTGGAGTCCTCGCCTCGCCGTCGCCACTTGCCCGTCACTGATCCTTTCAGATCTGAACAGAAGATGACTTCCTCGTCCTTGCCGGTCCACCCGCCGTCCCCTTCCAAGGCTCCACTTTGGCCACTCGTTCCAGATTTGAGCTCCTCAACAGAGGGAGTCGATTGAAGGAGGTGGTGTCTGCCATCGGGTGCCGTCGAGGACTCCGTGACTCCGTGAGAGTTGAGACTTGAGACCTTGACGGCGACCGGCGTGACCGATGATCGGTGGCCATGGTCGGTGACTGAGAGTGAGAGGCGTCGTGAGTTCGTGACCACTGACCGGTGAACGGTGAGAGGTCAATCGTCGACGGCGACGACGGGAACTGAGAGAGTGATTGAGTGAGAGCCGAGAATAAGAGAGAAAGAGAGTCGCGAGTGAAAAAAAAACTATATATAATTTTTATTTTTCAAAATATGAAGGGGTGCATTAGCCCTCCCTTGTAAATATGTAGTTCCGCCCCGGTCCCCACACACGTTTACTCTAAAGTACATTTGATCCCCATTCCCTATATTCACAACCGGATCACATTTTTGTGGGAATTTGATGCTCATGGTCAATTCCCAGTCAAATCTGCTTTTCGGTATTTGGAAACACAACAAGGCTGCCCTATTCGCAAGTCTCTGCCTTGGCATGCTCTTTGGAAAAGAGCATTTCACTCCCCTCTAAAATCCAAATCTTTCTCTGGCTTCTATCCCATAATAACTGATTACCCATGAGCGAAATGCTGCACCAGTACCAAATTGCACCTGTGCGATCGATGATCTTTTGCTTTGGTGCGGTGGATACACCTACACATTTCTATAGCTCCTGTCCAGCATTTCAACCTTTACACATCCACATATCAGGGCCACCATCACCCTTATCCTTGATATCTATCTCGTGCAACATTGCTCCATTAACTTTTTAGCTAGTGGTCGTCAATTCTATCTGGCCTTATTCATCTTTTGGCATGCTTGGCTCGCCCGTAAATATTTTAATTTTATGAAAAAACGCTAGTTAATTGTGTCTCTATTCTGGTTACCGTCACCTTTTATGTTACTGGATATTTGACCTCTATACAAGCTGCACGTCCTTGTGCAAAGCCTCCTCGTTCCCTTTTGTACCTTGGATGGCACAACCAACAACCACTCGACAATCTAAAGTTTAATGCAGATGGTGCTTCTGTTGGGGACTCATGACTCATTGGGATAGGTGGTATTCGTGATAATGGTCCGGGTCATGTCATTCACGACTTTGCTATTCACATCGGCACCGTGATTAGCGTTGTGGCAGAGTTACTTGCTATTCGACAAGTGCTACAAATTGCATATCCCATCATTATCTGTTGAGTTTGATTCGCTTGTTGCTTTGTCTCTTTTGTATATATGCCCGATGCTGGGAATTAGTGGCTCCTCCCCCCTCTGCCACGACTGTTTGCCTTGCACGTCACTGCCCCCACCGCGGACTGATTAGCTGAGTCCGCTACTATTGATATTACTGTATCCACCTCTTTTGTGTCCCTCTGGATGGTCTTACTCTTCTTTTGTGTTGGCAGTGAATGAATGAATATCCAAAGTGTAGACAGTGAATGAATATCCAAAGTCGCTTGAATTTGGGCTACACCACAAATCACAGACAACCCCCCACCTTTTTAGTAGCTAGCTAATAACGACTGCTAAACAGGCCCCCAACGAACTGAAGATTCGAGGTGAGACCGTGAGAGATGGATTACTCATTTCAGGCCCGATAAATAACGGCCCAGGCTCAACCGTAATAAAGCAACAGCCAGGAGGGCACATTCGTCCAAACACCCATCATCTTTTTCTATTATTACCTATTACCTAACTAATAAAACGCAGCCACACTCTTTCCTACCTCAAAATCCAAACCCTAGCCACCACCACCACCACAAACCATTAATCTCCACCTCCACTGCACCGGCGCGAAAACGATGTCGCACTTCGGCAGAGCCGGCCCGCCGGACATCAGAGATACCTACTCCCTCCTTGTACTCAACATCACTTTCCGTAAGTTCTCCTACTCTTCCCCCTGCTTCACCGATCTCATTGATTTGTCGCTATTTCCGAAAAGTTGTTGATGTTTTCTTTTATCTCAGGTACTACTGCTGATGATCTGTTCCCTCTGTTCGATAAGTACGGCAAGGTGGTCGATGTCTTCATCCCTCGAGATCGAAGGTTTTGGGTTTTGGAGTTCTTTCCCATTTTGCCCTCAAATCATTGACACTCTTCGTTTCATGGAGTTTTGATGGGTTTTTATGCTTGTAGGAGCGGGGATTCACGTGGGTTTGCGTTTGTTCGGTACAAGTATGCTGATGAAGCCCAGAAGGCGGTCGAAAAGCTTGATGGTTTAAGCTCTTGAATTTATTTGGCTAATGTTTCGAAGTTTTTTTTTTTCTTATTGTGATTTCAAGGTGTTTTATTTATTTATTTAATTTTATTTTTGTTAATTTGTTTGTGTTGGTTTTTTTAGGTAGAGTTGTTGATGGGAGAGAGATAATGGTTCAGTTTGCGAAGTATGGCCCTAATGCTGAACGAATGTGAGTCGCTCCCATTGTGCTTTGATTCGTAGCTTTTATTGATTTTCAGCACGTTGGTTGTCTTTGTCATTGTGAGTTGGGTTCGTATGCAAATGTTATTATGCCTTCGATGTCATTGAGCGCGTAGTAATGGCTTATCTTCTGCTTAGTTATGTTCTAATTAGTTTTCAGTGGGTTGGTTACTTTTTATGAATGGATGGGCTTGTTATGCAAAATGGCGTGCTTTTTGTCATGAAGCGCGAATATTCCCTCTTCCGTGGTTGTTTAGTTGGTTATCTTTATGATATTGATGGGCTAGGTTGTTTTGTGAATGCTTGCTTCTGATCTTATGAAGAGCGCAACCATGGTTCATTTAGTCAATAGTTATATGCTTTTGCGGCTTGGTTCCTTTAGCATGGTTTATTACATTTGTTTTAGCTAGTTTGACTGGTGGGTGCAATACTTCTTTTGTGAACTGATTTAGAGCTTTTGAACTGAGGTATACTTTGATTTTCAGTCATAAGGGGAAGATAATGGAACCTCTGGAAAAGATCAAAGGGAGGTCAAGAAGCCGCAGTCCACGGCCAAGGTAATGATTCTTATTCGTGAAGGTGCTTTTGGCATATTATTAGAGGTGCTATTTCAAGAGACACTGAGAATCTCTGTTGCAACAGCTATTTTCCAAACAGCGATCTTTTTTGGTATTGACATAGGTTCTCAGTTTCAAGTGCGAGTCCTGGACATCTTACCCCTTTGAGCGAAAACACATATTTTTTAGTCTTGCTCATGCTTTTATGTGATCATTACGCTTATACATCTCACTATGTCAGCCATATAACAAAAATATTGATACATTTGCTTAATGTTTTTTGGTTGAAGTATATGTTTGAGAAGTTTATAATCTTTACAAGTAGATGTTTGGGGATTTTTCTATGTTTCAGGATCCATTAGGACACCTAAATATCTTGCTTACCTTGCTGTCTAATTTTCACTTATTAGTAAACCCTTATATATATATATATATGTCCCTTTCAAAAGCTTGCTAGTTGGAACTTTTGTTATATTAGACGTCTCATGAAGATTTGGATCTTGATGGCTACTATCAGGTCTGCTTCTTCCTAAGCATTGTTGTCATCTTGGCTCTCGCCATTTCAACTCAAAACTATTGCAGCCTAGAGCTCGTCCTAAAGCCTACCAGCTCGTCCTTCCACTTTAGCTCACCTCCAACCACCTTGCTCCTATAGCTTATTTGCAAATCCAATCCGTATCCCATGTACTTGGATTTGTAGGGCTTTGGAACGATGTTGTAAATGGTTGTTGAATAGAGTGACTCACCTTGCTGCCAAATTTCTTTAATGGAGCGTATGCTGGCAGGGTTGCTGCCTGGAGGACCAAATCTGACTGCTGAGTCCACCATTCTGTCTCTTGCAGGCTCTTCCCGACCTATCCACAACCTCAGGCCAAACCTCGCTCCTATAGCTTTATTACAAATCCCACCCATCCCCCCTTTACTTATATTTGTAGGGCTTTGGAACGATGTTGGCCATGGTTGTTGAATAGACTGACTCACCTCGCAGCCAAATTTCCTCTAGGGAGCGTATGCTGGCCGGGTTGCTAGCTGGAACCACACTGAGAGATGCCTGAGTGGCATCTCCTGTAAATAGGGTTTCTTAACAAGGATGAAAGATTGCTCAAATGCTGCATAGTGGTGCCCATAGGAAGTGAAAATGAAAACAATAATCATCAATATTTGATTTATCTAATTAGTGCTTTTTTACTCTTATAAGAACTATTCTCTCATAGTACTTTCATCGGTGCTCAAGCCTTACCCCAAACTGGTTGGGGCCGGCTACATGAATCGTTCTTTTCCATTCGCATAGTACTTCACATTTTGGAATCCTTTGCAGGCATAGGGAAGAATACAGGGACAAGGATTACCGGCGGAGAAGTCGCAGTAGAAGTAGGGGAAGATCTGACCGAGACCGGTATCGTGGAAGAGACAGAGATTATCGTCATCAAAGTAGGAGTCGTAGTGGAAGTCCTGGCTATCGCAAAGAACGTGGGAGAGCCAAGGATGAGAGGCGCAGTCGCAGTGGGTCGTATGGAAGGTATAAAGTACTTCCTTCCAATTAGCTGACCTGTGCAGTGGTAACCTGTTATCTGATGCCATATTGGTTTCTTTTGGTAGTGCGTCTCCTGCTCGGCGTAGCCCTAGTCCCGGAAGAAGCCCATCCCCACGTAGGACACCTCCTTCAAGAGGTAGAAGTCCTGCTGGAAACAGTAACAAGGAAGGCTCCCCCATTCCGAGAAGTGTTTCACCCCGTGGCCGAGTTGCTGATTCTCGAACACCATCTCCACGTAACTCTGATGCTGAAGTGAGTCACGAACTGCACTTTTACAATTGCTTGGATCCAGATGTTGGTGGCTAATCTGTTTGTGATCTTTTTGTAGGAATGAGGGACTGGTCTTTGCTTGTTGTGTTGCGTCTATCTGCAGTATGGAGAGGAAATAGTCCGGCTTTCCTTGTTATGATCATTTTGATGAATGCTAGAACTGACTGGAGGAGTACTTTTAAGGTTATTGTTTTTGTTGTTGTATTTGAATTGTCCTTAAATTTATGTTGGTGGTGTTGCACTCTGGTCTATTAATCGTTTGGTCTTGCGGAAAGACTTTCGGCGTTTTTCCGGTGGAATCCTTTTCTGTTGGCGTCTTGTTTTTCGAGTATTGTTGGGCATGCATGTTCAATTGATTTGGAAAGCTGAAATTTTTATATGTTATATGGACCATGTTTTGGTGACTTCTAGTTGTGTGGCGGGAGAGTTAAAGTAGCTGACTGGCGAGATGATGCAGCAGCTGTTGATGCTGTTTTTGCTTGCAGTTGGTTGATGTCATATTCTTGCTGGTTGCAAACTACAATGTGTTACTATTTATCTCTGACGATGTTGTGCTTGGTAAGAGTTAAAGCTATCGTGCTACTGAAGTCTAATTGGAACTTGAGTTTTGGTCTGACCATTATCACTATGTCTTGCTAACTTCACATTTTGGGTCCGGAAAGGAGTTTTAGTAGCTGTGATGACCCTTTAGATGGTTGGAGTCCGCATGCCTTTACTTGCGGCTGATGCAGTTATCTGCAGCAACGGATTTGATTCCAAGAATGAAACCTGCTGTGCTTGAATGGAGATTGTTAAGATGAGTTCGCGTGATGGGACGTTGGCGGTCACATAAGTTTCATTATCTTTTCGTCTTTGGTTAGACTTCATCCGATCTTGTCCTAGGTTGCTAACTTTTGTTGTAGCATGTGGTGAAACATTCTAGTACTTGCAATTATCAATATAGCTTAAGCTAATACTAGTTGCATGACGTTACAGCACATGAGATCGTGGCTGTAGCTGTAGCTGTGAAGTGATAGCTGATATCGTCGTACATTGGTTGTTGCTGCACTTCATCCTGATAGTTATTGAATCTGGTCCCCTCCCCTTTTCGGTTTCATGATTGAGGCTTGATCCGGTAGCTGTGTGGCAGCTGGCCCCTTCGTAGATGAGCTTTGTCTCTTGCTGTCCACTTATATCTTGCAGAGGTTGATTCACAAATCCGCAATATGATTTATGGCTTTCTTACAGAGCTAGATTGTGGCACTTTGATATATACATGTGATCTGTCTTTTTTGACACAAGTCAAGTAATGTTTTTGGTTCACCACTTATTGTCTTATGGTCAGTAATTTGTTTTCACTTTCAGTTCAATATATGTTTTCCCGTTTTAGTGGTTGGGCTGGAGTCTGATATGACCAAGAATTGCGCACGACAAACATGATATGGTACAAACTAGTAAGCATATACATATATGACATGAATACAAAAAGGACAGAAGAAAGTTGCGCAATTCCTTTGGTTTTAAGAAATGCGAAGTGCTAATTTGTCATTCTATTTGTTGTTTCCTAGTATTAAAAAATTGTGAGGACACGTTCTTTCGAATGGAAAATAAGATCGTGTCGTTCTTTTTGCAATTTTATTATTATGGGCTTTTACATCTTTTCACAATTTTTTGTAAGAATCTCAGTTGTACATCTCAGTTCAATTTTTTGTATAGAATCGGTGACACGTATGAATATTGTGTTACAGTTGTGGTTTAAGAATGTCGATAATTTGATAATAGTTGATGTGTGAATGCCTTCTCGTTTCATGCCTTCTTTGTGACATTACCCAAGTTTGAGATATTCTTTGCACATGATTTTCTCATTTGGTAGCTGGAGTCTTCTACCAGGTTCTCTTTTCTATGCAATGCTCTCTGCTAGCATACCCCAGTAGGGTGATCTGTGCAACGAGATTAGTACATTTCATCCCATGAGGCCGGAGGTTGCTTGGCTCATTTGCAATGAGAACAAGATTTGAATTAGGTTTTGGTTTTTTTTAGCTTAATACATTAATGTATGCAGCAATGTCAGATTCCTCGGACGGGATAATGTGACGATTTTCATATTTCTGTTTTTTTAGGGGGCTTATTTGAACCATGAGTTTGCACTTATGACGATTTTGCTGAATTGAGCGAGGGCTTGATGATAATATAGGCGGTGATGCCGGTTGCCTTGTATGTACTGCGAGATACCTTTCTTTTGTATTGTTGGCTTTTCTTGTTTATTTTCATGTCTTCGTCCCCTCTTTTGAGGTCTCCTTGAATTTAATTAAACGTTTGACGTGCAACTGCTGTCGGAGTTTCAAGATAGAGTTCAAGTGTCATGTTCGCAAAGAATCTCGCTGCCTTCCACTTTGCGCCCTTAGCTTATCACCAATTGATGCAGTGTGTGTTTCGATTTTCGGTATGCACGATTGCATATTTTGGCATCCTTGGCATGTTCCTTGAACTGGGAACTCAGAGGTGGGTTCATTGGCGAAGCAGTTGGTATGGGTTTGGTGGTCTCTCTTCCTAATGGAATGAGGCCTTGGAACACTATGCCATATTGACGATGGCTCTTCTTGTAGCTTTATTTTTAGGTTCGAGTCCAGGCATGCTTCTTAGGCATATTATACTCACTTGGTCTATCACCTACCAGATGATCAAAGATGATTATAGGTGTTGATTTCACCGATAATATATTACGTGTTTGAAGTCACTTTAGTGGTTCGTTATTAGAATTTTGTTTTTTATATTATTTTTATTTTGTACAATTTGTATGGCCCCATGGTTAGATCTTAGTGGTTGTTTGATAAAACTGTAATTTAAGTGATTAAAACTTAAATGCGAGTATACGTAACTTCCAAGTAGCTAGATTCTTATCATTGAAAAGCCTTTTATTTCACAAATTTATTTATTGTCACTGAATTATACATTTGTGTATGCCTTTATAATTTTCTTTATTGCCAAAAGTATTTAGTTTTGTTGAAGGTGGTGGTAGTGGCGAAGATGTGTTGATAATTGTGGTGGTTCGTGGCGACGACGTCTTGATAATTGTGGTGGCTATGAGGTGGCAATTGGATATGGAGATAGTTTTGTCGGATGTCAATGAGTTGTTGGGGGCGATCATGTGGTGGAGGTGGTGGTGTCCTTGTGGTGGTTACAGTGTTAGTGGTGGCAACGGTGGTGTGGTGATGGTATAGTTGATACCTAGGTTGTGGTAATTGTGGTGGTGGTGACAAAATGATGGACATTGTGTTGGTGGTGGAGGTTCTAGTGTGGTAGAAGTGTAGGTCTACTCTCATTGTTGGTTGGTCTTGGTATATGTTGTACTCTGTTCATCAGCAAGGTATATAGTTCTTTGTATGATCAGGAAAAAAAAAAAAGATCTAAAGGATAAAATAAAAAAAACACACGTTATATAATCTAAATTCTTAATATGCTTGTAAAGTCAACCAGATCAAATTTGAAGGACAGAGGAGTAGTTCTTTGTATGACAAAAAGAAAAAAAAAGTTGATTTGACCCAAAGAAAAATAATAATAATAAAAGGTTGTGGTGGAAGTGGTTTTTGTCGGCAAATTGATTGCTGGTGGTTGTTGCATTGATTTTGTTCAACTTATGAGCATCATACTTACAATTAAGTGATATCACCCCAGCTTAAAATTTTTTGTAGGACTTAATTTTTTTGAAATGATACGAGGTTAAGTGTTATTAAATGCACTTAATAATGGACAGTAAAGTTCATGTGTTTTACCTGTTTGATACAGGGTTAATGCCCTATCCCACATGGCTTTTTTTTTTTTTCCAGTTTTGAAAACTGAAAAAAAAAGTTGCATTTCGTAACTATTTTTTTTTCTTCAGTTAAAAAAACTAGTTTTTAAATTAAGGGTGGGTATTCAAACACTCAAAAAGAAACACTCAAAGTAAAAACTGAAATATCAAACACCCACTTGTTTTTGTAAAAAAAAAAAATTAAACTGCTCTTTAATTTTATTTTTGGAAATTGAAAAGAAGAAAAAAAGTAACAGAGCTTAAGTTTTGAAATTCATCTGTTCTACTTGTTTGATCATTGGACGGCCTTTACAATCAGATGACCATTGAAAGTGGTTGAAATGGCAAAGACTTTTGACGTGAAGACTTCAGTGGACGACTTGGACTTTGCCAAAGCCTCAGTTTTAAGCATTTTCTTTACGACCAAAAGAAAGTTTGGGATAAGGAGGATGATAACATGTATATAAAAGCAGAACTGGCATCATGACGATACATCACAGAAACATAGTAGTAACATGGGTTCTCTAACCTCTCGAAATGGCTTCCTCTTTGTACCCCTAGTCCTATTTTTCATAACCCTCTCTTCACCCCAAGTTGCTTCTGCTTCTGCTGACGAAGTTGCAGCCCTCCTCAAATGGAAAGACAGCCTTGAAAACAACTCTAGGCTAACTTTGTGGTCTCTTCCCAATAATGCCAACAATTCTTCTACCCCTTGCACATGGTATGGAGTTTCATGCAATGCCGATGGAAGCGTAATCGGATTGAACTTGACGTTGTCAGGCGTAACAGGTACGCTTTATGCCCTCTCGTTCTCATCGTTTCCAAATCTTGCAGTTATCGATTGTAGCATGAACAATCTTTCTGGTACTATCCCACCTCAGATTGGTTACATCTCCAAACTCACCTATCTTGACTTGTCTACGAATCAATTTTCGGGAATTATCCCACTAGAAATCGGGATGCTAACAAATCTTGAGATCCTCGACCTTTTTGCAAATCAGTTAAATGGCTCCATTCCCAAAGTAATAGGCCAGCTAAGATCTCTTTCTGAACTTGCCTTGTATACCAATCATTTGGAGGGTCCAATTCTTGCTTCCTTGAGCAGTTTGAACAACCTGACTCGTTTGTATCTTTACAATAATCAACTTACTGGTCCCATCCCACCAGAAATGGGAAATCTCATCAACCTTGTCGAAGTCGATATTTCCATAAACCTTCTATCAGGTCCTATTCCTTCCACGTTCGGAAATTTGGGTAATCTTTCCTTTTTGTATATGTTCACAAACAACCTATCTGGTCCCGTCCCCCAAGAAATAGGAAAGTTGAAATCACTTGAAAGCTTATGCCTTTTTAACAATAAACTTTCGGGTTCAATCCCAGCATCATTAGGTAATCTGAGCTCCCTAAGTGTTCTATATCTCTATAATAATTCACTTTCTGGTCCTATTCCCCAAGAAATAGGAAAGTTGAAATCACTTAAAAGCCTATGCCTTTTTGGCAATAAGCTTTCTGGTTCAATCCCAGCATCATTAGGTAATTTGAGCTCCCTAAGTCTTCTATATCTCTATAATAATTCACTTTCTGGTCCCATTCCTGAAGAGCTAGGAAACATGAAGTCTCTCACTCATCTAGAACTGGCCGAAAATCAACTCAATGGCTCGGTTCCTGCTTCACTGGGCAATTTGAGCAATTTAGAAAATTTGTTCCTTCGAGAAAATCAACTTTCTGGTCCCATACCAGAAGAATTGGAATATCTGACATTACTAAGTGAGCTGGTAATGGACACAAACCAATTTTCTGACCATTTGCCCGAGCGAATTTGCCGAGGTGGAAAGCTTCAAAATTTCACCGTAAGCAACAACCGGCTCACTGGTCCAATCCCCAAAAGCTTGAGAAACTGCTCAAGCTTAAAAAGACTCCTGCTTAGATGGAAACCAGCTCACTGGAAATGTATCTGAGAGCCTTGGTGTCTATCCAAACCCTAGCCACCACCACCACCACCACCACAAACCATTAATCTCCACCTCCACTGCACCGGCGCGAAAACGATGTCGCACTTCGGCAGAGCCGGCCCGCCGGACATCAGAGATACCTACTCCCTCCTTGTACTCAACATCACTTTCCGTAAGTTCTCCTACTCTTCCCCCTGCTTCACCGATCTCATTGATTTGTCGCTATTTCCGAAAAGTTGTTGATGTTTTCTTTTATCTCAGGTACTACTGCTGATGATCTGTTCCCTCTGTTCGATAAGTACGGCAAGGTGGTCGATGTCTTCATCCCTCGTGATCGAAGGTTTCGGGTTTTTAAGTTCTTTCCCATTTTGCCCTCAAATCATTGACACTCTTCGTTTCATGGAGTTTTGATGGGTTTTTATGCTTGTAGGAGTGGGGATTCGCGTGGGTTTGCCTTTGTTCGGTACAAGTATGCTGATGAAGCCCAGAAGGCGGTCGAAAAGCTCGATGGTTTAAGCTCTTGAATTTATTTGGCTAATGTTTCGAAGTGTTTTTTTTTCTTATTGTGATTTCAAGGTGTTTTTTTTTTGTTAATTTGTTTGTGTTGGTTTTTTTAGGTAGAGTTGTTGATGGGAGAGAGATAATGGTTCAGTTCGCGAAGTATGGCCCTAATGCTGAACGAATGTGAGTCGCTCCCATTGTGCTTTGATTCGTAGCTTTTATTAATTTTCAGCGTGTTGGTTGTCTTTGTTATTGTGGGTAAAGTTCGTATGCAAATGTTGTGCCTTTGATGTCATTGACCGCGTAGTAATGGCATTTTTTCTGCTTAGTTATGTTCTAATTAGTTTTCAGTGGGCTGGTTATTTTTTTTGAATGGATGGGCTTGTTATACAACTGGCGTGCCTTTTGTATCATGAAGCGCAAATATGTCCTCTTCTGTGGTTGGTTAGTTGGTTATCTTTATGATATTGATGGGCTGGGTTGTTTTGCGAATGCTTGCTTCTGATCTTATGAAGAGCGCAACCATGGTTCATTTAGTCTAGAGTATAGTTATATGCTTTTGCGGCTTGGTTCCTTTAGCATGGTTTATTACATTTGTTTTAGCTAGTTTGACTGGTGGGTAGTGGGTGCAATACTTCTTTTTTGAACTGATTTAGAGCTTTTGAACTGAGGTATACTTTGATTTTCAGTCATAAGGGGAAGATAATGGAACCTCTGGAAAAGATCAAAGGGAGGTCAAGAAGCCGCAGTCCGCGGCCAAGGTAATGTTTCTTATTCGTGAAGGTGCTTTTGGCATATTAGAGGTGCTATTTCAAGAGACACTGAGAATCTCTGTTGCAACAGCTATTTTCCAAACAGCGATCTTTTTTGGTATTGACATAGGTTCTCAGTTTCAAGTGCGAGTCCTGGACATCTTACCCCTTTGAGCGAAAACACATATTTTTTAGTGTTGCTCATGCTTTTATGTGATCTTTATGCTAACATCTCACTATGTCAGCCATATAACAAAAATATTGATGCATTTGCTTCATGTTTTTTGGTTGAAGTATATGTTTGAGAAGTTTATAATCTTTACAAGTAGATGTTTGGGGATTTTTCTATGTTTCAGGATCCATTTGGACACCTAAATATCTTGCTTACCTTGCTGACTAATTTTCACTTATTAGTAAACCCATATATATATATATATATGTATATATTTGTCCCTTTCAAAAGCTTGCGAGTTGGAAATTTTGTTATATTGGACGTCTCATGAAGATTTGGATCTTGATGGCTACTATCAGGTCTGCTTCTTCCTAAGCATTGTTGTCATCTTGGCTCTCGCCATTTCAACCCAAAACTATTGCAGCCTAGAGCTCGTCCTAAAGCCTACCAGCTCGTCCTTCCACTTTAGCTCACCTCCAACCACCTTGCTCCTATAGCTTATTTGCAAATCCAATCCGTATCCCATGTACTTGGATTTGTAGGGCTTTGGAATGATGTTGTAAATGGTTGTTGAATAGAGTGACTCACCTTGCTGCCAAATTTCCTTTATGGAGCGTATGCTGGCAGGGTTGCTGCCCGGAGGACCAAATCTTACTGCTGAGTCCACCCTTCTTTTTCTCTTCCAGGCTCTTCCAGACTTATCCACAACCTCAGGCCAAACCTCACTCCTATAACTTAATTATAAATCCCTCCATCCCCCTCTTTACTTATATTTGTAGGGCTTTGGAACAATGTTGTCCATGGTTGTTGAATAGACTGACTCACCTCGCAGCCAAATTTCCTCTAGGGAGCGTATGCTGGCCTGGTTGCTAGCCGGAACCACAACGAGACAGGCCTGAGTGGCATCTCCTGTGTAGGGTTGCTTAATAAGGATGCATGATTGCTCAAATGCTGCATAGTGGTGCCCATAGGAAGTGAAAATGAAAACAATAATCATCAATATTTGATTTATCTAATTAGTGATTTTTTACTTTTATAAGAACTATTCTCTCATAGTACTTTCATCAGCACTCAAGCCTTGCCCCAAACTGGTTGGGGCCGGCTACATGAATCATTCTTTTCCATTCGCATGGTACTTCACATTTTGAAATCCTTTGCAGGCATAGGGAAGGATACAGGGACAAGGATTACCGGCGGAGAAGTCGCAGTAGAAGTAGGGGAAGATCTGACCGAGACCGGTATCGCGGAAGGGACAGAGATTATCGTCATCGAAGTAGGAGTCGTAGTGGAAGTCCTGGCTATCGCAAAGAACGTGGGAGAGCCAAGGATGAGAGGCGCAGTCGCAGTGGGTCCTATGGAAGGTATAAAGTACTTCCTTCCAATTATCTGACCTGTGCAGTGGTAACCTGTTATCTGATGCCATATTGGTTTCTTTTGGTTGTGCCTCTCCTGCTAGGCGTAGCCCTAGTCCCGGAAGAAGCCTATCCCCACGTAGGACACCTCCTTCAAGAGGTGGAAGTCCTGCTGGAAACAGTAACAAGGAAGGCTCCCCCATTCCGAGAAGTGTTTCTCCCCGTGGCCGAGTTGCTGATTCTCGAACACCATCTCCACGTAACTCTGATGTTGAAGTGAGTCACAAACTGCACTTCTACAATTGCTTGGATCCAGATGTTCGTGGCTAATCTGTTTGCGGCTTTTTTGTAGGAATGAGTGACTGGTTAGTGTGGCGCCACTGGCGCGTCTATCTGCATTGTGGAGAGGAAATAGTCCGACTTTCCTTGTTATGATCATTTTGATGAATGCTAGAACTGACTGGAGGAGTCATATTTTTAAGGTTATTGTTTTTGTTGTTGTATTTGAATTGTCCTTAAATTTATGTTAGTGGTGTTGCACTCTTGTCTATTAATCGTTTGGTCTTGCGCTCTGAAGCACGGACACCTCTCCTAGGTGGAGGTTTGGTGTCCTAAACGGACGAACACCCCGACACCCTCCGGACACCGCCGATCGGTGTCGGGATTTTTTTTTTTTTTAAAATTTTCCGACACCGTGTCGGACACTTCACCGAGGAATGTCGGACACGGCAATCGGCAGTGTCAGAACGTTTGGGGCCAATTTTAGATTTATTGAACTATTACCGTCTTCTTCCTTCTCACCTCACGGCTGTCTTCTTCTCTCTCACCTCGAGTCTGCTGTCTGCCGACCACGTCAAGGCTGTCGCCTGTGTCGCCGGTGTTGCAGGAGCTGTCGCCGGTGTTGCCGGAGCTCTGTCGACGAAGATCCGAAGCCGAAGCCAACGGATCTGACGGCTACAGTCGCCGAAGGAAGATAAGTCAGCTGCTGTCGCCGTTGCCAGAGTCTCACCGTCGTCGCCAGAGTCTCGCTGGAGGTCCTCCGCCGCTGACCCGCAGGTCTCTTTCTTCTCTTATCCTCATCTCGTCTCCTGTTCTGGTCCTCTCCTCTTTCTTTTCTTTCCTGAGAAGTGAGAACAGTCCTCTCGGTTCTCTCTTTTCTTTTTTTCCTTTTCTCCCTTTGTGGTCACTCCTCTCGTTTCTTTCCTGTTATTTTTTCTTTTCACCCTTTGTCCTCTTGTTTCTTTCTTTTCTTTTCTTTCCTTTTTTTTCTTTTCTCCCTTTGTCGTTGCATTTCCAGTACATTGGACTAAATAAATATTGACCAAATAAATTATGACTTGTATTTAAATTCTTTATTTTGACAGCTTTTTATTATTGTTTGTTATTTTAGATTGTAGAATATATTTGATATATATATATATATATATATATATATATATATATATTAAAAAATAGCGGTGTCCTGCGGTGTCCAAAATCTGATTTTTTGGAAATTGCGGTGTCCGGTGTCGGTGTCGGACAGTGTCCGTGTCCGTGCTACCTAGGTCTTGCGGAAAGATTTTCGGCATTTTTTCGGTGGAATCCTGTTCTGTTGGCATCTTGTTTTTCGACTATTGTTGCGCATGCATCTTCAATTGATTTGGAAAGCTGAAATTTTTATATGTTATGGACCATGTTTTGGTGACTTCTAGTTGTGTGGCGGGAGAGTTAAAGTAGCTGACTGGCGAGATGATGCAGCAGCTGTTGATGCTGTTTTTGCTTTGCAGTTGGTTGATGTCATATTCTTGCTGGTTGCAAACTACAATGTGTTACTATTTATCTCTGACGATGTTGTGCTTGGTAAGAGTTAAAGCTATCGTGCTACTGAAGTCTAATTGGAACTTGAGTTTTGGTCTGACCATTATCACTATGTCTTGCTAACTTCACATTTTGGGTCCGGAAAGGAGTTTTAGTAGCTGTGATGACCCTTTAGATGGTTGGAGTCCGCATGCCTTTACTTGCGGCTGATGCAGTTATCTGCAGCAACGGATTTGATTCCAAGAATGAAACCTGCTGTGCTTGAATGGAGATTGTTAAGATGAGTTCGCGTGATGGGACGTTGGCGGTCACATAAGTTTCATTATCTTTTCGTCTTTGGTTAGACTTCATCCGATCTTGTCCTAGGTTGCTAACTTTTGTTGTAGCATGTGGTGAAACATTCTAGTACTTGCAATTATCAATATAGCTTAAGCTAATACTAGTTGCATGACGTTACAGCACATGAGATCGCGGCTGTAGCTGTAGCTGTAGCTGTGAAGCGATAGCTGATATCATCGTACATCGGTTGTTGCTGCACTTCATGCTGATAGTTATTGAATCTGGTCCCCTCCCCTTTCCTGTTTGATGATTGAGGCTTGATCCTGTAGCTGTGTGGCAGCTGGCCCCTTCGTAGATGAGCTTTGTCTCTTGCTGTCCACTTATATCTTGCAGAGGTTGATTCACAAATTTGCAATATGATTTATGGCTTTCTTACAGAGCTAGATTGTGGCACTTTGATAAATGCATGTGATCTGTCTTTTTTGACACAAGTCACCACTTATTGTCTCATGGTCAGTAATTCTTTTCACTTTCGTTAATTTGATAATAGTTGACGTGTGGATGCCTTCTCGTTTCATGCCTTCTTTGTGACATTGCTCAAGTTTGAGATATTCTTTGCACATCATTTTCACCTTCGGTAGCTGGAGTCTTCTACCTGGTTCTGTTTTCTATGCAATGCTCTCTGCTAGCATACCCCAGTAGGGTGATCTGTGCAACGAGATATGTACATTTCATCCCATGAGGCTGGAGGTTGCTTGGCTCATTTGCAATGAGAGCAAGATTTGAATAAGGTTTTGGTTTTTTTTTTTTTTTTTTTAAGCTTAATACATTAATGTATTACTTGTGGATGCAGCATTGTCAGATTCCTCAGACTTGATAATGTGACGATTTTCATATTTCAGTTTTTTTACGGGGCTTATTTGAACTAAGAGTTTGCACTTTTGACGATTTTGCTGAAAATTGAGTGAGGGTTTGATGATAATATAGGCGGTGATGCCGGTTGCCTTGTATGTGCTGCGAGATACCTTGCTCGTGTTATTGGCTTTTCTTGTCTATTTTCATGTCTTTGTCCCCCTCTTTTGAGGTCTCCTTGAATTTAATGAAACGCACGACGTGCAACTGCTGTCGGAGTTTAAAAAGTTCAAGTGTCATGTTCGTAAGGAATCTCGCTGCCTTCCACTTTGCTCACTGAGCTTATCACGAATTGATGCAGTGTTGAGTTTCAATATTCGGTATGCACGATTGCTTATTTTGGCATCCTTGGCATGTTCCTTGGACTGGGGGGCTCTTGAGGTGGGTTCATTGGCAAAGCAGTTGGTGCTTCTCTTCCCGACGGAATGAGGCCTTGGGGAACAGTCACACTATGCCATAGAGATGATGGCTCTTCTTGTAGCTTTGTTTATTGGTTCGAGTTGCGGCTGCTGCTTAAGCATATTGTATTCACTCGGTTCACCCCTACCAGATGATCAAAGATGATTATAGGTGTTGATTTCAACGGTTATATATTACGTGTTTGAAGTCACTTTGGTTCGTATTAGAATTTTGTTTTTTATATTATGTTTTTTGGGTACAATTTGTATGGCCTCAAGGTTAGATCTTAATGGTTGTTTGATAAAACTGAAAATTTAAGTATTAAAAACCTAAATGCAAGTGTACGAAACTTAAACCTCAAGCGGCTAGATTCTTATCACCGAAGAGTCTTTTATTTCACAATTTTTTTGTTGTTGAAGAATTACACGTGTATGCCTTTTATAATTTTCTTTATTGCCAAAAGTATTTCGTTGTGTTGGTGGTTGTGGCTGTGGCGAAGATGTGTTGATAATTGTGGTGGCTCGTGGCGGCGTCGTCTTGATAATTGTGGTGGCTATGTGGTGGCAATTGGATGTGGAGATAGTTTTGTCAGATGTGGATGAGGCGGTGGCAGCGATGATGTGGTGGAGGTGGTGGTGTCCTTATGGTGGTTACTGGTTAGTGGTGGCCATGGTGGTGAGGTGATGGTATTGTCGACGCCTAAGTGGTGGTAATTGTGGTGGTGGTGACAAAATGATGGACATCATGTTAGTGGTGGAGGTTCAAGTGTGGTAGAAGTGTAGGTCTACTTAGATGGTAGGTCTTGGTATATGTTGTACCCTATTCATCAAGGTATATAGTTCTTTGAATGACTAGAAAAAGAAACGAAAAAAAGGGAGAGTAAGTATTATTAAATGATACAAGGTTATTAAATGTACTTAATAATGGACAGTAAAAAAAAAGGTCGTGGTTGAAGTTGTTTTTGTCGGCAAATTAATTGTGACATTGATTTTGTTCAACAACTTATGAGCATAATACTTACAATTAAGTGATATCACCCTAGCTTAAAATTTTTGGTAGGAGTTAAATTTTTTGAAATGATACATGGTCAGGTGTTATTAATGCACTTAAAAAAATGGACATTTAAGTTCATGTGTTTTACCTGTTTGATACAAGGTTAAGTTTTGATAGTGAAGGTTTCGAACCTTTACAATCAGATGGCCATTGAAAGTGATCAAAATAGCAAAAGACTTTTGACGTGAAGACTTCAGTAGACGACCCGGACTTTTCCTAAGTCCTCAGTTTTACGGATTTTCATTATAACCACAAGTAGTTTGGGATAAGGAGGATGTTATGTTTTACGGATTTTCATTATAACCACAAGTAGTTTGGGATAAGGAGGATGATAACATGTATATAAAAGCCGCACTTGCAGCATGGCGATATATCACAGAAACATAGTAGTAACATGGGTTCTCTAACCTCTGGAAATGGCTTCCTCTTTGTACCCCTAGTCCTATTTTTCATAACCCTCACTCCACCCCAAGTTGCTTCTGCTTCTGCGGAAGAAGTTGCAGCCCTCCTCAAATGGAAAGCCAGCCTTGAAAACAACTCTAGGCTAACTTTGTGGTCTCTTCCCAATAATGCCAACAACTCTTCTACTCCTTGCACATGGTATGGAGTTTCATGCAATGCTGATGGGAGCGTAATCAGATTGAACCTGACATTGTCAGGCATAACAGGTACGCTTTATGGCCTCTCGTTCTCATCGTTTCCAAATCTTGCAGCTATCGACTGCAGCGTGAACAATATTTCTGGTATTATCCCACCTCAAATTGGTCACATCTCCAAACTCACTTATCTTAACTTGTCTACTAATCAATTCTCGGGAACTATCCCACCAGAAATCCGGTTTCTAACAAATCTTGAGCACCTCGACCTTGGAGAAAATCAGTTAAGTGGCTCGATTCCCAAAGAAATAGGCCAGCTAAGATCTCTTTCTGAACTTGACTTGTATACCAATCATCTGGAGGGTCCAATTCCTTCTTCCTTGGGCAGTTTGAGCAACCTGACTCGTTTGGATCTTTACGATAATCAACTTACTGGTCCCATCCCTCCAGAAATCTGGTTTCTAACAAATCTTGAGCACCTCGGCCTTTTTGCAAATCAGTTAAATGGCTCGATTCCCAAAGAAATAGGCCAGCTAAGATCTCTTTTTGAACTTGCCTTGTATACCAATCATCTGGAGGGTCCAATTCCTGCTTCCTTGGGCAGTTTGAGCAACCTGATTCAATTGTATCTTGACGATAATCAACTTATTGGTCCCATCCCTCAAGAAATCCGATTTCTAACAAATCTTGAGCACCTTGGCCTTGTAAAAAATCAGTTAAATGGCTCGATTCCCAAAGAAATAGGCCAGCTAAGATCTCTTTCTGAACTTGGCTTGTATACCAATCATCTGGAGGGTCCAATTCCCGCTTCCTTGGGCAGTTTGAGCAACCTGACTCGTTTGTCTCTTGACGATAATCAACTTACTGGTCCCATCCCTCAAGAAATCTGGTTTCTAACAAATCTTCAGCACCTCAGCCTTGTAAAAAATCAGTTGAATGGCTCGATTCCCAAAGAAATAGGCCAGCTAAGATCTCTTTCTGAACTTGGCTTGTATACCAATCATTTGGAGGGTCCAATTCCTGCTTCCTTGGGCAGTTTGATCAACCTGACTCGTTTGTCTCTTGATGATAATCAACTTACTGGTCTCATCCCTCCAGAAATGGGAAATCTCATCAACCTTGTTGAAGTCGGTATATCCGTTAACCTTCTATCTGGTCCTATCCCCCATGAAATAGGAAAGTTGAAATCACTCAAAAGGCTAGGCCTCGGTGACAACAAACTTTCTGGTTCAATCCCAGCATCATTAGGTAATCTGAGCTCTCTAAGTTTTCTATATCTCAGTAACAATTCACTTTCTGGTCCCATTCCTAAAGAGCTAGCAAACTTGAAGTCTCTCATTGAGCTAGGACTGAGCGCAAATCAACTTTCAGGTCCCATACCGGAAGAACTAGGATATCTGACATTACTAAGTGTGCTCGGAATGGACAAAAACCAAATTTCCGGCCATTTGCCCGAGCGAATTTGCCAAGGTGGAAAGCTTAAAAATTTTACCGTAAGCAACAACCGACTCACTGGTCCAATCCCCAAAAGCTTGAGAAATTGCTCAAGCTTAAAAAGACTCCGCTTAGACAGAAACCAGCTCACCGGAAATGTATCTGAGAGTTTTGGTGTCTATCAAAACTTATATTTCGTGAGTCTACACGACAACAATTTTTACGGGGAACTCTCTGAGAACTGGAGTAAATGCAAACGGTTAGCAGCGCTGCATATTGCGAGGAACAATATTAGCGGTAGCATTCCACCAGAGTTTGGGAATTCTGCCCAGCTACATGAACTTGATCTTTCTTCAAATCATATAGTTAGGGAGATTCCAAAGGAATTTGGCAACTTGACTCACTTGCTGAAGCTGGATCTGAGTAATAACCAACTTTCTGGTAGCATTCCTCAAGAACTCGGATCACTGGCTGAGTTGTCTTACCTTGATCTTTCAGCAAACAGATTGAGTGGGGTAATACCAGCGACTCTTGGGAATAGTTTACAGTTATTCCAGTTGAACTTGAGCAGTAACAACATCAGTGAAGAAATTCCAATTCAAATATGTAACTTATTTCACCTGACCTTGCTCGATCTGAGTCATAATGAGCTAAGAGGGGAGATTCCGCCAGCAATCAGCAAAATGCAGAGCTTGGAGAGGCTGAATCTTTCCCACAATGAGCTCTCTGGTGGCATCCCAAAGACACTTGAAACCATGGCTTTGTTGTATATTGACATATCCTATAATCAGTTGCAGGGTCCCATCCCAAACTGTGTAGCCTTTATGAATGCTTCCATAGAAACATTACAAGGAAACAAAGATTTGTGTGGCAACGTTACAGGATTTAGACCTTGCAAAAACCCTTCGGCAGTGAACAAACATACTCCGAAGAAGAGCCACAAGCTTGTGCTTATGATCTCGATCCTTCTTTTGGGATCAGTTTTACTTCTTTGTGCATTTATTGCCCTCTTCATCACTTATGACCGAAGGAAGAGGAAACCTGAGGTTGAACACAGGGACGTACATGTCGAAAATGTATTCTCAATATCAGCTTTTGATGGGAGAGCAATGTTTGACGAAATTGTAAAAGCCACAAATGATTTCGATGCCACTTATTGCATTGGAAATGGAGGATTTGGAAATGTTTACAAAGCAAAGCTACGATCACTTGGTATAGTAGCCGTGAAGAAGCTTCACTCGTTACCTGAGATGGCTGGTGGTGAAGGTTTTATAAATGAGGTAAGGGCATTGACTGAAATAAGGCATCGAAACATTGTGAAACTTCATGGATTTTGTTCACATACTCGACACTCGTTTTTGGTTTATGAGTACCTCGAAAGGGGAAGTTTGGCCACAATCTTGAGTAAAGATGAAGAAGCTACGGAATTGGATTGGCCTAAGAGGGTGAATATAATCAAAGGTGTTGCTCATGCTTTGTCTTACATGCATCATGACTGCTCACAGCCAATTGTTCATCGAGACATATCAAGCAAGAATGTGTTGCTTGATTCTGAGTACGAGGCTTGTGTTTCAGATTTTGGCACTGCTAAGCTTTTAAAGTTAGATTCCTCCAACTGGAGTGCAGTTGCTGGCACATATGGTTATGTAGCACCAGGTAATAGACTTTCTCCAGTTTTTCTAACCATCTTAAAGTGACGTAGAATTAGAGCATAACGTCATGAAATATTTGTTTCTCTATTTGCAGAGTTTGCCTACACAATGAAGGTGACTGAAAAGTGCGACGTGTATAGCTTTGGGGTGTTAGCAATAGAAGTTATCAAAGGAAGGCATCCAGGTGATATCATTTCTTCTGTGACATCTTCATCAGAGAAGTTCCAGCTAAAGGATTTAGCAGACCAACGCCTTCCTTCTCTTTCACCCAAAGTTGAGGAGGTAGTGAAATCCATTATAGAACTGGCAATATCATGTTTGCATGCCAATCCACAATCAAGACCAACAATGCGTGATGTCTCTCACCTGTTATTGACCAAGACAACACCTTCTTAGAAGCGTAATTTGGTGCATCATATTATAAGTTAAGCAAGGAAACTGTCTTAAGATGTGATGAATGCTGGTTTACATGGATTTTTTGCTCTTGTAAATTTATTTGAGTGGTCGTGTACAGTATCTTATCTGTTAGTTTGGATTAGTCAAACAATAATAACTGAAAAGTTTGGATCAGTGAAATGATGGCTATAGGGTATTTTTAAATTGCGAATTTTCATTCTTCTACCATTATTGAACAAGCCAAAATCTAAGAATTCCTTTTAGGGTACAATATTAAGTCAAATGGTAATAACTGAAAACCTTGGATCAGTCAAATGATGGCTAAAGTGTATCTTTAAATTGTGAATTTTCTAATCTTGGATTGTACTGTATTATTATTGAACAAGTAAAAAATCTAAGAATTCCTTTTATGTTAGAATTTTTATCTCAGTGGATTAAGAAGAGGCTTAATCCTGGCAATTTGATAGAAGCGTGACAACGTAGGTAGGATATAAAATCTTCTAATTGAACAACACATTCCTAGTAATTTTTCGCTGCTACATGGCATCTGTCGTGAAACTTAATTTTCACCAACCAGCATTTATGTGCAAGTAGTTTTACAGTATTCTAGAATTAGGTGACACACAATTCAGAAGCAAGGAGTACAAATTAGTATATCAGTACTACACTTCTGATGCATATGCAGCTGATTAAATGCACAAGAACCCAAAAAGAAGATGCTGATAGAAAAACTAGCATGAAACCGTACCTTACTTCTAAGAAATAAGTGCCAATGCAGACATATAACCTAGTACTATTTGATCAAGATTCCGATAACTATAATTGTGACTTAGGTAAGAAAGCCACGGCATAGGATTGTAATGTTTCCTTGATTTATCACAGGTTAAACAAAAGGGCTGATGCTGCCAATTCAATCAAAATACAACATGGGAGATATAAGATAGTTCATATGTGATATAACTCAAATATAACTCCCAATAATTGGGAAATACCCGGCAATTCCAGTTAAACTGGGAGATCAATGATTATCTTATTAGGGATTATGACGTAATCCTCGAGGATCCTAACGAGATCCTAACATATGTGGCCCATGGCCCAGTCCTACTAGGAGTCTTCTCCTATAGCTCTATAAAGGGGTCTACCCCTCCAGGTATGAAACAACTACACAATTCATGCTTTTTCAGAGTTATTATTCTGTAGATGTGCTCTGACTTAAGCATCGGAGAGTTCTCCGCCGGGAACCCCACCCGGCGGTCACTTGTTTCTGTCTTGCAGGTCATCGGTTCGGGCTCGGGTTCCGAATTTATGCGGAACATATTTTTAGCAGCAACAGATTGACGCCATCCGTGGGACCCGCCAGCCTAACCGAAGACCTCAAGAAAATTCAATAGTTGTATCCCAAACTACCGACGACAACGTGTCGGAACCACTGACAGAGTCGCCCCCGTCACAGGCTTTTAGATTGAATTATTGTCAAAGGCAAAAAGAAAACAAAAACATTGTTCAAAGAGAGTTCATGAGTCCGACAAACGTATTACAGGAAAGTGCCGCTGGCAGCCATATGGCAGAGCCACCAACGGCACGGCTTCTCCATCAAAAAGAGAACCATGAAGAAGCCATGCCACAGCGCCGTCGCACAATGGGTCGAAACCCTACCGACGGTGTCGAGCATAATTAGGCCACCCACCACCGTGGGCCTCCCCTTCTTTGACGGAGCCACCTCGGCGCCGTTCTTTGGATCAACTCCGCAGCGTCACCATGACAAAAGACAACGCCGCACCAGTAGAGATCACTGCCAAGCTGCAAAGTCATCGCCAAGCGATGCAACCACCATAACCGACGGTAGCCGCATCTACAACGCCGCCCAAACCCAAACGGCATAAGTGCCGTAACCACCGGCAGGCCGCCATCGTAGAGGGTCAAAACCCTAACCGATCGCCGCTGCGCCTTGGCGTCACAAACAAAAGCTGGGCAAAAAATCACCGCCGCCGGCGTTAGGCGGCCCCATCTCGCCGTCCACAAACACGACAGGTCCTGCTGGAAAACGCTGGCGCTGCACCGTCATCGTGGCTTGTCTGTTACCATTGCTATCTTCTTCTGATTCGTACCACCATGCGACCACCAGGAACAACGTTGCTCAACGGAGGATGAACCGCCGCCACGAGGAGCTCCAGGCAGATTTGCGCCAGCCGTCCTTGCTCCAGATCTACGGCCATCAACATCGGTCGGTAGAAGTGCCACCACCGCAATCTCGGACAAGCACTTGCGATAGGTGGCCGACCGCCACCTGTCTGTCCGGACCGGATCCACTCCACTGCGACCGCGGCAGCCGCATAGCCATCTAAAGTCATGGCTTCCTACTGATTAGCGTCGCCTCTGTTCCAGATCCATCCCGCATGAGCTTCTTTACGGCCACCACTTCACCTTCCATTCGCCGTAGTCGTGTTGGGTGGCGGCGCCAGCGCTGCAGTCATCTTCTCTTGGAAGAGAAGAGGAACGGCAGAATAGAAACAAGGTGCATTCCTTCTTAATTCTGCATTCCACCCTGTAAAAAAGATTATTTATGTTCTAGACCCGTGTGGTCTTATTTATTCATCATATGCCCCAGCTTTTAAGTGCATTCGATTTCTTGCCTATGAAAGCTTGATATTGATATTTAAAGACCCTAAGGGTCTCATTTATGTGACTTAGGCCACTTATATTTTAAAACATTAAGTTTTTAACCCGATAAAATGGCCTATTTAAATTCAAGACCTAACCGGGTCTCATTTATTCCACTTATGCCGCATATTATTTAAATGCGTGCACATTTTATTGGGTATTCGTCCTTAAAAATAAAGCAACTACAATTTTTAGTGCTAGCAAGCCTTCCAAAGGCCGCATTTTGTGCACTTTCAATGCCTAGACCTATTTAATTTTTGTCTAGCATTGTGCAGTTATGTTCGTTGACACAAGCACGTCACAAAGTCGAGGCTTCCAACTGCTTTGATGTTTTAAGCTCACCTGCAACATGCAGTGCAACGCACCCCTATCGGCTAACCGACAAAACCCTAATGGGGCCGTGGTGACTAAAACACCGCTATTAATTCTGTGTTAAAAACGTAGTTGCATTTTTATATGCTTTATTGCTTCATAAGCTGTTTTTTCAGTCACGTACTTTTATTTCTTGCAAGGGTTTAAACTACACTTGCGAGCATTAACAATGAGTATAAATCGCTTCGTAAAGCGAGGAACAAATTCACGGCACCTTGCGACTAAAAGTCACGCCTAGGGTTTCCGCTGCAGCATCTTGCCTACTCGACATTTCTTATTATCTTGTGATCTATCCGGTCATACAGTGACCGACTATGAACGGTCAAACATTCACATCAGCGCATGCTACCAATGCAACTGGTGAATCAGAGCACTTCGACAATAGCATCGCTAATATGTCTGGTACAACTGCAAGCTCGAGCTATGCAATCAATAGATCGGATTTAGTAGCCTCTCAGTATATTGTGAAATCTTGCTCAGATGGACTCCGCGTCTTTATATGCTCGTCCAGTCAAGCAGATGGATTACGGTCTTCTATATTACTCGTACAGGTCTTCTTGTTACCGGGTCCTACATATAGGCTAAAAAGCTGTCTTTATATATCCACGTCTTCTCAAAGACTGGGGGGCTTTATATTTTATGAGATCATTCCTATACAGGCTTAATGTCTTATGTCTTATCAGACAGAAAGGTTCGCCACAGCGACCATATTACGGGCTCCATGACCCGCGGCTTCTTATTTAGCACCGCGGCAACAAGGACGAGAAACCCCCGAGGGCGCATACGACGAGAATTCTAAGTTTCGTCAAACCCCCAAAGGCGCGTACAACGAGGACTCTAAAGTTTTGTTAAACCCCCGAGGGTGTGTACGACGAGAACTCCAAGTTCCGTAAAACCCCCAAGGGCGCGTACAATGAGGACTCTAAAGTTTCGTTAAACCCCCGAGGGCGCGTATGACGAGAACTCCAAGTTCCGTTAAACCCCCGAGGGCGCGTACGATGAGAACTCTTATGTTCCGTCAAACCCTCGAGGGTAATTGCATGAGCTCCGGCTCCATCCGCCGCCGAGGGCGTGTACGACAAGAATTCTTAAATTCCGTCAAAACCTCGAGGGTAATTGCATGAATTCCGGCTCCATCCACCCCCGATGGCGTGTATGACGAGAATTCTTAAATTCCGTCAAACCCTCGAGGGTAATTGCATGAGCTCCAGCTCCATCCGCCCCCGAGGGCGTGTATGACGAGAATTCTTAAATTCCGTCAAACCCTCGAGGGTGGTTGCATGAGCTCCGCACTCCATCCGCCTCTGAGGGCGTGTACGACGAGAACTCTTAAGTTCCGTCAAACCCTCAAAGGTAATTACATGAGCTCCGCGTTCCCCCAGTCCTCTAGGGCGGTCCCTCGAGGGACGAACACCCCCAAGGGTGATAGAATAGAGCTCGAGTTCTAGCCGAACGGTTTAGCTACAGTTCTAACCTTTGAAACGGTAAAGGACTATGGGACTTCATCCCCCCACCATTCTTTGTCAATTCAAAACCCAGCCAAGCGTGAGTGCGAGGCTTCTTTGCCAGCTCTTAGCTGATGATAAGAGTTCGCGACAAAGTAAAACGCAAGCATGATGTGGTCGGCTCGAGCTCAAGAACACACACTTGCACAAAATGAACAACCTCCAAAGGAGAGGTGACCCCTCGAGGGGACATTCAAACACTTAGCACATGCAACAACTTGCATGCATAGCTTTGTGTCCTCTCCCGAGAGAGGCTACCATGGGGCACAACCCCTAAAGGATCTCGAGATCCCATGATTCGTCTTTCTAAAGATGATTCCGAATAGCCTACTCAGGCGACATTCTAAGACTTAGCTCTCGAGAGCTAGGGTTCTAACGCCCTACTTAGGCAAAGTTCTAAGGCTTAAGCTCCCGCTTAGGTCAGAGCACATGGAAGAGAGAAATATTGTTACCCCTACAAGTGGATGAGAATCACTTACAAATCTGACGCGTGTCTCGAGACACCAGGTATAAACTTTCTCAGCCAAACATTTTCGCTAAAGAAGTGGGGGGCTTATGATATAACTCAAATATAACTCCCAATAATTGGGGAATACCCGGCAATCCCAGTCAAACTGGAAGATCAATGATTATCTTATTAGGAATTATGACGTGATCCTCGAGGATCCTAACGCGATCCTAGCACATCTGGCTCACGGCCCAGTCCTGCTAGGAGTCTTCTCCTACAGCTATATAAAGGGGTCTACCTCTCCAGGTATAAGACAACTACACAATTCATGCTTTTTCAGAGTTACTATTCTGTAGCTGTGCTCTGACTTAAGCATCGGAGAGTTCTCCGCCGGGAACCCCACCCGGCGGTCACTCATTTTTTGTCTTGCAGGTCATCGGTCTAGGCTCGGGTTCCGCAATGTACGCAGAGAATGTTTTTAGCAGCAACAATTTGTATTCATTTCAACCCCCACGACCACACTAACCCCCTTATTTAGCTCCTTAACACTTAATTGTCACCAATATAATGCTACTTAATAAAATAATCCCCCATTAATTAATCAAACTCGATGTTAGATTAATCTCCGGTATTTTCCGGGGTATCACAACAACCCATACGAAAACTCTCTTTTTTGTAAATTTGAGACAAAAAGAGTATTTTGTTGTTTATATGTATCTTACATTATGTTCCTTTCGTCTCATTTTTTATTCAAAAGATACTTGTCACTTTCAAATTTTCTAAAAGCTAGTCCACAGCCTAGACCTAGAGATACATTAACGATAAATCGACAAAAATAATGGAGGCCAAAAATGGTGCCTGGATCTTGTGCCACTCCGCCCCATCAGAAGTTCGCCACATTCTGCTACGTTCAATCGGTCATACCCAACCTCCTGTCCCTTTTTTTTTAAAGTATTAGAAATGCAATTTATGGTCCGTTGGTTAAGGGATTCGGATTTGGGATTTTGAGATTATTCCTCAAGACCCTTTGCAATTCATCTGCCAATCGCATTCCAATCGTAATGACAAAATAAACGCACGCATGTAGGTGTGCTACGTGCAACAAGTTTTTAGAAACTCAATTTTTAACGTTTTGTCTGTTCAAACTTATTCAACGTGAAATCGAATTGCATAATCTCATTGATACATTCAGATTTGAAAAATTTTAATTTTAGTTTTTTTTTTCAAACGGAATATATTAGTCAGTCGCAGAGTGTTAATTTGTCATTCTATTTGTTGTTTTCAAGTATTAAAAATTTGGGAGGACACGTTCTTTCCAATGGAAAATAAGATTATGTCGTTCTTTTTGCAAGTTTTATTATTACATGCTTCTATATCTTTTCACAATTTTTAAAAGAATCTTAGTTGTACATCTCAGTTTAGTTCGTATAGAATCGTTGACACATGAAAGCCGTGTTAGAGTTGTGGTTGAAGAATGTTGATAATTTGCTAATGGTTGATGTGTGAATGCCTTCTCGTTTCATTTTTCTTAGTGATATCGGAATGACATTACCCAAGTTTGAGATGAGATTAGTACATTTCATCCCATCAGGCCGGAGGTTGTTTGGCTCATTTGCAAAGAATTAGGTTTTGTTTTTTTTACTAGCTTAATACATTAATATATTACTTGTGGATGCAACAATGTTTGATTCCTCGAATGTGATATTTTTCATATTTCAGTTTTATCACGGGGCTTATTTGAACTAAGAGTTCACATTTTTGACGGTTTTGCTAAAATTTGAGTAAAGGTTTGATGATAATATGGGCGCTGACGCCGGTTGTCTCGCATGTATTGCAAAATTAACCTTGCTCCTATAGCGTTGTTGGCTTTTCTTGCTTTTTTATGTCGTCCTCCCCTCTTTGAGGTCTCCATGAATTTAACCAAACCCTTGATGTGCAACTGCTGTCAGAGTTTCAAGATAGAGTTCAAGTGTCATGTTTGCAAGGAATCTCTGAAAAGTCTTCTATTTCACAAATTTATTTATTTTCAGTGAATTAAACATTTGTGTGTGCCTTCTATGATTTTTTTATTGCCAAAACCATTCAGTTATGTTTGTGGTGGTGGCAGTTGTGAAGAGGAGGTGTTAATAATTGTGGTGGCTGGTGGCAATGTGGTGTTGGTAAGTGTAGTGGCTGGTGGCGACATGGTGGCAATTGGATATGGAGATGGTTTTGACGGATGTGAATGTGGTGGCGGCAATTGTGTGATAGAGGTAGTGGTCTCCTTGTGGTGATGACGGTGTTAGTGGTGGCTACAGTGGTGTGGTGGTGGTAACTATGGTGGTGGTGACAAATGGGTTGACATAGAGTTAATGGTAGAGGTCCTGGTGTGGTAGAAGTGTAGGTCCACTCTCATAGTTGGTAGGTCTTGATATATGTTGTACACCGTTCATCAGCATGGTATATATTTCTTTGTTTGACAAAAAAAAAAAGTTGCGGTGGACATGGTCTTGTCAGCAAATTAATTGTTGATTGTGGCGACATTGATTTTGTATAATAACTTGTGACCATCATACTTGACAAATGTGTTTTTCTAATCTCCTCTCGAGAAGTTTTTCTAATTACAAATGCGTTTGAGTCTTGGATGCTTAAAAATCGTTCATGTGAACTAAAGTAAATCAAAGAATGAGTGCCACCTCTACTCATTAGGATTAGGAAAGTACTCTTCAAATGTAAGTAATGCTTGATTTATGTTACAATTAAAGTCGTATTTTTTGCTGGTAAAATAATGTAGACATATGCTGTTATTTGCTTCCTTTGATAAATTATAGAGCTTGTTGAGAACGTGTAGCATAAAATATCATTACCTAATTAAATGTCACATTAAAATTTTTGAAACTCTTCTATGTTGTTTAAATATCATTTTCCATATATGTTTAATTCAAAATGAGCGGGATGAAGTTTTAAAAAAATATGTGCATAGAATTGGTGAATAATGATTGAATTTTGTGTTTTTGAAAAGTTTATATGAAAATGGTATACAAACTAGAACAAATTTAAATCATGAGCTTGAAAATAGAGGAAATGACAACCAAACTAGCCTTATTAATTGTGTTTGCTAAAAGCCCTTAATGAGGATTTTTGGTCGCGCAATCTTTATTTAATCCAAGGGTTGGATATTGTGGATATTGTTGCCACCGTCATTTAAAAAATGTTGCGACCAAATGATCATTCACTACAAGAAAAAACATATTTAGCGACAGGCTTTTAGCGATGGAAGATATTCCATCGCTAAAACATCTTTGAACGACGGATTTTCCCGTCGATAAAAAACCGTCAGTAAAAATATTTAACGATGGAATATTCCGTCGGTCAAAGTATCTGCCAACGGATTATTACAGACGAACTTTTACCGACGGATAGTACCGTAGCTAAATATTTTATAGAATTTTATAATTTTCAATGATTTTTAAAAAATATATAAGCGACGGAAGTATTCTGTCGGTAAAAATTCCGTCGGCGAAATCAGGGCTTTACTGATGGACTCTTACCGACGGCCTAGTCCTGTCGCTAAAAGTCTTATCTAAAATATCAGATTCCCTTTTTCTTTTCTTTCCCTCTCTCTTTCTCTCTTAATTATCTCTCACCGGCGATATTTAATCTGGCGACCTTCACATCTACGGTAACAACCCCCCCCCCCCCCCCCCCCCCGACGCCGCGCCACCTCCGTCTCTGTCATCCACGACAACCCACCTCCCGACGGAATTGAACTTGTCACCGCCACCGCCACTGCCGCGGATTCCTGCCGCCATCAGCTACACCATTGGTATGTCCAGGAGTTTTAGAAGTTACCTTATGCAACAATTTTAGGTTTATGTGAAGTTTGTCTAACAATGTAAATTTTATGCTTGTTTATGCTTGTTTAGTCTTATTTTGTGAAGCTTTTTTTCTGTGAAGTTGAAATTGCAATGTGAATCAGATTCCCGATGAACCCTTTTTCCCAAAGTTGTTTACTTTTGTCTAGACTTAGGTATGCTAATATGGTTTACATGTCATAATCTTGTTCACCCTAAGAGGAAATAGTCCATTTTAGACTTGATTCCATCAATTATTGCCTATATACTTGATAGTGGGTAGAAGCTTTGCTTCTGTAAATCTTACTTTTAGGTTGTCCAAATGAATCAAAGCGACGTTAGGGTTACTAAATATATTTCGGTTCTAACTAGTTTGCTTGGGCACTAACTTTTGCTTGCGAACGGTTATAAAGTCACACTGGTGGATGTGATTATGACCAGCTGGCATGAGCGAGCCTTTGGTAGGTGTGTTTGCTACATAGGCAGCTATAGGGGGGTGTGGGATGTATGTTTGGGTTCCTGGTGAGGCAGTACGAAAAGGGTTAATTTTAAGGCTAGGGTTTAGTCCTCCCCTTTCCCCCTAGCTCAGTGTCATTTCTGGTTTAGTTTGTTGTATGTGGTTGGTTTAGTTTTTAGGAGCGGGTGTAATTTTAGGCTAGTATTTTGTCATCCCCCATCCCCCAACTTAGTGCTTGTGTTTGAGTTTGTTTGGTGGTGGCTGTGAGTTCCCGCTGTCTCGTGTGGCGGCGTGATTTGGTAAAGCGACCTCCTTTATTAGTGAAGGTCATAAGAAAATCCGGTTTCATTGCTTCGTTTTTTTTTTTCAATGTTTTTTTGATTGTGGAATTGACCGATGGAATCTCACTATATGGAATAAAGTATATAGAAAGTGCAAGGAATGCATTTTTTATTGGCTTTCTTTGCTTCACATCTAAAAGGAAAAAGAAATAGATTACGGGCTCTTGCCAATGGGGCTAAATAATGCGTAGCGCTGGTGCCTGTAGTTGCCCTTACACCATATTGATGAATATAGCGAGGTGCAATTCTGGGCCCTAGCCAGTGGAGCTAGTATGCCGAGCGCAACCATCAATATGATTGACGAACATAATTGAAATTTTTTATTAAACAACTTGTCACAAGCCAAACTCATAGTTAGGCCCATTAGCCAGGTATGATAGGCTACATAGGACTATCGGAATCTGGCAAAGGCTCCGGCAAGCCTTACTATTATCCTTCACATAATATGGTACCACACGCTTTACATGTGTCTGGAGGTGTCGGCCACGTGTCCGGTAGGTGTCGGACACGTGTCCGGAGGTGTCGGACACCATACCGACACCCTATATGAGGCGTCTGTGCTTTCTAGGGGATCTGTGATTTAGTTATAATTGTTAGACTTCTTTATATCGATTTTCATTCTTTATATAATTTTTTTAACCGTGCATTAAGCATTTGAGAATTGAGATTGTTGACTGTGCATTGAGAATTGAGATTGTTGACAGAGGATGGGACCCAATTGGATTGAGATATCTGTGATTTAGTTGAATGGCTGGTTGTTAAATTTAGGTTAATTAGGTTAACGCGATACTTTTAGCAACCCCTGGAATCTCATCGTGGCTCCGCCACTGGCTATAATTAACCCTAATTAGTCCTGATTAACCCTAATGGACCCAATTAACCCTAATTTGCTCTAGTTAGCCTAATTAATGTTTTTATTAACCCTAAGAATCCAATGAACCCTAATTATCTGTAATTAGCCCAAATTAGCCCTAACTTTTGTTGGAAACTTTTCTGAGTTCTAAGAGACAAGTACGACCTCTTTACACATAGAAGGCTGGCAAATGTCGCAATAGTGACATCTCAATCCAGATTGCAAGCTATACCGCAATTGCATACTTGGCTAAAGTTAACTTTTTGGTCGTCCTTTTTGAGTGCGTTATAGATGGATGCTGAATATTGAGAAGAGCTTTTACAATTTTCGCTCTTCAGTAGCAAGAATGTCATAGGGTAGACAGCATCACTAGTTCGTCGAGTGAGAGCAAAAACAAGTGGTGACTCGCTCGACGAACTAGCGATAAATTTGGTAGGCATCACTAATTCGTCGAGCGACAGTGAATAGGAGTGGTGACAAATTTGGTAGTGCAAGTGCAAGAGCAAATTATTAAGAATGGCAGGGCTTTCCACTTAAGTACTAATTTAGTGTAACAACTCTTCATGGCAAGGCTAACCCAAAGAAGCAAACCTGCTAACAATGGTGGAATGTTCAAATGCACACTAATGTTACGTTATGAAGACAATTCACTTACCACACGTATGAGGGTCCAATAGCAATCTAATGAGGATGGTTTCAACTGTTTCTATCTCAATATATAACCTTTTAGGCCATGCCCTTGCTACTTGAACTAATAGAAACTCCTAATTGAACCCTAAATTGAACTAATTGAACCCTAAGTTGAAGTAATTGAACCTTAATTAAACCCTAAATTGAATGCCCTAATCGAATCGAACCCTAAATTAAACTAATTGAACCCCTAATTGAACCCTAAATTGAATACCCTAATCCAATCGAACCCTAAATTGAACTAATTGAACCCTAAATTGAATGCCCCAATTCAATCGAACCCTAAATTGAACTAATAGAACCCCCTAATTGAACCCTAAATTGAAGTAATTGAACCTAATTAAACCCTAAATTGAAGTAATTGAACCCTAAATTGAATGCCTTAATCGAATCGAACCCTAATTTAAACTAATCGAACCCTAAATTGAATGCCCTAATCCAACGGAACCCTAAATTGAACTTATTCAACCCCTTAATTGAACCCTAAATTGAATGTTCAACCGACCACTAAATTGAAGTAATTGAACCTTAATTACTTCTATCCTCAATGTCTGTTGCGTTAATTAATGCCCTAACATATCTTTAAATCACTGTTTTTGCAGGCCTCGTATGAACAGCTTAGGGGTCCGAGCAGCAGTCCGAATAGCCATCAGCGTCCACTAGTACGGGTGCGAGTATTGAGGCGTTGAAGCGATGACTGGATACACCGGAGGTCATTAATCGGCCGAAAGACCGCATACGCGGTCTGCCTAGCACGACTGCTCGTGCCGTGATAGGAGCGTCCTCACCCCCTGCTGCCCCTCCATAGACACCGGCTCCTTGGCATCCGTTGGATGACGAGGAGATCCAGCGCATTGCTACGGTGGTGTTGAGGATGATCAGGGAGTAGGATCAGCAGGGTACCGCTGCTGGACATGTCGAGCCGGCCCCGGATCAGCAGGATCCAGATCCGGGACTCGGCAACCCCTGATGAACCCCTTCTCATGCCCAGTCCCAGCTTGTCCCCCCCTGTACTCTTTTCTGCTCCCCTAACCGGCTGTATCCGGTTCCCGGCTTGTACATCATGAGTTTTTTTATAATAAATATTTTTATGATTGATTATATATATTTGTTTGTGTATTGATTATTGTGCGTTGTTGTTGAGAATTGAAATTTTTATTACAGGTCTGGGTAATAGAAAAATAAAAAAAATATTTTAATTTTTTTTTTGACTTTTGGCGACGGATTAATTCTGTCGCTAAAAGTGTTCCTACTATCAGCTTTTTAGCGACGGAATATTCTGTCGCCAAAAATCTTATTTAGCGATGGAATGTTCCGTCCCTAAAACATTTATTCCGTCGCTAATTTCACAAAACAGAAAATAAATTAAAATACGTAAAATATAATTAGCGACAGATATTCCGTCGCTAATTAATAAATAACTCCGTCGCAAAAAGTGCAATATTAGACGATGGATTTGAAAATTCCGTCGCCAAAATTTTAGTAACGGGCTTTTTTATGAGAACCTTTTAGCGACGATAAATTCATCGCTAAAACTTTTAGAGACGGATTTTCCCGTCGCTAAAAGTCTTTTTTCTTGTAGTGATTGCGCACAAATTAACGCCACCATTAGGAGACCTCCACCAGACTGCCACCACCACCCTTTGCCATGCCCCATCACGGTTTCACCACCGTCAGTCCTCACTTTACTCCCATGCCATTCCACACCTTGCATAGCATTGTGAATTGAGCGACAAAAATTGATCAAAATTGGCAAACTGGAAACAATCCTCAATCTTATCACTATCACCACCCTCAGTATTACCACCCAGACCCTTAGCCACCACAACTTGGTATACACAACCACCACCAATATAGCAGCACCGTCAATAAAACCACCACAAATGCTGCCTAACCAATGGTCGCCTAAACCTACAAGATCTACATTGGAAAAGTAAACGTCGAACGCCTGATCTAACAAGGCACGCTAGTATCATGCCTCCTAGATTTATTTACCTTCAGGAAATAGAACAGTTGCCAGTACCGAATTGGGGTAGGTGCACGACTCTTTAAATTTTGAGATCTTCTTGTCTTCTATATCTTTGTGTAGGCTTTTGACTTTAATTTCCTTTTGCTCGGCTTTTTTTACTTTTGAACAATTGCTGGTTTTTCTTTTGCCTCTGAGAAGTTGCTATTTGAATGCAATGAGCACTGTGTTATCAACAATATAATTCTGTATTGTTTGCAATATTGATGTGTAAACACAAGGTCTTCTCATCTTTTCTTTTCTTCTTTTTCTATAAGACCTAATAACTTCTGGTTTTGTAGTCTTTTGGCCAGAGAATCTTTCTAATTGCAGCTCAAATGCAGGTCATTAGTATGCACAAAAAGCATTCCTTCATCCTGATGATATATGCTGCTACTTGCCAATCTTGGTGCTGATTTTTCTCGTGGAAATATCACTCTCTGAAAGATTGTTATGTTTTTTATTTTCATGCAATTTTAATCATGTAAAACTGATGTTTTTCCTTAACAAGGTTTAGTAGGTTTAGTTTGCAATGTCTTATTCTTATTTTTATGCAATTTTAATTATGTAAAAGTGATGTCTTCCCTTTTATGAACAAGGATTAGTAAGTTATCTTTCATGTTTTTTATTTTCATGCAATTTTAGTTATGTAAAAGTGATGTTTTTTTTAACAAGGTTTAGTAGGTTTAGTTTGCAATGCCTTATATATATATATATTTTCAATGCAATTTTAATTATGTAAAAGTGATGTCTTTCCTTTTATGAACAAGGATTAGTAGGTTTAGTGTGCAGTATGTCTTAATTAGTAGTTCTCTTTTTAATTTGTAATAGAATTGGGATACAAAATACCACCTTAATAATAACAGTAATTACATTCGTGAAAAAAAAAAAAAACTTTTTAAATGATTCGGGTCGGGTCTGAGCAACTGACCCGTTTTTGACTCAACCCGTGCCAACCCAATTCATGCTTGACCGATTTTTGACCCAACCCATAATTGACCCATAATTCTTTGACCCAACCCAACCCGCCCATTGCCACCCGTACTAGCGTGGCTTATCAAATGAACATAAACACAATCTGAAATAAAATAACCACCATAAATGGCGCTTGGAGTTCTGATCCTTCTTTCTTAGAGCATCACATCAGACAAAGACAGGTCTTGAAGGTGGGCACTGCATGACTTCGATTTTCCAGAAAACACGCCCTTGAAATTCAGGCTAACATCTGTGGTCCATTTACACTGCTAGAAAGGCACCTTATGTAGCTCTACTTGGCAGCAAAAGGGTCCAATACCATTACGCAGACAACTTTTGTACATAAAAAACAGTCCAATATACCTGGTGTTCTCACAAAATTTTGAAATTCCTCTTTTTTCCTTGTTTGATTTGATCATTGGACAGTGAGTTGCTTGGATATTTGATTACCATCAAATGTAGCTTTTATTTGATCAAGATAGCAAAGACTTCGACTTGAAGACTTCAGTTAAAGGGGTGGACTTCTCCAAAGTCCTCAGGTTGATGCACTAATCACTGCAACCACAGGACTGGTGAAAAGCAGGATGATAACATCTGGATAAAAGCAGCACTTGCATGATGATAACACATCCCAGTCCCAGAAAAATATTAGTAATTTGTTAGTGATGGTTTTTTACACACAAATAGAGGAGTGAATTGATAAAAATGTCAGTAATTTGTTAGTGATAGTTTTTTACACACAAATAGAGGAGTTAATTGATAAAACCTACCTCTACATATAACAAATTTGCAGATTAACTCTTAACAGATCAAAATAATAATTTCTTACCTCAACATATAACATGATTATCAAAAGTTTACATTTTGTTAGACTTACTGAAAAATTAATAATTTAGAATTCGCAAAAAGCTCCATTTATGTAGTGAGGGTATTTTGGTCAAATGGTATTTATCCAATTTCAACGGCTTCCTTTTGTGGATGCCGCCGCCACCATCATCAAAAGAACGGTAAATTGCACACAATCGCCTAAGGTTTACATTATTTTCTCACTTAAAACTCTATGTTTTCAATTTTAGCACATGATACTTAGACCCAAAAATGTCTCTATGTGAAAAAAAAGGTGGACAGGGGTCCACAAGAAGGGGCAAGCATGTCTTTTTTAGACAAACACCCCACTCGCCGGCACCCCCACCACCCCACACCATGCAAACACACAGTTTGCCTTTCCTCTCCCCACCCCCACCCCAAAAAAAACATCAACCAGTGCACACACATTTGCACACCATGGTCCCTAATGTTTCATCCCTAGTCAACCAGTGCGTGCATGCATACACTAAAAACCCAATATCTTTCTCTCTCTTTATTCACACACACACAAACAAAACATGGAGACGGTGCGTGGCTGTTGGAAGGTGAAAGTGGTGTCATTAGGCTTGCGTTTACTAATCGGCGACATTGATTGGTAGTTGCAATGTCAGCGGTGGGTTAGGTAGCGGTGGTGTTGCAATAAGGCCGTGGGTGCGTAGTGATTTGGTGGTGACGATGTGGTGTGGTATGGGGCTAACTGGTGACGATGTGACTGTGGTGGGGGGTGGGGCCATAAGGCTGTCCACCTTTTCTTTCACGAAGAGATGACTTTGGGTCTAACTAGAACCAATTTCTAAACGTTAGTGTGTTATCTGTTGAAATTGAAACCATAAGATTTTAAATGAAAAAACAATATAAACTTTAGAGAAGTTAGTGCAATTTGCCCTCAAAAGAGTGTCACCACTAGATGATCATTGCTCCACCACCAGAAGACTCCATCACCATCATCAGAAGGACGACACCACCACTCTTGTACACGCCTCATCGTTGTAAATTGAGTGACAAAACTTGACCAGAATTTGGAGTGTGGAAACAATCTGTAATCACACCACCACCATTAGTGCTACCACCCAATACCTCAGCCACTACAATCCGTTACCCACAAGCACCACCAATTTGTCAAAATATAGTAGATAAAGAAATTATGGTTCTTACCTTGACTTACCTGGGGTATATTCAAGCATCTAGAATTTCAAGTTTACGTGCTTTATTTGCAAATTTAACCCATACATTTTTATTGCGTAAATATCTTCATTGAATTAAGTGATTTGACCTTCCACTTAATAGAAATATTCTTAGATGCCCAACAGTTTGAAACATTCTAAGGTACCCAATGAGGGTGGTAACTTTATCAGTTCCACCCTTTTACCACACAAAATAATAATAATAATAATAAATGAAAAAAAATTAAGGGGCTATTTGACAAAGTTGTAATTTTTAGTTTTCATTTTCTAAAAAATAGAAACCAAAACTAGTTGTTTTTTTTTTGGGAGAAAAAACAGAGAGATGTTTGGTAAAAACTGTTTTTGTTTTTGAGTTTTCTTTCTACTTTTTTTTTCTTTCCATTTTCCCTTAAATTCTCTTCTTCTCCAACAGAACCTTCAGCCAAGCAACACCTCCATCCAAGCACCACAGCCAAAATCGCACCACCGCCAACCAAGCACCATCACCAAAATCGCACCATCCCCGGTCAACACCACCACCAAAATCGCACCACCGCCAACCAAGCACCATCACCAAAATCGCACCATCCCCGGTCAACACCACCACCAAAATCGCACCACTGCCAATCAACACCACTGCCAAAATCGCACCACTGCCAGTCAACACCACAACCAAAATCACAATCGTGGACGGAGCTGGGCTTCACGATTGTGGACGGAGCTGGTGTGGTCGTTCGTCGCCGCCTTGGAGTCGCTAGCGCTGGCCTTGATGTGTGGTGTGGTGGCGATGGTTGGGCAGGTGAGTTGCGATGCGTAGTGGCATTGGATGGAGCAGATTTGCAACGATGGGATTGTGGAGCAGATCTGCGTCGAGTGGCAACAGTAGTGGGGTGGCGGCGCTGGTCTCAATCTTAGGGTTATTGACGGATGTCATTGGCGGCGGTGTGGTGGCGACAGCTTTGTCGTGTAGTGGAGGTTGGAGATGGATGGTAGCTAGTGGGAGTGATGACATGGCCAAAAAAAAAAAAAAAATTGGGTTCCAAATTACTTCTAGTGAAGTTTGAAGGTGATATCTTAAATAAAAAATCAAAACCGAAAACTCTAAAATAGAGTTTTCAAAAACAGCCCAAAATAGAAAATTGGTTTACATAACTGAAGGGAAAAAAAAATGAAAAATGTGAACCAAAAATTAATATTTTTTTTTCAGTTTCCAAAGTTCGACTAAAAACTCGAAACTTTAATTAAATGGTTTCAAACGCTAATTAAGTAAAACCAACGAGCATCACATCAGACAAAGACATGAGTAAAAAGCATAAATCGGCCAGGTCTTGAAGGTAGACAGGTCATGACCTCCATCTCCCCCTTCCAGAAGACACGCCTTTGAAAGTGAGGCCAACATTTATGGTCCCTTTACACTGCTACAAATGCACCTTATAACCCTTTACTTGGCAGTAAAATGGTCCAATATGCATGGTGCTTTCATAAAGTTTTGGAATTCGTCTTTTTTACTCGTTTGATCATTAAACATTAAAATGCTTAGTTATTTGATGGTAAGGTTTCGATCCTTTACAATTGGCCACTGAAAGTGATCAAAATAGCAAAGACTTTGGCTTGAAGACTTCAGCCGACAAGCCGGACTTTTCCAAAGTCCTCAGTTTTAGCACAAGATAGTTTGGGATGAGCGGGATGATAAAAGCAGCACTGGCTTCATGATAATACATTACAGAAGAATAGTAGTAACATGGGTTTTCTAACCTTAGGAAATGGCTTCTTCTTTGTATCCCTACCCCTATTTTTCATAACCTTCTCTTCACCCCAAGTTGCTTCTGTTTCTTCTGAAGAAGTTGGAGCCCTCCTCAAATGGAAAGCCAGCCTTGAAAACAACTCTAGGCTAACTTTGTGCTCTCTTCCCAATAATGCCAACAATTCTTCTACCCCTTGCACATGGTATGGAGTTTCTTGCAATGCTGATGGGAGAGTAATCAGACTGAACCTAACATCATCAGGCTTAACAGGTACGCTTTACGACCTCTCCTTCTCATCGCTTCCCAATCTTGCACCTATCGACTGCAGCATGAACAATCTTTCTGGTTCTATCCCACCTCAAATTGATTACATTTCCAAACTCACCTATCTTGACTTGTCTACGAATCAATTCTCGGGAATTATCCCACTAGAAATCAGGCTGCTAACAAATCTTGAGACCCTTGACCTTTTTGCAAATCAGTTAAATGGCTCGATTCCCAAAGAAATAGGCCAGCTAAGATCTCTTTCTGAACTTGCCTTGTATACCAATCATCTGGAGAGTCCAATTCCAGCTTCCTTGGGTAGTTTGAGCAACCTGACTCGTTTGTATCTTTACAATAATCAACTTACTGGTCCCATCCCACCAGAAATGGGAAATCTCATCAACCTTGTCGAAGTCGATATATCCATTAACCTTCTATCAGGTCCTATTCCTTCCACATTGGAAAATTTGGGTAATCTTACCGTGTTGCATATGTTCATAAACAACCTATTTGGTCCTATCCCCTAAGAAATAGGAAAGTTGAAATCACTTAAAAGCCTAAGCCTTTATAACAACAAACTTTCTGGTTCAATCCCAATATCATTAGGTAATCTGAGCTCCCTACGCCTTCTATGTCTCTCTAATAATTCACTTTTTGGTCACATCCCCCCAGAATTGGGAAATCTCATCCACCTTGTCGAAGTCTATATATCCATGAACTTTCTATCGGGTCCTATTCCTTCCACATTCGAAAATTTGGGTAATCTTACTCTTTTGGATATGTTCATAAACAACCTATTTGGTCCTATCCCCCAAGAAATAGGAAAGTTGAAATCACTTAAAAGCCTAAGCCTTTAATTATAACAACAAACTTTCTGGTTTAATCCCAGCATCATTAGGTAATCTGAGCTCCCTAAGTCTTCTACTACTCACTAATAATTCACTTTTTGGTCCCTTTCCTGAAGAGCTAGCAAACTTGAAATCTCTCACTATTCTAGTACTGAGCGAAAATCAACTCAATGGCTCGGTTTCTGCTTCACTGGGCAATTTGAGCAATTAAGAAATATCGTTCCTTCGAGATAATCAACTTTCTGGTCACATACCAGAAGAATTGGAATATCTGACATTACTAAGTGTGCTAGAAATGGACACAAACCAATTTTTTGGCCATTTGCCCGAGTGATTTTGCCAAGGTGGAAAGCTTCAAAATTTCACCGCAAGCAACAACCGGCTCACTGGTCCAATCCCCAAAAGCTTGAGAAAATGCTCAAGCTTAAAAAGACTATGCTTAGATGGAAACCAGCTCACTGGAAATGTATCTGAGAACCTTGGTGTCTATCCAAACTTGGATTACGTGATTCTAGACGACAATAAATTTTACGGGGAACTCTCTGAGAACTGGAGTAGGTGCAAACGGTTGACAACGCTGCATATTGCGAGGAACAACATTAGCGGTTGCATTCCACCGGAGTTTGGTAATTCTACCCAACTACATGTACTTGATCTTTCATCAAATCATATAGTTGGGGAGATTCCAAAGGAATTTGGCAACTTGAATCACTTGCTGAGACTGGTTCTTAGTAATAACCAACTTTCTGGTAGTATTCCTCAACAACTCGGATCACTAGCTGAGTTGTCTAAACTTGATCTTTCGGCAAACAGATTCAGTGGGTCAATACCAACAACTCTTGGAAACAATTTGAAGTTATTTGAGTTGAACTTGAGCTGTAACAACATTAGTGGAGAAATTCCAGTCCAGATATGTAACTTATTTCACCTGACCTCGCTCGCTCTGAGTCATAATGAGCTAAGAGGGGAGATACCGTCAGCGATCAGCAAACTGCAGAGCTTGGAGAGGCTGAATCTTTCCCGCAATGAGCTCTTTGGTGGCATCCCAAAGACTTTTGAAGCCATGTCCTTGTCGTCTATCGACATATCCTGCAATGAGTTGCAGGGTCCCATCCCCAACAGTGTAACCTTCATGAATGCTTCCATAGAAACATTACAAGGAAACAAAGATTTGTGTGGCAAAGTTACAGGACTAAAACCTAGCAAAAACCTCTCGGCAGTGAACAAACATAATCCGAAGAAGAGCCACAAACTTGTGCTTATGATCTCGCTCCCTCTTTCGGGATCAGTTTTACTTCTATGTACATTTATTGCCCTCTTCATCACTTATGAACGAAGGAAGAGGAAGCCTGAGGTTGAACAAAGGGATGTACAAGTCGAATATGTATTCTCGATATCAGCTTTTGATGGGAGAGCAATGTACGACGAATTGTAAAAGCCACAAATGATTTTGATGCCACTTATTGCATTGGAAAAGGAGGATTTGGAAATGTTTACAAAGCAAAGCTACAATCACTTGGTATAGTAGCTATGAAGAAGCTTCATTTGTTTTCTGAGATGGCTTATCGCAAAGGTTTTATAGATGAGGTAAGGGCATTGACTGAAATAAGGCATCGAAACATTGTGAAACTTCATGGATTTTGTTCACAAATTCGGCACTCGTTTTGGTTTTTGAGTACCTCGAAAGGGGTAGCTTGGCCACAATCTTGAGTAGAGATGAAGAAGCTAAGGAATTGGATTGGCCTAAAAGGGTGAACGTAATCAAAGGTGTTGCTCATGCTTTGTCTTACATGCATTGTGACTGCTCACTGCCAATTGTTCATCGAGACATATCAAGCATCAATGTGCTGCTTGATTCTGAGTATGAGGCTTACGTTTCAGATTTTGGCACTGCCAAGCTTCTAAAGTTAGACTCTTCCAACTGGAGTGCACTTGCAGGCACATATGGATATGTAGCACCAGGTAATAGACCTTCTCCAGTGTTCCTAACCATCTTAAAGTGACATAGAATTAGCGCATAAGGTCATGAAATATTTTTTTCTCTATCTGCAGAGCTTGCCTACACAATGAAAGTGACTGAAAAGTACGACGTGTATAGCTTTGGGGTGTTAGCACTGGAAGTGATCAAAGGAAAGCATCCAGGTTATATCATTCCTTCTCTGACATCTTCATCAGAGAAGTTACAGCTAAAAGATCTAGTAGACCAACGCCTTCCGCCCCTTTCACCCAAAATTGAGGAAGTAGTGAAATCCATTACTGGCAAGATCATGTTTGCATAACAATCCACAATCAAGACCAAAAATGCACGATGTTTCTCAGCTGTTATCGACCAAGACAACACCTTCACATAAGTTTTATTTGGTGCATCATATTATATGTAAAGCACGGAAACTGTCTGGATATGAATGCTGGTTTAGATGGATTTTTCGCTCTTGTGATGAATGCTGGTTTAGAAGTTTTTGTTTGTTGTATTTAAATTATCCTTAAATTTATGCTGGTGGTGTTGGACTCTGGTTTATTAATCATTTGGTCTTGCGGTAAGACTACTGGCATTTTTTCGGTGGAATCCTTTTATGTTAGCGTCTCGTTTTTTGAGTCTTGTTTGAGTTGATTTGGGCATGCTTGTTCAATTGATTTGGAACGCTGAAACTTTAATATGTTATCGACCATGTTTTGGCGTCTTTTAGTTGTGTTGTGGGAGAGTTAAGGTAGCTGATTGGGGAGATGATGCAGCAGCTGTTGATGCTGTTTTTGCTCTGCAGTTGGTTGATGTCATATTCTTTTGCTGGTTGCAAACTACAACGTGTTACTATTTATCTCTAACGATGTCGTGCTTGATAGGAGTTAAAGCCATAGTGCTACTGAAGTCTAGCTGGAAATTTTGAGTTTTGGTCTGAACATTATCACTATTTCTTGCTAACTTCACATTTTGGGCCCGGAAAGGAGTTTTAGTAGCTGTGATGATGACCTTTAGATGGTTGTGGAGTCCGCATGCCTTAACCTGTGGCTGATGCAGTTATCAGCAGCAACGGATTTGATTCCAATAATGAAACCTGCTTTGCTTGAATGAAGATTGTTAAGATTAGTTCGCATGATGGGACGTTGGCGGTCACATAGGTTTTATTATCTTTTCGTCTTTGGTCAGACTTCACCCGTTATCTTGTCCTAGCCGGTCGCTAACTTTTGTTGTAGAATGTGGTGGAACATTTCATCACTGGTTGTTGCTGCACTTCATGCTGGTGGTTATCGAATCTGGTCCTCTCCCCTTTTGGGTTTGATGATTGAGGCTTGATCTGGTAGCTGTGTGGCAGCTGGCCCCTGTGTAGATGTCAAGATGAGCTCTGTCTCTTGCTGTCCACTTATATCTTGCGGAGGTTGAATAACAGACCCACAATATGGTTTATGGCTTTGCTACAGAGCTAGATTGTGGCATTTTGATATATGCATGTGGTCTGTCTTTTTTGACACAAAGTCTAGTAATGTTTTTGGTTCACCACTAACCACTTAGTGTCTCATGGTCAGTAATTATTTTCACTTTCAGTTCTATATATGTCACCTTCTCTGACATCTTCATCAGAGAAGTTCCAGCTAAAAGATTTAGTAGATCGACGCCTTCCTTCTCTTTCACCCAAAGTTGAGGAGATAGTGAAATCCATTATAGAACTGGCAAGATTATGTTTGGATACCAATCGACAATCAAGACCAACAATGCGCGATGTCTCTCAGCTGTTATCGACCAAGACATCACCTTCTTAGAAGTGTAATTTGGTGCATCATATTAAAGGTTAAGCAAGGAAACGGTCTAAGATGTGATGAATGCTGGTTTACATGGATTTTTTGCTCTTGTAAATTTATTTGAGTAGTCTTGTACAGTATCTTATCTGTAAGTTCGGATTAGTCAAACGATAATAACTGAAAAGTTTGGATCAGTCAAATGATGGCTATAGGGTATTTTTAAATTGCGATTTTCTAATCTTCTTTTATTAGTGAACTAGCCAAAATCTAAGAATTCCTTTTAGGTTACAATATTAAGTCAAATGGTAATAACTGAAAAGCTTGGATCAGTCAAATGATGGCTAAAGGGTATCTTTAAATTGCGAATTTTCTAATCTTGTACTGTACTATTATTGACAAGGCAAAATCTAAGAATTCCTTTTAGGTTACAATTTTTATCTCAGTGGATTAAGAAGAGACTTAATCCTGCCAATTTGATAGAAGCGTGACAATGTAGGGTGTAAAATCTTCTAATTGAACAACACATTCCGAGGAATTTTTTGTTGCTACATGGCATTTTCGTGAAACTTAATGTCGATTAACCAGCATTTATGTGCAAATAGTTTTACAGTATTCTAGAATTAGGTGACACACAATTCAGAAGCAAGGAGGACAAATTAGTATGTCTGTACTGCCCTTCTGATGCATATGCATAAGAACCTAAAAAGAAGATGCTGATAGAAAAACTAGCTTGAAACCATACCTTACTTCTAAGAATAAGTGCCAATGCAGACATATAACCTAGTACTATTTGATCAAGATTCCGATGACTTTAATTGTGACTTAAGGAAAGAAAGCCACAGCTTAGGATTGTATTGGTTCCCTGATTTATCAAAGAGGTTAAACAAAAGGGCTTCATGCTGCCAATTTAATAAAAATACAACATGGGAGATATAAGATGGTTCATCTGTATTGGAATTCATATGTCCTAACAAAGGTGTGGAGAAGCTTGAAAACCCAACTGAGAAACAAGATGAACACAATAATGCTATACGCACAAATGCAGTAATGCTGATAGAGACACTAACATATTTGCAGAGGCAGACATACATGAAAAATGAAGATGACACCAATTCCATAAATGAGTTGGGTTGAAATGGAGTAGCCACACGTCTGCTGGTTGCACTGAAGGGAATGTATGCTGGGTAGATGTTGAGGAGCCTCAGCCAGTGTGAGAGAATCATCACTGCAGGTTGGGTTTGTACAAAGATCAAACTTACTATGAGGTCAGTAATTACTTGAGGCCAGTAACAAAACTTCATATTAATGTGGAGAGTTATTACTTGAGCTTAGCAATTTTTATTTGAGTTTTACAACTGTTATTAGAATTAAAAGTAACAGTGTTAGGCAACAATTATATTAAATGAACAATTGTCTTTGCCGTTGAATGAGTAGGAAGTCTTCACAGGAAATTGGGCCAATCTGGAATTAGAACTCTCATCCTCTAATTTCTTGAATTCTCCTTTTCACACTCATCTTTTTCAATGAACAAAAATTATAACCACAAAGTCTTCATTTGAAAGGATTTTGGCTACTTTGATGGTAGGAATAGCATATAGTTCCTACAGTGATCATTAATTGCCGCTGAATATTGCTAGTAGTATTTGTAAAAATCTGCAGCGACACTACTTAGTAGCTATTTTTTGGACCAATAATGAAAAGACGTGAAACACATTTAATGACCATAATTTGTTGCTATATAGAGTAATTGTAGTCTCTTCCTAAAAATCGGATTACAGCTAAATTTTAACCTTTTATGTTTAGGATGCAATTATTGTGATGGCTAGGAGTAGAAGAACGAAAGTGGCATTGGTGTATTGATTGTGAAGGGATGCAAACTGTGCCCGAGTTCAATGACGCCGTGAATCAAGAGAAATCCATTTTTTGTGTCAGACCCTGCATATTTAAATGCTTATAAAAAAGAAAAGAAAATAAAATAAAATTTGAGAGTTTGGGGACGTAATGGGTATTTTAAAATTCTATTCTTTTAGGAATATAAGTGTATATTTTTAGGTATATGATGACTCACAATATATTCTTAGGAGTAAAAAAAAAAAACTTTAGAGCCTCCAAAGAATTTCAAGGAAGAGATCTTTGGAGATTTTGATCATCACTTTGAAGTAAGGATTCGATTCCATTATTGAATTGAGATTCGTGGTAGGATCCTATGAATTTTGTCTATTGTTAGAACCTAATTGAAATATTTGGGTATGTTAATTTTTAGGACTTTTAATACAATTGGATTAAAAAGATTAAAATTTTGGGTTTAATCGTACAATCGAAGGTAAGAGTTCATAATTTTTGAAATATGAATCAGCATTGGATCGATAAAACCTATGTCTGCGAATATCTCTTTTCCGCGTATGACCTATAATTTTCTTTCAGACATTCATGAATTAAAATCTTGAAAATCGATTTCTCAAGCGTTAATCTGTAAACAGGATTAATGGGTTGTCGTGATTTTTTTTTTTTTTTTCTTGTTACGTTGATTGGTGCAGCGTCAGAATTTGGCCTCCTTTCTGTGCGGTTTGGCTGTTAACCGTTTCCCATAGTGGCTGACTTTTTATTGTTTTTCTGCTGCTTTCCATGTCAATCAACAGCATAATCCACTAATTCTGACTTCGTTGCGCGTGCAAACCAAGCCCTCTTCACGTGGCTCTGTACTGTGTCATCACAGTGTACTCCAATCATTCTACCAATTGAATTAAACATAAGCTGTGTATAAATCTTCATGTTAATGTCGTGCATGTGTTCTTCTAATTCACTGCATGTATCATGCATGCATGTCTGATCATTGTCTTCTTTGATTATCACACATTTTATTCCCATCAAGCTTATTCAAAGATTCTGTCTACATGGGTATTCCAGTAATTTCATTTTCGTATGTGCGTCATACCATTTTTTTTAGCGTATCATTTTTTTTTATTTAATTGCGATTCACTCGTACAAATTTTGATTTGGTTAATTTCAGTATAATTATGCTTGATACAAGTTTCCAATATTATGGGACACTTGAATCGTTTCATAAGTATTTGTAAAATTCTACTACACGAACTTGCATAACTTATGGATGACACTTTTCTTCAATCCATTAGTTTGCATGATCTAGGCAACTTGTTGGTGTCTCGCCTGATTTGTTGAATATAAGTGTTGAAAACTCTGTGAGCCATGTCAAAGTGTACGTGACTTTCTATTTCTGACTTACTCACGTAGATTGGAACTTGGAACTTGGGCTAGCTCAGTGAGATGAGCTAGAGATCGCGATCTTATTTTCTGAACCTTGTCTCACGTGTCAGTGATGGCCTGTGTGACCTTATTCTGAATGGCTTTCTAGTGTCTGTTTCTGTACAAGAATATATTTTTTGACAGTTTAAAATTCTATCTTGGTACGAAAATATATTTTGGCACTTTAAAATTCTATCTCGTATCTATTCCGTTAAAGTTTTGTACCTCAAAATTTGCGTTTTTCAGACTTTTTTTTTTGGTATCCTTTTTGGTTGGTCCGTTGAGCGACCTTATTGGGTTTTTGGCTCACTCCCTTATTGTTTTCCTTTCAGGTGATCAGGAGGTGTGATTGAATTACAGGACTAGCAATGTGACTCAGAGCTAGCGATTTTTATATCAGAGTCAGTATTAATAGTTCAGTTTTGCATTTAGTTTGGTTATGTTTGGAAAGTACAAAGGAAGACTTATGTGGATTTGAATGATTAATTTGAAACTATGTGTAGGAATAATTTGGCGACTTAAATTAATGTTTTAAGTCTATTTGACACGTAATTATGTGACTTGGAGAATTTTTTTTTTTTTAGATGCTCTGAATAATTAGTTTGGGAGACTTATGAAAATTTGGGTTTTCAGTCTTTATTGGTTTGAATTTAACGCTTCAAAATGTTTGGGGCGTTACATTTTGTTCGAGGGTAGTTTTGTTCATTAAAACCAAGCACTCGAGCTTCCTTAGAAGATAAGACACTGTCTTCTCTTCAAAACGAAAATGAAAAGTTTAAACAAAAACATAAGCAAACTTAATGTTGTATCCAATTGTTTAATTCAAACAAACATATAAAACCCATAAAGTGATACAAAAAAGCAAAACAACCCATATGCAAAGTCTCTTTTTTGTGAATATATATATATAAAATCCATGTCCCTGAGTTTATGGTGAAATTACAATCAATGATACTAAGTTTTAAAAGGTAAAGCCGTATTGATCTGTTAAAAAATATATATTTTTGCTTATGTCATCGATACGTAATTTTTTAGATGTCAATATTGCCCTCATTTTAATATACAAGGTATATAAAATATAAAAATTTACAAATCCTAATTTTTCAAATTAGGCTTTCAATCCAAATTCACCCCCACCTCGCTAACTCACTTTTCTCGGCAAGCACTCAGTCTGAAAGTTGGCAAATTGGCTTAGCCTCACCCGCCCTATCCTAGCGCCGACGAATGTCGACCTCCACATTATCCCACCCGTCCAAATGCCTCCACCGCCGTATACATCCTTGGCATCAACATAAACATGCAAATTTCAAAGCCGCCAACATTGGCTGAGTGTGTGTGTGTAGGCCTGTTAACTAGAGGCGTGGTGAGTCCTGTAAGACTGATTGATAGTGATTGTGGTTTCTAGAGGGTGGATTTCAGGCTATGGTGGGCTGATTGGACGTAGTGGTAGGTTGATTAGTTGTGGTGAAAGACTGCTCTGGTGATGGTTGATGGCAACGGCTATCGTGGTGTTGGATTGACACAAACAACAATCTTATCCATCATCTTCTAGATTTAGAACCCCATATTTGCATTTTCATTTGTTGAATCGTGTTGGTTTGCTACAAGTGATTGGAGTGAGAAAGTTGTGATAATTTACTGGGGTGAGAAGGCTGAAGAAAGACGAGAAAGCTGAAGAACAGATAATTGAGGGACTTGATTGTGGCTGTGGTTGTGGCCGATTATGGGTGTGTGTGTGCAGGAGCGTGTCTGTGTATGTGTGTGTTGAAGCTAAAAAAGTGTAAAGGGGTGATGGTGGTGAGGCTATACGGGGAGATGGAGGGACGAGGAATGACATTTGAGGAATTGTGTTCCTATGTGATGGGCATTCTGGTCTTTTCATCTTTAAGTATTATCGTTCAGTCAATGAACACGAGTACTATTATCCCACTTAATGGACACATATGTAATTTTACCCTAATCTCAAGGTCATGGGTGCAATTAAGCATATAATTTTCTTAACTCTCAAAACCTTATGTCATGGGCAATATTTTTTGACCCTGAATAATCATCGTTACAAGAAATGACCACTATACAGAAAGAAACAATATGGATACTGAATGATACTGAAAATCATAAGTGATGATATTTTGAACTTTAGTGTTGCTGCTTGCAGGAAAAAAGTGTCAAAACTCTAAAAACAAAGATAAAAAAAACTTTGGAAAGATCATTGAAAGTTAGTATTACTAAATTTATTGCCTAAGTAGTTCAGTTTTTATATGTGTCCTGCTAAATCTCTTAAATTCACTTGATTCTTGGTTTTAAAGATGCAATATTTAAGCTCCTAAGGCATTTCGTCTTTCAAATTTTGTTATAATCATAACTTCTTCCCGTTAGACACTTTACTTTCGATAATCCTTTTTAGGTTAATTTTAAACTTTTGTTAATATCACTTTACTATAATTCAAATTTCTTCTTAATTTAACTTCCTCGACTTATATATATATGCTATCAAAACATATTACAAGAAATTATCTCTAATTACAATATCAATGTACCTTCTATAACAACTTAAATATTTGTGAAACATGTTTGAGACTAATTACAATATCAATGTACCTACTATAACAAGTTATAATATGAAACAGTCAGGATTCTCTTTAGCGGTAACTTGAGGTGACGAAATAAATAAATATGATAAATAGTAAAAAATATTAGTGATAATTGACGTAAAAAATTCGGGTCTAAAAGTAGGACCATGTTTAATTACCTTTTCATATTTCGAGTATTTGATTAGTAGTTGACAACTGATTTATTGTTATAGTTTAATTATAATAGTCATATTGATTAATTTCAATTGTATTTTTCACCAAGATTCATAATATTTTTAATTCAAATTACTATATAACGTGTAAAGCGTGTGATTCTTACTAGTTTATCACAAAAGTGTCATAGGCACTACTACTAATAGTATAACTACTGCTCTTGCCTTTAACTAAGCGGGTCTAACTATTTCATCAAACAGTTGGTGTGTGTTCGAACCCGGACCTCGGCTCTTCGCTAACCATATCAAACCAATCTCATTAAGATTAACAGTATCTACAACAATTTACAAGATCAGTGCTAAGTTCACATGGCTAACCAAACATGTTTTCCTTCTTATAACAAAAAAAAAAAGAAAAAAGAAAACAGAGAGAAAGAGGGAAAAAAAGGCTTTCACTTAATAGAAAAAGAAGATATTATCGTAGCATTTCATTTCAAAGAAGACCATTCTGTTAGCAGGAGAAAAATGATGAAAGTTAGCAAGAGCAAAAGGAAGAAATCAGAAAAGGAGGGCAAATAGGTACTGAAATGGCAAAATGACAAAAGACAGAGCAAGATTTGAATTTGGTTTTGGTTTTTTTTTAGCTTAATACATTAATGTATTTCCTGTGGATGCAGCATTGTCAGATTCCTCGGACAGGATAACGTGACGATTTTCATATTTCAATTTTTTTACGGTGCTTATTTGAACTAAGAGTTTGCACTTTCGACAATTTTGCTGAAAATTGAGCGAGGGCTTGATGATAATATAGGCGGTGATGCCGGTTGCCCTGTATGTACTGCGAGATACCTTGCTCTTGTATTGTTGGCTTTTCTCGTTTATTTTCATGTCTTCGTCTCCTCCGAGGTCTCTTTGAATTTAATTAAAGGCTCGATGTGCAACTGCTGTCGGAGTTTCAAGATTTCGAGTGCATGTTCGCAAGCAATCTTGCCGCGTTCCACTTTTCTCCCTGAGCTTATCACCAATTGATGCAGTGTGAGTTTCGATTTTCGGTATGCACAATTGCATATGTTGGCATCCTTGACATGTTCCTTGGACTGGGTAACTCTTGAGGTGGGTTGATTGGCAAAGCAGTTGGGATAGGTTTGGTGCTCTCTTCCTAATGGAATGAGGCCTTGGAACACTATGCCATTGAGACGATGGCTCTTCTTGTAGCTTTGTTTATAGGTTCGAGTCGAGGCATGCTGCTTCAGCATATTGTACTCACTCGGTTCATGGCCTACCAGTGATCAAAGATGAATATAGGTGTTGATTTCACCGATTATATATTACGTTTTTTAAGTCACTTTGGTTCGTTATTAGAATTTTTTTTTATATTATTTTTATTTTGTACAATTTGTATGGCCCCAAGGTTAGATCTTGGTGGTTGATTGATAAAACTGAAATTGAAGTGATAAAAACTTAAATGCGAGGATACGAAACTTAAAGTGGCTAGATTCTTTTCACTGAAAAGTCTTTTATTTCACAAATTTATTTATTGTCACTGAATTACACATTTGTGTATGCCTTTTATAATTTTCTTTATTGCCAAAAGTATTTAGTTGTTTTGATGGTGGTGGCAGTGGCGAAGATGTGTTGATAATTGTGGTGGGTCGTGGCGACGTCGTCTTGATAATTGTGGTGGCTACGTGGTGGCAACTGGATATGGAGATACTTTGTCGGATGTGGATGAGGTGGTGGCAGCGATCATGTGGTGGAGGTGGTTGTGTCCTTGTGGTGGTTACGGTGTTAGTGGTGGCCACGGTGGTGCGGTGATGGTATAGTTGATTCCTTGGCGTGGTAACTGTGGTGGAGGTTCGTGGTTGAAGTGCAGGTCTACTCTCATAGTTGGTAGGTCTTGGTATATGTTGTTTCATGTTCATCAGCAAGGTATATAGTTCTTTGTATAACCAAAAAAAAAAAAAGATTTAAAAGGTAAAATTAAAAAATACATAATATATAACTTAAATTCTTAATATGCGTGTAAAGTTAACCAAATCAAATTTTCAGGAACGGAGTAGTTCTTTGTATGACAAAAAGAAAAAAAGGTTGATTTGACCCAAGGAAAAAAAGTACTTGTGGTGAAGTGGTTTTTGTCGGCAAATTGATTGCTGGTGGTTGTGGCGATATCAGCCTAGCTTAAAATTTTTGGTAGGATTTAATTTTTTTTAAATGATATAAAGTTAAGTGTTATTAAATGCACTTAACAATGGACAGTAAAGTTCATGCCTTTTACCTGTTTGAGACAAGGTTAAGTTTTGGAATTCATCTGTTTTACTTGTTTCGACCCATTACAATCAAATGGCCTCCGAAAGTGATCAAAATTGCAAAGACTTGACGTGAAGACTTCAGTAGACGTCCTGGACTCTTCCAAAGTCCTCAGTTTGATGCTTTTTACTACAACCACTAGTAGTTTGGGATAAGCAGGATGATAACATGTATATAAAAGCTGCGCTGGCATCATGATGATACATCACAGAAACATAGTAGTAACATGGGTTCTCTAACCTCTGGAAATGGCTTCCTCTTTGTACCCCTAGTCCTATTTTTCATAACCCTCTCTTCACCCCAAGTTGCTTTTGCTTGTGCTGAAGAAGTTGCAGCTCTCCTCAAATGGAAAGCCAGCCTTGAAAACAACTCTAGGCTAAGTTTGTGGTCTCTTCCCAATAATGCCAACAACTTTTCTACCCCTTGCACATGGTATGGAGTTTCATGCAATGCCTATGGGAGCGTAATCGGATTGAACCTGACGACGTCAGGCGTAACAGGTACGCTTTACGGCCTCTCGTTCTCATCGTTTCCAAATCTTGCAGTTATCGACTGCAGCGTGAACAATCTTTCTGGTACTATCCCACCTCAGATTGGTTACATCTCCAAACTCACCTATCTTGACTTGTCTACGAATCAATTCTCGGGAATTATCCCACCAGAAATCGGGCTACTAGCAAATCTTGAGACCCTTATCCTTGTTGAAAATCAGCTGAATGGCTCGATTCCCAAAGATATAGGCCAGCTAAGATCTCTTTTTGAACTTTTCTTGTATACCAATCATCTGGAAGGTCCAATTCCTGTTTCCTTGGGCAGTTTGAGCAACCTGACTCTTTTGTATCTTTACAACAATCAACTTTCTGGTCCCATCCCCCAAGAAATAGGAAAGTTGAAATCACTTGAAAGCCTAGACCTTGATAGCAACAAACTTTCTGGTTCAATCCCAGCATCATTAGGTAATCTAAGCTCCCTAAGTCTTCTAAATCTCTATAATAATTCACTTTCTGGTCCCATCCCACCAGAAATGGGAAAGTTGAAATCACTTGAAAGCCTAGGCCTTGAAAGCAACAAACTTTCTGGTTCAATCCCAGCATCATTAGGTAATCAGAGCTCCCTAAGTCTTCTATATCTCTATAATAATTCACTTTCTGGTCCCATCCCACCGGAAATGGGAAAGTTGAAATCACTTGAAAGCCTAAACCTTGATAGCAACAAACTTTCTGGTTCAATCCCAGCATCATTAGGTAATCTGAGCTCCCTAAGTCTTCTATATCTCTATAATAATTCACTTTCTAGTCCAATTCCTGAAGAGCTAGGAAACATGAAGTCTCTCACTGCTCTAGGATTGAGCGAAAATCAACTCAATGGCTTGGTTCCTGCTTCACTGGGCAATTTGAGCAATTTAGAAAGTTTGAACCTCCGAGGAAATCAACTTTCTGGCCATTTGCCCGAGCGAATTTGCCAAGGTGGAAAGCTTCAAATTTTCAACGTAAACAACAATCGGCTCACTGGTCCAATCCCCAAAAGCTTGAGAAACTACTCAAGCTTAAAAAGACTCCGCTTAGATGGAAACTTGCTCACTGGAAATGTATTTGAGAGCCTTGGTGTCTATCCAAACTTGGATTTTTTGAATTTAAACGACAACAATTTTTACGGGGAACTCTTTGAGAACTGGAGTAGATGCAAACGGTTAACATCACTGCATATTGCGAGGAACAATATTGGCGGTAGCATTCCACCAGAGTTTGGGAATTCCGCCCAGCTACATGAACTTGATCTTTCTTCAAATCATATAGTTGGGGAAATTCCAAAGGAATTTGGCAACTTGAATCACTTGCTAAAGCTGGATCTGAGTAATAACCAACTTTCTGCTTTCTGGTAGCATTCCTCAAGAACTCGGATCACTGGCTGATTTGTCTTACCTTGATCTTTCAGCAAACAGATTGAGTGGGTTAATACCAACGACTCTTGGGAAAAGTTTACAGTTATTTCACTTGAACTTGAGCAGTAACAACATCAGTGAAGAAATTCCAGTTCAGATATGTAACTTATTTCACTTGACGTTGCTCGATCTGAGTCATAATGAACTAAGATGGGAGATTCCGCTAGCAATCAGCAAAATGCAGAGCTTGGAGAGGCTGAATCTTTCCCGCAATGAGCTCTCTCGTGGCATCCCAAAGACTTTTGAAGCCATGGCTTTGTTGTATATCGACATATCCTTTAATCAGTTGCAGGGTCCCATCCCAAACAGTGTAGCCTTTAGGAATGCTTCCATAGAAACATTACAAGGAAACAAAGATTTGTGTGGCAACGTTACAGGATTAAAACCTTGCAGAAACCCTTCGACAGTGACCAAACATAATCCGAAGAAGAGCCACGAACTTGTGCTTATGATCTCGCTCCCTCTTTTGGGATCAGTTTTACTTCTTTGTGCATTTATTGCCCTTTTCATCAGTTATGAACGAAGGAAGAGGAAGCCTGAGGTTAAACAAAGGGGCGTACATGTCGAAAATGTATTCTCAATATCGGCTTTTGATGGGAGAGCAATGTACGACCAAATTGTAAGAGCCACAAATGATTTCGATGCCACTTATTGCATTGGAAATGGAGGATTTGGAAATGTTTACAAAGCAAAGCTACGATCACTTGGTATAGTAGCCGTGAAGAAGCTTCATTCGTTACCTGAGATGGCTGGTCGTGATGGGTTTATAAATGAGGTAAGGGCATTGACTGAAATAAGGCATCGAAACATTGTGAAACTTCCCGGATTTTGTTCACATACTCGACACTCATTTTTGGTTTATGAGTACCTTGAAAGGGGAAGTTTGGCCACAATCTTGAGTAAAGATGAAGAAGCTACAGAATTGGATTGGGCTAAGAGGGTGAATATAATCAAAGGTGTTGCTCATGCTTTGTCTTACATGCATCATGATTGCTCACAGCCAATTGTTCATCGAGATATATCAAGCAAGAATGTGTTGCTTGATTCTGAGTACGAGGCTTGTGTTTCAGATTTTGGCACTGCTAAGCTTTTAAAGTTAGACTCCTCTAACTGGAGTGCAGTTGCAGGGACATATGGTTATGTAGCACCAGGTAATAGACTTTCTCCAATGTTCCTAACTATCTTAAAGTGACGTATAATTAGAGCATAACGTCATGAAATATTTCTCTCACTATTTGCAGAGCTTGCCTACACAATGAGGGTGACTGAAAAGTGCGACGTGTATAGCTTTGGGGTGCTAGCAATGGAAGTGATCAAAGGAAAGCATCCAGGTGATATCATTCCTTCTCTGACATCTTCAGCAGAGAAGTTCTGGCTAAAAGATTTAGTAGACGAACGCCTTCCTTCTCTTTCACCCAAAGTTGAGGAGATCGTGAAATCCATTATTGAACTGGCAAGATCATGTTTGCATACCAATCCACAATCAAGACCAACAATGCGCGATGTCTCTCACCTGTTATCGACCAAGAACACACCTTCTTAGAAGTGTTATTTGGTGCATCATATTATAAGTTAAGCAAGGAAACTGTCTTAAGATGTGATGGATGTTGGTTTACATGGATTTTTTGCTCTTGTAAATTTATTTGAGTGGTCTTGTACAGTATCTTATTTGTAGTTTGGATTAGTCAAACAATAATAACTGAAAAGTTTGGATCAGTGAAATGATGGCTATAGGGTATTTTAAATTGCGAATTTTCATTCTTCTACTATTATTGAACAAGCCAAAATCTAAGAATTTCTTTTAGGGTACAGTATTTAGTCAAATGGTAATAACTGAAAACCTTGGATCAGTCAAATGATGGCTAAAGGGTATCTTTAAATTGCAAATTTTCTAATCTTGGATTGTACTGTATTATTGAACAAGCAAAAAATCTAAGAATTCCTTTTATGTTAGAATTTTTATCTCAGTGGATTAAGAAGAGGCTTAATCCTGCCAATTTGACAGGACCGTGACAACGTAGGTAGGATGTAAAATCTTCTAATTGAACAACACATTCCTAGTAATTTTTCGCTGCTACATGGCATCTGTCGTGAAACTTAATTTTCACCAACCAGCATTTATGTGCAAATAGTTTTACAGTATATCAGTACTACACTTCTGATGCATATGCAACTGATTAAATGCATAAGAACCCAAAAAGAAGATGCTGATAGAAAAACTAGCATGAAACCGTACCTTACTTCTAAGAATTAAGTGCCAATGCAGACATATAACCTAGTACTATCTGATCAAGATTCCGATGAGTTTAATTGTGACTTAAGGTAAGAAAGCCACGGCATAGGCAGGGGCGGAATCATAATTTTTTTTCAGGGGGTACAAAAATTCTATCGAATGCACCAAATTTTTTTTTTATAGTAAAATAATATTATATAGAGATTTCTAAGAAATTTCTATATAATCACTGAATTAAACGAAATTTAAGAACTTTACTAAATCTCTATTTAATCACTGAAATTAAACTATATATAACAATGTTTCGATACTCAAAATTTTAGAATTAAACTCTAGGTTTATGATACTTTTAATGTACAAATATATTTGTATTGACATCTATATACATGCAAAATAACTCAAGTCTGTAGCATAAGCATCGGCATACAAATATAAAATAAACAATAACAATAAATTAACGATAATTTACCAGAGCAGTGGGCCACTCCGTCAAGCACTCAAGTCTCAGGTAGACAACACTCAACAGACAACAAACAAATTCACCACGGCTGGATGCAGCTCCACCATGAATTGGGACGAAGCAACATACAACAGACAAATTTCCAGCAGCAAATCCCAGTAATCATCCGTGTAGCAGCTCGCGATCGCCGACAGGGTGATTGGGTGAGGGACTCCGTCAAGTAGATCTAGTCGCGTGGCCGGACGGCGTCAAGCAGTGGCACTCCGTCAAGCAGATCTGGTGACTGGTTGCGTGGTCAGACGCTGAACAAAGACTCAGAGATCTGGTCGCCGGCGGAGTGCCGTTTTTCAAGATCTGGTCGTCGGTCGGAGATCTACAAGGTAGGTGTAGACCGTTCAATCGCGTGGCGTCCCCGACAATATGTCAGATCTAGTCGTCGGTCGTTACGTCCACTGATGAGAGAGAGAGAGAGCGTCGAGTTGTGGTCTCGGGGAACGGGGTATCGGGGATGGGGGAAGGGCGTCTCGGGAATGGGGTGGTGCGATTCCTGAAAACCAAAAAAAAAATATTTTTTTTTCAGAAGTAAGGGGGTGTTTCAGCCCCCCCTTGCCACAACATAGGTCCGCCCGCATAGGATTGTATTGGTTCCCTGATTTATCAGAGGTTAAACAAAAGGGCGTCATGCTGCCAATTCAATCAAAATACAACATGGGAGATATAAGATGGTTCATCTGTATTGGAATTCATATGTCCTAACAAAGGTGTGGAGAAGGTTGAAAACCCAACTGAGAAACAAGATGAACACAATAATGCTATCCGCACAAATGCAGTAATGCTGATAGAGACACTAAAATATTTGCATAGGCAGACATACATGAAAAATGAAGATGATACCAATTCCATAAATGAGTTGGGTTGAAATGGAGTAGCCACACGTCTGCTGGTTGTACTGAAGGGAATGTGTGCTGGGTAGATGTTGAGGAGCCTCAGCCAGTGTGAGAGAATCATCACTGCAATTAACCATAAATTGAAGGGTTAATTACAAAACTGTCCCCTGAGGTTTACACATTTTTGCACTTTGCCCCCTGTGTTTACAACTTTTGCAATACTGTCCCCCGAGGTTGACAAAACCATTGCAAACAGCTCCAAAATTGGACGTCCGTCCAATTTTGGGCTTTAAGTCGTCATGTGCATAGCACATGCCGTTTTGGCATGGGCAAATCGGTAATTTCCCTTTCCCCATCTTCCCCACTGTGTTCATCTCTCTCTCTCTCTCTTCTCTCTCTCTCTTCCTCTTCGCAGCTGTCTAGCAATGTCTTTAACGAGAAGCTCGTGTTCCATGTAAATAACGTCGCGGATCTCCCTTACAGAACCATAGAAATCAACATCTCTAACGTGTAGGAGTCGAACAATGGCCGGAATTTCCTGGGGAGGGTTTTGCTTCTGGTGGTGAATATAGAAAGAAGGTTGGATGACAAGTAGGTGGCTTGAAGATGGCATAATCTTGACACTCATTTTAGCAACCCAAATGAGTCGAGATCGGTAGTGAGATTTGCGTTTCGGATTCATCTTTGATAGTACTGTGACACTGCAGTGTGGCGCCGTGGTGGTCCACGTCTAGTGCGACCAGAATTATGGCTGGCCGATGATAAGTCTCGTGCGGTGGTGGTAGCGACGCGTTGGCTGCGGTGCGGCGGTTGCGGAGTCTCTGTGAAGGGGCAGCTGTAGTTGATCGCCGGTGATGGGGCTACCGTGGTCTGGAAGAGGCGTTAACCGGCGATGGGGCTGACGACCAGAGTTTCTCACCAGAGACTGAATGGTGGCCGGTGACAGCAATCGCACGACGACTTGGCGGTGGCAGCGGCATCTCAGCTAATGCACGGTGGTCACGGGGATGTTGTGTTGTGGTGTACGATGTAGGCGGCGCCGGAGTTCTTTGCCAGTGAGGAACGTGGCCAACAATGGGGACGCCGGAGATGGGAGCGGCGCTGCCCGATTAGGGCCTGCTGCCTGAGGAGAGGAAGAGAGAGGAGAGAGATAGGAGGGTAATGGGGTTTAGGGTTTTCAGAGGGCTTTGGTAAGGGAATTGACCGATTTGCCCATGCCAAAACGTCATGTGCTGTGCACATGCGGACTTAACGCCCAAAATTGGACGGACGTCCAATTTTGGAGCTGTTTGCAATGGTTTTGTCAATCTCGGGGGACAGTATTGTAAAAGTTGTAAACACAGGGGGTAAAGTGCAAAAATGTGTAAACCTCATGGGACAATTTTGTAATTAACCCTTTAAAATACTTGTAACTTTGTTTTCTCCTTTTGGTTGTGAATAGCCTCACTAACAACATATTAAGCGATCCTGATATGACTGTGCAAACGATATTTACTAGATTCTAATAAATAACAATTAAAAGTGGATATAAATTAAAGGACTAGAAAATTATCATGTTAGTGAAAACTATATATTTTTTTCCTTGACAGTAGTTCTGGATATATTGATATTATGTATTAGCATAGTGATACACCAATACTAATATGAAATACAATTTCAGTATTTTACACGGTTGTCATCAATATGATTCTTTTTTTTTTCTTTCTTTGAAATGGGATAATTTATTAACTCAATAGTTTATCCAGGGCTATGATATCAGATAAGCTGGGGGGGGGGGGGGGGGTTGTATTCTCCAACCAGACACTTTGCTCATGCAATTCTTTTGCTAAAACTACCAACATGTCAGTAGCTTTGTTTGCATCACGTTTGACACGGTAGAAACTTTACTTCTGTAAACCGCTTTTCTCAACTACAGCATCCTGTAGGATCAATCCAAACTCTGATATATCAATGTTCTTAACTTTCAAAACTTGCATCACTTCCAAGCTATCCCCTTCTAGCATAATTGAAAAGAAACTAATTTCCCTCGCTAGTCGCATCCTTTCAGCTGCCGATGTGGCTTCCACTAGTCTTGCTGAACTGACATTTAGCACTGGTTGTGCACTGGATGCCATGACTTCCCCATCCTTATTTCTTTCTGATGATAATTCCAACTCCGTCTCTTCCAGTTTTTGCATCAAAACTCCCATCAATATTTACGTTGTATAAATTGCAAGGAAGCCGTTCCCATATAGTAGGGGTTGGGATTGTTACCTCAACATGAACTCTACCCGAGGCTGCATGGTACTCATCCAAATATGATGAGGCCTTTTCGTATAGAGATCCAGGCTCCCCATGAGATTCGCCGTGGAATACTATATTTCTATGATGCCACACTAATCAAATCATCACACACCATATAGAAAAATTGCATGTATCGGTTGTTGCATACATGTATTCAAACCATAGGCAGAAATATGAACCGCTAATTTTCTCGACACTTGCGTAAAATTGTTCCCAAAGTAAATTTACCCCCTCACAGTCCCGAAAAATGTGCATGATCGTCTTTACATCCTTGCCACATAATAGGTACGCCAAGTTAACCTGGCAACCACGCTTTCTCAAATGGAAACGGATTGATAATGCGTTTTTGCAAGCCCGCCAAAGCATTACCTTTATTTTGTTTGGAATCTTGAGTCCCATTAGGATCTTCCAATATGATTCTAATCGTCATCAATATGATTCTAATCGTCTTAAGTAGTGGATTGATTTATTTATGATATTTATATGCATGAATCATTTCAAATATTATGTCTTATCATGTATATGGGTATTACCCTATTGAGAGTCATTCTATTTGTTATTTTTCTAACTTAAAATACAATCAACTATGATATAAATATGATTGACGAGAAAATTAAATTTGCATCTCAACTCGAGCAAATTATATCTTAACACGTGCGTTTGCACGGGTCCATTAGCTAGTATATATAAAAAACTGAAGAAGCCTCTTAAAAGTGCAATACGTATAAATTTGATAACTCTCAAAAGAGCTCTCATATTTACGACACATCAGATTTTTGGGAGCTTTTCCTTATGCCATATCAGCTGCAATCTTCATTTTGGAAGTCCCTCAGTTCGGTTGGACTCTTTATTTAACAACTAAGAATCAAATTGTAAGTGAAACTAGAACACTTTGTGTGACCTTAATTTAGTGTCCTAATGACGAAAACTCCATATATCATCGTGTCTATCATGGCAACTGGGCATCATACTTGACAGCAAACCGTTCCAGGTAAATTCAACCTTTTTTTCTCTCTCTATTTCTTTTATTGCTTTCCCCTTCTTGTGTCCTTTGATTAAATTGGCACCGTGTCCTTATGGGCACTGTAGAAATGATTGGGAGGGGAGTGATTCTTCAAGTTACTTAATTTTGGTGTCATAGGGAAGTTGGATGCTCAATGTCGCGTTTGCTCAATTTTGGTCTTTTTTTATCAGCATACATCTTGAATTTTAGTGAATTTTGGCAATGATAATCAATTCAGGATGCATGAAAATTTTAGGTTGCTCTTGGTTGAAATGTGAAAGCGTAGGTAGTCAAGAAGAGAAGGGTTAGAACTGTCGTGTTGATTTTGTGTTTTGAGTCTAACCGCATACAAACTACGGGACAGATTAGACAGAATAGATAGTATGTCACTTATTTCTGGATATCATAATCTTTTACAATTGGGTACAAAATATAAAAAGAAGAAGAAGAAGAAATACCCGATGTGTTTTTTTGTTTTTTTTTTTTTTGTAATAAGATAATTGCATTGAAATAATAAGAGGTCCCAGAGGGGGAACGAAGTATGGCCTTATGGCCTTACAGATAAAGGTCTAAAAGGCAATTAGAGCCTCATGATAGAAACACCGCTAGAAAGAAACCAAAAGATATGCTAGCTATTCAGGTTATCACTACCCAATACATACATTAGGTACATTCCATCATCTCTGACAATCGTTAGCTATTCCGGTTATCACTACCCAATCTTGGTAGACAGATATGCTAGCCTGACATGCAGAATGAGCTAACTATCGAGCTTCCTTCAGTAGGCGTGGGCTAGCCCTGTTGAGACTGTAATGATGGAACAGTTTTAAAAGGTGGCACATATCAAAGATTATAGGTGCCACCGTATCCAGTAATGAGATGTAGTTAGAACATGAATATGCAAAAAGTTTTGTTTTAAAGCCCACTGCGACGTAAGTAGCAAGCAATGGCATATAGCAGTATATTGGTCAGACGAAGAAGTAGAAAAAGCCGTTGTTCCACAACGGTAATTATTTGTATAACATACTAAACCAATACCAGCCCGTAGTCTGTTTTTATCAAAACAGGCATGGATGACCATTGTAACTGTGATTGGTTCTGAGCAGGAACAAGGTGTTTGGCTAGTATGCAAAGAATTTGGCCCGGTGGGGGTAAGAGAACTAGTAGTCCTACTATCCAGAGAGCAGTTAGGTCATGGAAGATGACGAGGTGAAGTAGGTAAAATATGAGAGTATTGGGAGATGTTGTTAGTTAACAGACAAATTTGGTGTATCACAGCAGCCACAGGGTGAAAAGGAATATTCCTAAAAATTGAGTTATTTCTATGGTTCCAAATGGACCAGAGGGTGGAAAAAAAGAAAATGACGGAGCGCCAGTTGAAAGAGGGGTAAGAAAGCGTATTGATTCAAACGATGAGCCATTCTTTGAAAGGTTTATCAATATCAGTGGTTTTGATACCTAGGGGTTTGCCAAACCAGATCGGTCTAATCACGGACACCTTAGGAAGGCATGGTTTGCGTCTTCAGGTAGCATATTGTAGAGGGGACAAAGGTTGGAAGTGATGAACTGACGTTGATAGAGATTGCTAACGAGAGGTAAGCGGTCCCATAAGATCTGCCAAATCAAGAAATTAAACTTTAGCGATAAATTTAGTCTCCACAGCTTCCTCCATATGTCTTGTGGGTAAACTCGAGGTTGGGAAGGAGGTTTAAATTGTCTCGTTAGTGAGTAGGCTTGCTGTCAGTACAACATAAGGTATGCTGATGCAACAGTAAAGTTTCCATCCTTGGTGTACCCCCAAACTTCTTGATCTTCGAAGTCATTTATGGCCACATGGATGGCCTTAATTTTATGTCCGACATCCGCCGCAAACTACTGATCAATCTTTCGATGATCCCAAGTGCCATTCAGAATAAGCTCGTAGACAAGATGAGGCTGGTTGCTGGTTGTATGGGATAGAGGAATTGGAATCCTAGGGTTATCTGGTACCCACCAGCCGTTCCATACATTGATGGTTCCTACCATTCCCCACCTGCCAACGTTAGACCTGGCAAAATGTGAACCGGACCCGTTATCCGGTCCAAAATGCCGGGTACGGGTGCCTATTTTGAAGACCCGTGAAAAACAGACCCGTACCCGAATCGACCCGTAATTTTCGGGTCGGTCCAGGTCAGATGCGGTTTACCCGGGCTACCCGTTTTTCCTCAATAAAAAGTGCTAGGGTTTTCATTTCATTATTCTCATCATTTCTCATCTTCTTATCTGTGTGGCTCGCTGGCCGCCCTCTCTCTCTCTGCCTTCGAACCCACTACACGCCGCCCCACTCAGCCACGCCGACGCTCTCTGCCAGCCACGCCGCCGCTCTCTGCCAGCCACGCCGCCGCTCTCTGCTAGCCACGCCGTCACTCTCTACCACCCACGACGCCGCTATCTGTCACCCGCGACGCCTCTTTCACACCCACATCTTTCTCTCTCATCCACCAGTCAGATCTACGACAACCACTCTACTCCACGTGATCTCGACGGCGTCCCATCGTTCCTCTCAAGCTCAACCGCCAGATCCGCCGTAACTCCGCCTCATCGACGCCGGTTTATCTCCCATCAGCTCCGACGCCATGACCGAAGTGTCCATCGGCGATGATACCCACTATGACGCCTTCAGCATGCTGTTGGATCTGCCGAGGAGTATAATTTGCTTACAAAATATATTTTTTTTCAGATCTACTTGTAAAATTTGTGTTATTTTTTTTTTGTATGTAATAATTATGTTAGTATCTCAGTTATAGGAACTAATTTATAAGTGATTTTCTGGTATTTTTATTAAGATAGTGATCTTGTTGTGTTAGGAAATTTGGGAGTTGAGATAATTGTGTTGGAATTTTTGTGATAACCAAATAGAAGGAAAAAAGTTTTCTAACAAAAATATGTTAATAAAAAAAAATCATAAATTTAATAACTTACCCGCGGGTAATACCCTACCCGCAAGGGTAGGGTACGGATCCCAGATATTCGTACCCGGGAAAACCCGGGTATAAATTACCCGACCCGGTTTTACCAGGATCCGCCCGGGTATTACCCGTATCCGTGCGAATCGACCCGTTTGCCAGGTCTAGCCAGCGTATTCCTTGTTTAAGGGTTTGTCTTCCAAGAATGATGCTTTGCCACGCCCTCGAGAAGGTGCCAGTAGTAGGGGAGTGGAGGAAGTCCTGTTGCACACAATACTTACCTTGGAAAACTTGGGCGAGAATGGAATCTGGAGAGACCCAAATACGCCAAGCAAGCTTCGTAAGTAAGGCAGTATTCATGAGTCTCGTGGCTTTAAAAGCTAGGCCCCGTTTTCACGAGGCCCACATAAGGCGTGCCAGTTAATCCAACGAATGCCCCGATGGCTTTCATTACCCGACCACCAGAAATTACTGAGCAATGTATCAATCTGGCGGCATACCTGTAAAGGGAAAATACATACCTGCATATGGTAGATAAGCAAGGAATTTAAAACTGACTTGATGAGGGTAGCCCTGCCAGCTTTATTTAGAAGAACTCCCTTCCAGGTAGCACACCTAGTTCGGATGCGGTCAATATAAGATCCCGAAAAAATGCTTTCTTTTGAGTAAGAAGATCCAAGGTTCCTCCCAAGTATTTGCCAAATTCACAGGTTACTGTAAAACCCAGTGTCCGGCGGATAAAGACATGAGTGGATAAAGAGGTATTGGGGCTCAGAGTAATAGAGGATTTTTTGAAATTAATTAACTGGCCCGAATCCTGGCAGTATCGCTGTAAAATCCGCTGAATTGATAATATAGCCTGCGAATTGGTCTTCGTGAATATCATAGCATCATCCGCAAAGAAGAGGTGATTGATCGAAGGGCTCCGTTTCCCGGCTTTAATTCCAAGGACGAGTTTCAAATCTTGAGCACGTGTTAGCGTAGAGGAGAGATCTTCTGCACAGAGAATAAACAGGTATGGGGATATAGGGTCCCCCTGACGGAGACCACACCTAGGCACAAAGCGTGGTGACGGGGAGCCAATGACAAGGATTTCATAGGATACTCTGGAAACACATCGCATAATGAGATGTGTGAGGTGTGGAGGAAAGTTCATCTTCCGTAAGATGGCCTCAAGAAATTTCCAATAGACCCTATCATGGACTTTGCTCATATCCATTTTGATAACTCTTAGGCCATCTTTGGTCTTTTTTGTGCCTCGAATTTTGTGTGCCAGCTCCTGGTTAATAAGAATGTTATCCACAATATTGCGATTTGCAACAAATTAAAGGCATTCTGGTTAGGAGAGATAAGATCATTGAGCACTCCTTTTAATCTGTTGGCTATGGTCTGTCAGTCACAAAATTATGCATGCCATCCAGTATTAAATAGATTAGAAAAGTTAAAGTGGTGGAGCATTTGATGTTATGAGATTGCTCAAGGTAACTTTAGAGCGAATATTATGATTTTCCTAAGCTTCATTCTGAGCTTGTGGTCTTATGCATCAAGTCTAACAAGTTACCACAGTGTAGAACTCTTTTTCGAAATCAAAATTACAAGAGGAAATTGAAAATCTTTTAGTTGTTCCTTAGCTTGAGATACATGCAAGTGAGTAATTTTCATTATAACCAATAAGCATCACCAAAGATATTTCTCATAAGCTTGAGAAAGATCACAATATAACCAATAGTTCAGTTGCATCCAAGAACACATGCATGTATCTCAAGCTAATATGTTGTCATTGGGTAAAGTCATAGTGGGCGATTCACCCTTGTGCACGTCACCTTCAGAAACCATTGCAGATACTCCTCTATTCTGATGACGTCGTTCTTCAGCGATACAAGGCTATCACACGTTTCCTGCCAAGTATTTCACTGTTGCACCTCGTCGCTCAACAAATTCAAGGCATTAGGCACCTCGAAGTTCGGCCCTCGACCCTTCCTGTATGGTCGCATGTCTACAGCGGGTTTTGGTATCCCTTGTAGACAGCCAGCTTGCCTCATAGCTCGATCGGGCATGTAATATCCGCATTTTTTTAATATTTCTTTTTAGAAGCGAAAATATATATAGGGATGTTAAAAAAAAAAGAGTTAGGGGGTCCTTTTTGTAAATAGTTAAAGATTGGGGGTCCATTGTACAATTTTATAAAGCATAGTTTAAAGACCTTGTTATTAAATTGACACCTCCTACTAGCTTAGATGACTAAGCTAATTATATAGTTTTTATAATGGGAGGATAAGGCTTCGGGTGAAAGGAAGAAAAAGGAAAGAAAAGAAAAAGAGAAAGAAACTAAACATGAAAAGAAATAGGGAAGCAAACAGAGGAAAAAAAAAAACAACAGAAGAAGAAGAAGCTCGGCTGTGAAGAACAAAAAAATATATCAGAGAAAGAAGAAGTTCGGAGTGGTAATACTTTTAACCTAATTTTCGCATGTCCATGTATGATTCTAGGATTTAGTTTGTGTTATAGTGGTGCTGCGCATTCTCTGTGAATATAGCATGTGGGTTGATAATGTGTATATATATGTATATATTCATGCGAGTAGCGTGAGTTTGCGTGTATAGGAGTGTGTATGTAGATGTAAGAGTGAGTGTTGTGTGCTACTGTGTGTAGGTGTGCGTTTATGGGTTGGGGAGCTTCAGGACAGTGGATTAATGGGGGGAAACTATGGTGTAATTGGGCTGTTGAACGGGTAAGGCAGAAGGTGCGTAGGGTGTGGGGGTATGCAGTGTATGCAGGGCGTGTTCAGTGTGTGTTGTGACAGTGTGAGTGCGTGAAATTGTGGTGGATGAATCTATAGTTATGTGCGTGTATATGTGCCTTAGATATGAGTATAATTGTGTTTACAGTGTGGGTGTGTACGTGAGTGTATGTTCAGTGAGTGGGTATGGGTATAATCTGGGTATAGGAATGTGTTAATGTGGGTGTTGTAAGCATTAAAGTATGTAATTAAGATGTAAGTAGGCATGTATATGGGTAGATGTGTGTGATAGATGTGTTATAATGTGGGTTTGGAGGGGTGTTAGAATGCTCAGGTGAGTGGTGTAAGTGTATGTGTGCGGCGGTGAAGTGGGGAAGACAGGTGTGTGGGTTGAGGTGTTTTAGTGTGTGTTCTAATTAGAATTAGACCTGGCAAACGGTTCGACCCACGCGGGTACAGGTAATACCCGGTCGGATTCGGATAAAAACGGATCGGATAATTTATACCCGGGTTTTTTCGGGTACGATTATCTGGGATCCGTACCCTACCCTGGCGGGTAGGGTATTACCCGCGGGTAATTTATTTAATTTTTAATTTTTTTATTAACATATAATTACTGGGCTATTTTTTATAGAATATTTTTTTCTTCTTTTTTATTACTACAACCACCAATTTCTAAGTTCATTTCTACGATTATCACTTGGTTCCATGACCGACCATCTCAATTCTGGAACCATATCAATTCTGAAAACCACAATCTCAATTCTCAAACGATCAAACCGAATGATCTCATATCACATACGAAAAAATTCTAGGTCAGAAGAGTGAAATCTTAAATACGTACAAAAAAATAACACATAATAGACAGATCTAGAAAAGTAATACAAGCAGATCTTGGAAAAAAAAAAACATCTCGTAAACAAAAATAACGCAAGGCAAAACTAGAGACCACAATCAGAGAAGTAGATCCAGAAAAATAATTCTCGATCAGAGACCACGATCGGACCTCGATCTCCGCCATAACTTCAACTCTTCAAGAATTTCTCTTCCCTGATCTACGGTGCGACGAAGCTGTGCCGTGAAGCTATGGCAAGTCTGGCGGCGGAGCGTGACGGTGAAGCCATGTCAGATCTGGTGGAGTAGCTACCGTCGAGCGTGACGGTGAAGCCATGGCAGATCTGGTGGTGAAGTAGCTGCCGTCGACTTGATGTGGGTTAGCCAGCCGTCCATAGATCTGACGTCGTGAGAAAGAGCGTGTCGAGAGAGAGAGGGGGGGGGGGGGGGGACGGTAGTCGGTAGAAACGGCGCAGAGAAAACAAACAGCAATAGTAACAAAACCCTAGCAGACTATTTATATAGAAAAAAACCGGGTAGCCCGGGTAATCCGTACCCGACCCGGATTTACCAGAATTTTACGGGTCGGTTCGGGTACGGGTCAGATTTCTACGGGTAGTGAAAATAGCTACCCGTACCCGGCATTTTGAACCGGGTACGGTCTGGGTAACGGGTACGGATAACATTTTGCCAGTTCTAATTAGAATAGTAACCGTTTATGTCGCTAAAAGTAGAAAATAACTTAGGCAGGTTTCAACAATTTTTTATAAATGGTTAGGTTCAAAATTTGACAAAGTACAAAACTATAAACCCAAGTATTTTTACGAGATCTATATTCTGGAATTTTTTGGGAATTTTTTAGGCCCGCAGAGGACGTTAAATTAGGATATCGATTAGGAGAAATTCCGAATTTATTTAGCATAGTAAATAAAACTATTTAATTTGAAATTTTTATGGAAACCCTATTTTACTGGTATGATTCATTTTATATAATTTCGTGTCATTCTGAGGCCGATAGGTATTTTTTTCGAAACTGGCCTTTTAGCGCTCGGTCCGGACACCGGTTCGGAATTTTCGGATGAAAATTCTTTAAAATACTTTTTAGACCAGAAATGATATCAGGATGCTTAAAATAGCATTTTAAGATATTTTTGAGATTTTTCTGTGCCGGAGACCCCCAGGGGCATTTTGGTAATTTGCCACCCCGAAGGGGTATTTTGGTAATTTGACCTAAGAAATGTATTTTTGCATAAATTTACATATGGGAAGCTTATTTCAGTGATTCTACTTATGGGAAGACCATTTTCGTAATTTAAGTCTGAGGGGCATTTTGGTAATTTTACACCCTAGGGGAGTTTCGGTAATTTTACATACCCGGTGAAGGGAGGTTCATTTTGGGAGTATGCGTGAGTCTGCATTAAGTTATAATAGTTTGCTATAGTATGTGTTCTAATGGTTCGATTATTCCGTTTAGGTTAACGTTAAAGACTTCCGGTTAGATAGTTTAGCTGTGGATCCAGGTAAGGGATTCTATCTGAACCCTGGGTAAGGACTTCCATCCGAACCCTCATTTTGATAGCTCGTACTCATAAGTACTCCTTTGATATATTTATGATTAATGTCGAACTTTGAATTATGTATTGATATCAGCATATTATTGCCCAGAAAACTCCAATATTGAACCTGAATCGATTATTTGGAAATCCTGTGATACTCGCCTGTTATTGCATGTTGAGAAAACTTGACAATTGTTTGTATCCGTTCTTCCGAATTGTTGTGCTTAAATTTGATAATTATTCGCAATCGTTTTTGTTGTTTATTTGTGATCTTTCTGCTTAAAATTCCGATTTATTCTGAAATTTCTGAATGCTGACTTATGTGATTATGATTATTGTTATTGGAATCCGAATTGATTTCGGAGATTTGAGCTTATGTTAACGCTCATTGATATTGCTGATTTTAATGTGTTGACCTGGGTTTCCGTTTTGTGGGAGGGCGTAATAAGGCTGGTTTGAATCCTGCAAGAAAAGCAGGCTAGTACCTAAGTGGACTAGTATTTTGGTATATCATGCATGTGTACACTACTAACTTTGCCTGAGTGGCATTGTAACCGCCCAGGGTCAACGTTGATTTTTTATTTTATTCGCGCCATATATACCATGATTTGTACTTGGGTTAAAATCCCTTGACAAGTCATCATTGTATTTTGGAAAGGACTGTTTCAGATGATCCGCATATGTTTTGAAATCTTTTGGAAAACCACCATTGTATTTAAAATGATGACTTTGGGAATCATTTTTCATTGATTGTTTTGGAATCCGTCGTGATTGTATTTGGTGATTTTGGTATTTTATTTATCATGAATTTTGATCGTTTTGGAACTCATTGAGTTTTTGACCTTTTGAAGTGTTCTAGAAATCTGCGTCAGTTAGATTCTTGGAATCGCTTGTAAATATTTTGTTGGTCCTTGTACGACCTTACTGAGCTCTTAAAAGCTCACCCTTCGTTTGATTCCTTTCTGCAGGTGATGATCAGAATAGATTGTTCAGGAATGGGTTAAAGACTAAGTGAGATTTTGATGAGCCCATCACTACGGTATAGTAAGATCCCTATGGGGTCGGTACTGTTATTTGATCTTAGAAAATTTGAATTGCGAAGAACCTAAGCTATAATAGTTTAAGCTAAGCAATTGTGATCCAGTGTTTTGAGAAATCTGAGTTGATGCTGAATTAGATGATTTGGAATATGTGTTAGTGAACAGGTCTGACAGGTTATGATCCGGTAGGTTAACGACCCATGAGTTCGAGGCGGCGAAGCTCTGAATTTCTAGGGCGTTACAGTTGGTATCAGAGCAGTTCGGTCTTGTGGTATTTGAAGTATAGGCATATGAATCTGTAGGCATGGAACCACATGGTGAAGGTAACATGATTATGTGGAATGGTATTCTGGTTAACGAGAGCGGGGTAGGATGATGGTAGAGTTAAGAAGTCTGCCTTGACTAGTCATTGTGTTGTTCTTTATACCCGTGTTGGTATAACTCTGATAACTGTTTATTGTATCCGTACGGTCAGAATTTGAAGCTCTGGCAGCGGTAATAGTATGGAGGGCTAAGTGGTCCCCGATAGATGAAATTCCAAGAGGATTGTATAAGATGGAACAGGAAAATTCCCGGTATTAGAAAGACTTGATCAGATGATATTTTGATTGGAAAATGTACTATATGGGTATTATGATTGTAGAGAGGCAACCCTACCCAATAGAGGAAACAGCAGAACCTTAGAAAGGATGGTTGCGATCCTAAACACTATGAACCCGATTCCAACTTTGATGACATAAAATCTGGATCAACCACAACCATAACCTCAAGATGAAAGTATCTTGGGTGACCTTAACGGATGAAATGACTAGCTACGTGGAGTTATTGAACCCTATAGAGACAATGAATTGGATTAGCAAAATGGAGAAAATTTATAGCAACTGATCGTATAAATTTTGAGTAACTGTGAGTGAAGTGACGAAAGATTTAATTTGTTGGATACAAACTGAGAGACGAGGTCGATCAGGGGTGAAAAGAGTATCGAACAATCTGACTTATCAGAAATTGATTTATGTTATTTGAGAACCTTTTATAGAATTATTTTTGACCGATATTTTGCGAGATTTCATGAATGGGTGTGAAGGAGCTGTTAATGTGAAATAACGTATTTAAAGTTGATAGACAAGGTTGAGATGAAATTACTTGTTTCGCTAGATTTGCAGTAAGGGGTTATTGATGAAGGCAGATAGCTGTCGGAAGCCTGAGTGGGGGGGGCTTAGGCCTGGACTAGGAGATGCGGTGATCTCGTTCAATTTGTGAGCTATGTGGAATGTCTTTATGGGTTATGTGTTTGGAGCAGTTTAAGTCTGACAATGGAGGAAGGCATGAGTAAACACAGTGCGGATAGCAAAGGAATACACCAAAATAAGAATTTTCCCAAAATAAATTTGTAGGAGCTAACAGTCGTCAGCCAAAAGTTTTTATAGGCAGCACAGCACGATGCCCAAGGTTAAAGGTTAGGGTAGAATCAGGGATTCAGGCCCACTTCAGTTCAATGATTCTGAGATCCGGATAGAGTTCTGAAATTCGATCGAAACATGATATGAAATTTAGGGGAGTGCAGGGTATAGGCGTTTGATCAGTTCAGAGTACTAGAGTTGAAACATCACAGAGTTTGAAGTTTGACCTACCTAGAGTACTAGTCAGGGTGGCGGGTCAGTTTTTCGGCCACCCCATGTGTCATGTATGGTAGAAGTCAGAGTGGCGAGTTATGGAATAAAGTGACTGGATGATGTGTTAGGCATGGCAGTGTGGAGCATTAAATTTTGAACTGAGTGTTTGTGAAAAACTAATCTGTCGTGCGCCTATTGCTGGTGTAACAGCGAGTAGTATACCTCATCAGGAAAGATGGCAAGGTTGGTAGGGGCTGAGGCCCAGAATATCAGTTAGAGTTTGTTTAATGTTTGCTTAGGATGTTGTCACGTCTGATGACGTGGTGTCAGGCACTTTACAGGTAAACCCATTAGATGCATGTATATTATTTAAGTTGGTAGTATCGTATTTTTACATTTGTTACTTTGGCATAGAGATTGAGGATGAAGGTCTATCATTTAGGAACTGATATTGTGACAAGTACTCCGTTGAGAGAATTTTCGACTGTTTTGCGGTTCTCTGTGAATGTACATGCTATGTTTGGGATAGAGATCCTTCTATGGACTTCATTCCAATTGTTGTTCAGGATTTTGATATCATACTAGGTATGAATTGGTGATTTGCTAATCACGTATCCGGTATTGTTAGGGAAACCCTAGTCGTATTTGGAAAGTTATACAGTATGCATAGTAGTTAAGTTGATGATTTCATTGATGAGTAAGAGTAGTTGTTTTGGAAAGATGACTGACGTTAAGACTAAAGGTTTGGTTTAGGGGCTCAAGAAGGGATTTGGAATTTTGCTCTGTCATCTGATTCATTCTTTTGCATACTGAATTCAAGGATGACTTAATTGAATGTCAGCTTACGCTGAGACGTCAGAGAAGATGTCATTCATGCTGATTCGTCTTATTCCTTTCCGAGATATTTATCTGTCCTTTTATTTGGACTTGATGAGGTAGTATCTGACCCATTGGCCATGGGAAAGCTACAAATCTTATTAAGGACCAATAACTCTTTCTAATTTTGATTATTCCAAGTCGTTGAGTTGACTTTGCTTTGCCAGACCTATATCATCGTTTCTGTGTCTGTCGTTTCTTTTGGAATGTCACATAATTCTGTTGTGAACCCCGAGAGCTAATATGCATGGTTTTGTTAAAGAATTTTTGTGTTTTGATTGTCTGATTGCAATTACTATTCTTATTATTTGCATAGTTTCCCCTACTTGGATATGAGGTTAGGTAAATTCCTAAGCCTCAGATAATTTGTGAGCGAGAATAGATTCTGAGAATGTGGGATAAGTTTGGATAAGCTATTCGACGATTTGGTGTCTGATTGGGATCTTGGTTGAACACATGATAATAGACAGTATGTCACTTGCTTTTGGGAACCGGAAGATTTTAACAGTTTAGTTAAAACAGATGATTGAAGGATAGGACTAGAAGATTTTTGTAAATAATGTGAATGTGAATCAGAAGTGATGTGATAATTTAGAGCTAATATCAAATGTCAAAATATATCTGAATACGAAAACGGACACAAGCAGACCAAATATCAAATGTCAAAATATATATGAATACGGAAACAGACACTAGCAGACCAAATATCAAATGTCAAAATATATCTGAATACGGAAACGGACACTGGAGAGCCATTCAGAAGGTGGTCACATACGTCATTCCTGACATATGAGGCCGGTTTAGAAAGTAAGATCGCGATCTCTAGCTCAACTCCTCTAAGCTAGCCCACGTTTCAATCCACGTGGGTAAGCTCATAAAGTCACCAAAACAAAATCTCAAAATAACAGTTATCAAATATCGGACATTTCAAATCATATTCAAAGGTTTCAAAATAACATTATCAAATTACGGACTTGTCGAACAATAAGTAGAGTTTACGAAAATAATGAAGGTCATAAATCACTGAAACGACGATATCAATATGTCAAAATTCTGAGTTCAAACAAATTCGACGGAATTTGATTTTCACAAATCATAGCATTGAAAACGAATTATTCATAACCATGGTCAAAACAAAGGGGAAGAGAAAGTCACTTAACTCAATTCGAAAAAGTTCAGATTTTAAAAAAAGAAACTAAGGACTTACACCTTAATCAAGCCCAGTGTTATAAAAGGCGCGCCTAGGCGCACATGACTAAATTAGGAGACCTAACTGATTTGTTAGCTTCACTTTATATTGTTCATAAGGCCAAAGCTCGGTCTTGAGAAAAGATTTGAATTTTTAGTCCCTATATTATGCCCATTCCCATTGAGATCGATCTTATTTTTAAAAGCAGAATTTATTTTTATTGTTGGAAGCTTGTTAAATTAGAATGTTGGTATTTGAAACTTTCTCTAATGTTTAGAAGTTTGTTAATTGTCATGTTCTAAATTTTTTTTACTTAATTTTTTTTATTTAATGCACTTTTATTTATTTATTTTTATATATTTTAATATTGCGTCTTGCTTCAAAAAGGCGCGCGCCTGCGTCTTGCGCCTAGGCTCCAGGGACCTTTTGCACCTTAGGCGCGCCTGCGCCTTTAATAACATTGATCAAGCCTTTAAGAATGCAATTCCTCAAGCACCACTTTAGAACTCAAGAGCTTCCCAATCCTTCTCTTTCTCTCTTTCCACCGCAAGGGTAAAGGGAAGAAACTTCCCTAGCCTTTTGAGAGCCACAAATCCTTAAGCTCCTCCAAACCTTCTTCTCTCTCTCCCTCTCTCTCTCTCTCTTTCTCGCGCAAAGGAGAGGAAAAGAAATAGTGGACCCAAAAAGGTTAGGAACAAAATAAAACACTATTTATATGGGACATAAACTTTCAAGTTTTTATTCGACCGAAAATAGTTTTCGATCGACCGAAAATAGTTTTCAGTCGACCTAATCCAACAGAGGTGAAAATTTACACTATTCATTCAAAGCAATACAAGTTTAAGTCGACTCAATCCTTCAGCCGTTTCTTCTCTTGATTTAAAACACTTTTAAGTCGACTGAAAATACCTTTAAGTCGACCGAAAATACCTTTAATTCGACCGAAAACACTTTTAATGAAAACACTTTTAATTCGACCGAAAACAACTTTTAATAAAAATTTACACTTTTAAATCAACCGAAAATAGTTTTCGGTCGACTGAAAGTTACTGTTCATCGACTAAAAGTTAATGTTCATCAACTCAAAATTACTGTTCATCGACTCAAAATTTCAGAAACAAAAATGAGTTTTTAGTCGACTTAAAACCTTTAAGTCGACCGAAAACTTCAGTAGCTTATTTCTACACAAAAAAATTTTTCATTCGAAGTAAAACTCATTTTCCTTCGACCGAAGATTTCAGAACCCAAAAACTTTATCATCAATAAGTTTTGATTCGAATGAAACCACTTTCATTCGACTTAAAATTTCAAAAACAATCCCAATTCATTTTCTTAATTTTAACAAAAGGTCACAAACTTATTTATTCAAAAATACTAATTTCACACAAAGAAAAGAAAATTTTTGGGGTATTACATGAAGCCTGAATAAACCGCCAATTTCGAAGCCCTAATAAAATCTAATTTTGAAAATCACAAAAAACCCTTCCACCTTGACGCCCTAAAAAATCGCTATTTTGGAATCCATAACTTTGTGCCTTTCCGTTCTTTGTTCAGGGTCAAAAAGTTACTTTCAAAAATTTTAGTCCCACGTCTCTCTTCAATTGGTCTTTGACTTTTTAAAATATATATATAATTCTTAAGAACAGTCGAGTCGAGCTGTCTTTTTTTTTTTTGGCAGAACAGTGGCCGTATTTTCTCTAAAGAAAAGGACAGTTGTCCTTCGTTCTTTTTTATCTTAAATTTATAAGTTGTCCTTCGTTCAGTATTGGTTTCAGAATTTATAAAAAAAGGACACGCCACGTGTCACTTTCGGGTGACTATTTCTTTTTAAAAAAATTATCGATATTCGTGCTATTAAGTTTTTATCTAAAATTTTTACCCAATTCATATCTCACTCATCTGATCTCCGATTGATCTGCTTTTTGTTCCGTTCAATTTTTATTTTCGTTCTCTTCGATTTGAGTCTACAATGATTATTTTTGAACTTCGAATGAATATTCGCTATATTTATCAAACTATTTTATGGGTGATATTTGTATTTGAAAGTCACTTTTAACTATTGTTCTTTGGATTCAGATGATTAGTCTGAGATATTGTAATAAAATTTTGGATTATTTTTGGAGTTAAGATTTTGAGTTTCAAATCATTATGTTTGCGATATGTTAGATGCTCTGCTCTACCATTAAGGTTGTTATGTTTTAGACATGATTGAATTTTGGTTTAAGGACGTGTTCGGACCTTCGGGTTCGGGGCATTACAATAAAAAAAAAACCCCAAATTTGTTTTAAAAAAAAACTATAATTTTGACGCCTTAAAAAACCTCCAATTTTGATGTCCTAATAAACTCTAATTTTGAGAACCATAAAAAACTCTAATTTTGACGCCCTAAAAAACCGCCCATTTTGAATTCATAAAAAACTCCCAATTTTGAAGCCCTAAAAATCCTAATTTTGACGTCTTAAAAAACCGCCAATTTTGAATCCATAAGAAACCCCTAATTTTGGAGCCCTAAAAAAACCCCAATCTTGAAAACAAAAAAACCTAATTTCTAATGTCAAGCAAACCTCTAATTTCATAACCTAAACGCTAGTTCAATCCCTAATTTCAAACACTAAAAAACACGAATTTGAGACTATGGTAAGAAAATTTTAAGCATAACACAATTTAAACAATCTACTGGTAAGAACAATTATGGTAAGAACAATTTGAAATTAACATTGAATTATAAGAAAATTAGAAATACTTACTTACTTTAAACTTGATATATTTTTAAAAAAATTCACTAATCTTCTAGTGGTTATCCACCGATCTTCTAGTGTAGAATTTTTTTTGTTTATGTTATCATTGAGATTATGTAGGTAAGATTTGGAGTATGAAAAAGATAGAAGAAAGAGTTGGGAAAGATGATGAAGAGTGAAATAGAGGACTCTATCCAGAAAAGGTTGGGGAGAACGAACTATAAAGAGAGAAAGTGAGGGAGAGAGAAGAAAGAAGACACGTGAGAGAGAGAAAAATAAGACCCGTGAGACATGATATGACAAAGCAAAAAAGGCTGGTTGAAAAAAAATAGGGAGTGCAAATTTCAGGCAAGATGAAGGACGACAAGACAAGACAAGGCTTGGGGATTGGGGTGGGGCCACGACAGGACAAAACTTGGGGTGGGGGATAGGGGTGGGGCCACAACAGGACAAAAATTATGAGTGCAAATTCGTGTGTCATGAAACAACGCCAACCGCTACACTTAGTAGCGGTTGGGGAGTGAGTGGTGGGGGCCCATGTCCTTGTGTCACGTGTCACGAAACAATGCAAAAAAAAAAAGAGAGAGAGGAATGATGCCAACCGCTACACTTAGTAGCGGTTGGGCTCGTGGTGAGGCCATCGCTTTAGTGTCACGAAAGAAGGCTTAAAAAAAATATTGCAATGATGCCAACCGCTACCAAGTGTAGCGGTTGGGTGTGCTCCCAATTGCTACACTTTGTAGCGGTTGGGAGGAAATTAGTGGGCCCTCAACCGGTAGTCTTTCTAGTGGTTGGGGTTTTTTCAGCTTTCCGGGATATTTTTGTCCATTTTTGCAACTGCTTGAAAGAGTGGCGGTTGCAACTTTTTCAAAAAAAAAAAAACAAAATCTGGACCATCCACGAGTACACGTGGACGGTTAGATTTATGATATTTCCCCACCGGTGGGTGTGGATCGGCTCCCTATATATATATATATATAAAAAGCTGAAGAAGTCTCTTATAATCGCGACATATAGGATTTTTAATCTCTTATAATCATGATACGTATGATTTTTAGAGCTCCTATCTTTGTGGCACGTAGGATTTTTTAGGAACCTTCTTCTTCTGCAACGTAAGTTTCAATTTTGCATGTGGTAGTCCTGCAACTTAATTGATCTCTTCATTTAGAGTCTAACTCGTTGTAGTCCCTCAACTTAATTGGTCTTTTTATTTGGAGTCCAATTTTTTTAAATTGGATATATATACTTTAAGAATCATATTTATTTTGGTGTCCTTTTTATTTTCTACTCTACTTAACTATTTGCTATGATTTAATATTAAAAAATTCGTTGGATAATTTGCCCGATATCTGTAAGCTTTGTAAAATTAAGAAACCAATTATAAACCATCGAAAACGTTATCTAATCAATATACTTATATATTAGACCTTAATTTTTATTATGAATACCTCAAAAGCACTTTAGGATAACAATATGAAATTACAAAAATATCAAGTACGAAATCATCCCCTAATAACAAACTCTTTATTATGATTCTATTGTTATAAACTTTGTAGGTATTATTGGCCCGATCTTTAGAAAACTAAAAAACCAATCATACATCTTCTAAAACTCTTCATAACCCATAGATTTATATATTAGACTTCAATTTTGACTATTAACATCTTTAAAGCACTTACAATAAAAAAATAATATCTCGCAAATTATAAACAACAAAAAATGCAAATACGAGAAACATTAACCATTAATACTATAAAACTTGAAAATTTTTCTTTTCTTTTTATGAAAGCAACACACAAAACTAGTATGACTTAGTACTTTAAAGTATTTTTAAACCATCAATATAATAGGATAGTTAAGAAATTAGTTTTAATTATATAACCTTAAAGTCTTATATAAATCACATTCTCTTACAAATGCCATAATAATAAAAGAATCAAACCTGACATGACTAAGAACTTTAATATAAAAAATAATTTACTCCATAAATTTAATTTTAATTATTAAGTAACCTCAAATTCTAAAGGTTCACCTCATCAACTGATTAAGTTACAAGGATTTAATTTGATTACTATAGCTTAAATAAACTTTAAATACAAAAAAAAATCTAATAGTGTGTGAAATAAAAATTGAATCTAAAAATAAATGTTTTAGCTTATTAGTCAAAAACAGTTTTATATACTCTTAAATAATAAATAAACTTATTACGACTTAAGTACGACTTTAATCACCCAAATATACTATACAATATGAACTCAATCGACAATCGACGGTCTATTTGAGGATAAGAATAATCATCATCATGTAATTATTTATTTCAATCTTTTGCATACTTTGTAATTGTTATGACAAATTTAACTAACAATTAACTGTAAAATGTACATATTAGTCGCTCGGGCCCAGCGGGCCTCAAAGGAAAACGGGTGGGTGCCGAACCAGATGGGAGTAAAATGGGCCGGGCCTGGCCAGATTTCTGGGATATATAGGCCCAGTCCAAGCCCTGGCTAGAGGCCCAATATTTAGGGCCGGGCTTGGGCTGGGCCTGGGGCCCTTTTTTCTCTTTTCCAACTTCTTGTTATTCAAAGTAAAGATTTGAATTGCGGTAATTTCTTATTATTATGTAAGCAAATTGTGTGTATGCAAGCAAGTAAATGTAGTAATATGTGTACATGTAGTAAAAATGTGTGTATGCAAGTAAATGTAGTAATTTTGTAATGGTGTATAAGATTTGTACATGTAGTATTATTTCGAGTCTACCTTGTATAGATCCAAACCATCTATATCAAACATATTGACGTTGTACTTGTGCTACATCCGCCGTCTCAAAGATGTATCATTCCCTACATTCTTTTTTATCTTTTCCAAAGTTATCATCAGCATTACTGGCTAATCCTATGAGCAAGTTATCTCCTAGTTTCCTAATATCCAGTCCCACAAGTTATGGATTTTATCGGTTGAAATGTTAGAATGAAAAGCCTTAAACGAGTGAAGTAGTAATTTTTAACATTAATAAAAAAATTTCTCTCAATCTCGATAGAGTAGAATTGCAGTCTTTAATTAATATGTATTGAATGTGAACCCAGCAACAAATTTTATGCAGAAGTAATTAAGTAATGCATCTCCTACTTTTCCGTATCCGTAACAGGTAGACTTTAGCAAAGTCTATAAGCCATCTTCGTCTCTCTTCTTTCTTAAATTTTCCATGCATCATCAGTGAAAGACATCTCTGCTTACTGTCTATAGTAGCTTATTAGCTCATGAGGCATGTACCACATAATACTTCTTAAGAGGTACAAAATAGTAAAGGGTTGTCTAAAATATGTAAAACTATTAATGCTATGCGTAGTCCAGTACCCCAATTATCACCACTTGAACTGGATAATTTAAGCAATATTGATTGAAAAATTAACTACCGTTAGACTAAAAAAAACTTAGTCAACTCCAAGGTTTGTTCCCTCAATGGCCAGCCCACGTTAGGGCCAGAAACGGGCCAATTTTGGGCCTCAAAATCAATTTTCGGGCCGATTTTGGGCCTTTTTTGGGCCGGTAAAAACCTGGGGTTTTCGGGCCGGGCTTGACCCGGACTTTTTCTTGGATACTCCGGCCTGGTCCAAGCGCAGGTCCAAAGCCCTATAAAAATGGGCCGCTACTGTTCACGAGAGGGCCGAGCCAGCCCGGGCAAAAAACGGGCCGGGTCAGGCCCGCTCGCGGGCCGCCCGGCCCTTTTGACATCTGTACATATTAGGCCTTAAATTTGACTATTAACATCTCAAAAGCATTTCAAACAACAACATAAAGTCTCACCAAGATAAATTATGAAAATCATATATGAAATCTTAAGATAAATACTTCACAAACTAAAAGATTTCATTTTTCTTAAAATTATTTAACCTCAATATTTTGCAATATTACATGGAGTAAGACTAGTCATCACTTTATAACCGTTTAACATCAATCATGTGCAAAGCTTTTGTAGGATACTCTGATATTTTTATGATAAAATAGTCATCAACATTAAAATGTACACATAATTCTAAATTGATTCTCTTAGAAAAATTTAAAAATACATCAAAACCGATGGCTAAAAAAGCATCACATGACCTTCAAGGAAAAAAAATTAAACACAGACATTGCCACTAGATAACGTCATATTATCTCTTTTAAAGTTAGTTTTATATTTTAAAAGGTTATTTATTTGAAAGTAAGTAAAATAGCTCCATGTGCTTCAATTTCTATTTCAAACTCTATTTTCACAGCACATATTAGTAGGTTATTTAAGTCTACATAAATAATTTACTTAATAGATAATTTGCGCCTTCTTTTATAATTTTCAATACTAAGGACTGTAATTTGTATCTAATTTAATGATAATAATCAGCTATATCAGAAGTATCTATAAATGAGAATGTTGATCGATGGTGTCAACCATAAAGTGGAAAAAAGAAAAAAGAAGAATTGTGCTTCATTTTCTATCTCAAACTCTATTTTCGTAGCACATATTAGTAGGTTATTTAAGTCTACATAAATAATTTACTTAATAGATAGTTTGCGCTTTTTTTTTACCTTTTATAATTTTCAATACAAAGGACTGTAATTTGTATATAATTTAATGATAATAATCAGCTATATCAGAAGTATCTATAAATGAGAATGTTGATCAATGGTGTCAGCCATAAAGTGGAAAAAAGACAAAAGAAGAATTGTGCTTCATTTTCTATCTCAAACTCTATTTTCATAGCACATATTAGTAGGTTATTTAAGTCTACATAAATAATTTACTTAATAGATAGTCTGCACCTTCTTTTATAATTTTCAATACTAAGGACTGTAATTTGTATCTAATTTAATGATAATAATCAGCTATATCAGAAGTATCTATAAATGAGAATGTTGATCAATGGTCTGAACCATAAAGCGGAAAAAAGAAAAAAGAAGAATAGTCTAAAGTTATTTAGATGGAGTATTGGTAAAAAGTTCATTCAATTGTTAGTAAGAAAATAAATTAAGAAATATATAGTTTTTTTTATTTCTTGAATGTTTAACTTCTTAAGCTCATTTTTTTTTACAAAAATAAAATTAGTGCTAACATACTTTGGAATAAACTAAAAGGATAATTTGATATGGAGTAATTTATTATTTATTGCATGCTTTACTTTTTGAATACTTTGTTCTGTACCTTCAGCATTAATTTTTTAGTACAACAAAGATATTAAACTACTACAAAACTCTATGCACATGTGATTTAACTAAAAAAATTTATTTATGTCTCTCACCCACCAAATTTCACAAGTAAAATTTAAAGCCACTAAAAAATTCATAAGAAATAAAATATTAGTTTTTTTTTGTTTGTACACGTGTAAGTATGATAAGTAAGGCATGAACAAAAAATTTTCTCCATTTGACATTTCTTTTAACCAAATCACATAGTAATATAGTATTTTAAAATACATGTAATTTTGTTTTCTCCATTTGGTTGTGAATAGTCTCACCAACAACATATTAGGCGATCCTGATATGACTGTGCAAACGATATTTACTAAATTCTAATAAATAACAATTAAAAGAGGATATAAAGAACTAGAAAATTATCATGTTAGTGAAAACTAGATAGTTTTTCTTTGATAGTAGTTCTAGATATATTGATATTATGAATTAGCATAGTAATACACCAAAATGAAATACAATTTCAGTATTTTATATTGTTGTTGTCAAGATAATTTTAATCGTCTTAAGTAGTGGATTGATTTATCTATGATATTTATATACATGAATCATTTCAAATATTATGTCTTATCATGTATATGGGTATTACCTAGCGAGAGTCATTCTATTTGTTATTTTTCTAACTTAAAATACAATCGATCATGATATAAATATGATTGACGAGAAAATCAAATTTGCAACCCGAGCAAATTACATCTCAAATTTGCAACCCGAGCAAATTAAGTCCTTGATCAACTTATTCATTCATCATATGCTGGGAGCACTAGGTTAAATAAGTTGGAAGACTGGGGCAGGATATTTTGTTGCTGGCTAGTTGTAACAAGAATTCCTTTAATAGTATTCAGATTTCGGTCGAGCTTAATTCATCCATGCATGAGTAAGGGTAAGACTCTTTTTAATATTTGCACACTTATTTAAAAGTTATTTATGGCTAAATTTGCAAATTTTGCGATTAACATTCTTTTAGCAACAAAAATCTTTTTGTCTTTGTTTTATTTTCTCATTGCATCACATTTTAAGCTTCTATGTGCTTGAAGCTGAACTTTTTGCATGTATAGTAAGCTTTGCTTGGTGAGAAGAAAACTTCATTCATGTATTACTACACATGAAAGTTCTCGAAACTCAAGAATGGGCAGAGAGCGAGATAATTTTTTGGGTCGAACATTTTTTACTATTTGCAAATCTTTCAAATGAGAAGTTATTGCTAAAGCTAAAATTCTCTCTATGAATACTTTTAGCGACAACAAATAGGGTGGTGTATGTAAATTAACCTTTTTTAATCCAAAAGTTATAGTTGTATTTATGTATTCGGTTCCAATATTTAGTATGTACACATTGGTTATAAAGCTTTACGGGTTCAACAGAAGTGGAAGTTTGTAGATCCATCACTGTTGGTTGAATTTCAGAAGGCTCAAGAACAATTGGTAGCTTGATACCCTGTTCCGCAAGATATTATTTTTCCTTATTTCGACCCACTATGAGGGTTGTTGCTGATAATATGAGATGTCTCGCTAATTTCCCTTTCTGCTATAAAGCACAGACCATCGCCATATTAGACGACTTACTGTGATGTGTTAAGTTTAGATGACAAGAATATAATGTCTTTCAATTCATGATAAAGTCTCTTATTGATATGATAACATGCCAATTAAATGGATAATAGAGCAGCTTTGTTGATCCTGCTATGGCATCACACGGAGGTTTGTTCCGTGCAATCGACCAATTGCCTTGTTTAGTTTGTAATGATAAGTACTTTTCCAAAATAGCAAATGTGTAATCAGTAATATTTATTTGTTGTACATATTTAAAGACATATTTGGTTTTTAACTCTTTTATGTAGTTGTTGTACATATCTAATTCTTTGTGTAATCAGTAATATTTATTTGGGACATATGATTTAATACTTAAAGAATTCAAAACTTAGCAAAAAATTTCTTTAGAACAACTTTTACCTTCAAATTTTAATAAATTTTGTACACATCCAATACATTTGAATGCTGCTTTTCGTTTTCATTATGTACTGGACAAAAATACATGCTAAGAGTTTCTCACCAACAAATAAGATGACTCAATTAACCTTCATGCTTATAGGCAAGTTAAGCTTCATATATATCACTAATAACTAGTCATAATTGTTATAGTAGTATAGTGAGGGTACAAATAACTAAAGCATTAGCAAAGCTTGGTGATGTTTTTCCCCTCATATTAGTTCCAAATCGTCCAAAGTTTCGCTTATATATGAAAAGGCATCCCAAGCTTATATGACAGTTTCTTTTTCAGTTACAACGTTCACATCTTATTTGTAAGTAAAAACTACTCATGGTAAATCATGCATTTTACTTTTGTTACTAAAATATGCCATTGTGACGCTACTTTTGCGGAAGTTGTATTCAGAGGCATCTTATATTTAATCTACTTCTTGCCGGCTATTCAAACGATAGCAATTGTAAACAATCTAGAAAAACATATTTTAAACAATATTTTGAGAAAGTAGAGAATGTCATGTGCGTTGCATATGTCTCTTAGCTAGTATAGTAAATAAAGAAAATCTTACCTTGGCTTAGCCCAGGTATGTTCAAGTCTCCAGAATTTTAGGCTTACGTGCTTCATTTGCAAATTTAACCCCTACATTTCTATTTCTATTGCGTAAATATACCCATAGAATTAAGTGATTTGACCAAAATACCCTTCCGCTTAATAGAAACATTCTTAGGTGCCCAAAATTTTGAAACATTCTAAGGCATCCAATGAGGATGGTAACTTTATCAGTTTCAGCATTTTTACCACACTCGGAAAAAAAAAAGAGGAGAAAAAAACTTAGGCCCCGTTTGACACTCATTTTTTTCAGTTTTTTTTTTCAGTTTTGGAAATTGGAAAGAAAAAATAAGCGCGTTTGGTAACCATTTTTTATTTCCCTTCTCTAATTTAAAAAACCAGTTTTTAAATTTAAGATTAAAAAAAAAAAAAAAAAAAACTGGTTTTTTTTTTTCACTTTTGATTTTTTTTTTTTTTTTTAGACCACCACCACCACCCTCCCACCGCCGGCAGCCACCTCAGGCGACCACCGCCAGCGGCTTGCTGGCTGCCGCCGGCGACCACCACCGCCACCGCAAACCACCACAAAAAAAAACTCAAAATAAAAACTGGGTTATCAAACACCAAAAAAAGAAATTCAAAATAAAATTGGGTTATCAAACACCCACTTGTTTTTGTAAAAAAAAAATAAGATGCTCTTTAATTTTTTCAATTTAAAAACAGGAAACCAAAAAAAAAAATTTGTCAAACTAAGCCAAAAGTGAAACCAACGAGCATCACATTAGACATAGACGAGGAAAAAGCAGAAATTGGCCAGGTCTTGAAGGTGGGCACTGCAAGACTTCGATTTCTCGCTTCCAGAAAACACGCCTTTGAAAATCAGGCTAACATTTATGGTCTCCTCACAGTTTACTTGGCAGCAAAATGGTCAAATATAAATGGTGTCTTCATAAAGTTCTTGGTTAAATCATATGGCCTCTGAAAGTGATCAAAATAGCAAAGACTTGGACTTAAAGACTTCAGTCTACGAGCTGGACTTTTCCAAAGTCCTCAGTTTGATGCATTTTCATCACAACCACAAGACAGTTTGGGACAGTACAGTTCGTGGTTATTTGATGGTAAAGGTTTCAACCCTTCACAATCAAATAGCCACTGAAAGTGATCAAAATAGCAAAGACCTTGACTTAAAGACTTCAGTCGACGAACTGGAATTTTTCAAAGTCCTCAGTTTTATGCACTGTCACTACAACAAGAAGGCCGTTTGGGATAACCAGGCTAATAATATGTGTATAAAAGCAGCACTGGATTCATGATAATACATCACAGAAGAATAGTAGTAACATGGGTTTTCTAGCCTCTGGAAATGGCTTCTACTTTGTATTTCTAGTCCTATTTTTCATAACCTTCTCTTCACCCCAAGTTGCTTCTGCTTCTTCTGAAGAAGTTGGAGCCCTCCTCAAATGGAAAGCCAGCCTTGAAAACACCTCTAGGCTAACTTTGTGGTCTCTTTCCAATAATGCCAACAATTCTTCTACCCCTTGCACATGGTATGGAGTTTCTTGCAATGCTGATGGGAGCGTAATCGGATTGAACCTGACGTCATCAGGCATAATAGGTACGCTTTACGGCCTCTCGTTCTCATTGTTTCCCAATCTTGCAGCCATCGACTACAGCATGAACAACTTTTCTGGCATTATCCCACCTCAAATTGGTTACATCTCCAAACTCACCTATCTTGACTTGTCTACTAATCAATTCTCGGGAAATATCCCACCAGAAATCGGGCTACTAACAAATCTTGAGACCCTCCACCTTGTTGAAAATCAGTTAAACGGCTCGATACCCAAAGAAATAGGCCAGCTAAGATCTCTTTCTGAACTTGCCTTGTATACCAATCATCTGGAGGGTCCAATTCCTACTTCATTGGGCAGTTTGAGCAACCTGACTCGTTTGTATCTTTACGATAATCAACTTACTGGACCCCTTCCACCAGAAATGGGAAATCTCATTAACCTTATCGAAGTCTATATAAACATGAACCTTCTATCAGGTCATATTCCTTCCGCATTCGGAAATTTGGTTAATCTTACCGTTTTGCATATGTTCATAAACAACCTATTTGGTCATATCCCCCAAGAAATAGGAAAGTTGAAAGCACTTGAAAGCCTAAGCCTTCATAGCAACAAACTTTCTGGTTCAATCCCAGCATCATTAGGTAATCTGAGCTCCCTAAGTCTTCTACATCTCTATAACAATTCTCTTTCTGGTCCCATTCCTAAAGAGCTTGCAAACTTGAAGTCTATCACTGATCTAGAACTGAGCGAAAATCAACTCAATGGCTCGGTTCCTGCTTCATTGGGCAATTTGAGCAATTTAGAAATATTGTTCCTTCGGGACAATCAACTTTCGGGTCCCATACCAGAAGAACTGGGATATCTGACATTACTAAGTGTGCTCGAAATGGACACAAACCAATTTTCTGGCCATTTGCCCGAGCGAATTTGCCAAGGTGGAAAGCTTCAAAATTTCACCGTAAACAACAACCAGCTCACCGGTCCAATCCCCAAAAGCTTGAGAAACTGCTCAAGCTTAAAAAGACTCCGCTTAGATGGAAACCAGCTCACTGGAAATGTATCTGAGAGCCTTGGTGTCTATCCAAACTTGCATTACGTGAATCTAGACGACAACAATTTTTACGGGGAACTCACTGAGAACTGGAGTAGGTGCAAACAGTTGACAACACTGCATATTGCGAAGAACAACATTAGCGGTAGCATTCCACCAGAGTTTGGGAATTCTACCCAGCTACATGAACTTGATCTTTCTTTAAATCACATAGTTGGGGAGATTCCAAAGGAATTTGGCAACTTGAATCACTTGTGGAAGCTGGATTTGAGTAATAACCAACTTTCTGGTAGTATTCCTCAACGACTCGGATCGCTGGGTGAGTTGTCTTATCTTGATCTTTCAGCAAACAGATTGAGTGGATCAATACCAACAACTCTTGGGAACAGTTTACAGTTATTCCACTTGAACTTGAGCAGTAACAACATTAGTGAAGAAATTCCAGTCCAGATATGTAACTTGATTCACTTGACCTTGCTTGATCTGAGTCATAATAAGCTAAGAGGGGAGATACCGTCAGCGATCAGCAAACTGCAGGAGTTGGACAGGCTGAATCTTTCCCGCAATGAGCTCTCTGGTGGCATCCCAAAGACTTTTGAAGGTATGTCTTTGTTGCATATCGACATATCCTACAATAAGTTGCAGGGTCCCATCCCAAACAGTGTAGCCTTTATGAATGCTTCCATAGAAGCATTACAAGGAAACAAAGATTTGTGTGGCAATGTTACAGGATTAAAACCTTGCAGAAACCCTTTGGCAGTGAACAAACATGATCCGAAGAAGAGCCACAAACTGGTTCTTATGATCTCACTCCCTCTTTTGGGATCAATTTTACTTCTTTGTGCATTTATTGCCCTCTTCATCAGTTATGAACGAAGGAAGAAGAAGCCTGAGGTTGAACAAGGGGATGTACAAGACGAAGATGTGTTCTCAATATCAGCTTTTGAAGGGAGAGCATTGTACGACGACATTGTAAAAGCCACAAATGATTTCGATGCCACTTATTGCATTGGAAAGGGAGGATTTGGAAATGTTTACAAAGCAAAGCTACAATCACTTGATATAGTAGCTGTGAAGAAGCTTCACTCATTACCTGAGCTGGCGGATCGCAAAGGTTTTATAGATGAGGTAAGGGCACTAACTGAAATAAGGCATCGAAACATTGTGAAACTTCATGGATTTTGTTCGAACACTCGACACTCGTTTTTGGTTTTTGAGTACCTCGCAAGGGGTAGCTTGGCCACAATCTTGAGTAGAGATGAAGCAGCTAAGAAAATGGATTGGCCTAAGAGGGTGAACGCAATCAAAGGTGTTGCTCATGCTTTGTCTTACATGCATCATGACTGCTCACAGCCAATTGTTCATCGAGACATATCAAGCAACAATGTGTTGCTTAATTCTGAGTATGAGGCTTGTGTATCAGATTTTGGCACTGCTAAGCTTTTAAAGTTAGACTCCTCCAACTGGAGTGCAGTTGCAGGCACATATGGATATATAGCACCAGGTAATAAACTTTCTCCAATATTCCTAACCATCTTAAAGTGACGTAGAATTAGAGCATAGCGTCACGAAATATTTATTTCTCTATTTGCAGAGCTTGCCTACACAATGAAGGTGACTGAAAAATGCGACGTGTATAGCTTTGGGGTATTAGCACTGGAAGTGATCAAAGGAAAGCATCCAGGTGATATCATTCCTTCTCTGACGTCTTCATCAGAGAAGTTACAGCTAAAAGATTTAGTAGACCAACGCCTTCCTTCTCTTTCACCCAAAGTTGAGGAGGTAGTGAAATCCATTTTAGTACTGGCAAGATCATGTTTGCATACAAATCCACAATCAAGACCAACAATGCGCGATGTCTCTCAGCTGTTAACGACCAAGACAACGCCTTCTTAGAAGTGTTATTTGGTGCACATTATAGGTTAAGCAAGGAAACTGTCTGGATGCAAACGATGTGATGAATGCTGGTTACATGGATTTTTCGTTCTTGTATATATTCTTGAGTAGTCTTTCACAGTATGTTATCTGTAAGTTTGGATTGGTCAAATGATAACCACTGAAAAGTTTGGATCAGTCAAATGATGGCTAAAGGGTACCTTTAAAATGCGAATTTTCTAATCTTCTCCTATAATTGAACAAGCCTAAATCTAAGAATTCCTTTTAGGTTACAATATTTATCTAAGTGGATTAAGAAGAGACTTCATCCTGCCAATTTGATAGAATCGTGACACTGTAGGATATAAAATCTTCTAATCAAACATAACATTCCTAGGAATGTTTGCCTGCTACATGGCAAGTGTCGTTAAATTTAATTTTGACCAACCAGCATTTATGTGCAAATAGTTTTACAGAATTCTACACTTAGTTAACACACAATTCCGAAGCAAGGAGGATATATTAGTGTATCAGTAGTACCCAAAAAGAAGATGCTGACAGAAAACCGAGTATGAACCATGCCTTACTTCTAATTGCCAATGCAGACATACCCTATTACTAATTAATCAAGATTTCGATGATTTTAATTGTGACTTAAGGTAAGAAAGATACAGGCTAGGATTGTCTTGCTTCAACTTACATGTTCTAACAAAGGTGTGGAGAATCTTCAAAACCCAATCGAGAAAAAAAGAAGAACACGCTAATGCTATCAACACAAATGCAGTAATGCTGATAGAGACACTAAAATATTTGCAGAGGCAGACATACATGAGAAGGAAGACGATACCAATACCATAAATGAGTTGATGGTTGAAACGGAGTAGCCCGGTTGCCCTGGAGGGAATGCTTGCTGGGTAGAAGTTGAGGAGCCTCAGCCAGTGTGAGAGAATCATCACCGCCTGTGGGGTTAGTCCAAAAATCAAACTTACGATGAGGTCAGTAATACTGTAATATACTTCATATAAATGTGGAGAGTCGTTACTTGAGCTCAGCAATTTTATTTGAGTTTTACGAGTTCCGTTAGGATTAAAAGGTAACAGTGTATAGGCAACAATTATCTTAGATGAACGATTGTCTTTGAGGTGGACTGAGTTGGAAGTCTTCACAGGAAATTGCGACAATCATAAACATAAGGTCTTCATTTGAACTGATTTTGGCTACTTTGATGGTAGGAATAGCATCTAGTTCCTACAACGATCATTAATTATAGCTGAAAATTGTTAGTAGTATTTTTGTAGAAATCTGTAACGACAATACTTAGGAGTGATTTTTTGCACCACTAATCAAAAGTCGCTAAACACATTTAACGATCATAATTTGTTACTATATGAAGTAGTTGTAAACTCATCTTAAAGATCCGGTTACAGCCAAAATTTTACCTTTTATGTTTAGGCTGCAAATATTGTGATGGCCCGGAGTTTTACAAGAATGAACGTGGCATTGGTGGATCGATGGTGAAGCGCTGCAAACTGTGCCCGAGTTCAATGATGCCGTGAATCAAGGAAATCCTTTCTTGTCCGAGGGTAGTTTAGTTCACTAAAACTAAGCATTCAAGGTTTTTTTTCAGTAATAAGAATTGTCTTTTGCTTTCAGAATGAAAATGAAAAAGTTAAACAAAAACGTAAACGAACGAAATGTTGTATCCATTTGTTTAACCCAAACAAATATATAAAAACAAAAAAGAAATACGAAAAATAAAACATATATAGTGCTTGGAGTTCTGATCCATTTTTCTTAAAGCAACACATCAGACAAAGACAGGAGTAAAATGTAGAAATTGACCAAGTCTTGAAGGTGGGCAGTGCATGACTTCGATTTCCCAGAAAACACGCCTTTGTGGCCCATTAAATTAAATTATTCTCCAGAATTAGGTGAGGCCCCTTTCACTTCCTTAGCTTGAACCCCTTAACAATCCCCGGAGGTGAATCAGAGCGAGGTGGCCCTCGCTAAAATTCACCTTATGTCCCTTTACTTGGAGAAAATATTTAGTGGTTGTCTAACGTCACGTCATTAGCATACGTGGTGTTAGACTACCACTAATATCACGCCAACTAAGCGAGGGTGACAAGTATGGGCCGAATGTCCAATTGGATCTAAATTCTTAACCATGGTTTATAAAGTTAAAATTGAAATTTTCGAAAAAATTAAAATTTCCCGCCCACCTTTTTTCATTTTTCAGGTTAAAACATTTGAATCCATTTCGAGTTCTTTCTCCTCTCTTTCGTCTCCCATTTCATTTCTTTCTTTTCTCTCTTTCATCTCTGGCAATAAACCGGTTTGGAGAAGTTGAGACGATGAAGGGTTCGAGAGAAGTTGGTTTGTGTTACCTTTTTGGTTGTTTAGGCCCTGCATCTCTAAGTTCGTCCATCACCATCCCACTTCAGAGAGAGAGAGAGAGTGTTCTAATCTTCCATTATCATCACTGAACAAATTAACCACACAGACACCCAATGATCAACAACACTCCGACTTTCCCAACAGCTGGCGACCGACACAGAAACTAAGGGGAAAAAATAGAAATCGTTGTATCACCTTTTGGTGTGAAGATGATTCTGGGGCTGTGCAGATCCCCACAACATCTTGAGAAAGTTATAGTTTCTAAGCTACGCTTCTCATTAGGCTTGGTATTGTGGCGGCATTGCAGCTGCCAGCTTGGGAGTTTCATGGGTGCTAAGGGGAACACCCACCAATGATAAACATAGATAGAATACTTAACGCCTTTTCCTTCCAGCTCCATGTATTTAAGTTCAGATAAATTGCATCCATTTATGATCAACACAAGTAATTTGCTGGAGGGTACAGAAACAATGGAAGAGTCAAAACCACACAACAATTACAGTAGGTTAATTCATAGGAAGTGCAATCTGATGTTAACAATTACAATCTATGAAATAAAGTATGAAACATAATTGCAAGAAGTGCAGTACAGAAGTCCTTCAAGTCCTGATGACTTCAAGGAAGTTTGACATCTTCTGCGGGATCTAATCAATTGGTAGCGTCAGGAGGCATAGGATCTTCAGGTCTCCAACCACTCAATCCCATTTTCCAGCCATTTACAGTCGCAGCAGGGTCTGAGCCCCCAATGCCCATCATAGGAGGATCATCAACAAGAGTAGTTGAAGGCACAAGTTGAATTGCTGATGGTGCTTTCTTATTGCCAGAAGATAAACTCTTATACTCGTCCGCCTTTTTCCATGTCGTCGCCGCATATAGCCGGGGAGATGAAAGAGGGACAAGAGAGAAATGAAATGGGAGAAGAAAGAGAGAAGAAAGAAATGAAATGGATTCAAATGTTTTACCCTGAAAAATGAAAAAGATGGGCGGGTAATTCAAAATTTTCCAAATCAATTTTAATTTTATAAACCATGGTTAAGAATTTAGATCTAGCTGGACATCGGCCCACAACTTGCCACCCTCGCTTGGTTGGCGTGATATTAGTGGTAGTCTAACACCACGTATGCTTATGACGTGGCGTTAAACAACCACTAAATATTTTCTCCTTTACTTGGCAGCTAAATGGTCCAGTTGTTACCATTAAGCCGAAAACTTTTTTACATAAGAAATAGTCCAACTTTTTACTTGTTTGATCATTGGAGAGTGAATTGCTTGGTTACATGACTACAATCAAATGGCGCTTTGACGTGATCAAGATAGCAAAGACTTTGACTTGGAAGACTTCAGTTGAAGAGGTGGACTTCTCCAAAGTCCTCAGTCTGATGCATTTATCACTACAATAAGCAGAATGATGATAACACACCGCAGAAAAAATTGAATAATTTGTTAGTGATAGTCTTTGACCCACAAATAGGGGAGTTAATGATAAATTTGCAGATTAGCGTCTTAACAAGCCAAACTAATCTTTTTTACCTCAACATATAAAAAGATTAGCAAAAGTTTACATTCTATTAGACCTATTAATAAAAACTAGAATTTGCAAAAAAAAATGCTCGTTTTATGTAGTAAGGGTATCTTGGTTAAACAGATTTTATTCAATTTCAACGGCTTGATTTTGTGGATACTACCGCCCGCCGCCACCATCATCAAAAGAAGGGTAAATTGTACAAAATCCCCTAGGGTTTACATTGTTTTCTCACTTAAAACTCTATGGTTTCAATTTCAGTATATAATAATTGGACCTAAAATTGTCTCTCCATTAAAAAAAGGTGGAGCAAAAATGTCTTTTGCAAGACAAAAACACACGTACATACCCAAACACCCCACTCGCCACCACCCCACACCTTGCACACACTCTCCCCACCCCCCCCCCCCCCCCCCCCCCCCCCCCAAAAAATCAACGAGTGCACATACACCCACAGACCATGGTCCCCAACCTTTCATCCCTCATTAACCACCACCACTAGCGCATACACTGTAAATCCATCTCTTTCTCTTGATTCACACACATACATAACATGGAGACGGTGAGTGACTGTATGAAGGTGAAGGTGGATTGATTAAGCTTGTGTTTTCTAACCGGCGACAGTGGTTGGTAATTGTGGCATCAGTCTGTAACGGTGGGTTAAGTAACAGTGGCGTTGCGATGAGGTTGTGGGTGTGTGGTGATTTAGTGGTGTGGTAAGGGCTAATCGGTGATGATGTGACTGAGGTGGGGGGTGCGTGGTAGGGGGTGCCGACGACTGGGAGGTTAGGTGTTTTTGTGTGTTTTTATCTTGAAAGGACATGTTTGCTCCTCCATATAGAAGATCGTCTACATTTTCTTTACCGAAGAAATGATTATAGGTCCAATTGGAGTCGGTGTTCAAACGTTAGAATATTGAGGGCTGAAATTGAAACCATAAGATTTTAAATGGAAAAAACACATAAAAGCCTTAGGGAGTTCAGTATAATTTACCCTCAAAAGAATATCATCATCAGATGATCGTCGCATACCAATTAAAGTCACCACCAGAAGACCTCCACCATCATCACAAGACCGCCACCACCAATCTTTGCCACGCCCCATCAAAGTTTCACAACCGTCAGACCTCACTTTACCCTGACAATATTTCACCCCTTACATACCATCGTACATTGAACGGCAAAAATTTATAGAATTTGGAGAGTTGGAAACAATCCTTGATCTCACCACCACCATCAGTGCTACAACCCAATACCTCAGCCACCACAACCTGTCACCCACAAGCACCACCAATTTGTCAAAATATAGTAGATAAAGAAAGAAATCTTACATTGACTTAGCCGGGTAAGTTCAAGTTTCCAGAATTTTCGGTTTACGTGTTTTATTTGCAAATTTAACCGCTACATTTCTATTATTATACCTGTAGAATCAAGTGATTTGACCAAAATATCCTTCCACTTAATTGAAACATTCTAAGGTCCCCAAAATTTCGAAACATTATAGGGTACCCAATGCGGGTGGTAACTTTATCAGTTTCACCCTTTTTATCACATCTAAAAGAAAAGAGGAAACGAATTAAGTAAAACCAACTTGCATCACATCAGACAAAGACAGGAGTAAAAAGCAGAAATTGGCTAGGTCTTGAAAGGTGGGCAGTGCATGACTTTGATTTCCAGCTTCCATGAAACATGCCTTTGAAAATCAGGCCAACGTTTATGGTCCCTTTATACTGCTACAAATGCACCTTTATCCCTTTGCTTCGCAGCAAAATGGTCCAATATACATGATGTTTTCATAAACTTTTGGAATTCATCTTTTTGACTTGTTTGATCATTGGACAGTAAAATGCTTGGTTATTTGATGGTAAAGGTTTCGACCCTTTACAAATCAAATGGCCACTGGAAGTGATCAAAACAGCAAAAACTTTTGACTCAAAGACTTCAGTGGACGACCTGGACTTTTCCAAAGTCCTCAGTTTTATGAATTTTCATTACAACCAGAAGAAAGATTGGGATAAGCAGGATGATTATATGTATATAAAAGCAGCACTGCATCATGACAATACATCACAGAAAAATAGTAGTTACATGGGTTTTCTAGCCTTTGGAAATGGCTTCTTCTTTGTATCCCTAGTCCTCTTTTTCATAACCTTCTCTTCACCCCAAGTTGCTTCTGCTTCTGCTGAAGAAGTTGCAGCCCTGCTTAAATGGAAAGCCAGCCTTGAAAGTGACTCTAGGCTAACTTTGTGGTCTCTTCCCAGTAATGCCAACAGTTCTTCTACCCCTTGCACATGGTATGGAGTTTCTTGCAATGCTGATGGGAGCGTAATCGGATTGAACCTAACGTCGTCAGGCGTAGCAGGTACGCTTTACGGCCTCTCGTTCTCATCGTTTCCCAATCTTGCAGCTATCGACTACAGCATGAACAATCTTTCTGGTACTATCCCACCTCAAATTGGTTACATCGCCAAACTCACCTATCTTGACTTGTCTACAAATCAATTCTCGGGAGTTATCCCACCAGAAATCGGGCTACTAACAAATCTTGAGACCCTCCACCTTGTTGAAAATCAGTTAAAGGGCTCGATTCCCAAAGAAATAGGCCAGCTAAGATCTCTTTCTGAACTTGCCTTGTATACCAATCATCTAGAGGGTCCAATTCCTGCTTCATTGGGCAGTTTGAGCAACCTTACTCGTTTGTATCTTTATGATAATCAACTTACTGGTCCCATTCCACCAGAAATGGGAAATCTCATTAACCTTGTCGAAGTCTATATAAACATGAACCTTCTATCAGGTCCTATTCCTTCCACATTTGGAAATTTGGATAATCTTACCGTTTTGCATATGTTCATAAATAACCTATTTGGTCCTATCCCCCAAGAAATAGGAAAGTTGAAAGCACTTGAAAGCCTAAGCCTTCATAGCAACAAACTTTCTGGTTCAATCCCAGCATCATTAGGTAATCTGAGCTCCCTAAGTCTTCTACATCTCTATAACAATTTACTTTCGGGTCCCATTCCTGAAGAGCTTGCAAACTTGAAATCTATCACTGATCTAGAACTTAGCGTAAATGAACTCAATGGCTCGGTTCCTGCTTCATTGGGCAATTTGAGCAATTTAGAAATATTGTTCCTTCGGGACAATCAACTTTCGGGTCCCATACCAGAAGAACTAGGATATCTGACATTACTAAGTGTGCTGGAAATGGACACAAATCAATTTTCTGGCCATTTGCCCGAACGAATTTGCCAAGGTGGAAAGCTTCAATATTTCACCGTAAACAACAATCGGCTCACTGGTCCAATCCCCAAAAGCTTGAGAAACTGCTCAAGCTTAAAAAGACTCCGCTTCGATGGAAACCAGCTCACTGGAAATATATCTGAGAGCCTTGGTGTCTATCCAAATTTAAATTTCGTGTGTCTAAACGACAACTTCTTTTATGGGGAACTCTCTGAGAACTGGAGTAGGTGCAAACAGTTGACAACGCTGCGAATTGCGAGGAACAACATTAGCGGTAGCATTCCACTAGAGCTTGGGAATTCTACCCAACTACATGAACTTGATCTTTCTTCAAATCACATAGTTGGGGAGATTCCAAAGGAATTTGGCAACTTGAATCACTTGCTGAAGCTGGATCTGAGTAATAACCAACTTTCTGGTAGTATTCCTCAACGACTCGGATTGCTAGCTGAGTTGTCTTTTCTTGATCTTTCAGCAAACAGATTGAGTGGGTCAGTACCAACAACTCTTGGGAACAGTTTACAGTTATTCCAGTTGAACTTGAGCAGTAACAACATCAGTGAAGAAATTCCAGTCCAGATATGTAACTTAGTTCACCTGACCTTGCTTGATTTGAGTCGTAATAAGCTAAGAGGGGAGATACCGTCAGGGATCAGCAAACTGCAGAGCTTGGGGATGCTGAATCTTTCCCGCAATGAGCTCTCTGGTGGCATCCCAAAGACTTTTGAAGGCATGCCTTTGTTGTCTATCGACATATCTTACAATGAGTTGCAGGGTCCCATCCCAAACAGTGTGGCCTTTATGAATGCTTCCATAGAAACATTACAAGGAAACAAAGATTTGTGTGGCAATGTTACAGGATTAAAACCCTGCAGAAACCCTTTGGCAGTGAACAAACATGATCCGAAGAAGAGCCACAAACTTGTTCTTATGATCTCGCTCCCTCTTTTGGGATCAATTTTACTTCTCTGTGCATTCATTGCCCTCTTCGTCGGTTATGAAGGAAGGAAGAGGAAGCCTGAGGTTGAACAAAGGGACGTTCAAGACGAAGATGTGTTCTCAATATCAGCTTATGATGGGAGAGCAATGTACGACGAAATTATAAAAGCCACAAATGATTTCGATGCCACTTATTGCATTGGAAAGGGAGGATTTGGAAATGTTTACAAAGCAAAGCTACAATCACTTGATATAGTAGCTGTGAAGAAGCTTCACTCGTTACCTGAGATGGCTGATCGCAAAGGTTTTATAGATGAGGTAAGGGCATTGACTGAAATAAGGCATCGAAACATTGTGAAACTTCATGGATTTTGTTCACATACTCGACACTCCTTTTTGGTTTTTGAGTACCTCGAAAGGGGTAGTTTGGCCACAATCTTGAGTAAAGATGAAGAAGCTAAGGAATTGGATTGGCCTAAGAGGGTGAATGCAATCAAAGGTGTTGCTCATGCTTTGTCTTACATGCATCATGACTGCTCACAGCCAATTGTTCATCGAGACATATCAAGCAACAATGTGTTGCTTGATTCTGAGTACGAGGCTTTTGTTTCAGATTTTGGCACTGCTAAGCTTTTAAAGTTAGACTCCTCCAACTGGAGTGCAGTTGCGGGCACATATGGATATGTGGCACCAGGTAATATACTTTCTCCAATGTTCCTAACCATCTTAAAGTGGCGTAGAATAAGAGCATAACGTCACAAGATATGTCTTTCTCTATTTGCAGAGCTTGCCTACACAATGAGGGTGACTGAAAAGTGCGACGTGTATAGTTTTGGGGTGTTAGCACTGGAAGTGATCAAAGGAAAGCATCCAGGTGATGTCATTCCTTCTCTGACATCTTCATCAGAGAAGTTGCAGCTAAAAGATTTAGTAGACCAACGCCTTCCTTCTCTTTCACCCAACGTTGAGGAGGTAGTGAAATCCATTATAGTACTGGCGAGATCATGTTTGCATAACAATCCACAATCAAGACCAACAATGCACGATGTCTCTCAGCAGTTATCGACCAAGACAACACCTTAGAAGTGTTATTTGGTAGGTTAAGCAACGAGACTGTCTTGATGCAAACGATGTGATGAATGCTGGTTTACATGGATTTTTCGGTTGTAAATTTATTGGAGTAGTCTTTTGCAGTATCTTGTCCGTATGTTTGGATTAGTCAAATGGTAATAACTCAAAAGTTTGGATTAGTCAAATGATGGCTAAAGGGTACCTTTGAATTGCGAATTTTCTAATCTTCTACTATTATTGAAGAGGCCAAAATCTAAGAATTCCTTTTAGGTTACAATATTTATCTCAGTGGATTAAGAAGAGAATTCATCATGCCAATTTGATAGAAGCGTGACAATGTAGGATGTAAAATCTTCTGATTGAACAACACATTCATAGGAATGTTTTGCTGCTACATGGCATCTGTCGTTGAACTTAATTCTGACCAACCAGCATTTATGTGCAAATAGTTTTAAAGTATTCTAGAATTAGGTAACTCACAATTCAGAAGCAAGGATGACAAATTAGTATATCAGTACTACACTTGTGATGCATATGTCAGATTAAATGCACAAGAACCCAAAAGGAAAATGCTGATGGAAAAACTAGCATGAAACCATACCTTACTTCTAAGAATAAGTGCCAAAGCAGACATATACCTAGTACTAATTGGTCAAGATTTAGATGATTTTAGCTGTGACTTAAGGTAAGAAAGCCACAGGCTAGCATTGTCTTGGTTCCCTAATTTATCACAGAGGTTAAACAAAAGGGCTTCATGCTGCCAATTTAATCAAAATACAACATGGTATATGTAAGATGGATCATCTGCTTTGAAATTCAAATGTTCTAACAAAGGCCGGAAGAATCTTGGAAACCCAATTGAGAAACAAGAGGAACACACTAATGCTATCCACACAAATGCCGTAATGCTGATAGAGACACTAAAATATTTGCAGAGGCAGACATACATGAGAAGGAAGATGATAACAATACCATAAATCAGTTGGGCTGAAATGGAGGAGCCACCGTCTGCTGGTTGTACTGAAGGGAATGTGTGCTGGCCGCTGGGTAGATGTTGAGGAGCCTCAGCCCGTGCGAGAAAATCATCACAACAGGTGGGGTTTGTCCAAAAATCAAACTTACAATGAGGTCAGTAACTACTTGAGGTCAGTAATAAAACTTCATATGAATGTGGAGAGTTATTACTTGAGCTCCGCAATTTTTATTCTTAACTCTTAAGCGAACAATTGTTTTTGCCATTGACTGAGTTGGAAGGCTTCACAGGAAATTGCGCTAATTTAGAGTTAAAACTCAAGGGTGTCTTTAAAATTATTTTCAGTTTTGGTTTTCAGTTTTTTAAAAAATAAAAATTAAAAATAATTTAGTTTTTATTTTTTTCAAAAATAAATGGCTATTTGATTACCCAGTTTTCTTTTTTTTTTTTTTCTTTTTTTTTTTTTGTGGTGGTTGTGGCGGCGGTGGCGAGCGGCAGTGGTGGTCACGGTGGCGTTTTTTCTTTTTTTTTTTGGTGGGGTCGGGACCTCAAAACTCTAAAATGAGAGTTTTTAAAAATAGCCTTGTTTTTAAAACTAGTTTGCAAAACTAAAGGAAAAAAAAATTTGTGTGTCAAACTCGTTTTTCTCTCCAATTTATAAAACTGAAAATTTAAATGTTACCGAACGCTACCTTACTCTTTACACTTTTTATTTTTTTTATTTTTTATACTCATCTTTTTTCAAGGAAAAAAAATCATAGTCTTCTTCATTTAAACTGACTTTGACTGCTTTAATGGTAGGAATAGCATATAGTTCGTACGGTGATCATTAAATATCGTCGAATATTATTAGTAGTATTTTTACAGAAATCTATAGTCACCATACTTTTAGTAACAACTTTTTATATCACTAATCAAAAGTCACTAAACGCATTTAACGATTATCATTTGTTGCTATATGGAATAGTTATAAACACTTCCTAAAAACCCGATTATAGCCAAAAAAAAAAATTACCTTTAATGTTTAAGTTGTGAATGTTGTGATGGACGAGACTTTTACAAGAATTAAAGTGGCATTGGTGGATCTATGGCTAAGTGCTCAAACTGTGCCCGAGTTCAATGACGTCGTGAATCAATGAAAATCTTTTCTGTCCGAGGGTAATTTAGTTCATTAAAACAAAGCACTCGAGCTCTTTTGATAATAAGAGTTGTCTTTTACTTTCACGACAAAAATGAAAAGGTTGAGCAAAAACGTAGACCAACGGGTTATCATGTCTATTTGTTTAACCCAAACAAACACATAAAAACAGAGAATAGAACCACCATATGAAAACTACCTCTTGTTTGTGAGTTTGAGACAAGAAAGAGTATTTCTTGTTGATATATTTTTACATTATCTTCCCTTCTTCTAATTATTTAATCCAAAGATACTTGTCACTTTCAAATTTTCTACAAAGCTAGTCCACACTGGGAGATACATTAAGGAGAAATAGACAAAAATGAAAGTCAAGCAAAGAGTCAAATAATGGAGGCCAAACCATGGTGGTTGAATCTTGTGCCACTCTGCCCCATCAGACGTGCGCCACATTTTGCTATGCTCAGTCAGTCCATACCCCACCCCTACCTAGCCCTCAATTTTATCCTTGTCGTAATCACAAAATCAACGCATGTGATGAAGGTGTGTGTGCTACGTGGGGCAGGGCAAGTTTTTAAAATATGAAAAACTTCATTTTAAGTAGGAATAAACATTTAAACCGTTCAATCATATTTAACGTGAAATTGAATTGTATAATTTGATCGATCATAATTTAATTTGAATATTTTTGGATTTAGGTTTTTTTTCAAACCGAATGTATCGATCGATGCTTCAGTTTGATTTTCTAAAGCCGTTAAAAATCAAACGGAACTGTACTATATTTATGTAATCACTAATATTTTGTAACATAATTACAGTTACTATCTAACTTTTGCATTTAACCATCAACACATATAAGTAAATTATACCCTATCTTCAATAGGTAGCGGCTCAAAAAAATTTATAATCATATATATTACAAAGGTTTCGGTGGTTAAATGGATAGACTTAAACAAGTCCAAAAATGCTATAAGCACATGCTAGTTAATTGTTCGATTATGTTTTGTTTTTTTTTTTCTTTAAATCGATATAGTTGATTCGGCTTCACATCTAGATATTCAACCAAACCAATCGGACATTGCTCAAGTCTGATACAGTCTATGAGTCTAGGTATAAATGTATACATGACTTGAAAATTATAAATAACATTACACATTTATACCTTACAATAATATTTAATAGTTATTACAAATATAGAAGTGCATCGTTGTCTAGGTATGAATATATACATGACTCAAAACATAAAACCTAGAAAAAAAAAATCTTGTAAGAAAGAAAAAAATAATGTCCCTTATATCGTAAATTAAACGAAACAATGGTGAGTCCTCTTAATCGTTTCTTAACATGTGTCCACAAGGCATAAGTTAGCGTTTGCCTTGTTCAATTGCCAAAGAAAACGTAGACTTTTGTCAAAGTAATACCCGTTCTTGTAAGATATATTTAAGTTTTTCTGGCCAAAACCATGTAAAAAATTGGGTTTTACAACTTTTCATATATCTAGTGTTCGCTTAATATATTCACTAGCATGTATGTAATGATATTGAAAAGGCGGCATTAAGAATTATCGTCGAAGGTCGAGTAATCATACATTACAAACCATTAATTATGAATACAATTAGGATTATATCACCTTCTTACGTTACGGATTGCGGTCAAAATTATCGATATCTAGCTACAACTGATCACACTTAAAATAAGTAATGGTTAGTGATATTTCCATAAAAATCTTCAGCGACGACTTTAACCCAGTGTCACAGGTTAAATATAATTAATTATGTTTAGTGATGGTTAATCATCACGAATTAAGAAAAAATATGCGGAAGGGCGAAAATGTCGCATTCCTTGTCTTTAAAAGAGGAAAGAGCAAACGCCATTGAGCTGTCCTCAAAACTCGTTTTCAGTTCTTGACAGCAAAATCGCATTCACAGAGAACCAAAAATGTCGACAATCACCGTTCCGGCACAGGTTCCTTCTGTAGCAGATGACTGTGAGCAGCTCCGTAAAGCCTTCTCAGGTCTACCCTTTTATCCTCCTCCATGTTTCTTGCTTTACCATATGATCGTTCGTATTCACAAATCACTCGAATGCAAAAGCATACACACCCACAAGGACATATTTGATGTATGATCTTTGAAGATCGAAAACATTAGGCCCTCGGGATCTGATGATCGCGGAATTTTGGCAGAAAAATCTTTGTGTGACATTGGTTTTGCTTGATTTGCTAGTGATACTGCGACTTTATAACGTGATCGATCCTACACTGGATTTAAGTAAGAATTTTCCGGTGTGATCATGGATTTTGTTACGTGTCCTTGACATTGATGAACCCTCGAGTATTTTTATTTATTATTATTTTTTTGTGTGTAGTCGTTTTTCAGCTTTATTCATGGTGTGGATCAGACCTCTATTTGCTGTGACATTGACATTGGAAAAATATAGCTGGACGGCTGTGTGTATAAGTAGCAGTATAAGTATCAGAGATTAGCCATATGTTTACCACAGTACTGTTCACAATAGTTTTCAAATGGAAAAGCAAATGCTTGTCAACATAAGAAAAATGTTCGCTGGAAAACCAGTGGCGTTTTTGTGCATTTTTCTATATGCTTATTCTTTACTCCTTCCAAGATATTCAAGCAGAGTGCTAATGACAGAGAAGAGGAGATTGTGCCATTATCTGATGAGACGATTCATAACATATCTTGAAGTGGCAAATCTTTTTTAGTCGAAAGACTACTGCATCCATATTCGGTTTGGTTGCGTGATTTTGGTTCTGTTCTGTGGAAGTTGTTTCTCATTGTATTATCCTTGTCTTATTACGTAAGATTAACTTCAAGCAAGGCTGCGTGATATTTTTGCAGGGTGGGGCACAAACGAGGGGTTGATCATATCTATTTTGGCTCATAGAAATGCTGCTCAACGCAAGCATATTCGAGAAACTTACGCTGAAACACATGGAGAAGACCTCCTCAAATCACTGGACAAGGAACTCTCGCAAGACTTTGAGGTAGGTTTTTGCTTGTATATTTGAATGATATTCGAAATTATGGACACCCACGAGGTTCAATTAGAATGGTAGCATGGAGCATCACAGATCCTAGAATTATATGCAAGCCCTCATATTATCGACCAATACCTTTAGGACGGTATAAGGAAGCACTCATTAAGAAGGCATTAATATTTTGATCTCTTTTTTGTTACCAAAGAGGATTGTACTGCTCTGGACTCTTGATCCTTCTGAACGTGATGCATTACTGGCAAATGAAGCTACAAAAAGGTGGACTTCAAGCAATCAGGTTCTTGTGGAAATAGCTTGTACAAGGTCTTCACAGGAACTACTTTTGGCAAGGCAAGCCTATCATACTCGTTTCAAGAAGTCCCTTGAAGAAGATGTTGCGTATCACACAACTGGAGACTTCCGCAAGGTAAAGACTCTTAGGAATTGTGTTGACGTGGATCTTTCCAAGCGAAACTTGTGGTTTTATCCTGCGTGCATTTTGCCTGGTGAGGAAGTTTCTGTCTTGATTGGAATTGTATGCTTTGCAACGTGTTTTAAGGACCCTGCATCCTTATACTGTGTAATCTAAAGTACCTTTGAAGCGTGGAAAGGTATATGGAAGCCATATGTGTAAGCTTTAAATGAATAATAAAAAGGGAGGCCTTCTTCATTCTTCAGAAATAAAATCTATATGCCGGTTGTCTTCATTAGAAAATAAAGTCTTTTATGTCAAAATATGGATAATGTGCTTCCCTGATAGTTTCTAAATTCAACCCCCAAAATTGTAAAGTTCTTGTGTTTTGTATCTTCACTTAGTTGCTTGTTGATATTCTCCAGCTTTTGTTACCTCTTGTGAGTTCCTACCGATACGAGGGAGATGAGGTGAACATGACACTTGCAAAATCTGAGGCTAAAATACTCCACCAGAAAATATCAGAGAAGGCCTACAATGATGATGACATCATCCGTGTTCTTGCTACAAGGAGCAAAGCACAGATCAATGCAACGCTGAATCAGTACAAGAACGAATTTGGAAATGATATAAACAAGGTATGTAGATAAGTTATATGCTACTTTAGCCAGATGATAAGGTCTTCTTTCTTGGTAATGCCAACAGTGTCACAGCATCTTGCGACTTAAAATGATGGTTTACCTACTGTCTAAAAAAAACATTGCATTCTGTCGACAAGATACTGTTACCATTGCTTTCCATGTTAAAAAGGGGCTGCATTTTCAATTTCAGTAAGAAAAATAAGTTTTGTTGGTTAATCATGCTATTGCTTTCCTGCCAGAACTGTCATGACTTTATGACCTAGTTAAACCCATAATCACTTAATAATCGAAATTCAGATGTTTAGATACCCTTTGAAATTATGATGCCTGCAGACATGGTCAATTCATTGCTTATTAACCAGTGTCATGACTGGTTAATACAGCCACTTAAACGGGGTAAAACTTATGATATAGAATTACCTCAAGACTAGGGCAATTGTTGTTGCAGGACTTGAAAACCGACCCAAAGGATGAGTTCCTCGCAGTATTGAGAGCCACGGTGAAGTGCCTGACCTACCCTGAAAAGTACTTTGAGAAGGTTCTTCGTTTGGCAATCAACAAGCTAGGAACAGATGAGGGGGCTCTCACTAGAGTGGTTGCTACAAGGGCCGAGGTTGACATGAAAGCTATAAAAGGTGAGTATCACAAAAGAAACAGCGTCCCTCTAGATCGAGCCATTGCCAAGGACACCAATGGAGATTATGAAGACATGCTCCTTGCTCTGATAGGACATGAGGATGCCTGAAAACTGAGCTACTTTATTCTTCCTTACTTCTAATGGTGGCAATTTCTCTGTCATCCTGCCTTTGAATTGAACATTTTGCCATTTTCCTTTTCCGTTTTTCTCGTGTGCTATCTACTGCAACGGAGTACTTATGTAGTCCATTATGTAATGAATAATTATCCATGCTTTAAGTTAAGAGACCGAAATTTGGCATTTGGACGTCAATCTTCTGAATTCGTACTACCAGATAATAAGCCCGTGCAATGCATGGGACTTAAGTGATTATGCAGTTGAATTTTGAGCTTTATAAAAGTTGACACCTTAATTTTGATGTTTAATCGAACATGTAAAGATTTGAAAACTGACAACGATGCTACAAATATGTGTTTTCCATCAAATTAAGCAATGAAGTACCTACTATAAGAAGGTCATCACTTCTTGTCTTCTTCATCCATCAGTATAGTCGAGTCTCTTTTCTTTTTTCCACTGGTTCTTTGCGTTGCATTCTTTCCCTTCTTCTTCCATCGAGCCTTTCTTGCATTCTTGTCTTACATTCTTGTCTTAATGGAGGCTATTGTATCATCACTTCCTTTGTCCTCATTGAAGTCATCGCAATCTTTATCCTCCAAGGAAGCTAAACTTGTTTGCTCAAGCTTTTGTTGCCTTTTTGTCTTCAAGGATACTATTGTTTCATCTTCCCGTTCATTGTTATGAACGATATCCTCTTAGTCAGGCACAATATCTTTTTGAAGGAGTCTTTTCTTTTTTTATTGAGGTTGATTGGGTGAGATGGTTGCTTCTACGTCAATGACTTGGCTGCTCGCTTTGATTGCATTCGTTACCTTTGGACATTCATACTTATGTGTTAGGAAAGTTTGTTTTCTTCCTTCCATCTCAGAAAGGTATAAGAGTTTATTTGTCTTACTCCACTGTGGTTTGGGCTTTGATCCTCGGTAACATCATCCTCAAAATAGTTGGTAATGGTATAATCTTCATAGCCTCTTTCAATTCGATCGCGAGCTAATTTCAATTGGAAAATATGTCTTCCCAACAATATTTTTGATAACGTTAGGGATATCGAATAGATCTTTTTTTCTATATATTACTTTTGTGGTGTTACTGATTCAATTAATAATTAAATTATAGCATTTGAATAAATCAATTTAATGTACCTCTTCATTAGCATCAATCATTTGCTGAACTGGAATCTAGATCATCATTTCTGCTTCTCGATCAAATATCACGAAGGTAGTAGTACCTGTGATATCACGCACTTGCACTTGGAGTCTATATCTGAATGAAATATTAGTACATTGATTAAGTTTTAGAATCTCATGAAGCGGTTTGATAAACTGGAATGACTTAAAAAGTGCGGGTACCTATGCAGTGGAAAGTCCACGACTTTTTAAATACATGGCCTTATTATATGGCTTTAGTTTTTTTTGTGCAGAAGCATGCACAGTAGTATCACCCATTATCTCTAATCACATCTTGTATCGTTGCTTGACATGTGCATAAAAACTCCTAAACAATTAGAAAAAAGAAGTAAATTTTATTTGAATTAGGACTAAGAATGAAATTTACAGTTCCTTGCAAAAGGTTACCTGGATTCCTTGCTCGAAATTGATATTCAAAATCTAGTTGATAGTTTTCCTATTTGACATTTTTTTTTCTTCGAGGCTTGGTGTCTTAAACACGGGAACCAATTATATTTCAAATTTGCTATCTGATGTGGTTTCGGTTGCACGGGTAATGTGGTGCACTTCTTCTATGTCCAAGTTTGCATAAAACTTCATTGAACTTATAGAAGAGAGGTAGACAGTATCTAGGTGGCAAAGAACAGTTGAAGAATAATAGTAATTATTCATTTTAGTCTTATTTCTTATGTAATAATTTTTTCTTCTAGTTGCTTTGATTTGTGGAATAATTTTACCTTTGAGTTTCTTAACTACACATCCACAAACAATCAAAACTATCATTCTTTCTTTATGTTCACTCAGTAGTAGAGATGTCAAAAGGGTCGAGCCAGCCCGACCCAGCCCTAAAACACCCCGAGCCTAAAAGATGAATAGTCCGCTCCTAGTCCATAGGGCTAAGGGCCAGGGCCAGGCCGAAGAATTAGGGGAAAAATCCCGGCCCGGCCCAGCCTTAAAAAACCCGGGTCAGGCCCTAAAAAGGGCCCAGATTCGGCCCAGATCTGGCCCCGATTTGGCCCGGCCCTGATTTTCAAATTTTTTATTATTGATTTTTAGGTAATAAACTCGATATTTCTATTGAGGAGTGGTTTTAAGAACACAATAGTAAAAAAAAATTAAGTCCTAATAAATTTGTATATCTATTAGGTTGAGTTTAGAATGATTGGAAATGTTTTTTTAAATTATATAAGGTTTACAAATATAACCCTCATTATTGTGCGAAGCAAACTAAATTTATTATTAAGGACTTATCCAAATTTAAATCACTTGTGAGATCATTTTTTGTGCTAAGTCCCATGAGTTGTTTGATTTCAATTGTAACATCATTTTTTTCTTTTAAATATAATATGATATTTTTGTTTTTCAGATATCTAAATTTTATATGCATATTAGAGAGTGGTTTTAAGGATACAAGAGTCAAAATTAAGTTCTAATACGTCAGTATACTTATTAGGTAGAGTTTTAGAATGATTAGTAGTATTAATTTTTAGGTTACATTTGGCTTACGAATGTGACCCTCGTTATTCCGGTAAAATTAATTCAAAAATTTAGCCTTTATTCCTATTTAAATCATTTGTTAAATCCATTTTTTGTTCTAAATCGCATAAGTAAGTTACGGTATGTTTGGACCAGTTCTTTTAGGATTTGGATTTCAAATTAAGAATTGAATTTGGAGTTCAATGCACTTTCTTTTGTAATAAGCTTATTTACAAGCTTATTTCAAATTAATCCTATATATATATATAGGGAAAAGCGAATATAATGCTAGCCTTAGGCAAGTTGCCTAAGGCTAGCGTCCAAAACTACGTAGTTTTGGATAAGAAACACCTAATCTTTCTTTTATTGTCTCTCTCTCTCTCTCTCTCCTGCAAAGAAATACGGCCTGTGAGAGAGGTAGGCGAGGGGGCGAGGCGACAGTGGCTGATCTCGGGGAAGAAGAGAGACTTGGCAGTGGTGGGTACGGCGATAACAAATATTCGACCGACGATAGAGGTTGGGCAGCGACGGTGGCCAGCGATGGAGGTTCTCTGGTTTGGCTGTTTGCTGGGAGAGAGAATGACAGGAAGGAAAAAAAAAACAAAAAAGTTTGACCAAAACGACGTAGTTTTGGCCGCTAGCCTTAGACAACTTGCCTAAGGCTAGCATTATATTCGCTTTTCCCATATATATATATATATAAACTTCGCCAGTAGCCCGTCCTAAGCCCGGATAAAAGGAGGAAGGCTTATGACAAATTTATCTTAAATTTAATTTTTCCGTGACATAAAACATGAATAAAAGGAATTTTAAAAAATAATAATTCTTTTTATTCAGGCCCGGGCCTGGCCCAAGCCCGACCCTAAAGTTAGGGCCTAGGCCTTGGGCTTGGACCGGGCCAAGATATCCCCCCATTGGGCCGGCCCGATTCGCATGGTCCGAAGCCCAGTCTGGCTCAAGCCCTCATTTGGCCCGTGCTGGGCCGGCCCAAGCCCGGCCCATTGACACCTCTACCCAATAGCCTTTGGACGTCGATGATCTTGTGTCAACCCAAGCTTTTAACGTCAGTTCCAGCCCCCTGGAAATGCACTCAATTTGTGAGTTAAGTGCCACAGAGAAAAAGACAGAGAATGGAGGAGGGGGGTTTATTAGAGATATTGAGTGGAAACTTAAAATATTAGATTACTTGTGATTTCTGAGCAGAAGATCCCTTTTTTGAGAGGTACCATAGCCTGACCTTGCACCAATCTCTTTGATATCTCATATCTTTGTCAATACGCCAACAAAATCTAAGTAAAAATGGGCATAGAATGTTAACATGGTTTAGCATAGAATTCTTTTGTGTTATAGTTAGACATTTGGAAACCCATATAAAAGTTTGTCTTATTGTTATCGATTCGTTCGTCCACCTTGTCGTAGCCTATAAAATCAAGCCTATGCCTTGGAATTGTTGGAATATTATCATCCAAAAGTTCGATTCTTGTTGCATGGAAGAAAGTGAGATATATTCCTACTGGTTGCAATAGAGGTATATGTCTTTTCATATTTGTTCACTTTAAATTTAGATACCATATATATACCGCCTTCTACTAACAAATGGGAGAATTTGGATCGACGGTTATTCCATATAATAGCAGGTATTCGATTTTTCTGTGAAGTAGGATATTAGCATCAACAAACTCGAGTGTCACCATATCATATGTCAAAGTAGATGTAATAGTAAGACGTACCTTGTTGTCCATTAGTATCAAATTGGTATTCAAAATTTTGTTATTCGATTTAGTATTAACTCCATTCCACATAGGAATGACTCTCATTTTAATCATCCAGTAGTCTTTGCTGGCTTCAAGATCAGAGTTTAGGGTGAATTCCCCTGACATTGCTTTGTAGATCCAAAAAGCCGAGAAGAATTAGAACATAATTTACTTATACGAATTCCAAAATCTTGTTGATGGATTAAGTCAGTCGATGGATTTCAGAAGAAGCATTTTAATCTTAGAACTAGTTTTGATCCCGTGCATTGCACACGGGAATAATAACTATCAAAATACTCGTTGAGAGATCTCGTATTTGTAGGCCTAGTAACAATTATAAAATTGGTAGTAATAATAAAATAATCAAAAATTTATTTTTTTTTACCTTTTTAAAGGAGTTCTCTTACCAAATTTTTTCATTAAAAATTAACTTGAGCAATAATTTTTAATTTTCAGTGACAAATGACGATGAAAAATAGTGTATGAAATAATAAAAATAGTCTCTCATAACTAATAGCAATTGCATTTGCAGTGATAATAGTAACAAAAATAACCCGTGTGTTGAGGTTGTATTACTCAAGAGCACCAAGAAAAAAGTAACAGTGTATAATAATGATTGAAAACAATGAGAGCGTAAACTATATATAAAACTTGTAATTGAAATAAAATGAAGGAAATTATGGTAGTTTAATAGAAAAACTGATGAGAATATTGTGTTTCCCTAAACAGTAAAAAATATTAAGGTTAAAAAGGAATATATAGAGAATTACTTTTGTCAAAATCTAGGAATTAATGAAATTTTAAAGATATAAATAAAATTTTTGAACGGGACATGTTGACATAAAAGAGAGAGAAATGTAAAATCTATATAATTGGTTGAATTTCAAATAAAAAGAAGGAATTCAAATCAAATTTGTGTGTGTGTGTGTGTGTGTGTGTGTGTGAGACAGAGAGAGAGAGAATCCAAATCATTATTACAAAGATAAGTAAATTTAAAATATCTAAAAAACTCAAAATATGAAAGTCCATATGGCGAATTAAGAGAGTGTCCAAGTAAGCGACGACTGGACAATATTCTCTCAGTTTCAGCTTTCATATATAGATAATTAGATTTCTTAACTACACACCCATAAACAATCAAAAGTGATAGATTATGTAAGTATTTTAGTTGTAGAATGTCATATCCAAAAAACTACCTAGGGTGAAAGAAATTGCAGGGTCAATTGCATTAGGCACCCCGAAGTTTTCACGCGGTAGCGTGCTGCATCACAAAGTTTTTTTTAGCTATCTGCCACCCCAAAATTGCATAAGTGTGGCGCGCCCAACACCCTCCGTCCAAATTCCGGCAAAAAAAAATTAATAAGCTGAACTTAGGAGGGCATTTTTGGAACATCACAAAATCCCTAATCTCTATATTGGGTCAATTGCACTAGGCACCCCGAAGTTTTCACGCAGTAGCGCGCTGCACCACAAATTTATTTTTAGCTATCTGTCACCCCAAATTTTCATAAGTGTGGCACCCAACACCCTCCGTCCAAATGCCGGCCAACAGCCTCACCGAATAAGTAATTTAACTTAAACAAGGGGGCATTTTGGTCAAAAAGATTAAAAAAAGGAAGGGAAGATTGCAATGGGTTTGTCAGGCGGCGGCGCGAGGTTGTTGCCGCTGTGGAGGGTGGGGGAGAGAAGAGGAAGGAAGATAGGGGCTAGGCATCGCCGACAGGGGGAGGGACGTTGCCGACGGAGAGTGCGGCTGTTGCAGGCGCGAATTCTTGGCTGTTGATATGCATTATTCCATGACGGGGGAGGGACTGGTTGGGGGGTCAACGTCGCCGACGAGGGAGGGACTGCCGGCAGAGAGTGCGACACCGGCCTAAGATGCGAAAGAGGGGCAAGGGACAGCGGCGCAGGGCTGTTGCGGCCGTGGGGTAGGAAGAGACTCTGCCGGCGTGAGATGCCGAAGAAAGGGCGCGGGGCGAGGGGGAGAGAAGAGGAAAGAAGGCAAGGGACGAGGTCGGCGTCGCCGATGGGAAGGGAGGGGCACTATCGGAGGAGGGGGACACCAGCATGAGATGTCGGCGCAAGGGGGTTGGCTGCGCAAACGGCTGATAGAGATTAGGGTTTCTGTGATGTTCCAAAAATGCCCTCCTAAGTTCAGCTTATTAATTTTTTTTTGTCGGAATTTGGCCGGAATTTGGACTGAGGGTGTTGGGTGCCACACTTATAAAATTTTGGGGTGACAGATAGCTAAAAAAAACTTTGTGATGCAGCGCGCTACCGCGTGAAAACTTTGGGGTGCCTAGTGCAATTGACCCTGCCTGACATACCCATTGCAATCTTCCCTCCCTTTTTTTAATCTTTCTGACCAAAATGCCCCCTTGTTTAAGTTAAATTACTTATTTGGTGAGCCTGTTGGCCGGAATTTGGACAGAGGGTGTTGGGCGCCACACTTATGCGATTTTGGGGTGGCAGATAGCTAAAAACAAATTTTGCAGCACGCTACCGTGTGAAAACTTCGGGGTGCCTAGTGCAATTGACCCCGAAATTGCATATCTATTTTTATATAAAGTAAATTTGAAAAGCTAGTTCGCAACAAAGTAAGTGCTATGTATTGACATACCGACTTCCAATCCTAATGCAAAACTTATAGTAGATTTATCTTGGGTGGACAAAAATGGACCAAATACGTAAAATTACGAACTAAGTTTGAGATAATTCAGAATATATACTCTTGAAAATCTTCAGGATCGAAGCATGCAAGATGGTGCTTCCAAGGTTTCTTCCAAATTCACCCAATGACAAAACAAAAAAAAAAATTCACCCAATGAAAGACAAAGAAGTAAGTCATTAGATAAGATTTTTAAAAAGAATTCAGACGTGCAACAAATTTATGGGTACTATGATAAAAAACTATACCGAGAAAGATGTGTCACTTCGGTTATAAACATATTTCGATAGAGAAGATAGCAACAAAGAAATAAGTAGAAATCAAAAGTTACACGGTTTGAATCAAGATAAAAGATATAGCAATGGCATTGTACTTGTTGCTTAGTAGATGGTCGAAAGTAGTATAAATTGCAAAATATAGCTATCATTTTGTAGTGCCTGTGACCTTTTAATTGCTATGTTTGAGCATAATTAGGAGGGATGTACCACAATAAAGTTTATACTACAAAAAATGAATCTGGTTTTCATCAATTTTCTAGAAGTAACCAATACAAATTTCCGTCCCATAGAAATAAGGAGCAACTGTTGTGGTTCACTGTATTGAGGTATGAGATGGATGAAATTGCAGGTGCATGTTTGGATTAGCTGTTGGGATTGATTAGAAGATCCCCTTCTACTTCCGCTGCTCCACTGATACGTTAATGATGATTGGAGATGAGTTAGAGCATTTGCTATTTTTATGAGAAAAATAGTGATTGGTTCTGTTTAATCAAAGGCCCTTATCTTTTGTTCCATTTTTTCATTTGTTGTTAATTAAATTCTGGCTTGAACCATGGTTGCAGAAATTTTTGTGCGATTATCTATTAGGGAAGGAAGAGATTTTAATTCCAAGGAAATGAAAGAAGAAAAGGCACGAGGTAGAAGTAAAGGCAAGAAGGAAGCAAAGGGGGAGAGAGTGAGTCGGAATGAAGGAATAGAAGAAGGAAAGGCACGAATTTAAGTTATAGGAAATGCGGCAAGGAAGTAGAGAGAAAGTGTGCAAGAGATAAAGTGAGGAAGATGTCCAAATCTGTTACAAAGGGAAAGGAGTAGGATTCAAAGTATGGTAGTTCAGATTTAAGGCATTTATAAATCCAGATTCAATGTCACCTCAGCGCTAACCATATAGTAAAGAATTCCAGTGAGCAAGTCGGCTTTTATATATTTATATTAATATTGATGATTGATATTGATTGAAGATGTAGAAAATGCGGCAAGGAAGCAGAGAGAAGGTGTGCAAGAGATAAAGAGGGGAAGATGTCCAAATCTATTACAAAAGAAAAGGAGTAGGATTCAAAGTATGGTAATTAAGATTTAAGGCATTTATAAATCTAGATTCAATGTCATTTCAGAGCTAAGCATATAGTAAATAATTTAAGTGAGCAACTCGGCTTTTATATATTTATTATTTAAATTTATTGATTGATTGATGATTGATTGTTTAATATATATATGCATCAGCTGCACCAGGAATGTCACAAGCCATATCAACTTTTCTACGTTGAGAAGGTAAGCCATATCAAATTCTAGCAGAATTGACGGTAATTGGATATATTTTGTTCGGACAACTTTGCCATTATGAGAAGGCCGCTGATGGCCCGAGCAGACCGCCTTCCACTATGTTTAAACAGTGAGCTGATTTTGGTTCCAATTGGCAATTTCAAAACGTTCGTACGTTTATCATCATATTCGTTTTCTGGTTTTGCAATGACGATAAAAAAGTTTTTTTTTTTTTTTTACTTTACCATTTTCTGTTTTCATTTTAGGTAAAATTACTCAAACAGTGACAAAAAAAACTGAAAAAAACCTCCAAGGTATTTTCAATTTTTTTTACGCAAACTGAACCCAATGTAAGAAAAAGTGGCTAAGTTTTTTTTGGTGAAAATGATAAAAGTACAGGAGCATATTTTCTAACTGAATACGAAAATCATGAAAATAAAAACAGAAATCGAATATGGTAAACGTACGGACCCTTAAGGGATTGCTTGCCACATTACAAATTTCATGTCATATTATTACCATCTTGTGCGTTGTTGTTTGTTTTTATTTTGTTTTAGTGCTTTTAGATTTCTGAAATTGTAAACTTTACATGTTACTTTTAAGTTGAGTTATAGTATAAGATATGATCTGCTCTAATTCAATTGTAATGTGTATAAGTTTATTAGGTTTCTTCTGTTACTGTCGGCCATTGTGGTCGTGTACACTGAGTCACGGGAATGTCGTGACCTATAATATTCTTAAGCTCAACAACAGAGCGACTGTGTAACTTTACATTATCAATGCAATTCTCGAATTTATTAAAAAAAAACAGTATGATAAGTGCAAAAGTTATACATTTAAGTTGATAAAGTCTTTTGTCGCTCAAGAAAGTAGTCGTTCCAACTTGGTCACTAAAATTCTTTTTGTATGCAACAACAAAGACTTTTCGGTACTAAATGGGGAATGTTGCCGATGTAGCTGTTTATTGCTCAATAAGTAGACTTTGGAACTTGGTCACTCAAATTATTTCAATGCAACAACAAAGAATTTCCGTACCAACTGGGAAATGTTATTCGGTGCAGATGTAGTTGGTTTCTACCTGCATTTTGACAGTGTGTATGATCAACATATCATACACCAGAGTTTCTTCTTCAACATTTCAAACTTAATAGTCCGTTCAAAGATCCCTAATGAAGCTCAAAGGAAAAACATTCAAACTTAAGCAAGTTTCATCCACACTCAAATTTCTTAAACTAGCAGTATTGCTAGCAACTCACAGTTCACAGCAAAAATTCACTGCTCCAACCATCTACAATCTTGTCAGTTCATAATTAGATCAGCAGCACAACAAAATGGTACAAGTCATATCACCATGTGGTTGGAAAACTTGCTCTTCACATTTACAGATTCTGAAGGTAAACTATGCAGGCGAAGCTCTCTAGTTTTTAGTAGATAGACACCAAATCTACATTTGGTGGCCTCAGAAAGGTAAGGTTAATTATTTAGTAAGTACATGATAGTAATTTAAGAGGAATAACAGCACTTCACCAAGGCGGTTACATCACTTGTTCAAGAGGTTGCGTGAGAAAAGCTTCTTGCAATAGGGACTGGTTCGTAGAATAGTGTGAGGCTGGACAGCTTCAACCAATGCAGCATGGAGATGGCCCTGATTCAGACCAAAACAATCCATGTTAGCAAAAAGTTTCCGTCTTAATCTGACTCGTCCAAATTTCAAATATGTTGCTGTCTTTGATCCTAATTTTGGGGGAACAACACATACTTGGAGTCATCAGATATTTTTTCAAAATTCACAGCAGAGTTTAATATCAATAGCCGCAAAAGGACTGACTTCATACCTTGGTGACTTCTAAAGCAGACTGAATGACATAGTTGGCAAATGGGTCCTGCAGCAACTGGTCAAAGTTAGGCACTGAGAGAAGTTCATGGATGATCCTTGATCGGCTCTCTTCAAAATGCCTGAGGCACTTCTCAATTACATGGCTGCTGAACTTTTGCTTTGACAGGTAGACAAAGTGTCCCTTAAACTGAGAGAGCAAGGTGGCAGCAGAAGATGGGATCTTAAGCTCTATGATGTACTGAATAACATAATTTCTGTGGCAGGGGAAACAGAAAAGAGAATAAGATTTTGACACTAAGTTCACTAAGCGACAGATACGTAAAACAAGAACCCTTGCATAAACGCATAGACTACTAGGGCAGAGGTTATATAACAAACAGCGGCCTCTATAAGATATTGTCTTTGTCGTTTGTTGTATGATTCTATACCGACAAGGAAGAGATATAATGGAACGGAGAACTGAAGTGATCACTACTGTAAGCAGTTTTTCCGTAGTTAGGGATAGATGGACAGACAGGAATACATGCAAAAGTGTGACAATGTGCAGTGAAGAAATGACATGTTTATTAGGTAATGCATGATGTGATTGTTAAGATACCTGGTGCGGAAGCTAAAACATCTGATAGTAATGAGCTCAAAAATCCTTTTGAGTAACTAAAAGGTTGAAAAATATGAGAATGCGATGGAAAATGATTCAGGGTGTGCAAAGCAATGTTGTAAAAGTGATCGTGCCAGATAACTTTTTTGAAAAAACAGTAAGCAAAAAATGTACGGGGATATATTGGGGGGGGGGGGGGGGTGAGAGAGAGAGAGAATGTGATTTCAGAACTAATTAGCAACACTGAGAACGATGTCAAATCACATGTGAATACGAATAAGATGAATCCACAAGTTTATGCAACTAAAATAATTAAGGTTCTGTGATATGTTGGATAACTGACACAATTTACCACTTTTCAAATAAATTTGATTTTTCCTTTCTTTAAATTCAGAAGTAACTAATCACGGCAGTCAGATGATATCAAACAAAATAAAAGGATAATCCTGAGTCGAAGCACAACTAAAGTTGAGAACATGACTATGCCTTAGCACCCAAGCATTATGCAACAAGCAATTTTCCTTGAATCTGAGAGGCCTTTCGTGACTGCCACAAGGCAATGTGAAGTGTTGTTCAGCTGATAGGATTTGCCCTAGCACTGTTTTGCAGTGCAAGTGGCCCTTTGAGATGAAGGCATGCACATTGTTTGGCTCATTGTTCTGGAAGCACTAGCTGTACAGGTTATAGGTACACAGGGTAAGCGTACGTAAAGGTCAGTGAAGAGATTTGGTTGTGGAACTTTCTGGATGTAGAGTAGCTCAGGAGCAGTGTAACTTGTTGGATAAGTTGTGCTATTAGAGGAGGGCAAGAGCATCGTGCAACATATGCTACACTGTCACAAACATCAGATCAATATCTGCAACTCATAAATTGGAGTGTGAGGACGATGTCCATATGTTAAGGGTTTGGGTAGACTTATAAGGGACTTGGCATTGGGCTACTTAACTAGATATGTAGTGGTATCACTTGTACTGCAAATCTTTATTAAAGTAGATAATCACTCTTCATTGATGTAGAATGATCTGGCCGAACCACATAAAATTGTGTTCCTATATATCTCGGTATTCAGAATATGATTTTATAGAGCAATTTAGTGTATGTGGTTGTTTAAACATGCCGGGGGTGTTTTTGTGAGTAAGGGCCTTTGCCCCAGTCACAGTCAGGCTAACAATAACCAGATAATACTTCCATCTTAACAGTTAACAAGTGTATTAGAGTGCCGGGATTCAGCTTGTTTAGTTAAGATCTCTTGAAGAATAAAAAGTTTCCTACTGGTAACAGTGATGAAGGACATCAGCGTTGTACTAAAGTTGGATATAAAGATGCAAAAACTTGATGAATGATCTCAGGAGTCTAAAATCACGGTGGATGAGTATAATCCATCTTTGTACTGGTGAAACTTCTGACTTGCAATTGTGGGAGCCATTTTAGAGTGAGTTTGATGACAAAGCCCAACATGAAGTGAGCTTTGGTACAAGCTGAGGATAGATGAAGACAAAAATCTCGTGAAAAATGTTTTTTAAGGGATTGCCAAATAATGTCAATTAGCTTGCTAACTCAACTCAACTCAATTAAGCCTTCTTACCAAACTAGATTGCACAGGCTAAAGCTTTGAGGGCCCAATATAACAGAAAAATATCGTTGGCAGGTTTTGAAACTTTGTGGTTTGATAAGCTAAAATGTAGGAGAATTCATGCTAAGCAACTTGGACAATGTGTTGTAAATACAAAAGAAGAGCGGTAATTACTAGGTGGATGAGCAGCCATACAAGGATGGATTGAACAGGAGATACAAGGATTATTACAAGTCGGGGGATAGTATCAATTGAGTATAAGATGGGGAACATCCCTTGTAATGGTGGAAATTCAATGAAGGAATTTAGGGACTTGTACCAAGTTGGCGGGGCAAGAGTATATAAGTGTAGACCTAAAATGTCATGGTCATCTCCTCTGATAAGTGTAGACCTCAAGTGGCATGTTTAGAAGTATTAAGAAAATGACTGCTAGAAATATATCAGAAGAGATGTTGGTGAATAGGAGAGAGTAGACGAGATGGATTCATTTAGCCGATCCAAACTAGTTTGGGGCAAACACTGGTCGAGTTGCACTGAGAAAAAAGGAGCACTAGAGGATGTAGCACATTGTCTACAGTTCAGATATTTGAGGGTTAAGCTACAAGGTCTATGTGTTCTCAACATTGGGGAGAGTTATCGGTTTGGGTTGATAGAAGGTGGCCAAGAATAGGGGTTAGTTTAGCTAAATTGATATCACTATAATACGCACCATGGGATCTACGTAACCGTGGTGTGTCTGATTGTGGGAGGAGGACTCATCAATTGCTGGCCTTATCTCCTAAGATACTTTTGCCATAGCACGTTACTGCTGATATTTTACTAGTGTAACATAGCTATAAAAATCACGGATAAGTAGTATAGTACGGATTAGGGTGATAAAATGAGTAACAAAGTGAATCTGGATAGTCTGGTCTAAGAGGACCTACTCCATTAGATTAACGAATTTAGGGCATTACTAATGATGGTAACATCATTCGGCATCTAAGGCGGCCCAAACTAGTTCCGTGAAAAGACTTGGTTGGGATGAGCAATGTGCATCTAATTGCCGAAGTGTTTCTATTGCAATGATAATTGATGAGGTGTAATTCCGCATCTTCTGATTAAGTATCACAGACTACTATCACTAGCCAAAAATTGAAAAATAGGTAACAGTGTAATTATGGGCTAAAAACCTAATTACCACGAAATATTATTTTGGCCATAAAAAGTGCAAAAGCAAAAATTCTTAGGGACAAAAAACTGATATGTGAAGAGCTTGCTTAAATTTACGCAGAGCAAGAAGTCAATTTAGCAATAGATTCGCCACTTAAAATATACAGGGTAGTTCCAATTCAGCTACTGCAATTACCGATTATGGCAGGCTTAGGTTGTTTACAATGAGAGCTATGTCATATTTAGTAAGAATGTTTACAAGATATTCCGTCTAAAGTTGTACCACCAATAGATACCATTCTATTGTTCCCCAAGAAAAAATACTTTGTAAACTTGAAAATGCATAACAATCACTCTTATATTGGCAACTTTTCTTCTTGGCCAGAGCAACCTATTAGTATGCAGCAACCTTCTAAACAACCAAGACTTACCAAATAGCTCGAAGGAACACATAAAAACAGCTCAACAAATTTTGTGTTCTTCTGATATTCCTAACCGGTAGTACTACTTCAGAGTTTGCTCTCTGTAATGAAAAGAATAAGCTGATGAATTAAATGACCGGTTCATCCATATGATGGTCAACAAAAACCATCGCTTTAAAGGTAATCCTATGTGGAATATCCTGTCTAAACAAACGAAACATTCTAAGATAGTCCAAATTTTTCCCATATAATTACTCAAAAACAGCATGCAAGAAAACGAATTGAGAACAAAAAGAAGAAATACCCATAAGCATTTTGAGCGAGGATAAGTCCATTGGCAGAAATTTCTGCAACCAACTTTTCTCGATCTTCCCCAGCGGAATGAGAAATGCATCGATTCAGAACACAACATCCATGCCGATGTGTTGCAACATCAACACAGAACTTTGCAGCAGCATAAAAAATAAACTGCAAATGATAAAATACAGAAATGATAATCAAGGTCTTCATGGAACATGAAAATAAAAAGAAATGAAAGTTTGGTCTCCATCTCTTGAAAAACTATGAGAGATACGAAAAGCATATAAGCTGATCAATAGTGAAGGTTGCAAGCATATAAAATGCATGCCGTAATCTATAAAAAGTTCCTGCTCACCTGGATACATATGCCAAATTCAATCAGTAACTTCCATCATTTTTTAGGTATGCTTGACGCTTTATTTAAGCCAACATCCATTCATAAGCAATCTACTAAGTCAGAAAGGTGAAGAAGCTAGTTAGCACTTAACATATATACAGGCCTTTCAACAGGAACACGGTCATACTCTAGTAACCAGGTTCTGGGATCCTTTCTACCACGTAAACATGTAATTACATATCTACATGCATGCACCAAGTAAGCCTGGTACAGTTTAGTAAACCCTCCCAAATTGTTGCCATTAAAATTGCATTCACACAGTAGAAACGACTCCGGTCATGTAAGAGAAATTCTCTCATGGTCAACCAAGACCTATGTGGCATCTAGGTGCTTATATGCTTTCCTCTGCAATGATCCATTAGCTGATCCATAATGTTTGGTACTCGTAAATTTCCACGCGATATAAATTTGTGAATCCGGACTCGGTAAGAGAAAAATTGTGATCTTCTTGCTATCTGGATGATAGCTGATAATTTGTGTTTGATTCAATCATCCACCCTAAACAACTAATGTTACTTCCACCAGAAAAAATAAAGAATAAGAGCGTTCATGTTATGTAACCGTCTTTGCATCAGTCCGTCCACTCTACTAATGTTACTTCGACGAGAAGAAAGTATAAATAAGAGCATCTATGTTATGTAACTGTCTTTGCACACAATTGAACTCAACGCAAAGATGTAATATTGTAGACGAATCGGAATGCCAAGTATCGCTCCTATCTGCCTATGTTGTACTTATAGGACCAATGGCTTTTGCTCTGAAAAGCTCTCAACCATCACTTCCTAATTTGATTGAAGAATATTTGTACTCGCATGGTACTTTCAGTAAACATGATCTCTATATGAGTCGGTCAACGTACTCTCGCCCTTATGTTCTAGTTCATCCTCCTCAAGTACCAGCTACATATATGAGCCAGTTAATGATTCTTGAAAATTCATTTAGCGTTGTATATAAGATCCCCTGATTTAAATATCATGAATGCAAAGTTTGTACTGCTCTCTCTCTCTCCCCCTCCTTCCTTCTTTCATCCCATTCAGGAAAAATAGAAACAGAGAATGAGGACAAGATGTATTGTAAGGCATCATCTGTGGCACCAAGTACGTCAGTTAAGGTTTATTAATTGAGCGTGAGAAAAAAAAAATGGAGGAGGAAAACTCGAGCAGACTGATTCGTGCCCCGCAGGTTGGGATACCAACAATTCGTATTGCATCTCAAAATTCTTTTGCAAAAGTTATCCCAAGTGACAAGGTAAAGTTTCACCACCTTCTATTCTAGCAAGCAGACTCTCTGTATAGATGGATTACAGGCTACGATCCATTAAACTTGAGTGATCCTGAAGATCTTGGTTATAAAACTACCTAAATAAATTAAGAGGCAGAAATGTAGGACAAAGAAACTTAATCAAGTATGACGCTATGCTTTAGCACTTTAATCATCATACATAACCCAGTCTCCTATTTTTGGAAGTATCCTTACTGCTACAGTTACCATGTAGGATTCAGTGATTAATCCCTTCTAGTCGCTTGTGCAAAGTAGCCAGCCAGATCAAACCTCACTGAGGCATCACCAAGTAAAGCACAAGACAAAACTTCATACTAGAAAGCAAAAATTACAAAGATAAATTATGTAACGCTTCACGCATTTCAAAATGAAAGTACAAGACTGTAGTAGCATCCAAAGCAGGGAATAAGGCCTCCATTTCATAAAAAGACTTCAAGAGAGTAGACTTCATATAGAATAATTAGTTGTTTTATTTCACTCGCATAGAATATGCGTGGTACCACATAGAAACAGCCTACGTAGAAAGAACGATGACTAAAAGAAGGTAGTAAACAGGGGCCAGAGGTTGAACTTATAAGAGAATAAGAGCAAATATAAGTTATAATTATACTGTCCTGGCAGCTTGTAGTCTGTAGCTTAATGCTGATTTCTTGACACATAATTATAAGAGAGAAATGCTCAAACCACAGACAAACAAGCCTACATGAAAAACAAAAGAAAATACTAAATCAGTTAATGAAAAGACGCTAGGGCTAAAGCCTTTAGCCATCTGCAACTATCATCTTTATCTGGAATCTCCTCACTAAGTTGGCAGTGAAACCCCCTCTCCATCATTTTATGCACTTCATAAACTCTTGAGGATAATGGTTGTGAAGAGAACACATTGACAAGCAGGTCGATTCGTCACATGTGATTGTTCATATTAGCCGACTGAATAAAGATCGACCTACTAAATGCGTATTACAGTGGACTGAAGTTTATAAACAACGTACGGATGTCCTTGCAGAGCCTGCAACTTGACAAAATCAATCCAAGATAATGGCACAAATTTATGCATGCGCACTTACTTGGCTAAGCAATTTGTTGATATAAATATTATCATTGAAGAAGGTGCATATATGAACCGAAGTTACGGTTGACATGACATTTTCATCATGAGGAAATTATTGCAACAAGATAGCACACACAGATAACAGCATAGAGGATGAGTAATTAGACAGTGCATGTTTATCCTAAAACATTCGAGCCTTCAATTCAAAAACAGATACCGCACCTTACTATGCTCCTTTCCAAGGCATTGCAAGCAGCGCTGCACCACATGATTCCCATTGAGGTCCTTCATGAGATCAAGAAAACCTGGTTCAAGCGCCATTACAACCAAAGAAGTCTGCTGCCTTGTTTTGAGGGTTTCTATCAACTTCTGCACCACACGCGTGCTGATGCCAAAACACCAAATTCAATCAGACACAAACTCAAAAAATTTATATGTATGCTAAACAGAACATAAGCAACATTTCGGATGAATTGGAGGATATACCCGTGTGTATTCAAACAAATTCTAACAAGCTCCCCAGGTTTTTCAGTCACCATCAGCACAATCATCATTCTCTGTTCTTCAGCACATATGTCCAATAACTTTTGCACGAGGTAATTCCCGAATGGATTCGTCATGAGCTCAACAACATGGCCAATAATTTCATTAAATATTATCTGCACATCTTGAAGGTTTCCTGCGTCAAATATCTTTTGCAAGAACCTGCAACCACGCTGATCTTTTGCCATAAGGTATATATAATCCCGAACCCCCGTCAACAAACCATATGCTGGCTGCAAAGGCAATGGAGAACAACTCCTCAACCCTGAACCATTTTCAATGATCTCATCTGATAGAACTCCGTCATATAGCTCTGTAAGCTTCTCTTGCCTACTTTTGTTTAAACTCTCACTACCCGTGTTCTTCTTGAGAACCTTCAAACGGTTAGATCCCTTGTCAGCAACATAATTCAAATTCCGTGCTTGAACATTGAAGCTACCTTGAGGGTTAAAGGCCCCAGAATCCCCTGCATTTGGCATTGACTGGAGACAAGGATGGACTATAGACTTCGGGATGGGTCTAGTCTCTTGTACCAAACCATTATATGCAGAATGTCCCACACACAAGCCCAACTCAGGATGTAAAAAATGAGAGGAATGTAATGGATTCAACATACTCCTGTGGCCACTAGGGTCAAAACTAAATTGCCGTGAGCAATAGAAATCATCATTGACGTAAGGTTCACTCACAAAAGGGCTTTGAAATTGAGTTCCCCGATGGCCATAACCTCTCCCTTGCTCCCTTTTTAGCTCCATTAAATAATCCACCAAGTCTTTACCACCGTTACCATTAGGGCCCACTGAATCACCCATATTATATCTCTGACCAAACCCAAGCAATGTAGCCTCCATATCATCAACAGGACTCCTAAAATTCCCATGAACAGGCAATTGAAAACCCCCATACTCATTAAACCCACTGTCTAAACCTTCAATCGGGTAACATTTCCCAAACCCACCAGTATAATGGTCACTAAAGTCGTACCCACCAGGGTTTTCCATCCCTGACCTCCCAATATCAGAAATTTCCTCGTAATCATCCCCAATATGCATTTTATGAAGATTTGCAGACAAACCCATTTCATCAAACACATTCCCGTTAGAGTTGTTCTTCATTGACGCAGAATCCACGTAATTTTGATACCACAAAGTGTCGTGAAAAGGTGTAAAAGATGGTGATAAACCACCACCACCCTCAGAAGAACAAAACCCCCCACCAGAGAAAGAAGTTTGGTGATGATTTTGAAGATGGTGACTGACAGGTGTCACCGCATGAGGGATTTCATTCAACAGCATTCCAATCTCTCCATCACCTTCCATTTTGCTTAAAATCATCTTCCCTTTCTCACTTCTTTTAACTTTAAACATGATACAAAATATATCAAGGACGGATTACAACAAGAGGGCTTTGAGAGAAATGGAAAAACGAACCTAGAAAAATCTTACAAAACCCAAAACCTTACAACAAATGGAGGAATTCTAGTGGCATTTTAGATTGCATTTGGGTTTGATTTGGTAATGGGTAGTTTTTGGGAGAGGAGAGAGAAGGGTTTTGTTTGATTGTAACGGTGGTGTGAGTGGAAGCACATAAGGGTCCGTCGCAGTCACTGCTGGCGCTCACGCCATTGAAATGGAGAGCAAGGCACTAATATGGACACACACACAACAAACTCACAACACACAGAGAAAGGAGAGAGTGACAGTGAGAGCAAATAGAGTACCTATAGGTTAAAATTATTTTGTAGGGTGTAATTGTTGTTGCCATTGCCATGGCTAAAATTGATCTTGCAGTTAACGGGTAAAGATGTATTTGATTGTATTGTAATTAACGGTTATAGATGTATCCGATTGTATCACGTATACTCCGTAATATTCTTTATTGTTAATTGTTATTGTGCAGTATCACGCAACCAAATAGAATTCTAACCTTACTCACTCGAGTTAAATATTTTTCTAAGAGATTTCTCTTCTTGTTAAAAGATAAATTCTCTTTAGCCTAAACTTTTACACTTCTTATGTGATATGTTTTGAAACTTATGAATCTTTTTCACACATCAATCAAGAGACGGTTAAAATGAAAGGCGTCAACTAATTCAGCTGAAAAGCATATTGATACGGTAGCGTTGGACGTGACTAATTAGTAAACTTGAAACTTCACTGCGCTTTTCTTAACACATTTTTAAAACTTCAGTATACTTTTCTTCCTTAACATGCCTAATTAGTAAACTTGGATGTCAATTGATGTGCTTAAAAGTTAAGCTAACAAAAATTCATGAATAATTAGTAGAGTTGGATGGTAATTGATATGCTTAAATGTAAGTAAGCAAAAATTAATTTGTAACCATTGACAACTCGTGGACAGCTCCTGTCTAGCCCATGCCCAAACAAAATTTTCATGGGCTGCGTACGGACATATATTATTAGGCCCGTAAATAGGTTGAGTTGGATATGGGCGCAAGTGTTTGAGAGTGGGCTGAGCATGGTTTGACCCTTAGGTCCGTCCACCCCGCCCAAGTTGCAGCCTTGCTCCTACGCTCAAATGGTAATGAGTTCATAGAAACAAGAAATATCATGTGTCTATGTCCAACATGTGGAACATTGCAGCTCATAACCACAATTAGAAGATTGTTCATCTACCCTCCAAGGTGAGAAGCCAAAACCCAAGACACCAATGGTGTAGATTCGTAGAAACTAACTCGCGTGAGAGGTTAAACCCTAACATTTAAGAAATCCACTTCATCCTTTTTTCTTTTTTTAACCTAAATTGTACCGTAAACTTGGACCAAAACAGTTGAAGCCTAATGAAAAATCAAAATAAATAAATGAACAAAATTCCAATGGGCTATCTACATGTAACGTGAATGTAATTGACTTCATCCCCCAGTCTAGTAGTCTTTAACTATGGTGCATTTCTTAACAAATTTTACTCTTAATCAGTTGCACATACTGTGAAATGCACAAAAATTACTATCAAATGTGGTGATTTTACAATTTTACCAACAGTTTGCAAAATCATGGGCTAGTCTACTGACTCACTGCTCATTTAATGTTAAGTCAAGAACCCATGGGAGCGTCTATTTTCAAACTGTATTTTATTCTACGTTATCATTTTATCGGGAACATATGATTCTGTTAGCGATAAAAGGAAGTAAAGAAAAATATTGTATAATGTAGTGTTAAAATTGACGTTTTTAACGGAATATATGGTGAAAATTTTCATATAACTTACATTGTCAAAGTATAAATGTTAAATGACTTATGAAAGGTACGGATGTGTCGTAAATACTTGGCACAATATTCAAATATCAAACATCCAATCAGACCCTGGCCGGTCATCTTTCTTAGGCATCAAGCAACATACTCCGTACAGCAGCTATAGTCTATGGTAAACGACGAAGGCTTTACAAAGAACATTTGTCCATGAAGTTTACTTACTCCCTCCGTCTGAAAATTTATCTTTTTTTTTAGTTGTATCATAAAAATTGATCATTTTTAAATTAATAAAAATTATGTAAGTATTTTTACATATTTACCCTTTTATATTTTTTTATTATATTTCTCTCTCTTTATTTAACTTTCTACCAACTCATTTTTTCTTTCCTGACCCACCACTTTAAATTATTTTATTCGATTTCTCTCTCCATATTTAACACTCTACCAACCAAATTTCTTTTTCCCGATCCACTTTCCCCCCCCCCCCCCCTCTCTAATGAGTAAAATGGGAGAAACACACAATATATAACATAAACCATTAATATACATGCAAAGTCAAACTGGTCGAATATTAAGGGACGGAGGGAGTACTATCTTACAGGAGAAGAACTAATTTTGTTTTATTCTTAAGAGTTTTCTACTTATTATTTCTACTTTTTCACTTATTATTATTTCTACTTCATCCAAATTATATCACATGATTTCTTCTAACATCGTCAATGATTGTTATAAAGTTTTTAACGATGATATAACTCTCAATAATTGGATAATACCCGACAATTCCAGTCAAACTGAGAGATCGATAATTATCTTACTAGGATTCTAAAAGAGTCCACAGAGATCGTGATGTGATCCTCGAGGATCCTAATGCGATCCTCGAGGATCCTAATGCGATCCTAACACATCTGGCCCACGGCCCAGTCCTACTAGAAATCTTCTCCTACAACTATATACATATGTCTATCCCCAAGTATGAAGACACACACATAAAGACACGGTCTTTTTCCTGCTTTTTAAGAGTTGTTATTTTGTAGCTGCGCTCTGACTTAAGCATCGGAGAATTCTCCGACGGGAATCCCACCCGGCGGTCACTCGTTTTCTATCTTGTAGGTCATCGGTCCAGGCTCGGGTTCCGGAACGTACGCGAAGCATATTTTTAGCAGCAACAGATTGACGTCATCCGTGGTACCCGACGGCCTAACCGCTTGACCTCAAGAAAATCCAAACACTCATTTCGCAAGCAACTACTGCAACGCGTCGAAACCGCCAACACAAGTGCCACCGTCACGGTTCTCCAAGCCAGAATAGCGATCAGCCCCACCGCCACCAACGTTCGGCGGCGGTCAGGCAGCACCGTCACAACCAAAATTACAATGCATATTCAATGAGTCATGGCAGCCACGATCAGCCACGCCGCCATAGCGGGGCTGCTGTATCAACAAAGAAGAAAAAGAAACCTTATACAAACGGCCTACCATCGCCAAAAGAAATTGGGGGAGCGCCGCTGCCGTCCACCCCATTCGGTGGCCACCTTTACTGTCACGGCCAAGGACGAAGCTTGTCGTCACGGCCCATAATAAAACTTGTCACATCTGAATGCTACGGCGCTTCCACAACCGCCGACGGTGGCGACAAGTCCTACATGTCGGAGATCCTCCGGGACAAACTGTACGACGGGCACGGCATGATCTAGCGGCCCTACAATTAGCGGCGCCATCGCGGCCATACGGCAGGCAACCGCCACACCGCCGCACAGTCGCACCATCCAAGGTATCTACTCCACCAAAATCAATAGCAATGACGCCACTACGTCGACCACCGTCGTAGGTCGCACAACCATCGCCACCGACCACAAGCGGCTGCTGGGAATCTTCTATGGCTACAATAACAACTCAACAACAAAAAAATGAGGGGGAAGAAGAGAAGAGTTCAGCCCCATCACCGCCGTGACATTATAAGGATCGCCGACAGTAACCGAGTCAGCGTCGTCACCAAACCCAAGTCTCTGGTGCCACGCCATCGAAGACCATGGCGATGCAGTGGGCATCGTCGAGCTACGTGCCGTCGCGGCCCCAACTCCTTCATCAGATTCCTCTTTCAAACAAATCGGAGAGAATATATCTTATCAACCTCTCGCTCACCACAACCGCACCGCCGTTAGCGCCACCACAGAGGTAGCCGATACTTGCACAACGCTGGCGAAAGATCCACGCAGATCTGACCGACGCCTCCTCAAGCTGCTGTTGGCCGCAACGCACGCCTCCATGTGGTGGTCGGAGCTCTCCTCAAAGATAGCTGTCATTCGTGAAAGAGAAAGAGGAGCAGGCCCAATAAGGTGCATTCCTTCTTTTTAGGGAATTTGATATTTCCCCCCTCAAGTATGCATATTTGTATTTAGACCCACAGGATCTTGTTCATTCAATATATGCATATTTACATTTTGGACCCATAGGGTTATATTTATTCAACATGAGTCACATTTTTTATAAAGTATTATGCTTTTAACCTAAGCAAAATGCGTATTTAGACTTACGACCCAAAGGGTCTCATCTATTTAACATACGCCACAAACTCTTTAAAGCCTTAAGCTTTTTAGAATGCATATGTAGATTAAAGACCCACAGGATCTCATTTAAATCCCGAGTGCTGCACATTCTTTAAAGTCTAAGCACATTTCGTCACATATGTGTCGCTACAAATTTAAGCAACTACAATTATTGGTGCTAGCAAGCCTCTTAAGGGTTGTTTCTCCTATGCACTTGTATATTGGCGCAACTAGATAATTCTTCTCTTATGCGCTCGTATATTACCCAGACATATGTTCTAGTTTGGTCTAGCATTATCTAGTTGCGCCAATTAGCACACGCACGTCACAAGTTGGGGCATCCGACTGCTGTGACATATTAAGCTCACCTACGACACGCAGTACAACACACCCCTGTCGGCTAACCGACAAAACCCTAATGGGGCCACAGTGTCTGAACACCGCTCTTAATTCTGTGTTAAAAACATAGTTGCATTTTAATATGCTTTATTGCTTCAGAGGCTGTTTTTTTTTAGTCACGTACTTTTATTTCTTGCAAGGGTTTAAACTCTACCCGTGAGCATCAATAGTGACGTATAAACCACTTCATAAGCAAGGAACAAATTCATAACACCCAATGACTTGAAGTCGCGTTTAGGGCTTTTGCTGCAGTATCCTGCTATCTCGGCATTATATATCGTCTCATGGTCATACAGTGGCCTCTATCTATGGCATATTCACATCGCTGCTCGTTGAGAAGCTAGTTCAACAATGACGGAAGCACACATCCTGCCACCGTATCTAATGAATCACAACTCATCGCCAGCTATGTCTAACGGACTCTGCATCATTGGGCTTTATATGCTCGTCAAGTCTAGCGGGTGGATTATGGTCTTCTATATTGCTCCCACATGTCTTCTTATAACCGGGCCCTACATATAGGCTAAAGAGCCATCTTTATATATCCACACCTTCTCAATGGCAGGGGGGCTCTATATCTTGTAGTATCAGTAATATTACGGGCTTGGTGCCCTGTTACCTCTCAGATAAGGGGGGCTTCATAACAGCGGACGTATTACGGGCTACATTCCTCGCTCCTTCTTAATTGGTACCGCGACAACAAGTACGAGAGCTTTAAGTTTCGTCAAGTCCTCGGGGGTATTTGCATAAGCTCCACGCTCCATCCGCCCCGAGGGCATATACGACGAGAATTCTAAGTTCCGTCAAACCCTCGAGGGTATTTTCATGAGAAGTGACCCCTCAAGGGGACATTCAAGCACCTAGCACATGCAACAATTTGCATGCGCAACTTTGTGTCCTCTCCTGAAAAAGGCTACCATGGGGCACAGCCTCTAAAGGATCTCAAGATCCCATGATTCATCTTCTGAAAATATGATTCTGAATAGCCTACGTAGGCGATATTCTAAGACCTAGCTCTCAAGAGTTAGAGTTCTAGCACCCTACTTGGACACAGTTCCATGGCTTAAGCCGAGAGCTTAGGTCCAAGCACATGGAGTAGAGAAATATTATTTACCCCAACAAGCGGATAGTAAATCCTAACAAATCGGATGCATGTCTCAAGACACCGGGTATAACTTCCTCAGCCAAACATTTTGGCTAAGAAAGTGGGGGGCTTATTATATAACTCAAATATAACTTCCAGTAATTGGAGAATACCCAACAATCCCAGTCAAACTGGGATATCGATAATTATCTTATCAAGATTCTAAAAGAGTCCACAGAGATCGTGACGTGATCCTCGAGGATCCTAACGCGATCCTAACACATTTAGCCCATGACCCAGTCATACTAGTAGTCTTCTCCTACAGTTATATAAAGGGGTCTACCCCCCAAGTATGAGGACAACTACACACATAAAGACACAGTCTTTTTCTGCTTTTTCAGAGTTATTATTCTGTAGTTGCGCTCTGACTTAAGCATCAGAGAGTTCTCCGTCGGGTACCCCATCCGGCGGTCACTAGTTTTCTGTCTTGCAGGGCATTGGTCCAGGTTCGGGTTCCAATCTTTAGTCACGTCTCCTCACATTTGTACTTCAAAGTGGGACTCTTCAAGCTTCCAGGCCACAAGGCACCCACTTGTGCGCATTGCACAGATTGACTATTATAGTAGAAAATATTACATGGTTTGAAACTAATGACGTCAACCATTTAGGACCATTGTATGTATAATCTTTTTCTCCACTTCCAGTAGTTCTTCCTTCTATCGCATCAGTCCCCTGATAATAAAATATTTCGGACCAATGATTCGGAGTGATTCAATATTTACTCTGCCCGGTTGAAACTCAACCTTCAAATAAGTAATACTCAACTTGATTACCGTTTTCCTTGTTTTTGTTGCTGCTAGAAAATTGATAGAAAACCACAGCCTAGAATGATTAGTTTAAGTCAGAGCACATACAACTACATGATAGAACTATGAATAAGCTAAACGATGATAGTGTTTGTGCATGAATAGTTGTCGACATACTTGGGAGGATCCTAGCCTTAGGTACCAAAACCCTAATAGATTAGGATTGACGGTTAGACTTGACATTTATTCTTGGGAACGTAAATTCCTTTTGAAACACTAACAAATTCCCAGATAGAGTAATTAGCGATTGAGAGTTGACTAGGTTTGATTAGGATTGTCAAGTGTCATTCAATGATTGGTGACTGATTTTTAGCTGTATCAATTTTTAATTTTTTATCTGCAAGTATATAAGAGAAACCTAACGATAAAAAATTATCTAAAATGTTACAAGCACCACAAGAGTTGCATCAGTACTAGCTTCTTCTTTTTTTCCTTCTTCACGAGAACTGATTAGCACCAATAAAATAAGAGATGCACTGTGTACTTCGCAAAGGTGTCACACTTCAAAGGTGAGATTTCGGCGGCTTCCAAGCCAATCCTATAATTGACATTTATTTTTCGGGTGCAAATTGTAGTTTTCAAAACTTAAAGGTGGGGGATATGAAGGTTCGAAGGACAAAAATGACATTAAGTTGTTCTGTGGTAACATGTGTAATTTTCAGGCAATCAGGTAGTCACAATGAAATTACAACTACGTCAAAGAAAATATTTGCTACGATCATCAAAACGAGATGTTGAACAACCAATATACAGAGTTTAGCAATGGAACTCTAAAAAATGAGGAGGGTTAATTTTTTATTACCAAGTCATATGTACAATCGCCGTAAGAGTGTTGGACCGGCTAAAAACATATATACTCCAGAAACTATTTTTTTCAGAGTTAGTTTTGTCAAACTTTTAATAGAACGTGTTAATTTACTTTTCCTAATACTCGTGAAAAAACAAGTGCTTTATAGCCATGAACACTAAAAATATATGCACTACTAATAAAGTTGAAAGTTCAACAAAAAAAAAACCCACGAAGGAAAATGATAAGTACACTTCAAAACTTAATTAGTCGACGCCAAACTTGAATTCAGGTGAGCGGTGACAATTAATCTACAGAGCCCTAAAATAGAAACACTATTCTGCAAAATGATTCAAAAACCGATAATTTTTCTACAAGGCTGAACTAACTCACTTCGTTTTGTCTCGCATAAATAGTGTCGATTCGCAGCGAATTCATTCATTTCCGAAGTCAATCATCATTTTCCTATGTCCTTGTAAAGTGGAGCAGAGAAGTAAGAGATAGGGGGAAATTAGTACACAACTTTGTCGAAAGCACAAGCTGCAAATCGGCAACCTACAGTTGGTCATTTTCATTTTCCAACAGGCAGTAGCTGCTTTTAAAGGATAGGCAACCCTTGCAGTTTCCAAGTTGTAACAGCCTAGCCAGGGTTTGCAGCCTAACCTATTCAGAGAAAGCTTTATTTGCTGCAAGTTCAGAGTGGTCCAGAATCAATTCTGGGAAAAGGGCAGCAAGTGACTATCATGACATACCCGAGGTCATTGCATCAAACTGAGCTTTTTTTTTTTTTGATGAAATTCATGGGCTAATAGCATTTTGTCCCGCTTTCCTCTGGGCAAGTTGAGTTGTGCGGTTTTTTCCTTCGAAAAGTTGTACTAAATCTCTTTTTTATTTTCAAGGTTTTAGATAACTGAGAGAATATCGCCAAATTTAGAAAGATTGGCGCTATCCGTTGTAAAGCAACCAGAGGTGTACCGGAATTTCTAAAACTACGTAACAAACTATCCTAAAGTGCAAGGGAAGCAAAAATGCTACCTCATTTGTTGTTTTGCTTTATACTTTGAGCTTGCACTGTTCATGCGATAAAAGAGTTGGATGGAAGGATTAGGGGTGCAACTTAGGTGGGTTAACCCAAGAAAATTCATATGCTTTTAAACCTAATAAGCTTTAACCAAAGAAAATTTTGAATTAATTGGGTTTGGTTGAGTTGTTTGGGTTAAACTGATAAAAAAAGTAAGAATTTTGTCATTTAAAAACAAAAAATAAAGTGGTTGTGGATGGGACAATGGTGGTTGCTGTCAATGACTGTTAGTGGTGGTGCCGGCGGCGGGAGGTGGCAACGACTGCTGGCTGCGGGAGCAATGGCTACAGGAGGCATTATTGGTGGTGGTTGCTGGCGACGAGAGGTGATAGCGGACAGCAGCGCGACAGCAGGTGGTTGTGGCTAGTGGTTCTTATTAATGGAAGTTACCAATAAAATATAACCTGCTCACACAAATGGGTTTTGAAGTCCCAACTCAATATAACTCATTTTGTAACTAAGTGAATTGGGTTAGATAAAAGCCCATATTTTTTTGGGATGGGTCGGTTAAACCCGCAAAAATCCAATCTAACTTGCAGCCCGAAGAAGGATCGGTTTCAAAGCGTATCTATGATTTGTCTCAGTTCTTTTAGACACGTTGTTATATACCTTTAGAAGGAGATATCTCTAACCTTTTCCAAAAGACAAAAACTAGTCCAACTTTTGTGAGAAATTTAAAGAGGACTCTCTTGTAGAGAGGAAAAAAGTTTTTTTTGGTAGAAAGAGAATTGCATTGAAATATAAAGATTACATAAATAGCCATGTTGGCTATACATAATAGGTCATGACTATGCTTGTCATGGTACACCCACAAACAGTTTTGAGTGCTTACAAAAGAACATAAACAAAAGGAAATAAAACAAAAGGTTAGGAGAGTCTAGATCAATTACAGCATAAATCATTAACCCAATCCTGATGAACATCGATGCGGGCATGACATGCAAAAGCTGCTAGTGATCTGGCCTCCTTCAGCTGCAAGCGTCTAGCTCGGTCAATACTTACAAAATGCATATTGTGTACTATCTGACAGAAATCATACATAATTGGAGTGTACGTACTACCCCTCAAACCTACTAATGGAGTAGCAAGATTGAATGATGGGACAATAGTTACTAACCTACTCTAGTATAGCTTGAGTGCCATTTTACCTCCTCGTGTTACAAATGATATCTAAAGCCCCTTACAATCTACGAAATATGAATCTTTAGATGAAAACTGCCAATTTTTACCGCTCATGAACAATATGCATGTTGACTAACATTTTTTTTAAAATAATAAGAAAATGACACTGATAATTAAAGGTTAAAGAAACTTTCAAGTTGCCTCGGGACATCACACATAGCTATTAGGTCACAACAAACATGTGACTGTGTATACATGACTGTAAAAATTGAAAAAATAAACTACCTAATAAAATCCGTACACATTACAATCAAGTTAAAGTAGAGCATATCTTACACTTTACTCAACTTAAAGCAACATGCAAAGTTTAAAGGTTCACGAATAATACCACACAAAAAAAAACCAGAAACAATAATACACGGTTAGTATAATTAGAGGAGATAATCATAAATAACATGACCCAAAAGTGATCTCAACCACTTGTGAAAGCACAGCACACAAACAATAAGTCTTTGGCACGCATTATGCAATCATCCGCTATGATTATCTAAAACACACCAAAAGGCCACAAGAAGAGGGAAGAAACCACCTAGCAGACCTAACAATTAACAAAGGACACTCCCAACTGTAGAAGCCTTACACCCCCCCTCTGGGAAGACCAGAATACCCGAAATACCTTGAACCCCTTCCCATCCCTCCCAGGGCCCCCAACCCCCATCCCCCCTAAGACCCTATCCCCAACACACCTTCCCTCCCCAAGGTCAACATTGATTACCCAAAAAAACAACCCTAGAAACCAAAGCTCGAAACCACAACACAAAGCCATTTGAAATCTGCTAATACCCAATCTGAAAACTGACCACTTCTAGTAGCCAGATGAGAAATCTGGCCACCTCGACGAAGATATACTTGGCCCGCAAATCGAAAACCTTTTTTCTCTAAGCAACCAGAAATGCTCAAACCTCCATGGCTAAGAAGGTGTAGATCTAGAAGATCGAGTGGATCACTTTGATCTACTTAGATCTAACGAGATCGGATCCTACCGTCGTTATGTCGTCAAACCCCCACCACTTCAACCACTGGCCACCCACCTTGCACTCCTCTAATACACCAATACACAACACACACAAAGGATATTACATAGATGACGTTGCCAGAGACCAGTCGCCACCCCCATGCTGGGAAGCACGATGGGGTGCCAGAAGGCGTTAGCTTGTGGAAGATGTAGAAAGGTAGAGAGAGGAGAGAGGGTTTCTTTTTTTTAGAGTGCACATGCTGGTTTCAACCCTTCTTGAAAAAAAAATGACAACTTTGCCTCCTTCACTTCCACCCCTGTCAACTACCCCCACTCCCACAGCGCCACCCACTTCCACTGCCGCTCCCATCCCTCATCACCCACCACCACACATACACACCCCAAACTAGTTTGCCCCATTACCCAATACATACACATGCACACCCCCACAACCCACAACGACCTTGCACAAACACAACATTGTCACCCTCATCTTACAAATGATGTATTAAAGCCCCTTATGCTCAGCAAAATACGACTTCTTAGACGAAAACTGTCAATTCTAACTGTTCGCGAACATGCATGTTGACTAACAAATTTTTTTATTTTTTTTTAAGATGACAACTTTGCCTCCTCCTTCATTTCCGCCCTTGTCAACCAATGCCACCCACTTCCACTGTCGCTCACATCCCCATTGTTATTAAAAGCGCGCCTAGGCGCAAGGCGCGCTCGGGCTCACCATCTGCGCCTCGCCTAGGCCTAGGCGCAGCGCCTTCAATAAGGCGCGCGCCTGGTGAGCCTAGGCGCACAGCGGCGGTGGAGGCGCGAAGCTAGGCGCATGAATACTAGCCGTTGGATATTTTATCATCCTATTACATGGGCCGTCCATTTCTCTTTCTGATTTTTTTTCTTTTGTTAGTTTTACTGCTAATTAGCCCTAACTCCAAAATCCCAAATCAATTCACGACTCACTCTCAGTATCACTCTCACTTCTCGCCGCCGTCTATCTCTTTCTCCGGTCGTTGACAGCGCCTGTCTCGTCGCCGCCGGCCGTTCTTCTCTGTCGCTTCTCCAATCGTCGTCGCCGCTTGACCTCTTCTCTGCTGTCGTTGCTGGTCTGCCACTCCAGCTCTCCACAAGTCCACACGTTACTGCTGCGTTGTTGCTGGTCTGCTGCGTTGTTGGCTTGTTGCTGGTCTGCCGCTTCACTGCTCCATGGCTCCACCAGTCCACCTCACCAATTTGTTATCTCTTTATTTCCCTCCCTCACTCCATTGGTTCACATGCAATCACACCTTTCTTTGCAATCGACTGTGACAGTGTAGTCACAATACTGTAGTCACTTCCTTCTTGTACCTGTAACTACATGAATTAATTTTATATGAATTGCATGTCTTGTATACATGTAACCACTTAAATTGATTTTATATGAATTGCATGTCTTATATCTGTAACTACTTGAATTAATTTTAAGTTGTTTTCAGGCTTTTATAATGTTAGAAGTTTGTTATATTACGATGTTATGAAATTTGAAACTTTTTCTGGTGTTTGGAAGTTTTTTAATTGTAATGTTCTTAATTTTTTTCATATTTTAATTGCTTTAATGCATTATTATTATTTATTATTTATTTAATTTTGCGCCTCGCTTCGAAAAGGCGCTCGCCTGCGCCTAGGCTCCGGAGACCTTTTGCGCCTTAGGTGCGCCTGCACCTTTAATAACATTGCACATCCCCATCACCCACCACCCCAAATACACACCCCAAACTAGGTTGCCTCATCACCCATTACATTCATACACACACTCCCACAACCACCTCACCCACAAACAACCTGGCCACCCCCCCCCCCCCCCCGCCCCCCACCCACCCCACAAAAAATTGTTAGTCAACACATGCATGTTCACGAACAGTTAGTATTGGCAGTTTTCGTATATGAAGTCATATTTTGCTGAGCATAAGGGGCTTTAATACATCATTTGTAAGATGAGGGTGGTGAAGGATGCACGATTGTTCAAGGACGCACGATTGCGAATTGTGGTGTGTCTATTTATATATGTGGTGTGTATGGGTTGTATCATGGGTGCACTAACGGGGGGGGGGGGGTAATAGATGGTGTGGAAGTGAGACGGGGTTGAACAAACTTTGGTTCCTACCCGGGTTGTAGAAATCTTCCTCCAACCCCGCGTATAGTAACAATTAATAGTTGCTACATATTTCTAATGACTTTTCTTTTAACACTTTCAGGGACAATTATTGACATCACTTTTTTAACGTCACTAAATAAAAACCACTAGAAATATTTAGAGACGATTGATTGTCGCTATATCAAGGGTAGGAGGAAGATTCCTCCAACCAGGGTAGCAACCAAAATTTTTCCCTCATTAAATAGACAGGTGGTTATTACATCATTTGTAAATGGAAGTAGTGAAATCGCAGCCGAGGTACGGTAGAGGGAGTTATCAACTATTTTCCCCATTAAATTAAGTGAACAGCCAAGGCACTCCAATTCGCGACCAGGAAGACAAAGAACACAAGATTATGGACATACAACCCAATTAGTCAACAGTCTAGAGCTCTGGTTGACATGTTAATAAAAAACCCTAAGACATCAAAACCAACACCACAAGGTCAAACCATATGAAAACAAAGTCCCATGCCAAAAGGAAGGGCAGTGAAATAGTAATGTAAAAATAAATGGGTTAGACCTAATAACGTTACACCAGGGCAATGCTGCTCTCTCCGCCCGGGGGCTTGCGAACCCCGCCTAGGTAATCCCGAGATTCTACCTTCCCGTCTGAAAAGATGTTGCTGCCATTCATCTCTCGCAGCTTCGCTGAACTCAGAGGCTTCTCGGCAGAAGATGGTGGAGCATCTCCCTTGAAGATGTTATTTCCCGACAGCTCAGCAAATTTTTGATTTGGGATCTTCTTTGCTGTCTTGACCACTGGTTCTTCATTAAACATTTCGTTGTTCTGACCTCCGGCAGGCTGCAGGTTAGTAGAGAAATTCACAACCCTTCAGATAAACATAACAAAGCATGAAAAAACGCATGCATATAAAGCAGCAAGAATCTCAGATAAATCAATATGGAAGACAAGTAGAAACCTTATGCAAATGTTATCACGAGGAACAAGAGTACCAGGTAGAATCTCCTCCACAATTTTGCAGGGGTTCCCTGCCCATCTAAGCTTTGAATTCTACTATAGGCATTCTCATGCATATTTCACATATACTTTAGCATGCTGTAAAACTGACATGTTTGAGGTAATTTGTTTTAATTTCACTTACTAACCTATTCATATTAGGCATCCAGATTTTCAAATTTCAAGTCCGCTATTGTGCATGTAAATGAGAGAAAGCGGAGCAGGGGGATTAAGAAGAGAAGATATTGCTCATTTCACTACAAAAGTCACTCCCGTTAAATACTTTGACAGATGTGCGTACATTATATGCCGGAGGTTCTCCAATGCTTATGCTTTCCCTCAATGCTAATGCACGAGCAGCCAATGGCCGGGGTTGTATTTCAGGAGGGGGTGCAAAGATATCATGACCGCTGAGCTCCTTGCACTTAGCATCAGAAAGCTGCTTCTTCAGCTTTGCCTCGGCATCGCTTTCTAGCGTCCCACTTAGCTCACGTTGCTTTGCAACTTCTGGAATACTAGTCGGCTTTTTAGGAGAAACAGTCTCTTCTTCAGCAAATGAAATATGACTGATTCCTGCAACGGCTTGCTGTTGACAATTCCAACCATCATAAGTGGTTAAATTCAACTGAGCGTCCTCAAACTCGTGATGGTAAAAATGACAGCAGAACTGCCTAAAGATGTTAATGTACCCATACATAAAATGGTCAAACACATACCTGGTACATGCGTATTCCAGTTTTGTTAGTTAGGCTAGCATTGGCACCTTCGGGTTCTAATGTCCCATTTTCTACGTTGGCTGCAAAAATGCCGCTGCCAGAGATCTCCTTTAACTTATATCCAGAACAAGGCTTCCTGAAGAGAAGAAGAATAACGGAAAATTAGAAAAATCCAAAGTTAAAAGTGAATGATATAATTTGAAAGTTACTGAGAAATCCATTTGAATGCTTGTCTGCGTATTTGTACTACCAGTAAATACACATTAACTTTCAAGTACACAAGATGAGAGAGATGAAATGAACAGACTAACTCATTTCTTTGTGCTATGGAAGTCCAGTATATAAATATTTACTTTCAAGCATACAAGATGAGAGAGATGAAATGAACAGACTAATTCAGTCATTTCTTTGTGCCATGGAAGCCCAACCCTTTGTTCGGGCATCTTAATGTTGTACGCTCCTAAACTGCAGTAATTCTATTTAAATCTCAGTATATCGGTGTAACAATTGCCATGACAGATACGATTAGACAATTAGAAAACTGACTAGATGGGACCAAAAAGACTGGTTGTGAGATTGAAGTATAGTAAGAATTCAATGAAACGGCAAGATCACAGGACAGGTTAAAGTGAAAAATCATTCTGTAATTTAAAAGCATCACAAACTAGTATTTGACCTCGAGGCTGCCATCGGAGGAGCCTTGTGCACAAGGACGACCCCTTAACAGCACTGCCCTACTAATTAAGAAACCCTAAAAATTTGGCCCAATCCTTGCTCTGCTCATTACAATCCACTCTCGCCCGGCAAGCACATGTTTAAATTATGACCGCCCGGGGTAGGTTTAACAAGGCAACGTAGGGATGATTACACTGAAACAAAGAACAGAAAAACCAAAACAAGATGCTAAGGGCCGGGGCAATTGTAATTCACACAATTTGACTAGAATCTTCTAGCAAGATTTCCAGTATTAGCAACAGCATTTGACCCATGTTGACTACAGTTGAAGCGGCACCAATGTCCTCATTCTTCACCCTAAAACTCATAACTGATTAAGCGTTGACAATGAATACCATGAATGAACCTTCTTCATTAAGAGTAATAATTAAGAACTTTTCTGCATCTGCCAAATCATTTAGCAAGACACTCTTCTCAGTTCTCCTTCCAATCTTTATAGATCAAAAACAAGTTTTAGGATCAGAGGACCCAGAATTGCAAAAAAGTTCAAAGCATGTGATACTAATGCTAATGAGCCGATGAAAAGGGACCGCAGTGGATTACCAAAATACTTCTTCCGTTTCCAAAAATTCCCCCTTGACTTTTTGCAAAAATCCCACACTAAATCTATCCTACGAATTACCGCAATGGATACCAAAATTCGGACGTCGTCAATGTGATAATCTAATGACATCAGAGGGAGTAAGTAAAAGGGTTATGCGGAATGTGAACCACAGTAGCACAATAAGGAAAATGTGAGATCTGCACACCCAAATCAAGAAGGCAATGGAAGACAGAGAACGATTATTCGCACACACAAGTAGAAATGTGATCACTAATAATCCGAAACCCGTGAAAAATGAAGCAACGGCAAGGCAAAAGAAATAAAGTAGAAAAAATTTACAAAGACCAAATCCGAAAATTCCGTGCGATCCCACCAATGAGGGCATTTATTGCAAGGAAATCACAAGAAAAATAGACTGAAATGACTAAAAGGAAATCACTAAAAAAAAGAATCATAAAACAAAGCAAAAATCAGATCTCGGACCTTTTCATCAAGCTCTCAACTTCTTCATCAGTAACCTGGCCTCCAAACACCACCTTGCTGATCCCATCCGACGGCTGTAATCACACGAATCAATTACCCATTACTAAAAATCCCAAAAATACAAAAAACCATATTGCCATAATTACACGCCAGCTGACCTGGTGAGAACGGGCAGCGGAGCCGGTGGCCGGAGAATCGGCGGGCGGAATCTCCGACCAAGTCAGCAGATCTGCGGTGGACGTGTGAGGCTTCCTCACCGGAGTGCTCCTCTCCATTCCTTCCTCGTCTCCTTAAATCTCCGAAAACAAAATACGAGGTGGTCTGCGCGCAGCAACAACCCTCTCTCTCTCTATTTCTCTCTCGCTCTAGAAACTGGGGCTTGCTTTGGATTTCGATTGCTTTCTCTCTCTGCAACGCCCACCAAAAAAAAAGAAGGAAAGAAAAAGGTTGAGATCCGGCTGCAAAATGACGTCGCTGTCCTCTCTCTCCCTACCTTTTTTTCTTGTGGTGGTGTTATCGGGACTTGGGAGCTACGGATGCTAGAGATAGAGAGAGAGAGAGTACTGCTTCGCTTTGCTCTGTGCAGTGAGTGTGAGTGTGGTTGTGTGTGTGTTGCCTTTTTTTAAAACCGTCGACTTTTGTGTTTCTCTCTCCTGGTTATCATGAGGGGGGCTTGAATTTGAAATTTTATTCCGCGTGTGTTGGGGCTTTTTGGGGAAGCATGTGCGCCGACTGGACCCGCACGTGTCCGTGACAGAGATGGTCCACCCGTTTATCTTCCCCTCCCCCCCTTTTCACCGAATTGCCCCTCGGCTCTCTTAATTACAAACCTCCCTCTCCGGATAGAGTTAAAAATTCCCGACAAATGATCTAAAAAAATAAGAATCCAAAAAAATAAAAATTATGAATTTAATCACGTTTGAGTATACTTGAACATATTTAATCAGTTTACTTTTTTTTTACCAAACACTTCAAATTTGATTTAATTTATATTTAATTAAGTTTGACCATTTTAGAATTAATCACAAACACTCTCTAAATCAGAATCTAAAAAAACAAGAATTATGGATTTAATCAGTTTGGAGCACATTGAATCAGATTAATCAGGTTTGATCATTCTAGAATGAATCCCAAACACTCTCTTAAGGACAAAAAGTTGTCGTTTAAATTAACTGGTTTCACTGTTGCTAATTATTTCTAGGAACTATCAGCAGAGTAGTCTAAATACTAAAATCTATAATCACTTTCAGTAGATTGTAATAAGCAGTTTCAGTTTTATAATCCTGGTCCCCCTTAACTTTTTTAAGATTTGCTTTTTTACTATTGAATTGAATGAAGTGTAATTGCCGATAAATCAAGTATTGTTTAATAAGTGCACCGAATCCTTTTAAGATCGTCGGCGCTCCTAATTTGGCTCCTTGATTTTGAGCTTTCAATCACCAAATATGTATAAGTTTAGTGACTTTTAACTTTCTGCCTTTCGCTTTCGCTCTCACTAGACGAATCGGTGAATAAACTGATATGAATGTTATCTACAAAAAATCAAGGGGACAAGGTAACGAAATGGATGAGATAACGCCTTGGACTATACAAACTAGAATTTATCTCTTTCGTTGCTACATTTAGAAACAAAACTTTCGCTCACCGTTGCACAAACAATATCATTCGCACGATTATATATAAGTCGGTGCGTATTTTTTGTTACACACATAAGTATTATGTAAATTTTAAAAAATCAAGAAGCAGTGATTACCGATTTGACATTGCGGGTACTTTGATTCCCTTATCCAAAAATTTTACTTTTTTCTTGATAATAATGTTTCTTGTTAACTGGTCTCAATCATTACACTCTCCTTCGAGAACCTTTTCTTAATCAGGGAAAGATAAATTTGGATGCTATGCTTTCTCTCTCTTGGTCGGCAAGCAAAAAGGGCATTCCCGTCCTGGCAGCGTAATTTAAAAGTTATCCGTTAGACAGATAAGTAACGTCTCGGCAACGGTAACTGATACCCTAGTTTTTTTTAAAAAAAATCTACTCTCCTTAATGACTAAAAACTCATTTTTAAATGTATTAAAAATTAGATAAGAATTTTATATTTGTCACTAAAAATATTTTGTTGTTACATCTTTTTGTCGTTAGACTACAATTAGCAATAATTTTTCAATTATATGGATGCATTGTATAGCGGTGGATCATAGTCTTTAAAAATCATATGAGATATGAATGACGTAGTGCATAGGCGCTATATCGGTAAATGTGTTTTGTTACAAAAAAATATCGCTACAAAACTTAATAATTGCGATAAAAAATGGTTAATGATTAAACCTACGATCCTATCTTAAAACCCATTGTTTATATTAGTTTGCGAGTATCTTAAATTAATTATTGTCATTAAGTGGCGCTTCAAATTTAATTTATTTTTTGACTTTAGGATTTAAGTACTTGTTTAGAATTATTAAGTTTTTCTTCAGCTTAACCATCCAATTCAATAGTCGCTTAAACCCTTATTTTTTAATTCGTCCTTGCATCCTATTGACTTTCAAGCTTCCAATCAGTCACATGCTTGATGAACCTGATCCAATATTGTAGACTTGGTTTTAAAAGTTATTTTTCAAATTTCATTTTGGAAGTTCAAGGAACATGCTATCGATTCTATAATTAAGGCAAAGTATCCTTGTGATTTGAATTTTCTACTATACTCCACCATAATATACTTACCTTAGATTAAGAAAAAGTTAATCAAGGTAACTATTTGAAATTTCTTAACATTTACTAGTAAATTAACTGCTCCACCCCACTACAATTAAAATCTATTCCTTATCTCCATTATTCCAACCACTCCATCCAAATGCCCAAGCATTGACGTTTTTACTCCATCTATTCGGCTTGTTCCCTACTGGCCTCCATTTTCATGGTAAGCTTGTTTCCTACCTTTTATATATCTGTCAACTAAATTTGTACATGTTTTCTTTAATTGAACGTGTATCGCGTGTTTCGAGAACCCCTGGTTTCATATTCTAGTTTGTAAGGTTGCATTTGGTGCACATAATTATTTACTTGGTTAGGACATCATCTGGCCGAATAAGACCAGATAGATTATACTCTCGAAGAAGGCCGGATAAGATATAATTCTTGTTCAGCAAGTTCATACTAGAATGCGGATAAGCTATTGTTTTATTCTCTGGAATAATACAAACTAGAAAAAGATTATAAAAAAAGCAGTGCCATAAAAGAAGAAGAAGAAAAACCCTGCAGATTTGAAGCAACGGATTACTTGCGATGATTGTACGACTCATTCCCAGCTACATGTTATGGTGACATAGGTGAAATGGAGAAGATGGTTCGAGGGAGGGGAGGATGGAGAAGATGTGAAGGCGGAGGCCTAGTGGTGGTGGTGGAGGTGGATGGCGTTGTGACGGATAGAGGGAGGCTGCTCTTGTGGTGGCGAAGGTGGATGCTTGTTGTCGTGGAATATGGGAGGCTACCAGTGGTGGCAATGGTGGAAAATAGGGAAGCTGCCTGACTGTGGCAATGGTGGAAGACAGAGAAGAGGAAAAAGATATGGTGGATCCCACATTCCACACCTGGTCTACTCTAAAAAAGTCATGTTCATATCCAGTCCAACCCATTTACGTGCCAAATAATATATGTACACGCTCAGCTTATCAAAATTTTGGTGGACACGGGTTGGAGACAGTTACCCACAAGTTGTCCATGGTTACAAAATACTTTTTAAATAATCTCTAAACAAATCATTGATTATCTAACTCTACAATTTAGTCATGATAATGAAAAAAAGCACATTGAAGCCTCAAAATGGATTTAAAGCATTAAAAAAATTTTGGGACAAAATGAGAGAAAAAAAGAAGAGTCTATAATCCTATAACAATAGATGAAGTAGGAAAAAGAAAGTCTTTAAAGGTCTCCAAACGTGCACGAAAAGTGGGAATCATCACTAAACCTGCTTTAGAAAAACAAGACAAAATATATGAGTAAAACTGAAGAAAGTACGAACCGTCGCTCAATCTGTCTAACTAACTTTTATATAATCCATATTATATAAAAGTTAGACAAGCTGTGTTTTTCACGGACTGGGCGGGCTCTAATAACATTTGTTCATGCCCAGTCCATATTTTTTACGAGCTCGAAATTTTGAGCACTCATCCACCACGGTCACTATATAAGTAAGTCCACAGTAAGTCCACGCTCATATTTTCGCAGACTAGCACGAGTTGTACACGGGTTGTCGAGCCCGATATGTAACCCTAATTACGATCCCTCAAGAGGTGGATAAAACCGATCCGGATACACCTTTATTTAACATTGCCAAAACCTGGACATGAAGTCCAACGGATAAGAGTTATCACATCCGACCTTTATTCTGCGCGTCAAACACGGCCCAAGAGTTTGACACGAGTCACACGACACAGCGGAGTTTATGACTCGTTTTTTCATCTCTGCTTAACCAATAAACTAACCGAGCATTGTATTTCTCAATGTACATCTACTCCAACCAAATTATGAAGTTTCTTTAGTTCATGATCATTATAAGCTCAAAACTGGTGTAGTGAATGCAGGTGGATAAGAAGTACGAAAAAGGTTTGGATGGGTCAGAGAGAAAGGATGGACCCAATCACCCAACACGGCCTGTGGCTCTTGATGGCATGTCTCCCTTTGCACGGCGACCTTACTTGGAACACACCCAACCAACACAAATCATCAAGATTCCTTAAAAGAGGTAGCTCATCCATGACCATTTCTAGGTTTTAAGGAAAATCTACAGTATCTCCTTTTAGTAATCTTAATATTCGTGTTTATGTTGCCACCAATCCTAAGACCATTAATTACTTGCACCATTCTTAAAATGAATACATAAAGGCAATGTCATTATCTCAGCTACCATGGATTGACACAACTACTATGGATTGAAACACTAAAATTGTACATTACAACAGTCTATTTAACAAAAACACCTAACTTTGGGGAAAACATCGATTGATTAGAAAAGCTTAAATCCTTATGGTAGAAACCTTCAGAGTGTGTTTGGATGAAGAATTTTAAAGTACCTTGCATTTTAAAATCTATTCATTTTAAAGTTTGTTGCTTTACAAATTTATGGAGTTGCAAATTTAGTATTTGAGCGATTTTATAGAAGCAAATTTTTTATATGTGGATTTACATTTGAAATTTTGAACCTAGATATTTTGATGGTGTATGAGTACAAACTAATGAGAAAGATTCTACCTTTTTTATGGAAGAAGTTAGCTAAAATTATTATGAATATAAAAAAGAGTCACTTTTATCTTAAAATGCGCTAAATTTGTGGAAGAGATTTGACAAAAAAAAACTACTCTATACTAGTTATTTATAGAGACAAATTTAGCACACCAAATTTCCTTTACAAATCTATCTTAAAATTTGGTAAATCCATCTTACCACAATCTAAACAATGAATTTTATGCGATATATTTCCAATTTCTCTACAAAAGTAAAAATTTTAGTTCAATTATCTCATCCAAACACACTCTAAATGTGATATTCGACGTATAGAAGTCTAAAAAACGAGTATCATATATTTTAAACTTCTATTCTGAAATTTTCATTTATACCTTTCGTCGTGATTATAATGTTTGAGAAGATCAAGATAAGTTATTTTCATGTTCTTGCTCTTTGTGTTATACTTTTAGTTTGGTGGCAATTGACAGAATTCTTGTTTTCTATTTTTTTGTTCAATTTTGAAAAGAAAAAAAAACGATGTTTAGTAGATAAATTAAGTTTTTAAATTTTTGTTTCTTCGACTTTTAACCTGATTGTCAATTTAGGCTTGTTGTTTAAAACTCAAATTTCATTGAAAGCAATTTACAACCCACGCATTAACAAAGTTATTCTTCGTCTTATCACTTTTACCACTACCACCATTCATCCCCCCTCCAAATTTATTATCACAATTGTGCCATTGTCTAACCATCACCACCATATCTTCTATCGCCTCCATCCATCACCACCGCCGCCAACGACCCAGTTTCACCACCATGTTGACAGTTAACCTGATCTTAACCCGCCACTGACCTGCCTACCGATGTGCCATCTTCATATATTTGGGAATCGACGGCAAAGGCCATGTCATTGACGGGGTCAGTGAAGATCCAAAGGTGGATTAGAACCTAACCCATTGCCATCAAGTTCCCTTGCCGGTGGCCACTGCCACCAATCACATATGTGGGAATTCACGATGGGGGCCATGTTGACGTGGGGTGTCAGTGAAGACTAGGTGGTAGATTGTTTCATGGTGGTAGCAGCAGAAAGGGCATTTGATTGTGGTGGTGGTGTTGACGATGGTGATGCTAATGGCGCTAGCGGTCGAGAAGTGTTTTTTTGGAGACGAAAATAAACATGAAAGCGTGAAGGAAAAAAAGATAATAAAAGAGAATTTCAAAAAAATAAAAGAACTGCATGGCTAGTTTCAACTGATGTCTCATTTAGTACAAACCTAAGAAGTAAGGAATACATGATAGGAGAGTGACGCGTGTACATTTATCTCCCTCTTATATTTTAATAACACCACATGACTAGTTTAAAAGTTCTTATTTTTTTCAGTGAAACAAGAGTTTGTTCCTTGGAATTTATTTCTCAATTATAATTTATTATTAACTTAGGAATAGTAATTATAAAAGAGCCAACCGTGTATCTTCAAACCAAGTTATTCGTCTTATAGAAATCAATGCGCATCCACTTCCAACAACTACTTGCCAAAAGCAAATTTCAGGTTAATCCATTATGAATATTTGCAGTTTATAACTATCCTCCGTAGAATAGGCACAAAGCCCGTCTAGCTCAGTTGGTAGAGCGCAAGGCTCTTAACCTTGTGGTCGTGGGTTCGAGCCCCACGGTGGGCGCTTTACTTCCCTTCGCTTTTTATTGTCATAATGTTTTAGCCTGGAAACCCAAAATATGTGTTCAGTTGGACTGAATATATAAAGAAAGCAGGTGAGTTTCACATTTTATTATAGTGGAAGGATGGCAATGACCTACAGGAGGATGGTGAGGAAAACGTCACGTGTGTTCACATAAAGAAATGGTTGGGAGAGGGATGAACACCAAATCGTTTAAATCAAATTTTAAATCGATTCGTCAAAAGATTTTAACGGTTTAGTTTTATATTTCTTAAACCGACCTTGTTTCGATTCGGTTCATGATTCATATTTTTGAAGTCAATTCTAAACCGAACCGAACCGAAACGACATATGATATATTAATATATTTTTAGCAACATTCATTGATAATTTCACATATACGGGACTGAGAAAATCCGAATAACAAATCTTGAAAGTTAAAAGAAAAGAAAATAATGATAACACTTATAACACAAAAATTTCGTGATCGATATTTATTCTATATTTACTCATTATTTCTCATACATCAATGAACACTTATATATCAATTGTAACAAGATTATATGTAATTTAGAAAAAATATATAACTTCAAATTTTAATTATTATTAGATCTATTGTAGTGTACAAAGGAACAACGTCTTTAAGTGAGTGCAAACCGTCTAAACCGACCAAACTGAACCATCCAAAATCGATGGTGTTTGATTTGGTTCGGTTCACAATTTTTCAAAACCGAGGATAATGATTCTGTTTGCAGTTTGACCCCTAAACCGAATCGTATTCACCCTTGCGAGAACTACCTTGCAAACCAAGAGGCAAATCAAGAATTGGCCTTCTATTTACCTTGGGCAACCCCCTGAAGGTCTAGAAGAGCAGTCCACAAATGAGGATGTAACATAGTTTTTTAATTCCACTTTATGCCACAAATAAGAAAGAAAGAGAAATCAACAATGGCAAAGACAATTTCAAAGCATTATTTTCTTCTCCTTCTTTAGGCACATAATTAAGCGAAATGAAACAAACTACACATGTAAAGTGGCATTTGACAAAGTTTTTGTTTTCAGTTTTGTAAACTGAAAAAAAAAAGTTGTTGTTTGATGCCAAGGAAAATGGGTTCGCAGTCGACGTGGAGGTGCCACAAAGAATGCAGTCCGACTCAGATGCCAAATGTACTGATGTGGGACACAGCAAGGGTGGAACAAGGGCATAGACCTAGACCTGGCAAACGGATCGACCCGCGCGGGTACGGGTAATACCCGGTCGGATCCGGGTAAAAACGGGTCGGGTAATTTATACCCGGGTTTTTCCGGGTACGATTATCTGGGATCCGTACCCTACCCTGGCGGGTAGGGTATTACCCGCGGGTCTTGGCCTTTATTTTTTTATTTATTCAAAACAGATTTTAACACTTTCAAGACTCAGTTCCGTGGCATACGGCGTGAACAGCAGCGGTGGACTGACGGAGGCTGACGGCGGTGGTCGATGGCGTGCTGCTACGGCTTGAACAGCGGCTGTCGACGCTGCTACGGCAGTGGATTGGATCTACCGACATGGTGTCGCGCTGGCTCGGCGAGTTCACGATCTGTCGCCGGCAGATCTGAGATGAGCGATGAGCCGATGACGGAGGACTCTGTCGCCGGAGGGCTCCGTCGCCGGCGTGCTGCTACGGCTTGAACATCGGCCGTCGACGCTGCTACGGAGGGCTCTGTCGCCGGAGGGCTTCGTCGCCGGCGTGCTGCTACGGCTTGAATAGCGGCTGTCGACGCTGCTACGGCAGTGGATCAGATGTCGCGACGTCTCGACGAGTCACGATCTGTCGCCGACAGATCTGAGATGAGCCGATGATGGAGGGCTCTGTCGCCGGAGGGCTCTGTCGCCGGAGGGCTCCGTCACCGGCAGATGGATTCTTGCAGTGTTGGCTTGCGACGGCTGCGAGAGTGAGAGAAGTGAGAAGTGAGAGTCGACGGCTGCGAGAGTGAGAGAAGTGAGAAGTGAGAGTCAGTGAGTGAGACTCTCTGTGAGAGTGAGAAACTAATTTAGGGCATGAATAAATTTTCCATTATATACTTCAAAATAACGGGTATTTTCGGGTTACCCGAAATCCGACCCGTACTTACCCGGTTTTTTCGGGTCGGTTCGGGTCCGGGTACAATTTCAGCGGGTAGGGAAAATGGCTACCCGTACCCGGGATTTTGGACCGGGTAACGGGTCCGGGCAACATTTTGCCAGGTCTACATAGACCAAGGGCTTCCCAGACAGAGCCTGAGGGTGTCAGTGCTGCGAAGGCGATGGCGCAAGGTGAATACACGACGACAGTCACAGTCCGATGCTTAGGTCCAGAGTCAGGGTCCTGTATGTTTCTCTCTCTCTAGGATTCTAGAGTGAGAAAGTGAAAATGTGAGAGTACCATCCCAAATGAATTCTCAAGACCTCTATTTATAGAGATTGAGAATGATGATGTCATTAATCGACACGTGGGGCTCCCCGGGAGTGACACGTCACCGGGGGGTCCACGGTGCCGGTGCTTTAAGGACTGTCGAATCGCATAATCAACCGACATGCTCTGTATGGAAAGACTGGCTCCCACAACGTCGGTGTGGCCAGAGAACCCCTTGATATAGCCTTCAATCCAAACCCTTGCAGAGTCACACATGCCTGGCAGCGGTTGGGAAGACCCGACGCTCAACTGCTAGGCGAACTAGGCGCGATGCCCTCCGAAGACCTGCTCCCATCTCGGAGTGACCTGAGGGTCATAGTCCCTAGGGGTGCCGACTCAAGCCCCCAGTGCCGGAGCACGTAAGCCAGTCACGCAGACACCCTGGCGGAGATGGTGTCCCGAAGGAATCGCCTATCCCGCAGACCGAGGTAGCATCCCGAAGGAGCCGTCTACCTGGTAGGCCGAGGTAGCATCCCGGAGGAGCAGTCTACCTGGCGGAAGGGGAGTCTTCGTGCCAGAGCACTTAGAGCTCCCTGGCGGAGATAATGTCCCGGAGGAGTCGCCTATCCCTGCGGGTGAGTCCTTGTACCGGAGCACTCGGAGCGCGTCAAAGTAGCATCCCAGAGGAGCCGTCTACCTGGCAGAAGGGGAGTTGGAGGGCTCCCTGGCGGAGATAGTGTCCCGGATGAGTCGTCTATCCCCGCGGATGAGTCCTTGTGCCGGAGCACGCGGAGTGCGTCAAGGTAGCATCCCAGAGGAGCCGTCTACCTGGCGGAAGGGGAGTTGGAGAGCTCCCTGGCGGAGATAGTGTCCCGGAGGAGTCCCATATCCCCGCGGGTGAGTCTTTGTGCCGGAGCACTTGGAGCGCGTCAAGGTAGCATTCCGGAGGAGCCGTCTACCTGGCAGAATAGGAGTCTTCCTGCCAGAGCACTTAGAGCTCCCTGGCGGAGATAGTGTCCCGGAGGAGTCGTCTATCCCCGTAGGATGATGTACACTCCGGAGAGTGGGTTGAAGCATGTTCCACGACCAAGGCAAGGTGCGCATGGTGTGGTGAATGAGTGTGGTGCCCGGGGGGCATGTAACATGATTGTGGCGCATGGGCGCGATGAAGTGAGTAAGGTGTCGGGGGCACGTCTGTGTTAGTGGCGCGGCGGAGTGAGTAAGGTGCCGGTGGCACGTTTGTGTGATAGAGAGTCTGGGGGCACGACTGTATCGGTGGCTAGGCGCACTGGCGCGGTGGATTGTTGGAGTGCGGTGCACGAGTGCGACGGACTGTTGGAGCGCGGCGCACGGGCGCCGGCGACGGGGGTCGCGGAGATGAGGTCCGGGCGACGGACGATGGGCGTCGGTGACAGGGGGTTGCAGAGACGGCGCGCGGGCAACATTCGGACGACAGGGGTCGCAGAGTGACGTCCGGGTGACGGGGTCGCGGAGTGATGTATGGTCCCTTGAAGAGAAGTGAAGGTGTTAAGTATGGAGACCAAAGGCCAACCCTTAGGGGAAGGCCAAGGCTAACCCTTAGGGGGAGGCTGAGGCCGACCCCATGGGGAAGGCCAAGGCCGAGGCTGACCCCAAGGGGAAGGCCAAGGCCAACTTCCTTGGGCAAGTGCCATGGCGCGCCGACGGACGATGTGCGATGCGTCGTGCGAAAATGAGTTTCTTAGTGACGAAGTAACGTAACGAAAGTGAGAAGTGCACGTGACTTGAGCGTGCACGCTTTGACCGGTTGCGAGCGTTGGATATTGACTGTTGCTTGTGCGAACGTGTCATGAAAATTTGAACCCCAGTGGGCCTTTAGGTGCGACCAGAATAGGTTGAGAACATTGTTTGATAAACAATTTTGATTTTTTTCTCCTCCAGTTTTTTAAACTAGTTGTTAAATTGAACTTGTTTTTGAAAACTTTGATTTGGTGTTTTGGGTTTTCAGTTTTGATATTTTTTTTAGATCCCCATTTTAACCTTTGTTAGATGCAAAACCAGTGAATATTTTTCCAAATCCATTTCAATCATTCATCTGCCACCATTACGGTGCAACACAATAAGTAGCTATCTACCACGCCACCCTACCGCCGCCATCTAGCACCACAAAGCCTCCGTAAGACTGTAATTATTTTCACATCGTTGCCTCCAACTATTTTCACATCTCCATTTCATAACAATTTCTTGATTAGAAGAAACATACTAGAACTCAACAGTGATACTAATAATCACACACCAAACAATTGTTCCCACCACCACAACTGTCGCCGCGTCTTAACTATCACACACCACCATCGTCTTAACCACCAAGCACCACCACTCCCAACCACCAGACATCACTACAACATGAAAACATTGATCAACGTCAACGCCGTTGATTTCCAGATTTGTAGCCCAGGTATCATCAATTTTGGTTTGTGGGTCCATGTAACTCCGTCGTGGTAGGGCTTTTGGCGATTGGTCGTGATGTGTGGTGGATAGTGGCTATGGATTGGTTTTCTATTTTTTAGAAAACAAAAACTTTTAAAGAAATGGTTGTCACGCTTTTGGGAAGTTGCAAGTCCCGCAACGTCCAATGTATCCTTCCTCATGTCTTTAATGATTCTCATCGGAGTTATTAGAGTTTCTTCTTACAAGATCCATTCAGTCAAATTATCAACTTTATAAGAAGTTTTTAAGTGAGCGTCAAACCCTCCTACAACGTGAAACAAATTAATTGACAAAAACTCGTTACCTAAATAATAATTTTATGATGTGCAAGCATCGCACGCCTAACCTGAGAGAAGCTTCCCGCAGCGAACTCCTCCAATTTGGCAGTTTCATCACAACTTATACGCCTCCCTCCAAATCCGGGGATTACAATATCACGCACACTTTTTAAAGTTTCAGGCAGCAGTCCCAACACGTCAGCTTTCCAGTCCACACCATTTATAAACCGCCAATCCGCCATGGGAGAACATACGCTCCGAGCTTTTGAGAAGTTCAATGGCGACGGTCACTTTGAGCAACTTACCTGGCGTTATTGCACCGAGTCGACTCGGCTACAACTCGAGGTTTTGCTTCTTCAAGCGCTCGTTGGCCCCGGCTACCTTCAACCGCTCGTTCGCGGTGAAGATTCGCGCCTCTACAACCGCCTTCGTTGAATCGTCCAAGCCGGTATACCTTATCCCTCTATCTTATCTCACACACGCAGTTGATTCCCGATAATTTCATACTAGCCGGGTTGAATCCTAGCCATACACGTGGCATTCAAGTGGATGCAGTGTTGAAATGAAGCCATAATCATCATTTTGCAACCTTGATTTTTCGTCCAGTTTTGTGAGTTCTTAGAATAGAATTTGGACGTTCGTTATTTTTGGCAATGGTTTGACTTGTCAATTGTTGTGTATCAAGTGCTTGAGTTCAATTTCTGTGCTTAGATATTCCAGTTCAACTAAGGAATTTCACAAAAGTTGAAGGGGACAAATGAGGAAACGCATTAAGTAGCTTGTTTAACTTGTGACAGATGGTAAGAAGTTTATTTTGTGGCAGATAGTAAGAAGTTTATTTTAAGCATAAGCTCTAATGAGATAGTGATTCTAAGAAATGAAACATGTAGGTGCAAGCAAAATCTTTTTGAGGTGAAGTTAGTTTTTTGCGTATGAACTGCGTCGGTCCTACTTCGCATGTTCAGAGCATGCATTTTATAGACATGAAAAAGACTAGAAAACTATAGATGTTCGAAATGCAAGTCATGAGTTGCGCAGAATATTCATATGAGCAGATTAAGTAGCATTGGCAGTAATATGTGACGCAATCTAATTAGAAGAGAAGTCAAACATTTTGGGATTTATTTGAGTTGTCTTTGTGAAAGTAATCATCAAATACTTTAATGTTTTCAAATATGAAAACTGAAGACAAGGCAATATGGATGTCTTAAGGTTTTTAAGGTCTGTGAAGCACCTTGCATGGTAAAGTAAAAACAAAATGCATATATAGAGGAATATTAGTTGTTGTGAGTAGCTTCTGCCCGCTTGATCTTTTAGTAAGTACAGTTTCGCTTATCTGGAGATATGTAGTGATCATATTCCTAAGAACCGTGTCGCAAGTTAAAAAAATCAGCCACTTTCTTCAAAATGGGGGTCAAGTTGCCCAGCTGAATGTTCCGTAAATACGCACCACTAAAGCGTTATCAGTTAGCCAGGCCAGGGGCATCCCCATACAACACGTTCACTAATGGGGGCATCCCCATACAGGCTCACGTGCAGTGACTTGAATATTGGCCCACAAACGTGCAGTTAACAGGAGGATCTTTATAATGGGCGTTGATGATATTCTCCCTCTACTTTTGAACTAGTCCACCCCACATTTGTCACAGCATTGAAAATTGTGTCATTTGCAGTTGGCTAGTTCGAATTTGGAGTCTGAACATCCTTTCCCCTTTATAATCTGTCAAATACTAACTATTCAGTTTGAAATAGTTCAGTTTTCTGTTAAGTTGGCTAATAGATACAGGGAATTCCATTAAAGGAGAAGTAGCTGCATATTGTTCCAAGTTCTTTGGCTATCTGTTTCTTTTACCTGGCGTTCCATTATATTTTGGTTTTTCCTTCCCGTGTATTCTTAGGATTCTATCATAGACGACAATAAGGTCAACACCAGAAACACCATATTAGCTTGTCCCATTTGCTATGAACCGTTGATTTGGAATGGCGATGCTGGCTTATCTGTGTAAGTTGTCTCTGTCAATCGCTCGAGTAAATAATGCCTTTACTTAGTTCACTTCTTTTTCCCCTTGCCCCGCATTCTATGGCAACTGATACTTTTTTTCTTCTTTAAATTAGAGTTGCATTCTGCTTGTTCCAATTCACTATTCTGTTTGTATTTTAATGACGCTTCTACAGTGATTTCCCACCTGGCTCTATTTTGAAATGTTGCACCTGCCGGAAGGATTACTTCGGCAATGAAACACATCTTGACCTGACAGTAGCTAGTGGTGCCAAGGCTTATGGTGAACCTAGGCCTGTTTCTACAGAGCTATTCAGGTACGGAAGTTTATATGTATTCCCTGCCTTTAAGGATCAGAAAATGATAAAATGGTTACACCATTCTTGTTCTAGATTACTTGAGGCAAAACCTAATTAGATACTTGGAGACTGAATATTATTGGAAGCAAAATTTTCAGGATTTTTTTAGACTCATTCGTGAAGTGTAATTGAGTTTAAGGGGTTATTTTGGGCCACTTGTTCTCGCTAAGCTTGCCTCTTGTTTACTTTGCTTTGTTGTATTGCTATTGGGAACAAAAGTGGTTTATGAAGGCCTTCTTGTTCACTGTAATAGAGTTTGCTCACCTATTTAGGGGTGACACATGCACCCTTAAAGAATGCCTCTAGTGTACTTCGACACAATACATGGCATTAGGCAATCCAGGAGATCAAAAGAAATAATAGCCTCATGATGACTGCCAGTCTTCTGCATCATTGGTGTGAACTTGTAGTTAATTAATCAAAAGTGAATGGATTGATGACTGGCTTTTCTCTCTTCAATGGAGCGATTTAAAGCTTAGTTACCTCATTTTACAATAGCAAGCTCATACCTGCATTATCTTATCGCGTGGGGTGGTCTCTCCACCGACCAAGTTTATGTCATATATGCTGTGCTTTACACTGTGTACTGAGTCTGTCTAATTGGGTCACTGAGCTGGCCATGTTTCATCCACTTCCTACACCTTAGCAGTAAAAGTGCTAAAGCATTTAACTCATTTGTTGGAGCAGGTTTCCTGTCGTATCTTTTCTCTATGAGAGGGGCTGGCGGCAAAGTTTTTCTCCATTGGGTGGTTTTCCAGGCCCAGAGAAAGAGGTAAATAAGCATATTTGTGTCCCGCAATTTTCATTCACGTTCGACTTTATCTTACTAGTGATTTACGTCAATCCTTTGGAAAGTTGCGGCTTGAGGCTCGCTGTAATATCTAGTGGTTGCAGTTACATGACTTGTATGCAATAAACCATGAGGATGTTTCTCCATTGAAAATGAATTTACTCAACATACTTTTGGAAGTGCTTGTCGCAATCCTGTCCAACTAAACTTGCATCTTACAGTATGCCACATTTGAGGGCATAATATTAACTATATACTGGCTTCTACTGAATAAGTAGAGACACTAACCAGCGTTTCACTCATTGTAATTGCTCTACTGTACATTCAAATATCATCAGATTTCCAAATCATCCATCTATAAATGCCACTATCTATTTATCTGCTCCTTGGTTGAACGAAGTGTTCTAAGTTATAGACAAAGCAGATTGCTTTACTGTACATCTAAATATCATCAGATTTCCAAATCTTCCATCTATAAATGCCACTATCTATTTTTGTCTGCTCCTTGGTTGAATGAAGTGGTCTAAGTTATACACAAAGCAGCAGAAGTCTATGCATGCCCCTACTTTTCATGTTATCCCCTAATAGTTGAGCCACTGACCTTCTAGTGTTTACTTGCAGTTTGAAATGGTTAAAGATTACCTTAAGCCAGTCCTAGGTGGAAATATTGTTGATGCTAGTTGCGGCAGTGGGTTATTTTCAAGACTTTTTGCCAAGAGTGGACTATTTTCTCTTGTCGTTGCTTTGGACTTTTCAGAGAACATGTTAAAGCAGTGCAATGAATTCATCAAACAGGACGATAACTTTCCTATAGAGTACATAATTCTCCGTGAACTTTTCTACATGCTTTTCGTTTGACGTTTTCGAATTCTACCTTTGATGGAAACTTGTTTACCTGCAGGAATATAAGCTTGGTTAGAGCTGATATCTCTAGACTCCCGTTTGCCTCCGGATCTGTAGACGCTGTGCATGCTGGTGCAGCTTTGCACTGTTGGCCTTCACCATCAGCAGCTGTAAGCATTCTCAAACCTAAAGTATATAAAAATATATTAAGGCCTTATTACTGCTGCTACTACCTGGGATTAGTTGTAAATTAGGCTATTGAAAGGCTTGTGGGGCTCACAAAAGGTGAGGTGCGTAAGATTAGTAGCTTCTTGTCAGTTTACCTAGGGCTGAACTTTTTCAGTTACCTGGATGGGCCTGTTTCATATTCCAATGCCTCGTATCAGCAAGGAGTAGGTCTTCTTGGAACTGAAACCGACTCCTAGTTTGGCCAGCATTTCTACATCGTTCTTCTTGTTTTTTCTTTTTTTCGTCCTCTTCTTTTTCCTTTTAATTTTCTTCTTTTTCATTCTAAGAATACACCTTTTCCTCCCCAACTTTTGGATGAAGCTGGGTCATTTGGAAATCATCCAGTGTGTGGAATCTCCTTGTTCCTCTATCAGCAGCTTTTATATTTTTTTGCTGGAAGTGAGTCGAGCATTAACAGCAATACTGACCAAATGGACTAAGATAAGGACTCACTCTTAACATTAAATTGCAATGTGTTTGTTCCAAACAGAAAATCAACTGTAGACTATTTGGTAAGGTCCTCCTTATTTATTTTTTTGACTGGATTGTGAAATTTTCGAAATCATCGCCGTACCCTCGAAGACTCAACCCTACTTGGAAATTCTTTTACTTTATACATAAATTAGTGATAGCCTTGGAGGCAAATGCTTCTTCTTCGTAAGACAATTCTTCTTAAATGGATGTTCATGCAAAAGGACCTTGTCATTTGATGTTTCCAACAAAATATTATCAGCTGATTTTGTTCATTGTAATCTAGGAGGGTAAAGAAAAGCTTCCGGATGAACATTTTAGGTATACTTTTGCTGACAGAAGATTCTTCCTTCCACATTTGTAGAAGCGTTTAACCTTGGAAGATCATCGTAAACAGCTAGATTTATCTTAAAAGGTTTTCATTTCTTTACTTCTTAAAATATTGTAGCCTAATGTTCTGACGTTTATATTGCCCCCTAAATGCAATTTAATTTTGACTTTCATGTTGACATAGAATCAGAGCTTTTACGACGTCATTTGGACATCATCATGAAGTAATATTGTTGTTTTTATTTGGGTTCCCCAAATTTTTTTCTCATTTGAGATCTCATATCTCTGGTTTTTCCGCAAGTCAATCTGCACTTTCCTACTGCCAGCTTTGGGTTTAAGTCATCGGGCTAAAAAGCTTCTATGACCAGCCTACCATCGTAGCGTGATCAGTGGTATTAATTTTCAAGTCTTTGCATTTACGTGGTTTACATTTTCACCTTCTTGCAGTAAGGCTTATGACTTAGGTATAAATCCATGAGTAAATATAGCTCAAGTATCCTCTTTAGTTTTTTTTTTTTTTTTCCATTTTTGTCACATAAAATCTATTAATGATCAGAACTAATTATTTTAGGTTTTACTCTTAGTTGAACGGAGTGTAGGTCGGAGAGAGAACCAGTGCAAGGTTTGGGGGTGAGAGCATCACTAGGATTGGAGAATGTTGCAACAAGTTTTACCAAGTCAAGTCTGGAAAAGATAGAACAATGGTAATAGTATCTGAAATATTCTTGGCTTCTTGTCAATAGAATATATTAGTTCCCCACTGTAGTAGCCTGGCTAAACTATATGATGAACTTAATGAATTGCGATAATAACTGGTGCTTTTACTTTATTAAATGGGAGGGTGCGCCATGACGATTGCGGGTTGCATAAGAAGCTGTTGTGATCAGGGACAGAGCCAAACGCTTAGGCAGCAACAAATATTTCCAAAAAATCCCAGGGCGGTTGTCTAGGCGATAGCTTAACGGTCCGTTTGGAACCAATTCTTTTAGGATTTGGATTTCAGATTTGGAATTGGATTTGGAATTCAATTCACTTTTTTTTGTTTGGAACGAAAGAGAATTCAAATCACGGAATTCCAATTTTGTGTTTGGAGAACAGAGGAAATGGAAAGATAATACATTTTTAGACAATTATATCCTTGACTTACAATGAAAAATAAATTACGGTAAGTGGTTTCAAGTGTGCTAGTGCCACCACATGGTGGTGGTGGCGGTGGTAGTGACAGCACTGCACGGGGTAGCAACATCGACGGTGGAAGTGGTGGGGTGGTCAAGTGATGGTAATGATGGTATTGAGGTGTAACTGGTGGTCGTCAACTGGCGTCAATAGTGATGCCGATGATAGTAGTTGTGGCGGTGGTGGCAATAGTGGTGGCGGCGGCGGTGGCAGTAGTGATGTTGGCAGGTGGTGGCAGTAGTAGTGGTGGCTGTGGTGATGGTGGTGGCGGCGGCAGTAGCGATGGTGGCAGTAGTGGTGGTGGCGGCGGTGGTGGCAATAATGGTGGCAGTGGTGATGGTGGTAGTAGTGGTGGCGATGGTGGTGGTGGTGGTGGCATTATTGGTGGCTATGGTGGCGGTGGCTGTGGTGGCGACAGTGGTGGTGGCGGTGGCGGCGACAGTGGTAGTGATGGCAATAGTGGTGGCGGTGACAGTAGTGGTGGTGGTGGCAATAGTGGTGGCGACAGTGGTAGTTGTGGCAGTACTGGCGGTGTTGGCCGTGGCGATAGTGGTGGTGGTTGTAGTGGTGGTGGAGGTAGTGTTAGTCGTGGTTGTGGCAGCAGCGACAATGGCGGTAGTGGTGGCAGTGGTGGTGGCGACGAAGGTGGTGGTGGAGGTAATAGTGATGGTGGCGGTGGTGGCGGCAGTAGTGGTGGCGGTGGTGGTAGTAAAAGTGATGTGGCGGTAGCGGCAATGAAGATGGTGGTGGTGGGTTCATTGTTGGAGAGATTCTGAAAAAGAGTAAGATAGGTAAATAATTACTTTTAATTCAAGTAAATCGAAATCTCATGAAATCCGACAATTTTTCATCGGATTTCACACTATAGAAACAAATCTAGTCAAATCCCATGAAATCCAATTCCAATTCCTTTTTTTAATATTTCAAACAACAAAATTTGAGGATTTGAAATGAAATCCCATCAATTTCATGGTTCCAAACACACTCTAAGGGAAAGCTTGTAAATTCTTTTGGAAAAATTATTATTGCACTTCCTTGGGCAATCGCCAGGGCACCGGGGCTGTGGGAAGCCCAAATGCCTAACATCGCCTGGGCGCTTTGACTAATGTAGTATGAACATACGATAAGGCGTTGTATTTGCATTCTCCCCTGTTTAAAACTTGATACTGTGGCAAGCGTGGCCCAGAAAGCTGCTATTTGTTGTATTATTGTCACATAAAACTTGTTCTTTTTGTTTTAGGTGAGAAGCTGTATTTTGGAATTTGCTAGTTCTATGCTTCATTCATTTCCATGATAGCAATAGAAATATGAGGCTACTTGATGTCCTGATTTGAATCCAAGATACGTACTTTGTTTTTGTTTCTTTATAAAATGGTCAAATATTAGGTAGAATGAATAGTTCATTGTACGAGTGAAGTGGATTGATAATAATAGTTCCTTCACACTGTGTAATCTGGTAGACGCGGTTCTATTGCCATAAGCAATGAGAGATGTGAACTATGAGTAATGATCTACTCATAGAAGCTTCTCTTACCTCCATTAAGTTTACAATAATTATGTCTTTTCTGTATATGTATCAATGAAGATACATCTACGAGTATACCTCTATATGGATAAAAAATTTACATGGGAAATCCATTTGTTTTTCTTTTCTCATTATTGGTCTCTGCAGACGTTACAAAGTTAACAGCACATGTTCTGAATTTTCTTTTGACAGGTAGCTGAAATAAGTCGAGTTCTACGACCTGGGGGAGTGTTTGTTGCTACCACTTACATACTGGATGGCCCCTTCTCATTTTTCCCGCTACTGAGGCCTCTACGCCAGGTATCGTATAGTCACATGAGAAGAAGATATCCTTAAGGGTCTCTCTCAATTAAACAAAATTATAGAGGATAAATGGTTGACATGAAAGGCAAGAAATGAAAATTTTTGAGAAAAAATAACTTAATTGATCGAACTAAAAGATATGAACTGAGTGCCATTTGTGAAGGACGGATCTCTCCCTCTTTCTTTCGGGGTTTTCTGATACGAATCAGTCAACTCCTTCTGGTTGGTAACTTCTTCCATAGTAAGTTCCTCCATTGTGCATCTTGGCTATAACAAAGCAGTAACTTGGAAATTGGTAGAATTTGTCAAAGCTTGTAGCTCGTCGACGAGGATGTATGCTGTATAATTTGGGACTAATGATCGATGATTTGCTCCTCATTGTAGAACATTAGTCAGATCTCAGGCAGCCACATCTTCCTATCGGAACGTGAATTAGAAGATTTATGCCTAACTTGTGGGCTTGTCGGTTTCACAAGAGTGAGGAACGGACGTTTTGTGATGATTTCTGCTACAAGACCTAACTGAATGCACACAATTGATCCGGTTCTTGTTTCTCACTTTATCTCAAGATTGGAAGCCACAGTTATATCAAGTGGCTCACATTGACGTCCCTCAATTTTCTCTCTTATGCGCAAGGCATGCAATGTTAGTTATTATGTTACAAGTGTTAAGTTAAATGAATTTATACATCTAAGGATGAACTGGTGAAAGAAATTATGTACTGCGTATGATCAAAATCAAAGTTTTTACTATTGTTTTCATGCCTGCTAATGACTTAATTGGCTGGCTAGTAGCTATAAGCTGCAATGCAGGCGTTGCTATGACCGAGTCGTGAACTGCAAAACTGAGATGTGAAAGAAAGAACAGACTGGTAATCGAACTTACTATCACTTGGAAGTAAAAGAAATGTTGCGAAACTGCGTTATGGGAAAATGCCTTGTAGCTCCTCCAGAGATTATATCAGCAAATATATATATATATATATATATTTTGTGCAGATAGATTTTGGGCTATAACATAAACATAATGTGTGTGTGTGAGAGAGAGAGAGAGAGAGATAGAGGGAGGGCTGTCACATGGGGGCAAACATGTCCTTTCAAGACATACACACCCCATAACCCACCACGGTGGCACGGTCGCTGCACCCCACTACCCACACCCCGGGACAAACACATTGTCTACCCCCACCCACGGTGGTACGGAGTTATGATTAATAAATATATAACGAAGTTTGTGAAGTAAAGTGAAAACGTTATAGAATCATGACTGTTTTATATTATATTGTTATATAAGGTACATCGACATTGTAATTAGTGTTAAACATCTTCCACAAATATCTAATCTTCACGAAACACTACAAGTTTGACAAAGCAGTATTAAAAGTGAAGAAAGTGTTTAGAGACAATAAATGTCAAGTATATATATTGGAGTTGTTCAATATCTTGTAATGTGTTCTATGGCATATATATAATTCTAGGAAGTAAAGCTGAAAAGAAGTTTGAAGGATAACTAAGTGATATTAATGAAAGTTCAAGAATTAACCATAAAAAGATTGTTGAACGTAAAGTATCCAAAGGGAAGGAGTTATGATTAATAAATGTATAATGAAGTTTGTGAAATGAAATAAGTTAGGAGTTTAAGGCCCCGTTTGACACTCATTTTTTTTTCAGTTTTAGAAATTGGAAAAAACAAAAGCGCGTTTGGTAACTATTTTTTTTCTTCTCCAGTTTTTAAACCGAAGAAGAAAAAAAAAACTCCAAAAATGAGTTTTTTTTTCACTTTTTGTTTTTTTTTTTTTTTTGAGACCACCACCCTCCCACCGCCGGCCGGCGACTGTCGGCAGCTACTTGTCGGCAGCCGTTGGAGGCCACCTCCGGTGGCCACCGTCGGCCACCGCCACCGCAAACCACCACAAAAAAAATGGGTTATCAAATACCCACTTGTTTTTGTAAAAAAAAAAAAAAATTTAACTGCTCTTTAATTTTGTTTTTTTTGCAAAAAAAAAAGTTTTGTCAAACGAAGCCATGTTGTATCCTCAAAATCAAGAATAAAATGAACTCTAGAGATCTAGAAGGACACATATAAAAACTCAACTGCTCATGCAACAAATCTAGGAGCTATAACTTTCAAGTATCTTTCTAAGTTTTTTATCGTTCACTTTTAGAGTTTTAACCGTTTTTCGACAAAAATCACTGTTAAAATTTAAAATATCATCACTAAGGACTTTCAGCATTATTCATTATTCGTTTTGTTTCTTTATGTACAGTGTTGGCCATTCCTTGTATAGAAGATTTTTGGGAGTCAAAATAGCCCCTACAATTTATTTTCTTTTGGTAATGATCTAGTCTATTAAAATTTTTATGTATTATTTGAAGCTTAAAGTACAAAGAAAGTTTTTTTTCCCCAATTTTTTTTAGGGGAAGTTCTAAATTTCAAGTACAGTTTGTCTAAAACTAAGCTTAAGCTAAATTTTACTTTTTTTTTTCCTACTTTCCAGTTAAAAATATATAGTATACTCTAAATTTTTCTTGATAGTGTACTCTAAGCCTCTCTTTTATTTTTACCTAGCATGACCTTGTTCATCTTGCTAGTATAATAAGGCTATGAATTTAGCATATATTTGCCATATGACTACAGTTTTAACATAGATTATATGGTAATATTACACTTACTCATCTAAAAAATATGTATATATGTAGGCGTGTGTCCTTTTGAAATGTATACTATGAAATAAATGTGTGAAGTTGATATGAGATCATGGTAATGACCGAACTAATTTTAATAATGTTCGCAAACCTACTTTTTCACCTTACATGCAGACGCATTAATTCATAGTATAAATATAAACTCAACAAAAGTTTATCAAAAATAATTTATAACTTAGTTCATTCATCGAATAATGAGACCTGTATCATCCAGATATAAAGGGGAAAAAAATATTACCTATGACATAAGGTTTTGAGAATTAAACAAATTACAATAAGCCACTATTTGACAAAATACAAAATAGCAAATAAGTTCACTGTACTCCGTAAAAGTTAAAGAAAATAATGCCTAGTTGAAGTTGTAGATATTTTTACTCGGTCCTGTCTCGATAAATCTAAATATGCAGTTATATGCAAAAGTTAGTAGATCTAATAGTCGGTACACCTCAAAGAATATAAAAAAAACAACATGATGGACTTTGGAACGGTTCTTTAAGGAGTAGAGAAAATTAATGTGTTCGTTTTATCAATATTGATGTTGGTACATTTTAAGGTTATGGTTTTTTGTCAAAGGTGAACATACACTTAACATCATATATATAGGATTGGGCTTGATCACTCCCGCTTTGGTTAAATTCAATTCTTTTGTCACTAAAAGACACATTATTGAACTTTTAACCTCTTCAACGATTAAATATTAAAAGTTACCCATTAATGTTATATTTCGCCACACCCTTTAAAAAAAATTAAAAACACCCCTATTTTTTTTTAATACAATGAAGTTAAAAATGATTTTTTTAAAGGAAAAATATATCGCAATTTAACCCCTTGAGATCATTTTTATGTAATGGGCTAGATCCACGTCTGTTTTGGTTAAGTTTATATATTTTTCTTACTTAAAGATGCATTGGTAAACTTTTAACCTCTTCAAGAGCAAATTGTTTTAATTTAGCAAAAAATATTGTAGATTAGCCTCACCTTTTTATAAGTAAAAAATGTCCTTAATTTTTGTAAACATTTTTTTTAAAAAAGTAATTTTTAATTAAAAATATTTAGCCTTTTACTCCCTTGAGATTACTTTATACGCTAGGGTCATATCCTTATCCATTTTGATTATAGTCACAGTCTTTTGTCACGTAAAGGCGCATTCAAAATGCTTAAAGTCAGCCAAAAAAGTTGTAACCTCTTTAAAAGTCATAAGCACCCTCAGTATTTAGAAACTTTTTAAACTTAAAGAGTACTTTAAGAAAACAAAAAATGTTTAGTCATTTAACCTCTTGCGTATCAAAACTTGAGCATTTCAAGTTAAAAAATATATATATTAATCATTTGAGGTCAAATAAATTGGAGTCTTTATGAATTGGGTTTCAGTTAATCCCATCACTTAGACAATAGCCAAAAACATGTTATCATGCAAATATATGGTATTCCGAGTTACAGTGGATAATAAAGAGACAATAGCAATATGAAGAATATGTTGTCATACAAAGGGTATTTCAATAACTCTAATCCGAACATTGGATTATTTACTTGCCACAAATTAAAATTATAAATAGGAGCAGAATGATACGATCTAGTGATTCTTATGCATTTAAAAATTTCTAAAAAACTCATGTTTTACGATAACCTTCTTAATTAAAGTTCAAGTTTACAATAGTTTCAATCTATATGTTTGTATTGAAATCTATATACATGCACAATAATTTATATTTGTAGCATACGCATTAAAATACAAATTTAAATATGGAATACAAAATTAAGAAGGATTGAGTTTCTGACAAAATATTTAATTTAATTTAAATATATTACATTTCTCCTAAAAGGCTATATATAGAATACTCTATTCCTAAAAGTTATATTTTTCAATCGAAATTGATGGAGAATATGTAGTAGTTCTAAGGTAATTAGTTTTAACGTGAATATTGGAGACGGTAGGGTTTGATAAATTTTTTTTCAGTAATTAGAGAACATGCATGAGTTCAAAGATGATTTTATAGTAATTTTTTTCCTTTTTTTTTTATAAAAGGAAAAAAAAACCCTTAACTCTAACAAAATCATATATTCTAACGAGGGTATTTTAAGGCAAGATGCTTGATATCTTTTGAGAAGTCAAAAATACCCTCATTATTTCATAACATTATTATTTTAAAAGAGTATTTAATGGAAAAAAATTTAAAGTAAAAAACACCCCTAATCACCACTAATCTTTTATGAAAACTTCAACTTAAAAAGAGCATCTTAAGGGAAAAAAGATTTCTCCTAAAGGCTATATATAGAAAAGTCTATTCCCACGAGTTGTTATTTTAATCGAATTTAATGGATAAGATGTAATAGCTTTAAGGTAGTTTATTTTTGATGTAAATATTGGAAGCGGTAGAGTTTGATGAATTTTTTTTTCAGTAACTAGAGAGCTTGTAAGAGTTCAAAGATGATTTTATAGGAGTTTCGTAGGATTTTTCTCCTCTTTTTTAAAAAAATAAAAGTAAAAAGAACTCTTAACTCTTACAAAATCATATACTTAAATGAAGGTACTATAAGGCAAGAGGCTTGATATCTTACGAGAAGTAAAAAATACCCTAATTATTTAATTATATTCTAATTTTAAAAGGGTATTTAATAGGAAAAAATTTTGAGTCAAAAACACCCGTAATCACCACTAATCTTTTATGAAGACTTCAATTTAAAAAGAGTATCTTAAGGGGGAAAAAAAAGATTAGTCATTTAAGTACATTTATGTTTTTATATATACGTAGATTATAAACTTCTATCTCTAGAAAAACTCAGAATGGTCATTTAAGTAATTTATAAATTAACTAAAAATATAATATTTTTCTCTATTCCACAGCCACACTACCCATGCCACTACCTACCCATCTCTCTTCTCTCTCTATCCATTCATAACTAGGCACATGACTCATTTTCCTATCATCCTCTCCCACAATCTTGTTCTACTTCTTGCAAATTAACTTCATAACTTTCTCATAAGTTTCTTTCTCTCTTTTCGGTGCATACTCATCGCTTTTGTTCCAAAAGTAGCTACATGTACAACAATAATAGATTACGTACGCAAGAAAATTGCGGGTTATGGAGAAAGCGCCAAATAAGTCGGCTCTTATATTTCACGACATACTTTTGAACATTAGATATGTTGAGATATAAATTCACGTTGAGAAAATAATAATTAACTGAGTTAAATATTTTCACAGTATTAAACTACTTTAAACGACTCATTGCCAACAACTAATCACTTAATGAGTAACGATTCATTTTACATGCAATTTTTCTTTTTGATTAACATTTATAATATGAGATATACTACAACAGAATGGTTACTAATTGGGAACTGCAAGTTTATCATGGTTGGAAATGAATATATCATTGAAAAGATTGTTGTTGTAGGAGAATTACCGCTATTCTAAAAAATAAAAATAAAAAACACAACAGAGACTTTACAAGTTTTCAGATGCCCCTAGTACCCCCCTTCAATGTCATTGTAAAAAATCTCCAACCATTTGCAATCGCTTTTGTGCATTGAACCATCAAAAACCTGCACCATAAAAGAACGTAGATAGAGGAGTAAACAAGGTTACAAATGGTCGTTTAATCAACCACGACCCTATCATATGGTGTTGCCTCCCTCAAAAGGGCTAACCAATAAATGCTTAAGAGTTCATTGACAAGATTTTATAAGGTCAAGTTATTTCTCTACCGCTTCAGTTGTGGGAAATATTCAACTAAACGATATGCCGAACATAACCCATGACCTCTCTTCGTACACAGCCTTTGTAAAATCTTCATCCACCCTAGTACACAGCAACATCTTTCATAGCTCTTCATCCACCCTAGTACACAGCAACATCTTTCATAGCTGGTCTGGAGCTAATCCACCCACATCTACAAAAATCACGCAATTGTAGTTTATCTTTCATACTTTCATTTGTTCACTGCCCTTATATTGCGGGGATAATATTACTTAACTCTTGAGTTTACGGCTAAAATACAGGCGATAACTGTGTCTCACCGTAATAGCACTTGTATCATTTGACTAGACAGAACACTAATGGCCGTAATATTTTTTATTTATGAAAAGACATGGTTGCCCTCTCCCTCCCCCTTCCATTTCCTTTCACTCTCTCTCATATCACTCCCACACCACTAACCACCACCTCACAACCCAAATATGGCCACTTCACAATCAACTACCCATCGTGACCCATGGTCGCCCATCATGGCAGCTCCGTGGTTCTGCCAATTTATCGACAATGACTGAGACACCACTGCCACTTATCGAACCCACCACCGTGGCACCACTAGTCACAAACCCACTCACACGCCCCCACCAAACCACCACGACCTTCTGATAGTCAAACAGCCATGATGACCCCATACACAGATCTCGATCTCCATTCTCCAACCGCCGCCATCATTACAAACACTAAACCCAACCCACCACCGGTCCGCCATAACCCATCTCACCCCTCCATACCACGTCCACCATACCCGATCCAGTGGATTCACCGTACACTATCTCGCACCTGCCACAGTCCACCACCACCGTAAACTTCCACCTCCACCATCACTACCACAACCTAGTATCCAATGACACCAAAACATACAAACCTCCACCACCTATACCACTATGTGACCCACCCATACCCTCACCCATCAGTTCAAGCAGGAAAACTGATAGCTATCCACTCTTCCATTTATCCCTTCCCTTTTTGTAGGAAAGTTGATAGATCTGAATGTGTGAGCGGTTTTTGGGGTGTGTGTGTTTGTATGTGCAATTTTTGGTGGTGTTTGTTGAGGGTGTCGGTGCGCGCCTGAGCATGTGTAATTGCTTGGTGGTGGTATTGAGAGTTAATTAGGGGCGGTGGTGAGTCAAAGGAAGATGAGGCAATCAAGTATTATAACTTAAAGTTGTTCGTATTTAAACATTATTTAAGGGTAGTTTTAACATTTACAAAATACAAAATGGCCACGATAACTAAGATCGCTACTTAGGGCAACGTAACCCTAAAGTTCGGAGAATCTTATACAATTTTTTCACATTTTGGATATGGGTTCCTTTGTCAAAACAGAGTATTTTACCCTTGGGCTACACTCTAGGAGTTTAGTAATGTTATCGCTTTATTGAGTTCACTACCCTTATTAGATTACATTCACTGCACTTTTTTCGTTTTTCTAATCTTGAACATATTTTTGTTTTCTGCTATTTTTTTTTCACATGATGTTTGAACGTGGTTAGTCATTTTTCGATCAACAAGCCTTGCAGGCCGGACACGCACGCACGAACGTACCTCACCCCAAGAGGATCCATCCAAGCAGACCAGAGATGAAACTTTGGTCTTATTTTTCTGGAGTTAACTTATACAAGCAAGTAAGAGCACATACAGGGAAAGACAACTCCAGAAAAAAAAGCTCAAGGAGGTTGAACAAATGTGGTTTGGTTATAAGTACGCTTTTGGGTGAGCAATGAAAGTTATAACGACATGATACGAGTATGATCTTTATAATTAAAAAGGGCGATAAAGAGCTTAATAACGACACGATTCAATTGTATTAGTTTATTAGGTTTTTGTTACTGTCGATCTTTGTAGTCATGTATACCGAGTCACGGGAATGCCGTGACCTATCATTTATGTAAGCTCTACAACAGAGCGACTGTGTAACCTTTTAAAATTATCAATGCAATTCTCTTATTAACCAAAAAACTTTGATGGGTATGGTTCCTATATGCCTATTGTAACTAAAGAACCAATTTCTGATATGACTGGAGAAAGATGTGCCCACATCTTACCATCACCAAAGATGCTCTCTCATGATGCGGGCAACGAACTTTTCAGCTTCTGATCGAGTAGATTGGTTATCTCAGAACCAGCTACAAATGTGAGCCTATTGAAATAACAGGGAAACATACTAGCAAATAATAGAAAGAACATCCTTTTTCAAAACCAGTTGCATCCAAAACAATTCTCTGTGCCAACAATCAGTCTTCTAGAGTATTTTTCAGGACACTGACATGATCGTACCGCTGCTACAGAGGATGCTACAACTTCTGTAACAGGTGATCCGGTCCTCCGCGATGCTAGGACCATGCCAGGTGTCCTATAAATGCTCAAGGTTCTCTTCACTCTTATGGTCGCCAAAAATGTCTCTTGAAAACAGGACGGCAGAACAATAATCCGTGCATTGTATTAATTCGATGGTGAAGAGTCGGCAGAACCTTGGCCGTGGTTGGTTTCAGTCGGACTGCTAATGGATTCTCATCCTCATGCCGTAATATCAACTAAAACACGCACGCGCGCGCGCACGCAGAGGGAGAGAGAGATGCAAGTGAACCAAATGGCACACAGGAAAGAAAAGTACATTCGTGTAACAAAATGCGAAAATCTCATTCTTGTGAATTTCTCTACATCCAAAATGCTCTCGGTGGATCAAGCATGTCCAGAAGGGTAACAGAAAACACTGAAGCTAGCAAAAGCAGCCAAAACTCGCTCCAAACCACCCCCTACATTTTGGTCCTGTTGGTTATATTTGTTAACAGTGGATCAGAACATACATATGCTTCGTGAGGTACTTCGATAAAAAATTACAGGCTTGTCAACCAAGTATTTACACAACGTATCAAGCAGTTTCACTTATGGCAGCCTTGTAGAGACCAGTTGGCTAAGATTAATTGCATTAACTTGGTTGCACAGCTATTCGCCTAGATTGGCAAATGTCAACTGGCGGGAAAGTAACAATTTCTCGTCATTATCATCAAAATCAAGTTCATCCTCCCCTTCATAATCCATTTCAATAATTGTTCTATCGTCCAAATGATCCTCTTGCGCTTCAGATAACTGAACCTGAGAAACCTGTCCACTTGCAGGTGTATTATCCAACTCTATCGTTTGCATCTCTGATTCTATTAGAGCTTCCATTTTAGCCCGCTCTCTGTCTCTTGGATAGGTGCGGTAGAGGAACAAGTAGATGAAGCAACATAGAGCCATTGGGATTCCTATGGCAGTGTACAATGCCTTGGCCAATGATGCAGCATTCCCTCTGTCTGTTGCAATGTCTTCAGATCCTTTCCCAACTGGCTGATAACCGTAAACATGCTGAGCCAGTATCCCAACTACGGGAGGGGCAAACGATGATAAGACAGACTCGAAAGATCGATCTAAAGCATAGATACATGTCCGCGACTTCTCAGGGACAATTTCTGCAAAAATTGGACTGTACACACCATATTATCAAAAGAATCATAATTCTAGACAATAAAAGACAAATGCTTGCTACCAGTTCTAGCTTGCAACTTATTCGTCTTTCTTACTTTCCTCCAGAGCCAAATAAGAAACCATTTCCAAGATGGGCTTGTATCTTGGGCTTCCCATATGGGTTGACAGGAATTCTCCGAAGCATGGACACCCCTCCTAGGGGGGGGTTTGGTGTCCTAAACGGACGGACACCCCGACACCCTCCGGACACCGCCCGACACGTGTCCGACACGGCCAATCGGTGTCCGATTTTATTTTTTTTTAATTTTATTTTCTGACACTGTGTCGGACACTGCATCGAGGAGTGTCGGACACGGTGATGTGCAGTGTCTGACCGTTTGGGGCTACTTTGAAATTTTTGGAACTAATTTCGGGGGTCAAATGTAAGAAGTGGGGGTTTTTTTTAAGAGAAAACAGATTGTGCCCTAAATCCTTAAATCCCTAATCTGAAAAAACAAACATCTGCGAATCTCACCTTACGGCCGTCAGCTTGGAAGCACCTCACAGAAGCCATTATCGACTTGTAGCTGTCGCCGGAGCTGTTTGCGACCATTCCGAAGCCGACGCCGACGATTCCAGTCGCCGTCGCCCCTCGCGAAGACTGAAGCAGCTGCTGCGACTCGCCGTCGCTATCGCCGGAGGTCACTGCATCGTCGCCGGAGGTCCTCATCGCCTTCGCCAACTCACAGGTACCTTCTCTTGAATCTTTGAAGTCGTCTGTGAGGCGACTGCCGTGCCTCTCTCTGTCTTTTTATTTCTCCCGAGTGTTGAGTCAACACTCAAGACTCGTTACACTTTGCATGTAATGCTGCGCATCTTTTGTAGTTAATTTCCAAATGTTGGAAGTTAGTCCACTTAATTAACTACTGAAATTAATTTAGTCAACTTAATTAATTTCAGTAGTTATTTTGTCAACTTAATTTCAAATGATGGAGATGGAGGTGAAGAGGACGATGAAGAAGATGAAACGATCGATGTAGATTGAGCACTTGATCGACTTATTACTTATTTCAGTTATTTCCTTTGTTTCCTATTCGTATGACTTTGTAAGACTTAATTTCTTATGTTATGTACCATGTACCATGTACATTGTACTATGTTGGATTTAACGTTTAAGTATGATTTGTATTTGAATTCCTTGTTTTGGTAGTTTTTCATTATTATTTGTTATTTTAGTTTCTGGAATATATTTGATATATATATATATATATATATATATATATATATATATATATATATATATAAAATAAAAATATTTAAAAAATAGCGGTGTCCTGCGGTGTCCAAAATTCAATTTTTTGGAAATTGCGGTGTCCGGTGTCCCCGTCGGTGTCGGTGTCCGGTGTCCCCGTCGGTGTTGGTTTCCGACACCGTGTCCGTGTCTGTGCTTCCTAGACAGGAAATAAGACTATGAGCTTTTGTTGCTTCAAATACAATCTTGCCCCACATTTTAATTGCTCGTTTTGGTCAAATGATGACTTACATAGTAAATGTGTTCTCTCAATGCCATGATCCCTTTTCTTTTGCATTTATTGCCTTCTTCTTTTCATAGTTGGACATGAGTGAGAACCGCATTGCTCAGCATTTCCGATTGTTGATTAAGGGTGTGGGAGCAATGAGTGGGTATAGACCAAACATTGGGCCTTACATGTATAAAGCGAATACTCTACACTTTTCACTGCTCTAAGTAATCAGCGGGTTTGAATTACTAAAGTCTACAACTCACATGATTGATCTTTAATGCAAAAAACATTAAACTCAAAGCAGAGAGAAATTTAAAGGTGTGTCGAGAGTCTTACTTGTTGGTAGCTGGAGCATTCCAAGATATGCAAAACCCAGTAATGAACATGAACAAACCGTGCATGAACATGGAGGAAGGGTCATTAGGTAACGCCAGGAGAAGTATTGCTGTTAGAGGGATGGCTGATGCTGAGCTTATTTGTGATATAATTATCCTGCCCGAGTCTGGAAGACGCTTAGATAGAATGTCTCCGATCCTACCCCCAAACAGTCCCCCAATTGAAGTCGCAATCACAAACACGGCAATGAGGATAGCAGTCTTCTCATGGGAGAACCCGGTAAGCTCTAGCCACATGGCTGCAAATGACAAAGCTGACCAGGGAAATGATCCAGTCACACCCTGAGCCACAATAATCTGGAAGGACTGGACCTTAACAATTGATTTTGCTTCCTGAAAGAGGTCCTTCACTTCTGACCATATAGGTTTACTTGAACGTGCAGCGGTAGCTTTAGAATCAATATCTAAATGGTGTGGATCATTGGCAAAGAAGCGAACAAGAATACCCACAATGATGCTAATTATACCAACAAGATGAAAGGATATTCTCCAACCAGATATTCCCATAAATGTGGTTGGTGCTAGCAGTAAGGAAAAGAGTCCACCAATAATTGAACCAAAGTTGCTGGTAAGCTGTAGCCACCCAAAGGCCGTACCACGATTGCTGTCATCAGTTAAATCAGCCACAAGAGACTGAATGGCAGGTGCAACTATGGCAAGACCAATCCCATTCAAAGCTCTTGATACAGCCACCTGGAAAACAAAGCAGAGCAAGTCAAGGGCACAATAGATTATTTAGTAGAGCTATTGCAAATAACCTCTTCTATTGCTATAGAAGATTCAAATGCATATATTGGATAGAGGTATGTCCTCTTTTTAAAAAAGTTTGGTTTGGATCTCAAGTAGAATGTAGAGTCAAGATAAAGAGCTAGATCCATTTACCTAGGGTTTCATACTATCCGAAACTGCGAGACTTTGTGCTCAATTTATGTGGCTAAGTTGTTCTTGTTTGTAGTGATAACGCGCGATAAGGAAACTGCATGAAAACAAAACACGTGACATTTCAACTGATTATTACTTGCTTGGATTTGTAACAAGTTCACTTGCAACTACTGACCGGTAAGAGAATGGTGTGTCACAGATATTTACATGTAGAAGAAATGAGTTCAGTCATCTAAACGCAACTTCAACGTCCAAAAGCATCAGAGTTTTCCATATCATGCATTCAATAACAGTTTCAAGATTGTCCCCAATTCTCACCCTTTTCTCCCACATATGCTTTGGCTCATCTCCAACAAAATCAAGTCAGCTTACAATCTAGCAGTGCTCATTATGCACATTAAGCAGCGCTACTCAGTCCCTTCTCTTGTTTCATCATCATCACCAGTAATTCTTCAACAAAAAAACGTTGTCTGGTTTATTCAACTACCGTGATCGGAAGACTGTATTCTACCAAACGGGATTAACCGACTCCACTCCCCCCCCCCCCCCCCCAACCAAAAAAGAACATACACAAACACCACATGAAGGAAAATAACACAGCTAGCAAAGGCTTTCACAGAAGAATCTACTTGTTTTTCTTGACCTGGAATAAGATCGAGACACGTGTCACCGGAGGGTCAATGACAATTATAGGTGGTCAAGAGAAAAAAAAATAGTCTTTGTGTTTGCAGAACCTTCTAGAATCATCTTTATAAATGACACCGATATCCATCCATTCAGATTTACTAGACAACAGTTGGGGCATTTGTGAGACCTTGAGAGATCTTATGCCATCCAGTAAAGCCGCCAAATAGAAAATACAGAAGCAAGTTCAGCCAGATCCTGTTCAATCACTTCGCTTGTATCCTATGAGTCAGCTTTGTTGCTGACAAAGAGCAGCAATCCCTCAACCATGGAACAGAGGCAGCTAAGGCTACCGCAGACCTGTGATGCAGAGAATGCTTACAAAGCATGCAAGAGGGCAGATGACTTCTCAATCAACATCCAACGGTTCCTCGCTCCTATGAGGGGTGTGACAAATCACCTCCGAAAAAAACCGGGAAGGTCTAACTCGAATCAACATCTTAATTTAGGGTTAATTCAATATTTACAAGGGAACAACAAGAAAAAAACCATTTTCGACTCTACATTACTTGATTTAAGCTTCTAATCACACGAAACAGGAGATTCGGACTAGGGGACTAAATTATACGACGGGAAGGTGATAGGCACCCGTCAACTCATACCCTAACGGTCTCTAACTTGCTTTAAATGGTTTATATTATAATTTTTATCCCAATTAATGAAACAAGCACAAGAACAAAACCTAACCTAAACCTAAGTTTGGTTTGAACTCACCAAATAGGGGTCCAGTGGCCTACGTACCCAATCGGACTAATCGGGATCAAAACCACGTAGTTCTAGCCGACCCCAAGAGAGGCAACCTAAATTCCAGAGTGTATTTCTTAGAGACCTATGCCAACTCAACTTTTACTTCTCAACTTCTTCTCGTTGTTTAGAACTCTAATTGGAGTAGAAGTCTAAACCTAACAAAATTCTAGTTTCAGTGAAATTCTATTATGATTAAACATATGGTCCTAGCCAACTTATTCTAGTGGTAGAACTCTTGTCTGACTTTTATTTGATTCTTACATTAGACAATTTTGATCGCGGGATAGGGAGATGTACTCTAAGAGTCTTCTAAAGTAATCGATGAAAAGCTAAAAGACGAAAGGAAAGACTTGGTACCTGTCGATTTGGATGATTTGGATCGGATCAATGACTCCACGATGCAACAAAGGGGCTTATAAACCCAAAAATCTGACTTCCCTAAAATATTTCTCTCTTTTTTCATTGCCAGTGTATCTCACAGATCTGATGGATTTTTCTCTCTGTCTCTTTTGAGGCAGAAAAAAGGCAATTTTATAGAGGTCTGAAGGTAGTAGAAATGCAAGAGGAGACCATTTGGGTTGTGCCTATCATTTTTAAGAGATAAAAACTGAAATAAGCTAAAGAGTCAAAGTTACCCTCACTGGCCGACTTACTTATAGCCATTGACCAACCGGTCGGTACTCTCAAAAACCGGCCGGTTCTCCTCCCTCAACTGATGCGATTGTGAACCAATTATAGACAGATAGGAACACCTATTGTGATCAAACATATGCAACACAGATGTGAAATTAATCAGAATTTGGGATGGACCACCGAATCTAATCCAAACCAAATTTTAGACCTCTCATCCTATCTAAGAATTAACCAGGGCTAAGTTCATACTAACTGGACCAACTAACTGAGTCACTTTAACTAGGCTAACTGCACTGTGAGCTGGACTCGACCAACTGAACTACCAACTACTAGGCTTGGCTAATTAAATTAAGCGTTTTATAATTATTAAGCCTAGACTAGTAATAATAAAAGCCTGATAAAATTAAAGCCCATAGACAAATAATAGTATCAAACCTACAATAAGTGGGGTGTCTACCTATGTTACATGGACTCGGTGTCGGTGTTCGGATCGGACACGTGTCCGAGTGTCGGACTCGCCAAATTCTGAAATTACAGGACACGGCGACACAGATCCGATCTTGGATACAGACACGGGGACACGGATAGAACACTTATTTTCAAATAATACTTTATATGAGATTAGTACAAACTATAGGGGTGGATATGATATTATTAAAAAGTAGCATTTATTCTGTTGTGGAAAAGAAAATGATAAGATGTGGTCATTTATCATGACCCACACAACTAAGTTAGACTCTCCCTGTCTCTCTCTTGCCTCGAGGTATGCGCTCTCTCTCTCTCCCCCCCTCTACCTACCAGATCTGGACTCTTCATCTTCTTCCCTTTGTTTCTTTTTCTCTCCTACCCAGGACTCTGTGCCTTCTTCCTCGTAAGACCTTCGTCTTCCATATCCATGGCAACAGATTTCCAGAGATCCTCTCCAATCGGCGACGTGGCGTGTCCGGTACGGATCCCGTAACCGGATCCGTGTCGTGTCGTGTGGACACGATATTTTTGACTCAAAGTGCCGAGTCCATGTAATACAGGTGTCTACAAGGGGCAAATTAGTGGCGGGGCAAACCTTCAATGCATAAAGAAAGAGATGCTGGCAAATATGGATTGGGGCAACCATCCTGCGAACCGTGATCAGAGGCGTAGATCTCTAAGACACCCCTCTCCCCACGAGATCCTCCATTAGCTGTTGTGAGAAACACAGCTCCCTACAAGAAAACTCCCCTCAAAGCGGGCGCTTAGCAACCACTGAGGTTTTGGCGGAGCATTGCATCCGTAGAGGCAGCGTATCATCTTGACCATAGTTATCAGAACTGGACCAGACATCGAAACTGGCGAAGGCACCGGTTCATGGGTCACTGTCAAGTTGGTGGTTGAACGGTTCAACCAGATACATAAACAAATACTAAAAAAATAGGTGAGTGGTAACTCGAAGGATGTTGGAATAAATTATAGTGAAAATAATGCTTTTAGTTTCATAAGTGCATAGTTGCTCTGGCGGCATTACCCACCCCACAAGATTTGATTTTATAGGTTCAAACACATGGACCTGCGTGAATTGTTAATTCTTAGTACACGTACCCACTGATTTTTTCCTTTTTCCACGGGTTTTGTCTGCTTCGGAGCGGTTTGGTACAATTTGAGTGCATCTCCAATCCACTCACAGAATTGTACTAGAAGAGGCATGCAAAGAGCTAATTTGACCACTAGGTCTGGTTTGATTCTAATAATTGTACATCTACGAACAATATGAGCCGTCAAATTCAATAGAAAGAATGCCTTGGCTCAACAGCAACGTAGTTTTACTATTGTGACCATTTCTGCTTACCATACAAAGGTTTTACTCGTCCCATTCCATAACTTTTGACCGACACTCTTTGCGAGTTCCTAGAGTAGAATTCAAACATGTAAGCGTCCACTTTGCTTATTGTGTTTACCCCATTTTGTTTCGTGTGATCGAATTCAATTCAGTGTTTAGATGTTTATATCCGATCATAGAGATTTGCAAAAAGTCAAAGCTTTTGTGAGATGGGGCAGGTGTTATCCAGTTAAGCCAACTACGCATTGCAACACAAACTTGCAAGAGCGGTAGGCTAAGCGGTGACACCAATCTCTCATTGTGTATTTACTCCCTCCATTTCATAATTTTTAGATTGAAACCAAACATTAAACATCATATATATCGGAAACACATGTAAACATTATACTGAACTGAAGATAGTACCTGGGCACCACAATAAGTACCGTTTGACAAGTCAAATAAAGTAATACTAGTCAACATGTTAATGTTCGAATTTGCATAAAGTCAAAGAGGGGACAGTAACAAAACCAATATCAAGCAAAAATTATGTGGGCAGCGCAATTAAAAGTTACCGCAACTTGAGGAAACGAAGGGGAATGGGGAGGGGAGGGTGGGTCGGACCTGGAAGAAGGTGGAGGAGAAGGCGACGAGGAAGGTGGCGGCGGCCCAGAGGAAAGCCCCGCAGGCGATGACGTGGGCTCGGTTGTAACGGACCGCCAGGTAGGCGGCGAGAGGGAAGCAGGCGGACTGGACTATGGATCGGAATAGGGTGAGCGAGCCCAGGCCAGTCGGGTCCGTGTGGAGCGCGTCGCCCACCTCTTTGTAAACCGCTGGCAACAGGGACTCGTCGGCTTTCTCCATGATTCCGGCCAGGTTCACCAGTATCAGCGTCACCGTCTCCGGTTTCATCTTGACCCACCGAGTTTTGTATGTGCGTTGTTTTACTGGATTACTTCTCTTATTATTACACCCGGTTTGACACGGTGGAAGCTGCTGACTGAGAGGAGTTGGGCCCCACTGGCAGGAGTACCAGGTTTTAGGTTTGTCCAGGCTGGCATGAAGTGGTATTTAACTCGCATATATATGCTACAATTATCAAAATTTTCAATTTCAAAGAACTTGAGTCTATTCGGAACCAATTCTTCTAGAATTTTAATTTTAAATTCAAAATTAAATTTGGAATTCAATGTACTTTTTTTTGTTCGGAATGGAAGGGAATTCAAATTACAGAATTCCTATTTTTTGTTTGGAGAACAAAAGGAATGGAAATGTAATAATTATTTAGACAATTATATCCTTAACTTATAATGAAAAATGAACTACGGTAAGTGGTTTAAAATATACTTGTGCCAGCACATGGTGGCGATAGTGGTGCGGCGGCGATGGTGACAATAGTCGTGGTGGTGTCGATGGTGGTGTTAAAAGTAGTGGTGGTGGCGACTACGGCGGCGGCCGTAGTAGTGGTGGCTGCTGTGGCAACGGTGGTAGTGGTGGTGATGGTGATGGTAGCAGTGGTGGTGGTGGTGGTGATGACAATAGTTGGTGTCGGTGGTAGTAGTAAAAGTATTATGGCTGTAGCGGTGACGGTGGTGGTGGCAGTGGTGGCGATGGTGAGGGTAGTGGTGGGGGCGACAGTGGTAGTGCTGGCGGTGGTGGTGACAGTATTGGTAGTGGCAGCGGCGGTGGTGATGGCAATAGTGATGGCGACGGCGGTGGTACAATAGCGATAGTGACAATGGTGGTGGTGGTGGCAGTAATGATGGAGTCGGTGGTAGTGGTGGTGGTGATAGTAGTGGTGATGGTGGTGGTGATAGTAGTGGTGATGGTGGTGACAGTAGTGGTGATGGTGGTGGCAGTAGTGGTGATGATGGCGGTGGTGGTGGCAGTAGTGGACTAGTGGTGACGGCGGTGGTGGCGTGGTGATAATGGTGGCGAAACTGGTGGTGCTAGTTAGTGGCGGAACCAGGATTTCATCCCAGGGGGGGCTAAAAATATATCGAAGGAGATAAATATTTTTATAAGTAAAATAGCACACAAAAACAAATAACCTAGTCAATCCATCAATTATCAATCAAATAACCTAGTTAATTACAAATATTTTATTCTTTTACTTTTCCAGTCATGTTTTATTATCGCGTTAACCTAATTAACTTAATTTCAACCCACCATTCAACTAAATCACATATCTGACATCTCAATCCAATTGGGTCCCATCCTCCATCAACCATCTCAATTCTCAAATGCTCAATGCACAATTAACAACATATAATCAACATGAAAATAATCTCAATTTTTAAATACACAATTAACACAACCTAAAATTATCAATCAAATAATCAATACTCAAATGGGATAAAAATCCAATTGGGTCCCATCCTCCATCAACAATCTCAAATCTAAGTGTTCAATGCACGATTAACATCCATAAAGCATCAATTAATAATCTAAATTATCAAATACACAACTAACAACCTAAAATTATTAATCAAATAATCAATTCTCAATAGCAAAAGAAATTGTTCAAAATGCACACTGACCTCAGTCCTCAGAAATCAGAATGGCGTCGCCGGAGTTGGGTGGGGACTGGCCAACTTAGAGGTGAACTTAGATCTGCCAGATCTGATCTGGCCGGAGTTGGGTGAGGACTGGCCAGAGTTGGGGTAGGGACCGCCGGACTGGGGAGGGCCTTCGCCAATCGCCGTCTTCGCACTTTGAAATCGGGGGACGGCGACCAGCGACCGGCGTTACCTTATCGATGAGCCCAGCCGATGACCGGTGGCCGCGGGTCAGTGGGTGGTGCCGGACTCCCGGCGTGCGGCGAGCCGCGGTGGCTGAGAGAGTCGACTGCCGAGAGAGGAGGAGAGATGCCGGCGTGACTCGTGAGAGCTTGACTTGACGCCACGCCTGAGAGAGCCGAGAGAGGAGGAGAGCTGCCAAGCTGGATAGGTGCCGGCGTGCCGCGGTGAGCCGGTGTCCGGTGACTGTGAGAGTGTGAGACTGTGAGAGTCGGCCGAGAGAGGAGGAGAGAGAGAGAAAGAGAGAAAGGAAAAGTTGCCAAATGAAAAAAAAAAAACACTATATATATATTTTTTATTCTTTTTCAAAATCTGAGGGGGGGCTATAGCACCCCCTCGTACAAGCGTAGTTCCGCCCTTGGTGCTAGTGGTGGTAGTAAATGTGGTGTGGTGGTAGCGGCAGTAAGGACGGTGGTAGTGGGTTAATTATTGGAGAGATCCAGAAAAAGATAATATAAGTAAATAATTACTTGTAATTCAAGTAAATCCAAATCTCACGAAATTGGACCATTTTTCATCGGATTTCACACTATAGAAACAAATTCGGTCAAATCCTTGATCAATCTAGATAAATCAAAGCAAAAAATGTATTTTTTTTGTGTATTGAATTTTGCAACTTTAAGTAAAGTTTTTGTTTGTTTATCGTAACTCCAATCACGATCTGCAACAAATATTATCCACAAAAATTGATGCTAAGAAAACATCAAGATTTCACTTTTGGTAGCATGTTTTATACTATATATCAGTGACTACGAGCGGAGTAGATATAGCAGATTTAAGTTTTGAAAAAAACAAAAGGGAATGTCTATTTTGTTTGTAGCAAACGAGTAGGTAGTTTATTAGCTTTGTGAGTTATGAAAATATGCCCATCATAGGTATGTGATCTACACCTGTGAACTAAAAGGTCCGAATGACCAACTTTGCGATCAGTTGTTAGAATAAATAGATTATATTATGTTATTTTATATTTTATTTGTTGTAAAAATATTTATGTAACTATCATTAATGTATTTTTTAGCCATAGAAAGAGTTACAAACAGTATGCAAAGCATTAAAATAGACATCCCAAAGATAATATGTTCGGTATTCGTTGCGAATTGCGATTTTTGCATTGAACTTTCTCGGAGACTTGACTCAAAAATAATCTCCTTCTTCATTGCAAAATTGCCTTGAATCTTTCTCGGAGACTCCGACTCGTCTAGAAGCTAAAAGTCAGCACCAGAATCGGAATTTGTGTAACCTTCATTCAATGGGCTTACCTCTCCTGCTCCCAATAGATACGCTAATTATCAGGCAGCCCAATTAGCCTTAGAAGAGACTGGACTCTTTATATCCAATACTTGCATGAGGGCCACGGCCCAGAATGATGGTTAGGCATTTTGTTCTTGCTTAACTTTTTTTGGTGCAAATTTTGTTCTTGCTTAACTACGAATCATATATATTGCTGCAACTTCTATTGTTATCTTCAAAAAAAATGCTCATCATATCACCTTACACTACACCTACTTTTTTTCATTTTTACCTTTTCCATTTCGGTTAAAGGCAGATCATCGACGCTAAATCTAGTTGATAGTTATGAACCGTGATGTTCTGTGTTTTACGCTTATTTGTATTGTTATTGTTATGTGTTATTTGTGTTTTGAGGGCGCGAGGTCTGCTAGAGTCGTAAGTGAAAGAGATAGAAACAAAAATGGACAGTGTCTGAGGGACCAGAATTGAAGGGGCATGGCCAGAGACATTGAACGACCATGTTAGTGGGGCTCTGCTATATATATATATACATATACCTCAAAGCTCGAGATTTTTTTGTAATAAAAAAGAGAATTACATTGATAATAAAAGGTACACGATTTTTTTCAGTTGCACAAAGGCAAAACACTAAACAATAGCTCGCGACGTTCCCTTGACTCTGATTTGATAAATGAGCACAACAAGCTATTTTATTAGATCTCAAATACATTATAATTAATTTAAAATAAAATATATCCTATACTTTATCGGAACTTATATAATTTGTCAATTCTTAAAGATTTACAATAATACCGGATATCGAATCGATCTAAAGAAACAATTATTACGACAGGAGAAGACCCTGAAAGTTATATACGTCGTCCAATCTACGGCCGCGTGCCTTTTTCACGTGCAGGGAAATGGACCGGATAATCCGACCCGGCCGGAGCGTGTCGCAGTCGCAGTCGCAATCTACTGCGGGAATCGTGATAGATAGATCAATTTTATTCGGGGCGGGGGGCCCACTTTGTTTAGTACGGGCCTCCAATAGGGGCACTAGGTAGCCACCGCCCCCCATCCCTATGTTTTTGGCTTTTTGAGGGGGTGGACCCCATACCTCAAATGGACAGGACTAGAAACTCCACATGGATCTCCCCATCCCACCGTACACGTGTACCTCCCTCCTAAATTGTCGGCATCTGTCTCGTGGCCCCTTCCGTTCGCTTCCGTCAACGTAAGCATCCCACGTGGCAATGACGTCCTTCGGTGCGTCATTAGAATCACATATATATTACTCGAGGGAAATTTTTTACAATGCAACATTAATAAGGTAATGAGGTATAGCCAACATATAAGATGAAAATAATAAAATTTTGAGCTTTTTTTTTTTGTAAATTCAGCACTCATCGATCAGTTAAGAATAACTCATTTTGTTATTCTTAACTCAAGCCAAAGCCAAGGTTCCCACTTGTTATTACATAATTTAATTTCTATCATCGTTATAAAAAAGGCTTTTTGCCCATAAAGTCATCTCTAATTTCTTTATAAGAAGTCAAGATATGGCGAGTGACTTAACAAAAATAAGAAAATTTCGATTGTAATGCCCAAATTTTTTTTTTTTTAAAAAATTCCAAGATCATTATGGCAAACTCTAACTCGCATGTTTTATAATGAATAGTATGTGAACTTTCATCCTTGTAAAGATAATGGGCAGTCCTTTCAGAGTTTTCAAAATCTTTGACACTCTCACGTACCGCTACTTTATGCATACAATTTTTTTAAGTTCAATTTTGCAAAGCTAAAAGAAGTGCAATTAGATTTTCAGAGAGTACTAATACATCTACCTCTATCCAAAGATTTGTAACGTGTTTTTATATCGTCGAGACAATATATGGGTCTTGTGCGAAAATGAAGAAGTGAAAAAGGTGCGCATACCTCGTAACTTATTATCACGACTTCCATTCCAATTTCTAGTTGCACCAACTTTTGTTATTATTGTTCTTTTATCTGTAAGGAGAGGCTTTTTTATCCTTCTTATGAGCATCTTGCGTTAGAAATCAAGCTTTTATATTCTCATCGTCATTCCGTAATCTTGATCGAGGCTTTAAATGTTCTTGGTGATCACCTAATCCCACGTTTCACATGAGGACGGGTGTTGAGTTATATCCCACATCGGCTAGAAATAGGCCGTGGATTTGCTTTTTATACATGATAAGCTTATCATTTATATGATTATACTTTTAGAATATACACTAGGCTTTTATATCATGCTTGATCTCGTTTTATTTTGGTATCTCATTTAAATTGTACGGTTGATACCTCGAAGCAAGGCTTAATGGCCTCAAAACTTTTTGAAGGGAGCTTCGGAGGTAATAAGAAATAGGGAGCAAGTTCTCTTTCAAACGTACTTACAGGTGAGGAGATATTGTCTAGTCTTGGATCATTATCGTATCGATCATCGAGGATCATGGTATTAGGAGGGACTAGTGTGATGGAATTAGGAGCAAATGATGTAAGAGACTATTTTGCAATATATCCCACGAATCGAAATGATAGAGAGTAGTCATCCGATACGTTACGATAATTTTTAGTGCTTGAAGGATTAGTTGTGGTTTTAACAGGGCTTCATGTAGCTTGACCAACTATTATTTGTGAAGAAGACATAAATTGAAGTGCTAGCTTGAGCAAGATTATATGCAACTCTTGCATGAAGTGCTAGCTTCTTGTTCAATGAGGACCGAGGATCGACTATTTAATCATCGGTGTTGTGCTCTAACTTGGATCTTGGCATCTCTGTTAATTCTTGATTTTGGTAGTTTTTTTTTTAATTATTTAGCTCTATTTGGAATTTGGTACGCAAAGCTCTTTGTGGTTATATAATTTGTCTTTTGATTTCATCATACTTGTACATGATGATGGGAAAGTAAGGGATTTGGACACGTATGTTTACCATATTCGTTTTTTTATTTTTTGCAATGATGATAAAAACGATTATTTTTCTGTGTATTTTTTATTTTTGTTTTGGGTAAAATTATTCAAATAGTGACAAAAAACTGAAAAACACCTCTAAAATGTTTTCAGCTTTTTTCAGCCAAACTTAATCCAATGTAAGAAAAAGTAGTTGATATTTTTTGGTGAATAATAAAAGTACAGGAGCGTATTTTCTAAATGAATACTAAAATCATGAAAATAAAAATACAAAATAAAAACAGAAAACAAATATGGTAAACATACGGGCTAGGGATCCCGTGCTAACGTTCCATCTTTTTGTCATGAAAAACAATTCTACTCGGAACTAAAAAAGAGCTATATAGGAGAGTCTTTGACCCAAATATTTACTTATATGACGTATTTTGAAACTAATGTTTCGATGTGTGGTAGGTTCAAAACACGTTTTCTAGACTGGTTTCAAAAAAAGTACACTCAAATCACGATTTCGATCTATGAAACTGTGGTTTCAAAACACATTTTCTCAAATAAATATGATTTATGAAAATTTTAAAATTTCTATTATTTAAAAACGTGATTTGAAACCACACTTTCATTTCATACGGTCTCAAGAGGTGAGGAGATGTCTTACTTTATTCATTTGTTGCAGCACTTTGATGGGGAGATCTACTTTGATTTGCTGGTTAGAGCACACAATTCCAGAGGCAACCTTGATAGATAGACCAAATATAGTGGGGGACAAAGTGGGGTTCATGAGAATCATGTTAGGGCCTCTGAGGCAGGCAAATATATAATCTGACTATGTAAGAATCCATTTTTGTCTCTCTAATCATTTTTGTCTCTCTAGCGCAGTTGAAAAGTCTTGAGAGATCGAGATTGTTACAGAGGCCGAATGAATTTAAGACAGCTGAGTTTGGCAGGAATTTAAAAGAGGCAATAGTGATTTCTTTCACAGTAACATTCCTTTCTTACTCGTCCCGTTTTTGCTGTTCAACATTCGTCACAATTCAAGCATATGATAACGGTGCTTGAGCGTTTCCTTATTTTTACAGATCTGGAGAAAAGAATCAGTAGAATCGATGTCATCCTGCCCCTCTATTTTGATTTGCACTCTGTGCCTCAATGTTTTAACCTTGACAGTCCACACTGTATACTTTTTAAATCGTGGTGTCCAATATGAATTGACGGTCAAACCCACCTTTGACCAAACATTTGTTTATTTTTGTGGGGCAAAACAGTCACGTCACTTATTCTGTCCAAGATGGCATCCACGTGGCATCTACATGGTGATTTGCACTTTGTGCCTCAATGGCGTCTTCAACATCCCCCCCCCCTACCCCAAAAGAAAAAAAAAATCATCCCAAAAAACATGTGCCAAAAGTGGGGTGGTTTGACCGATGCGTGATGGTGGTTGACCGTTTGCGGTGCGTGAAGTGATTGTAGTGATGGATAGTGGGGTTCGATGCGTGGTGGTGGTTTATCCGTGGGGGGAGGGAGGGGCAGGGGGGATTGGTTGGTGATGGGTCGTGGGTTTCGGGGCATGGTGGTTGTGTTTACTGATGTGACGCATGACCACATTGTTAAGTCCATCTTTTAACAGTTTAAGATTTAAAACAAATAGTAATTTCACATGGTATCCGAGCTACTTGATTCAGGCCCAATCGACAATTCAAAAATTAATTCCTCTACCGTCACCCAGTCTATTTCGTCATTCGCTGAGTTACTTAAAAATTAGTTGGGCCACACCTGAGGGAGCGTGTTGAGAGATTTAAGTTCCACATCATTATAAAATTCCATATCGGGTAAATATAAAATAATACTTCAATAGATAAACCTTGTAGGCTTTTTCTCTCATTGTTAATTGGGTTTGAGTTAGATGCTTTAACGTGGTATCATAGCTCGGGCTTGGAAAGGTCTTGAGTTTGTTTCTTCTCGCTTGCATATTTCGTCTCCCATTTATTACAGTGCAATTTACACTCAGTTTATTGCACTTGGTTGTAGTGTACCTTGATTTCTCTCTCTCTGCATGTAAGGGGGATCATTCTGCATAATAATATTGTTTGGTCCATTCTTTTATAGCTTAAGCTTTTATAACAAATGATAATTTCTTAACCGACAATAGTGTGGGGTTTAATGGTGGTGATGGATCTGAGATTTGGTGCATGGTGGTGGTTTGGCGCAGTAGTGCAGGGTTTAGTTGTAGTGCTGAATAATGGTGGGGTTTGATTTATGGTGGTGGTATAGTGGCGGCAGTGAAGGGGTTCAATTACGGCTGCAATATGTGATGGATTTTAGTGGGTGGCTTTGGTTGGTGGTCCGGATAGTGGTTGCCTTGTGACAGTGGTGGAACGGCACATGGATAAGCTGAGATGATGGATATGTTACGATTGGAATGGCAAATTAGTGTCGACTTTAGGGGCGGGGGGTGGGAATATGTGGTCGACGAGGTGGCTAGGGGAGGTGGTGATGCGATATGGTTTTGATGGGTTTTCTGGTGGTGGTTAGTTTACGGGGCTACTGTTGGGGTGGGATTTGCTGTGGTGGTGGATAAGTTGAAGTAGAGTGGTGGTGGTGAGTGGGTTGTATTGCGGTGGTGGTTAATTTGGCAGGTCTAGGGGTGGTGAGTGAGTTATATTATGGTGGTGGTGGTGCTTGGTTTACAGGTTGTGGTGCGCTTGGTTTCTTGTTGTGTTATAAGTTTTGTGGTGGTAATGGTTGATTTAACGGGGCTAGTGGTGGTGATAGTGGATGGGATGAGGGAGTTTAGCAAATTAAGAAAGGGTGTCCCGATAGCAGGCAAATAAAAAGAGTGAATTGGTGTTAGAGGAGGGTGATTGTGTATGCCAAGTGGATGCCATGTGGACATAATAGGAGAAGTGATTACCTTTGCCCCTAAAAAACTATCAGACGTCTACTCAAAGGGGAGTTCACCGTTGTTTGGTGCAACATCAAGATGTAGGTGGGAAATCATTGCAAAGGGAGAGGTGCAGGGTGAAATTGATCCGAATCAATATCAAAATGATGAGTAAGAACCGTAATCTTATTATTTATGAGTAGAAACTCATTACTAAGGTAAAATAACACTCTCAACCCGTTAATATTGAGTTAATTATTACTGCTTACATATTAGAAATTTCACTTATTACTCCTCACATTTGGGTCTATGTTTCAACTACCTCCCTCCATACTTTTTTCATTCATTTAGTCATCAAAAAGATTTAAACACACAAAAATACCCCTGTTGAGTCAAATACACAAAAGCATAAAACTTTTTTCTGGTAAGAACCCTTGTTTCTCCATCTTCTAGTTTTCCGCGATATTGTACCATCCGCAATCCCCCTCGTCTGTGCAATTCCACCATTCAACAACCCAATTTTGGGAGAGGTGGTTAGGGCGTTGGATTGTAATGATAAGTATTTAGTACTGAAGGCCATGACTTATAGTCAACCACAAGTTGGAGAATTTCAACAACCCTAATTGTGAACGAATTTAGGGAATTTGAACAAGAATCGAGGATTTTAGAAAAGCAAGAACTTGAATATTGGTTATGCGTGATAATCTTAGAACCCTAAACAGTAAATCCAAGCGCAATTGTTAAGGCAAAATTTTGCACTAGGTTAACGACGTAATTTCACGTGAAAAATTAACACCACCTACGAAAAAATAACTGTAAGGAGTGTCAGTAGAGTTTTCCATATGTGAGAGATAGCAAGTTCTACAAGCCCAAAACTTAAGGGGTGAGTAATTAATTATCTCTGATTCTACTATTAGGGAGCTATTGTCATGTCATCCACCAACATGAAAATTTTAAATTTGTATCTGCATATTGCATCTTCTCCCGGTTAGAAATCTGAGGAACTCTACCAAGTCGTGTTTCCAAATCCCTCCCTTTTTGCTATAAACTAATCAAACAGCCACACCTTTATAAGATGGGCGCAGCTTCGTAATAAAATAGCAACCACCTTCTACCAATATATAGACCAGCCACCTTCTATGAAGTCACATGCTCCCTTGTTCATTCCCATACATAGGTTAACCCAGTCTACGTTGTATACAAATGACTCATCAAAGAAAACAAAGGCCAAGTTGTCTTAATATTTAAACCACAAAACAGAAGTCTACATCCACGGGTTGTTGGCCTCCTCAGAAGGAACTTTCATTTCTTTTTTTGGCTTCAGCTTCAAGTTCTGTTTCATCACCTCTTACTTGTACGGACACTAAATTATCTGAAAAATAAAACGAGACACTTTGCAGGTATGCCATTAAAGTATTAGCATGCAGTTGAATAAAAAGGATATGATCTTCTTGTGATTCTTGGTAATTTGCGCTGTTTTAAGCATGAAGTGAAGCTAATCGAATGAAGCGTCTCTTGAATTTTGAGTGTGATGTTTTTCAAGTGGTATTTGGACGGGTTACTACTTAATTAAGTTGCTCATGTTTCTTGTTGTCTTTCGCTTCACAAGAGGCAACTTGAACTTTGGGGTACACAACGGGGGTAGCCTCGCCCTCCTTATGAAGGCAAGAACGCTCACGGATCTCTTGATAAGATGTCAAGAAACTTTACTGGTTGAACTTTTTGACATACGCGTAAAGTTGACGCGTTTTCTTTCTAGTGGGAGTTTGCGAGCTTAGCGTTTGAAAATGACTTAATACGTTGAGCAATAGATACGCTATCTTCGCGTGGCGGGGGATTGAATCATAGTTTATGTGTGTGTGAGAGAGAGAGAGCTTAGGCTTTTTTGGAAACTGGAGGCTAGTCTCTCTCACATGATACCCAGAGGCTGGAGCTTAAGGACAAATAAGTTGAGAATGAGTGTGATGAGGTAGATGGATAGAGGAGGGAAACAACCATCATTCCTGAAAAGCCAGAGTATTCCCTACTCCAGGGGCCACCACGATTCCCTAAACAGTGTGTCACATGTCTCTACATCCTCTCCAAAGGAGCCCAATCTCCTAAAATCCTCTGGCTAATCATCTCCTCTTTTAACTTTTCGATTCCCCCTTCTAAAATTTTACCATCGTTCGGTTCTTTGATGCAGAGGATCATTATATGCTCATTACATATCAAAATCAGTTGGTCTAGCGTCATCCTCGATATCATATCCATCCTTTTTCTCTCCCATACCCTTTCATCTATCATCCGGTCGTTTGGCGAAAGATCAAACATCACAAGAAAACACATTGTTAGTGGCGGAATTTGGCTCCGTCGCACTAGTTCCATCGCCCAACAACCCAATATTAAGTCTTAAAAGTCGACTAATGCCTGCGACGGAATTTTCCGTCTCTAAAACCTTTAGTGACGGAAGTTTTTTTTTCCAGTGACGGAAAATATCATCACTAAAAAACCTATCTTCCTGTGGTTAACTATTGGTGGGTGTAAACTTGAAATAATAGTAGAAGTTCTATTACGCAATTATACCATACATGTGAATCCCTAGCAGACACACCTTATACTTTATAACTCACCATGTAAATGTCATGAATGTCACTTGTGTTGTATCAATTATCAGTTGTTGCTATGAAATAAAAGTTTTGTACCCGATGCATTGCATACATCCGTGTATATATTCTGGGCAACTATTATGGGTATATACGTCCATCAAAATTTTCCTCCAATATCACTTATACCTTTCTCCAGCATTAGGTTAATCCCTTGCACTTACATTTCTCCAGCATCTTGTGCTGGCTTTCTAGCAAGTCCTAATCTTTCTTGAGGTTGATGTGAATTTTCTGTAATTTGATGCAGATACTAGAACACTCTCACTAGTAGGACCAATCCCTCACCTGTTTCACTACAAACCACTCCCTCAACAGATTCATTACTAGCCTTAAGTCATAGTTGTTCTGTAAATCTTTAAAGTTTAATGTGTAGAAGAGAGAACACGCTACTTATATGTATGTTTGCTTGAATTTGTATTGAACATATCCCTTCATGCTTTTACATTGTTTTCCCATGATTTTTTTTTCTTGCACATGTGCTTTTCATAAATTTATCTGTTCTTATGGATGCAATGGCCGTGCCCTTATCTTTGGGACTGGTATCTGCAAAGTACACAACAATTGACTTCTCGTCAAAATTATATCTATTTTTGTATTTTTTTTGTTGGCCAGGAACCTGCTATAATGGTTTTCACCTTGTGCAATTAGATATTTAATCAATCTATCCATCTCAATGAAGTTTGTAGGTCTCTGTTTGTGTGTGATTATGTGTCTGCATTGTGCTTGTTTAATACTGTTGTCTTGTTTGAGATGCTTTTCTTTTCCTAATTGCTGACATGCTTAAGCTAAGGTGGGGGCTAATGTACCCCCTTTAACAAAATGTAACTCTACAAATGGAGATTGTGTCCAAAAGTTCAATTGGAAATAGGAAAAAACGAACCACCATAATCCATAACAATGAAGTTAACTAGATACGTCCGTAAATTCTTTCCTAATTCCTAATTTGCTGCATAAACAATTCCTAATTGCATAAATCTATGTTTTTTGTCGATTTTTTTCAAGATATTTATGCTTGATCTTGAGATTGTTTGGTTATTTAGTTTTGAAATTGGGAGGTTGAAATGTACTGTTGTGTTGGAATGTGATGTTGTGTTGAGATTGAGAGGTTGATCTTAAGTTTGAGCATGGGAGGTTAATCTTGAGCTTGTACAGTTGTGTTGAAATGTGATTTAGTTTTAAAAATGGGAGGCTGATCTTGAGCTTGTACTACTGTGTTGGAATGTTATTTAGTTTAGAATTGGAAGATTGATCTTAAGCTTGAAATGCACTGTTATTTTTTTACTTATAAAAAAATTTAATGACTTCGATATTTTTTTGTACTCTCCGGAGTGAAAGCCTAATTCCGCCACTAAACATTAGTTGATGTTGGTAAAAGTTTTGTACCCGATGCACAACATATATCTGTATATGTTATGGGCAACTATAGTGCGTATATACGTCCATCAAAATTTTCCTCCAAAATCACATATACCTTGTGGGGGACCCCTCCTTTACATACATGCCAACACATGCACACTTCGCATGCACAAGCTCACGCAATATGCTTAAAGAATAGGCAAGGAGTATGGATCCACTACTAACACGGGCAAACCAACGAAGTTGACAACGTATTTTGAACCAACAACATCGTGCTTTTCTGTCTGTTTATTGACAGTCTCGTTCCTATTAGGAACTTCGCATGAAACAAGCGGAAAAAGAATAGTCCTAAAACATCCATGTCAACAGCGCGAGTGGGCCGAAAAATGTTAGCGACTTTGCTATATGTGCGTGTACGCAAGTTGGTGAAATTTATTACCTAAAATAGTTGACCTTAAAAGTTGAGAGCGGCTTCCCGAACTGGCCAATTAATGCCATAACTGCATCAACTTAATTAGTAGTACCTGTGAATGGTGGTGGCGGTGGCTGTGGGGGGCTGAGCGTGTCCCCTCAAATTTGATCAATCAATTATACAGAAAAGCACTCAAAGAATGACAAACAAACTCTACTGCCAAATGCCCAAATGGTGGGTCTGATTCTGAAGTATCTGAATCGACTGAACACCATCTTCTTAGTAGGAACGAAAGGCTGAAGGGACACACTGACAATATGATTGTCGTTTTTTTGTTGTTGTTTCCTTTTTCTATATTTTGTGCATGAAATAATTTTGACTGTAATCTAAGTTGTAAAGAAAGAGGCGACAGTCTCCTATACGGCGACATCATACAGCGACTGCTGTTACTTACTGTCTTTTAATTAGCGAATTGAAAGCGCGGTTAAAAATTATCGTTGAAAACATGTTTAGAAAAATGTCATTAACAAAATTAATGTTCGCTATAGAGAATTATAGACTATTTTTACTATTAAAATTACAAACGGGTTGCTGTTAAAATCTTTCATACACGAAGGGGAGAGACAATAATAATGTTGAGAATATAAATATACAGTAAAGTAGAGACCATGAGGCAGTGGAGGGGAATACATGAGGTAATGGATGACATAAGCATGTCATGTCTTATTTGCTACAGTAATAAATAAACATCTACACAGCTTAGGAGGTAAAAATTTGTTTAATCTTAAACTCTGATTTATACTTTTAACCTATCGATCTCTGTGGTTCTGAGTTTTATTTCTTCTACTTTTTGTTTAATCTAAACTCTAATTTATTACGTTTTCCCTACCTCTGTGGTTCTGTTGAGTTATATTTCTTCTACCTTTTGGAATAATAATGCGTTGATTTATTTTTCTGTTTTTAGAGTATAATGGATTTTATAACTCTTTGAGCGGAAATGATTTTAATGATTCTCGGCCTTGACAGACCATAAAAAATGAGAAACGAGTTATGCGATAAGGCCTGAAATAACCAATAAATTCCTGAATGGTCTGCTCCGTTGATGAGGAACACAAGACTTTCTCAATCTACCGACTCGGTTGATGTCATCGTCTCAATCCGGAATGATTATAGACACAACATTAGCCACATTAATTGATCACGTAGAAAAGATATCTAGAATCTTCAACGGATTACGTTTGTTTAGAAATAGCTCTTTGTAGATTATGATTCATGCATAGTATACCACGAGTTGAAAGCAACTTTGCTCGCGACAACTTTCATGTTTGTTGCTAAATTGCTGCCACTGTTTGTGCTAAAGAATTTTACAACAAACTCTTGCCATTGGAATAAATATTTTTTTTTATGCAATAATGATCTAAAAATTGCTGGAGAAGGTGAACAAACTAAAATGGTAAGATACGAAGAACTAAAATTCCCATTAAGAGTTACAATTTCGTAAGGGCGGGGCAACTTCTACACCCTCTTTGATAATTTTTATACTACCTGATGTATATGTTGCTGAAAAGATTATAACAATAATATTTAACTTTAAGAACAAGTATAATGTGAAATGGTGTATGAGACATAAAAAAAAAATAAAAAATGTGTTTATAGGCTCACCCTTTCAAAGACATGTTTTTTTAATTATTATCTCTCGCGTTGCTTAATTCAATTTTGGCTCGACTCCCACAACTTTGTCATGATTCTATTGATTTTTTTTTGGTGCAACAAAAGGCTGGACTGCAAGGCTCTAATCTAACTGGTAGAGAGTATTGCGCCTCGGGGACATACAAGGCCACCACATACATCTGAGCCCCGATTCCCGCACCTACGTCAGGGCCGAAGCGCACAAGGATCCGTGGGTGGAGCACAAGCAGGGTGATGACGTAAATTTGCCACAAACAAGTGCAGTGAGCAGTATTCGAACCCAGGTGAGAAACTTGGATTGAGATCCTATGGACCGCTGAACCAACGTCCTTGTTGGCTGATTCTATTGATGTTACTCAAGTTTGATCACTGAAGTTGTACCAAAATAGATTAAATATCTGAAAAGGGAGAAAATACTTTTTATGACATTCGTTTGGTTTAAACGCCGAATGTTGACTCTTTTGTCACTAAAAATGACTTAGCGTCAATGAAGGGAACCATCAACCAAAAGAGTGGTGAATAAAAGTTATTGATTCAGGAATAGAATGCAACCATATCTATCATGGTCACCAACAATTATCATTGTCATTAACCCCTTTTCATTATGTATATCCTCATTGTTGTATATGTATACATAAAAGTATAATTTTTTTGCTACACAAAGCTTAGCCTAATCAGAAGGACAAATCCATGAATCCACCGTACCTTCACCTCTCGAAGCAACATTTTCCAAACCCTTCTCATGGTGGAAACCCGATGCCGGCGCCGAGGACTGCAACTTGTAGCCACCAACATTCTCTTGCGTGCCATCTGAACTTCCATGAGTACTACTTGGAAATCCACTGATACCCAGTTCATCTAGTGAAGGAACCCTCGAACTTCCCCCGGATTTTGCCCCAAAAACAGGGGCATTCCCTAGGAGGGATTGGAAGGCGGGATTTTGATTTTGCATGAGCAAAAAATTTGAAGGTGAGCTGAAATCGTTGTTAGCAGTAGTTGTAGCACTAGCCATATTACTACCAGAATGAAAAAATGAAGGAGATGGCGACGAAGAAGATACATATGGTGATAACTGAACCTTTTGGGCAGAAGGCCTTAAAGGATAAAGAGGTCCCCCTGTACCACCAAAGAGGTCAAGCTTGCGAGAATAAGGCGAGGAGGCGGAAAAAGGGGCCGTGGGGATTCCGGTGAATTCCTGCACCATTTGCCTGAAATTCGCGGTGTCGGTGGTGAGAACGGTTGTTGGCGCCCGCCGTGAAGCTCTGGTCCGTTTCTTTGGGTTCTTGACCGGGTTGGAGTGATCCGGCGGCTGCGGTTGAGCTTGTGAACTAGTGCTTTTGTTGAATGATTGTTGCAGAGGCATGGATGATGCACTTGGAAATGGACCTTGACTTTGCCCAGCCAAAAGAGATTGGTGAGGTTGGTTGGTATAATCCGCGTAGGTTGGGTCCGATCTTAAGTTTTTGGACCATGCTAAATCTAGGTTGTATAGAGGGTTTTGGTTCTGGGACGGGTTTGGCTGTGAGTGTGAAAAGGGATCAAGATTGTGCGATGGAGGATCAAACAAAGAGGGCAAGGAGTTTGAGATTGAACCAAAATGGGCCGAAGGATTCAAGAAAGGCGAGATCGACGATGGTTCGGCCGCCCGTGAATCATACTCCTCATTTTCACCACCACTCGATGACTGCATACTACCACTATTTCCAGAATCCATAGGAACAAAACCAACCAACAAACAGAGCAGGGACAGAAAATGGCTAACCTTGATACTGGTACTAGTTGAGAACTTCGAGGAAAATAAAGAGATTAATGCAACAACATGATAGGATGACACGACATCTAACTCAAGATCAGATCTTTCTGAAAGCTTCGAGACGGAGAGATTGATCTTATACAAGTAATCTAACCATATATACAGGCCAAAGGAAAGGGATTTTGGGAGCAAGGAAATATGTGAAGTAGGGTTTTGGGGAGAAGGAAAAGGGAAAAATGAGAGGAGAGGTGAGGTTATTTAAGCTTCTCCTCTTGTGCTCTAGAAGAGGGAGGAGAGACAGACTCTCTAGAGACTGGAGGAGGGTATTGGGGAGTCCATTGGAGGAGAGGAAGGAACTGCCGGTAGGTGGCAACGGGTCAAACTCAAATTGAGTGAGAGAGAGAGAGAGAAGAGAATGGTTGGCGAGTTTGATAGGTTGAAAGTGAAAGGAAGTAAGAAACAAAATGGAAAATTAAGCCGAAAAAAAGAATGAAAAAGGTGGAAAAAGGCTAAAGAATAAACTTGTAGAGCGGGTGGCAGCAGCCCAACTAAGTTGGCTGAAGGTGGTTGAAAAAGATAGAGAGGACAAAAGCTACCACCGTCCACCGCCACCAGAATTCAGAGCCAATCTTCACCCCAACCTTCTTAGTTCTTACTTAGGTTTACATGTTTCTAGGAATTTAGGGACAATGAAATTTTAGTCCATTGAATCACCGTAAAAGAATAGGAACCCTACGTGATCCCTTGCTTAAAAACTCCCACTTGTCTCCTTATTTTCTATGAGTTTGGTGTAGGGAAGACAAGGTTGGTATCGGACTATTCACATTTCTCAAATGTCTTAGTTCAATGAAATGAGTATATATACGCCGGTCTATACGTAACATATGTATATCCACTAAACTCAAAAGGGAATGCCCGATTGGCTACTATTTTTTGAAGTAAGTTTCATGTCAGTATGTGGAAGGGCGATAAGTTGCTTGATCAGCCTCGTCAGATTCAGAGCCGTATGATTTTTCCGTAAAAGATGGAACAAAAAAGAATGGAGCATTCCGAAAAAACATGGGATTTAACTACACAAAAAGGAAGGAAAGAAAACTTATTCAAGGCTTGTGCTTAGTCCAAGCCTAACCTTAGTCATAAATTATGTCCAACCTTTGACCAGGTCCGTGAATTTTATACCAATTCTAGCAGAAACTATGATTGAAGGAATACAAGGAATCCACGCCCCTTGAATCAAGACTAAAAAAATGAGAATTGGGTTTTTGTTGTGGAGTTTCATATTCTTGCGTTTACTTTTCTAATGTTCATGTTTGAATATTTCCACAATTGTCACATGATATTGGTATGTCTACTTCAATGCATATACAAAAAGGGGTACAAATAATTTGAAATAATTAGATAGATTAGTTCAACTACATCCTTAGTTCGTTACAACCATATAAATTAATAAATAAACCACCTCAAGCTTAACTACACTTATGGATGAGATTATACTTTTGCAATTGAAATATGCCTGCACGCTTTACACAAATAGTGCTTTAATATAGTCTTTTGAGATAAAGATTTTCTGCTCTGGAATATCGTTACTTTAACTGCTTTATTGGCATTAAAAAAATAATGATAAATATTATTAAAATTTATAGAGACAATCTTTTATCTCTAAAATGCGTTTTACAAACATTCATAATTCCTTTTTTTTTTTCCTTATGATATTGTGTATAAGTCAAGTATGTTTTGCTAAGAAAAAATAATCTTTTATTATGATTTTGATGTATATCCAGTCTTTGTCGTGAAAGTGTCACTATATTCCCTCTCTGTAATGGCCATTGGCCGAACCCACAAATCAAATCCCAATTGCTAAAGATACGAATCCCTTCACGGCGCGTATACCCAAAATTTGCAGCCATAATTTACTCCTTTTTTGGAATTTTGCTCATATAAAATTAGCATCCAAGGGCTGAGAAACGACTCATGGTATATTATTAATAGTATAGAGGGAACTAGCAATTATCTAGTAGATGTAAGACATATTTTATGTGAGTCACGGGGTTAAAACTTTTGTTTTGTCTTCGTTTGAGTATACGGTCCAAGATAATAACACTTAAAAAACTAGAGAACTATGACGTTAATGATTTCTTCGCATAGGGCCGGAGGGATGTGCAATTGTACTATGGAGCCGATGCCTACTGAGTATGTGCACAAATGTTAGCTTGAAGCGTTGGAGATTCGTTGGACATGTTTCGACAGTTTGTTATATTTCAATAAACGTAGCTGTATAAGCTAATCAGAGCCTCTAACTTTGACTCTTATCGAATTATCGTCGGAGACCCTTTCTGAAACTCCATTTGTCGCAGCTTTTATCTTTATTTTAAGCAGCTCATTTAGTAAATAAGTTTAAGCAGATTAATCAGTGAGTTGGTATATGTAATGATAGTTACAACTTATAGATTCAGTTTCTTAAAGTTGAGATGACAAGCCAAGTTGGGTCAGATATCTGCTATCTCCCTCTTGGGTCAAAAGGGCCAATGCCAGTCGCTTGAAACTGTTTTCTGAAGTCCCCGGCCTGGGCTACACGAATACAACAAGTTCGCATTTTAGGGGTAACAGCCGTGACCAGCCCAAAGGCCTAAAGAAGCAACGCCTCAAAGTCGACATCGGTTTGGATCCAAAGTACAGTAGAACAAGATCAGGACTCTAGAAATGGAGTTTATTGAGCTCCTCTAAAAACTAGTTCAGCTGACAAAGTCTCGTTACGACGTACATGAAGCCTTCACGTTCACGCCCGAGTACGACGGGCCGGTTTAAGGGTAGATCTACTGTGATTATGTAGCCCAAGTAAAAGTTACCTCTGCTACAACAACAGAATCAGTTTAAGGCCCAAGACGAATGACAAGATAAGAACTGAATCTCCATCAAATGGTCAAAAACCAAGCCCCACAGCCCAGTAAAGGATTAAGGGTTTCCCTTATTCTACCACCCCAAGCTCCAAACCGAAAGATTGCTCTGTCCCTAATCATCACCTGACCTGGGCCTAGCACCCATCAACCTCCCTGACCTGGGCCTAGCACACAATAGTAGATATATTGACATAAGACCACACAGCGCGCCCGGGTGGTCTTCCCGCTAACATCCCAAAAGGCTCCTCCTATAATTAGGCTGTTTTCGCAAGTAAGTCAATAACTTTATTCGCCTTGCAATAGACATGCCCAATCCGGATCACTCAATCACGCTGCATCAAGGTCCTGCGATCCATGGCTCTAGCTTTGATCCAACTTTTATGGTCCAAAAGGAAAAGTCAAATGTGAGACATGGTTTGTAAATCATAGATTATCATTACTATACTTTACTTTATTATAAAGCTCAAAACGATACTTAAACATGGGACAAACACCAACAATTCAACTTTCAATCTGTTAACATATACAAAGAAACAAACGTTTACTTCAAAACTTGCTCCAGAATATCCTTGGTAAACGTAGATTCAGTTTCAATAGTTTCTTTTCAAGCTCTATCAGTTAGGAATTCTGAGCTGGATCAACTGCTCAATCATAGTCTAAAATGAACATGAGGTTTTGAACTTTAATCTCATTTTGGCACATGTTAATGTTCATGAAATTAATAGTTTCAACATCAATTTTGATATCTTGTTTCCGCTTGCCGCAACCAAATTCAAGTTCTACGGGAAAAAGCTAGCTTATACCTGCCACCAGCTTGGGATTGCGTAACATCTTCAAAGAAGATCATAAGGTGGCTTGACTTTGTGACCTTTCTTCATGGGACTGCAGGTTCCATGTGCTACAAATTGAGGCTAAATAAACTGTATGGTCCTCCAAAAATGGGAAAAGCTATCAGATTATCCATAGCTTCCAATTTGGTTCCTTTGATCTCTAAAAGTTTTTAGCATCGTGCTCACTTGCCTACAATTTTGGGTAGATAAAGAATTGGCTCCTCTCTAATATCCACACAAAAAAGAATAAAAAAATCAGCAAGGTTTTTGTCAAGTTCAACTTGTCCTAAACGCTTGAGTTAATAGGACTTGATCCATCCATGTATATATGCCCGACTTATTTTTTCAAACTTATTCAACGTGGGACAGTAAATAACTCAACACGTGTACTTCAAGACTACTAGGGTTTTTTGTTTTGTGGTTCAAAAAAATGAGTTAAATTTCGCATCGAGAGAAGTTCCATTGAGAATGTCTTATTGGGAGGTGATATCCCAATGCGAAGCATAAACCGTAGACCATGAATCTCCATGCTTACAACTGAAGCCGACCAGCTTTCTAGGTTATGGATCACCTTGGATCATGTGACCAAAATGTTCTTCTTTACGTATAATACACGTGCGATGCTTTCCCCTCCCCTTATACCCACTTTCCCATCTTTCAATCTTGCCTCCAAAGCCTCCCCAGCGTAGAAACGAAGCTGGTTGGTGAGCATTTTCAAGAGCTTCACAATAAAGAAAAAGGGCTCTCCTTTATTTGCACTTTAAAAAGATGCAATTTTTTGTGTTTACTGCCGACTAAACATGCGTCGGTACGCTCCCCAGGGGATCAAAATTCCTTGCAGTACCGCAAAGGTAAAGTTAGCCGCCTAGTCGCTACACCAAAATGTTTTACAATAACTAGCTTCTTTCAAGAACAAATGACGCTTTTAGCAAGCAACCGGCAGGCTTTACCATTGCATTGACACCCTTAGCCGAAGAGATCTGCGTCCGACCCGAAGATCATAGATTGTCCGGTTGTTCTTCATTCGCTCCAAACCTACACATTTAATCGAAACATTGGAGGTTTTCACTCCTTTCGTTGTTGATAAAATTTTCCGTTTTGACCACAAAAGTGACACCCAAATAGTCCAATAAAGTGAAAGCATTAATCATGCATGTCTTGCTATGCCAGAAGCTTCCCATACCAAACAAAGTTTTGATCCGACCTACCCTCTGGTCCCTTACTACTGTACTTCCCTTCAGTTCAGTTTTGCTGGCATCATGATTGATTTCCAGTTCATATTCTATGATTGTGTGCGATCTTCCTTTGGTTTTTTTCAGCATTTATATGCTTAAGCTTTGTATGGATACATGTTCCCTTGACACAACCGATGGATACATGTTCCCTGGACACAACCGATCACAATGTGCTAATATTGGAAACTGTTTGTCTTGTAAGGTGATTTCAAATTCCATCCATGTTATGCATAATGTGTTAGTAGTGCTTGTTTGGAAGAAATTCTAAAGGCTAATGCGGTGGCAACATATTTGGTTCATCTAGGTGGAAATCATTCATTTACTCTTGAAACGAAAGAAAAATCTTTGTTTCAAAATTTACTTGCCAGTTGCGGAGGAAGGGGGGAGCACAGTAAACAAGTGCCCGCCATCAGTGTTTGGCGCCAAGAAGTAGTTTTTAGTATATGACTCTTGTATTTGTGGTTTTGTTACTTTGATGGCCCTTTGAGAATTTAAAATTTTTAGAAGCCAACCGTTCATTATATGAAAAATAAAATTACTCCCATGAAGTGCCATAAAAGAGACTTCAACACTAATTTTTTTCTCACTTGTGTCACTATAAATTTATTGTAAAACTTTTCTTCTTCTATGAATACTTTATTATTTTTATGTCCAAAGTAGAGTGCAAGCACAATAAATAGAATGCTGTTTTTGTTTTCACAGTAACGTTATAAGCTTTATTTTTGCTTCTTTTAAATTAAACACGTGAATGCTCCTTTCAAACCTTGATGCCCACCTTATACAACATTTTTAGCTCCGCTATTGCTTGGAAAAACTTCTTACATTGCAAAAGTATATTCGTAAAAGCGATCACCTTATAATTACTTCTCCCAAGCCTGAAAGAGAGTACCAATCCAACCTGATAAAAGTTTAATTTAAATCCATGTTATAAAGATAATGAAGACAAAACGAGAAATTTTTATTGCCAACCAATTGATGGGATGGATAATCCTGTCGCCACTACCAATTAGCATCTCATTCGGCTAACAGAGTTTCTAAACACACAGGCCCCGTACGTTTACCATATTCGTTTTCTGTTTTTTAGCAATGATGATGAAAAATATTCTTTTTTTGCGTACTTTTACCATTTTCTGCTTTCGTTTTAGATAAAATTACTCAAATAGTAACAAAAAACTGAAAAACACCTAAGGTGTTTTCAGCTGTTTTTCACTCAAACTTAACCCAATATAAGAAAAAATAGCTAAATTTTTTTTGTGAAAATTATAAAAGTACAGGAACTTGTTTTCAAACTGAATATGAAAATAGTGAAAATGAAAACAGAAAATGAAAACAGAAAACAAATATGGTAAGCGTACGGGGCCACACTTTCCAGCACTAACTTATTAAAATTTATACTCCTTTTGTTCTATAATGTTCGTTCCGTAAGGCTCGTTACCTTTTACCTATAACGTCCATTCCGATTTAGTTTGTTAAATTTTAAAATAATTTTACCATGCACGTATTGGCTTTACTCATTATTTTATTGTCCTTGTATGATTTGTCAAATAACTCTTATTTGATTTATCATCTTTATTTGAGTTTTATTAAAAGCCTGATTTTCAAAGTTGGCTTAATTGGTGTCAAAATCTTATACTCTCTTTAATTTTTTCCATAATGTCGTTGCATTTTTACTTTCTATAAAATTTTAGAATGACTTTGGACATGAACCTATCGACTTTATTCACTATATTACTGTCCTTGTACGAACTTGTTAAACGATTAATATAACTTTTGTTTAAGCTTTATTGAGGTTTAAATGTCCGAAAATTTTCAAATTCTCAAATAATAAAGTGAAACGAACATGGTAGCTGGGGTGTCAATATATGATCATATAAGTACTCTGAAGCACTTTGTTGTTTCTGTGATTTGCTAGCAAATATCTTCTTTATACAAGAAATAAAGAAAGGTGGCTAAATTATCTTATCTTCCAAAGTTGAAAACGTTGACTACTTTACAAGCCTGCAAGGGGGCAGAAAATCTTTGAAGAGATGGAGGGAATTTTCAGAATAGTCGGCAAGCCAAGTACAGTATGGCTGTACTGACCGGTAACCCAACCACCTGAAATGGATGGGAAGTAGAGGAGACCAGGTCATGCCTCGAGGAATGTCAAATGGAAGAAAAAACAGTGTTAAAAAAACAAGTTTTTGATCATATGTGATACTGGGTATAATGTGGGGGGGGGGGGGGTGACGGACTAAGGAGATGTAAGGAGACGAAGAGACTCGAAACGATAGGGGGTAAGATATCTTACGATTCTACAAAAACTTGGGCACAAATCACGTTACTGCCAAACATTACACTTTCAAAAACTTGTACTTCATATAATTATGACCCTTCTAGCTTCACCGCCACACGACAACATCGCTACCCACCATCACTGCTGTCACCTTCATCACACGCCACCATAACGACCAATCACCATACACGACCACTATAGCGCAATACTATCACGCATGTATTGCGCATTTACCATCACCGCTGTCACCTTCTTCACTAGTAAACACACCACCATTACCATCACCACCACCACACAACCCACAATAACCACGACGGCCCACCACTCTCACATCTTCCTCCATGCAACAACACAGACACAGCCACCACTGTCGCACCACCGGAACAACACGCTGCACACACACAAAAGCTCGCACTCACGCGTGCCCGTGTTGCGACCCTGATCTATCATGGCCATAGCGACCAACCTCCACGCCATCGTCGCTGCCCAATAGTCAGACCTGCATCGCCACACTGCTACCCGTCATCATGTCCATCTCTAGCCCCATCAGTCTTCTTCTAGTGGCATGGATCGTCTTTGTGCGTGTGTGCATGCATGCTGCTAAGATGGCACATTTAATAGTGGTGGGTTTGTGGTTGGGCCTGATGGTGGTGGGTTTTGTGCTAAGGGTGACTGTGGTGATAGTTTGTAGTGGTGAAGGTGGAAGGGTCAAAATAGAAATAAAAATAATTATACGAACTTTGAAGTAAAAATTAGGATTAAGGAATCGACGAATGACAACTTTTAAGGCTATTTCACTGCTTTTGGGAGCAACATCGATTATTGCCAAGTTCTTCCCTTATTATTCTCTAATCTTATCCGTTACCACCTAATCATTATTACCGTTTGTTCCCAACCTATCTTGGCTACACCTATAGGCCCACTGGGGGTCCAAATTCTCATGACACATCGGCACATTCAATGGTCAACTTTTCAACGCTCACAAGCCAGTCAAAGCGACGCATGCTCAAGTCACGTGAACTGCTCGTGAAAAAAACCTTGGCTGGCCTTCCCCCTTAAGGGGGTCGGCCACCTTTGGGGGGGGGGGGGGGGGGGGGGGGTCGGCCACCTACCTTGACGACCGACTATCGTTCGTGGTCGAACGTCGTCGCTCGTCGCCGCGCTCCGTCGTTGCAACGATCGTTGCTCGCAGTCGCGTGCCATCTTGGCGACGCCCGCCCGCCGGCTTCACGTCACCCGTCGCCCGCGCACCGGCTTCATGACGTCCGTGGTCGCGCGCCATTGCCGTGACTCACGTCGCCCGCGCGCCGGCTTCACGACGCCCGTCGCCCGTGGCCGCGCTTCCGTTTCACGGCACCCGTCACCGTCGCCTGCGCGCCGACTCCACGACTCCCGTCGTCTCAACGTCATCTCCGCGACCCCCGTCGCCTGGACGAAATTTCCACGACCTCTGTCGCCCCGACGTCATCTCCGCGACCCCTATCGCCCTTACGACATCTCCGCGACCTTCGTCGCCCGCGTCCGCGTTACAGCTCCGCGACTCTCGTCGCCCGCGCGCCAGCTCCGCGACTCCCGTCGCCCGTACGCCGTCTCCGCGACACCCGTTGCCCGCACGCCAGCTCCGCGACTCCCGTTGCCCCCGTGTCACCTCCGCGACCTTCGTCGCCCACGTGTCGCCTCCGCGACCTTTGTCGCCCGCGTCCGCGTGACAACTTTGCGACTCCCGTCGCCCGTGCCCGCGAGCCATCTCTACGACCTTTGTCGCCGGCGCCCACGCACCACGCTCTCACACGCCACTGCGCCCATGCACCGCGCCACTGATACAGCCATCCCCTTGGCTCTCTGTTGCACTACGTACCCCCGGCACCAAGTATTGTTCCGCGACGTTCGTCGCCGCGCCCGTGCGCCACAATCATGTTACATGCTTCCGGAGGGTTTCGTTCGTAGTGCTTCGGTATGAGGACCCCTCATAGCGGGATTGACTCGTTACCACAAAGTCATCGCCGCCACGGGATGGACTCGTTACCACAAAGCCATCGCCGTTATAATCACGGGGGGATCCGGCACAAGAACCCATCGCAGCGGGATGGACTCGTTACCACAAAGTCATCGCCGCCACAGGATGGGCTCGTTACCATAAAGCCATCATCATCATAATCACGAGGAGCTTCGCTCGTAGTGCTCCGGCACGAGGACCCCTTGGAGCGGGATGGACTCGTTACCACAAAGTCATCGCCGTCATCATAACTCACGAGGGGGGATCTCGGTCATTGCCACCACGGGATGGACCCCCATCGCCGTCAGCCGGAGGATCGCAGCGGGACTCGTTACCACAAAGCCATTGCCGTCATAATCACGGGGGGCTCCGGCACGAGGACCCCTCGTAGCGGGATAGGCTCGTTACCGCAAAGCTATCGCCGTCTGGGGTGACTTGCATGACATTAGGCACTGAGCTACGACCGTGTCCGCTCATGTTACCGATGGTCGTCGGTGCCCCCAGAACGATGACCCCCGGGTCACTCCGAGACGGAAGCAGGTCTTTGGAGGGCATCGCGCCTAGTCCGCCTGGTAGTTGGCTACAAGGGTAACCCCTCACCGCTATCAGGTTCTCTTCGCGTCTCTTGACGCACCTTGTGGGATTCATTAAGGGCTTGGACCGGTGGCTGGGGCAACAAGCTTACTCTGATCACGCTACCGCGGTGTGGTCAGTCTTCTCAGACAGACAGATAGATGCTGCGTGTGCAGGGCAGTGCGGATTTGGGGACCGACAGTCTGGCGGAGAACCGATATTTGTGGACCCCCTGGTGACGTGTCACTCCCATGGGATGACACGTGTCAGTTCATGACGCATGCATACTTTTCCTATAAATAAGGGACTTCGGAGCTCATCTAAGGGATCTTTCTCTCATTTGACATTTTCACTTTCTCTCTCTAAAAACCTATTCTCTCTGAAATTCTAGTGAGAGAAACACATTTGGACTTCTGACATCGAACCCTTGACTTGGACCTCGACACGGACTGTCGACTGCCAGCCCTGTTCGTCGTCGCCCTGCCTGCACAGCGTTGCCAGACCTCGCGGCCTGTCTGGGGAGCCTTGCTCTTAGCCCTTACTCCGTCTTTACTGTCTCTCACTTTGTACACGTGGAAACTAACTCGAACTGCAGCCTTTGTGGCACCTTCACGTAGGTACGAACCCACTTTCCTTGGCATCACCATTTAATTTTTCTTTTTTTATTTTATTTGGCCATATTGTCTTATCGAGGTTTAATGTAACAAATATGTCAGACGGACATTCCTATCGTAATTCTCACTTACAAGTGAAATTCTATAATTTACCAAAGACTCAATATATAATCTCATTGTGCTCTCTTTGTATTTCTTTATTTTTTTGGGACTCTTAAAAAATCGTGCAAGTTCAAGAATGTAGACACCAACCTTATCATGTATACTACAAAGAGACATATATGTAGCTACCATACAACAAAATGATCGTAATGACAAAAATCATTATAAACATGACCATTCCCTAATTCAGGGTCCCCGTGCTATATTCATGCTATTTATCAAATGATGACGCTGTATCCACATTTCGATATTAAGCACAAAAGTTTGAAGGATAACCAAAGTTAGTAAGAAGAAAAATGAAGGTCTTAAAATTACCTCATGTTCGATAGGACAGGATACATAAATCAATGCCCACACATAGTACAACTATGGAGGCTAATTTCTAGTATATGTGGTCATTTTATGCCGGTGACCGATAAAGATTGAATCTAAAAGATTAGATTGACGGACAATGAGCTCAACATGTACATCACTGCCTTAACACTCTTCCTCTCGTGCAACTCTCAATTTCACAGGAAGAGTCAAATCAACGAGACATAAATCAGTATGTATTACCACCAAATGCATAGAGATAAACAAAAGTAAAATTGAGGCCAAATGTAAGTGGAAGTAATTGATTGTAAAACCTTACGTTACGTCAGTTCTGAAAGTATATCAAGTTATTATCCTTTTTTCCTACAGTGAAAAAATAGATTCAAGATGTATATCACTACTTTAAGAGCAGTCCACCTGACCCTATCAAAGATGGACCCAGATCCAAGACACTTGAATCCAACTATGTTGCCGTCCAAAGCTGGCAGTTTTGCATGGCTTCAGAACCTGCAAGTAGTTGAGAGTTTGCAAAGCCGGCACCGACCGATTAATTACAAACCCACAAACAGAATCATTGTATGCCAAGTCCTAGCTAGACAAGGAAGGAGTCTCTGATCTTGAGTCACTTTACTCCACTGGTCCAAGCCATAACAAAGACCAAATTGTACCATCTAAGTCCACTAGCTTACAAAACTACCCCATAACCTTTTTAGAATTCTGACCACCAACAAATCTGTTTGACTCCTCAGACAGAATTTTCCTTCCTCATCTCTTTGGCTTTTCTCATTTTTCCTTCTGATTGCTGACACTTTCTGGTGAGAAAAGCTCAGAGGAAACTCCAGTCACAATCACCTAAGTTGGTGATGTTTTACTATGTTTAATCTACGTACTTACCCTTTTGCCTTTGTTTAGCCAAGTGTCATGTTTAGCCAAGTGTCACTAGAGTGGTAGGTTATGAATGTGACAATAGATATGTTGGTTCATTTCGTACCCTTTGCCTTTGGTCGGATTTGGATATCTTAAAAAAATCAAAATGCCTCCTTATTCTAGATTCGTATAAAATGTGGATCAGGTTATGCTTAACCCATAAAACGCGAGGATTTGAAGAAAGATGAGATGAGATGTCCGCAGAACCCACCCGCGCCCATCTAAACACGAAGCGTTACGCGAGAGAAGTGACGAATGTATGTCTTTATGTAGGGAATCTGCCCATGCCTAACGTTTGTCGGGGGGGGGGGGGGGGGGGGGCTCTATTTTGCGTGAAAGGACCGATAAAATTTCCAGAAAAAAAATACTTGGAACTCTTACTTGGCATCATGTGAGGCTTCCACAACCGTAAATCCTTAACTCAAGTGATGTTTAGCCACCTTAACTCATAGTATGATTGTAATTGGCAACTTAAAACCCCAGGGGTTTAGCCTGGTGATGAATGAAGTTTGCTCCTTTCCTTAACTTATTTAGTTCAAACATTGGGGCCATCTGGAGGAAAAATACTCTCTGGATGCATCAGGCCAACGTGGGGGATGCGCCCTTAAGACCCTGCGGCAAAAGAAACTTAGTTTCGATTGATACTAAAGCTGACTTGAAAATACCTCTTTCCGTCTAACCATACAAATAAAAAATAAAAAAATTGGCAACTCAATATTGCAGACTCTGCAATAGGAATTGGAACTCAAGAGAATGACAAATATGACAGCTGTTTTTGGTTAACAAATTTCCAGAGGCTTTTCTCTCACTCCAGTGAGTGCACGGCCGCATAGGCACTGCCGATCTCTTTTAAGAAAACCGTAAAAAAGAGAGACCAATTAAGAAACTTAATGAAATTTTCTCCGAAGGCATCTGCGAATCACTTTCTTGTGACCCTCTCAACACTTTGCTATTAGTATTATCTTTTGTCATCCTTCCTGATGCACAGCACATATGCAACTCCTGCCATTATTCTACTACTAAACTGGGAAATGATTGGAGGTCCTACTCCTCAGATGTTAATTTCCATGACTTTGTTCATTAATTGCAGGAATGAAATGGTTTTATACTTTGGCTTCTTTCATAAATTCGGTAGCGGCAAAGGAAATAAAGTTGGTTTCTTGGCATCCACTCTTGGGGGGCCTTAGTTGTGTGTCTATTTATATACCCACACCTTTCACATGGAGTAGATCTGCATCACATTAGATCCTTCTCATCCAAGCTATACCCTTGATTTCTTTTCCCTTCTGCACTATTTCTTCTTATAAGCATTCTCTAGTCCAAGAACTGCTTCAGACTTGAGAGAGATTATAATGGGAGAAACACCAAATTATTTGGTGAAGAATGAGATTGGTTGTGGTTTTGTGGGAGCTTTGTTCAACCGCCGCGGTTTCAGGCCAAGGCAGAAGCCAGTGCCATCACTTCCTGCAGCCAAAAGCCACAATTCTATCAAGAATCCCAGTAGCAAGAACCCTGCAGCCAGAAGCCACAATTCTGTCAAGAATCCCACTAGCAAGAATCCCAAAAGGCGACGTAGCAGCTCCGGTGAGATGAAGTTTTTAGAGTCATCAAAATCGGCTAATCCTCCCCCGAAACAAGGTAGAAAACCTTTGCCTAAGCCCACCGTGGCTAATCCAAGGTCTTCAACTTCATCTTCCAAGAATTCAAGCCTAAACAGTGGCCTATCACAAGTCACAAACGTGGCCAACACAAGAAGGCTCATGAAGGAGCCAACGTTCACCTCAAGCGAGATGAGCATGAGTGTAGCTGTTCGCGAAAAACCTAGTATAAATGGAACGCTGTATCGCGCTTCTTCAGGGAACACAATGCTTTTAGGCCATTTGGGTAACGTGAGGCAGTCTCGTAAAGAGAATCCAACAGCCAACAATGTCAAGACTCTGGAGTACCATCTCACTGCCGGTGCTAGGAAGCATAGTGAATTCGGAAACATATATCGTGGTCCAATGAATAAGTTGGATCCAGAGGCTTTGAAGTCCATGGGGAATGAGAACTACAAGAAGGGAAGATTTGAAGATGCGCTTGCTTTGTACAATCAAGCGATTGCACTGGATTCAAGCAAAGCGTCGTATTATAGCAACCGGAGTGCTGCTCTTATAGGTTTAGGCCGTCTCATAGAGGCCGTTTTCGACTGCAGAGTGGCCATTAAAATTGAGCCATCTTATCACAGAGCTCATCAGCGGCTAGCAGAACTATATATCAGGTACGCAACCACCCAGAACAGAGGCTAATTATGTGTTTAATTTCTCATGCTGCTTGAAAATTTTTAGTAACTACATCCACAGAACTTCATTTCAAATTTAGTTCCCTTTATTCCCTTACTCGTAGCACTTGAGTCATTCCTCGTCCATTTGAATGTATGGAAAATAGGCGATAAAATCTATTTTTAGAAAGTGGTCTCTTATTTAGGAATACATGGAAAAGGAAAGTAAGATTCCATTTGGACAGAGGCAGCAGTTTCTTTTTTTTAGAACTTATGCTGATTGTGTGGCAGACTAGGGGAAGCAGAGCAGGCATTATATCATTACAAGCACTCAGGCCCCAAGGCTGACACGAAGGACATTTCTCAAGCTCAAGCTCTTAAGATACACCTCAGCAGGTGCAATGAAACGCAGAAACAAAGAAATTGGAACGAATTGCTGAAGGAGAGTCGGACTACTATATCCCTGGGTGCAGATTCAGCTCCTCAGGTGAACTTCTATGCTCAATCCCCTGTTTTGTAACCCGTGCAACCCAAAATTTGCGTCAGAAAAGTATATATCTGGCCTCGTCGTTAGTTGTTTTAATTAAGAAGTAGCTATAGGTGTCACGTACTCGCTAATATCTTCATGTTCTTGCATTGTCCCTTTTGGGTTTTTGTTGTGTGAAGGTGTATGCTATGCAAACAGAGGCCTTGCTGGAGCTCCGTAGGCACCAAGAGGCATACTCCGCCATTAAAAAAGGACCTAATTTTGGCATAGACTTCTGCACGCAGTTCTTTGGCTCAGCCGTTAGTGCCCATTTGTTAGCAATTTGGTCACGGGTTTACATGGCTACTGGCAGGTTAGTAAAATAAAATTCTACTTGACAAACTCCAGTGTGTTGAAGGGAATGTTGTACCTAATAGAGGTTCTCCGTAAAGTTTAAACTAAAAGTTATCATGGATTTGATAGGTTTGAGGACGCTGTGACGACTGCTCATAGTGCAGCTCGACTTGATCCAAGCGATGTGGTAACGAAGATTGCAAAGAGGGCTCGAGCCCTGGCATCAGCTCGGTCAAGTGGCAACCAGCTTTTCAAGGCATCGAAATTCTCCCAGGCCTGTATAGCCTATAGTGAAGGATTGGAGCACGAGCCATTTAACTCGGTCTTACTGTGCAACCGGGCAGCTTGTCGATCTAAGTTAGGCCAATTCGAGAAAGCAGTCGAAGATTGTACTGCAGCCCTCTATCTGCAGCCTTCTTACACCAAGGCCAGACAGAGGAGAGCTGATTGTTATGTCAAGGTGACCAACTCTCAACAAAACTTAACAAAATCAGTTTAAAAAAAATTATGCACATTTTAATTAGGTTGTACAGAACTGCTCTACAAAGTCATGCATGATTTACTTCAATTTAAATTTTAATAAAAACAGTAATGGACATGTGGCTGCCACAGACTCATCAGGCGGAAACTTTGTTTGTACAATTTTACTTGCATATTGATCACAAGTTATTCCTTCTGTTTCTCTGTGCTTTATTCTATTAGCTAGAAAGGTGGGAGGCTGCAATTCAAGATTATGAGGTTTTGACACAAGAAACTCCGAGAGACGAGGTTATCAACAGGGCTTTATATGTGGCTCAGATCCAGCTCAAGAAGCAGCAGAGTGAAGATCTCAGTGAGATGAAGCTTGGCACTAACCTAGTTCAGATTTCCAGCTAGAAACACCTGAGCAATTCTGGAATTTCACCTGGCACGTAACATTTTTCTTACTCCTCTATGTCGAAAGTGGAGGATCAGCACCAACTTCAAGCGATGTTTGAAGAAGAAAAGCTCTACGATTGAAAGAATGAGAATCCAAACAGTGGATCAGAAGAAAAGAAGTATGGATTGTTTTGTTAGTAGCATTTGCCGGCACTGCTCTCAAATCAGAAACAAATTCTTCTGTTATGACCATAGAAGATCTGTATAGTAGTAATTTTTTTTCTCCCTAATGCGTATCTAGTTTTAAAACTACCTACCTATGGAAGTCAACAACATTAAGATTGCGATCAGATATATGAGCTTCAGTTTGATTACCTTTTCAGACACTAGCAAAACCTATACACCCGCACACCCTTCTTCGCACGAGAATAGAGCATGACTTGATCCTGTCATACACTTAGAAACATCATTGCCTGATGATTCGCGCAAAAGCTTTGCTACATTTGATCAAACCAAACCTAGACCTTTTGTTTAGGTAAAGTCAAACTTTATTTGATGAAACCATGAAACCAACTCAGCAAAAGCTTTACGTACCAGACCTCAGAGTATGTCCTTAAGTTCAGAGCAGAAGAACGGGTCTTTCACGCTCAAAAACAACAAAGACAACTCTTATTCAATATTTACTACTGTGGGATGGTCTCTCAGAAGCCCCAGGTCATGCATATGTTCCAGTTTCGGATTTTCTTGCCCAGCTTCCAGCTCTACCAGGGGTTTTCATTTGGTTCTGGAAAACGCGATTATCATTTTCTCTCCATATGCAGTACATGCTGCAGCTATAAGCTTCTCCTTACGCCTTAGTTTTGCCAAATAAGCAAGCCATTGTGGTCAAGTTCAGCAGTCCTCCATTGTTGAGCATTCAAAGAAGGAGCATTGAAAGATGCAGTAGATTTGCACTACTTTCACAAAGCACACATTCGATTTCAGCTACCACCCCGCATCAAATCTATAAACCTTTGCTGAAGGTCTTGATTGGTTGAGGTCAACAAGAAAAAGTTGATTGATTATGCCATGCAAAATTCCTTTTCACCTTTCTAATGAACATTGAATGATGATGTAACTTTCTGTTTACATCCATACCATCTTTGGCTAAATCCACATGCTCTTTTTCAATACAAGAGGCTTTCGTGGCAAAAAGATGTGAATTTTGCCACAAGAAAAATATGTGATTTCGTGTTAGGATAGCATTAAAACTCGAATTTGGATTTTGTGCCGATCTTTCTTTTGTATCGGTGGTAATCCTTGTGATTCTGGAATATTAATGTCATGATGTCTTGTATTGAGCGAAGGTGACAATTCCCACCAAACTATCTATAATACTTAACCAATCGCTGCAACGTCGCAACATGATCTACCTCTCAAAGATGGGGTATCTGTAAACGTTTTATTTTTATGACGGGTTTCACTAGTTTGACGTTGTACGACGGAGTCCGTGTAGCGTTCAATGTTGGGGCCGAAGAGTTTTATTTCTTTGCACTAATAGATGATTTGGAATGTATCGCAAGTATTTCACTCTATAGGCAGAGGATATGATGCATGTTTTACAACATTTGGTTACCTACATGCCCTATTAGTGAGATTCAAGAAAATCTTCGAGTAACGGTGATATAAATGACACGGTTTAACTAAAAATGAAATGTAACGAGATGGAGCATTCGAGACAGTTGGAGATCAAAATTTTATCCATTGGTTACATCTAGTCATCACTACCAACATTGCGTCAAAGTTTTTTTTTTTTTTTTTTTGAGTTCTCCAGATGTTACCCATATCCTGGATTAATGGTGTAAATGTCCTTCTTGAGATACTACTCCTATTCTGAATTAATGGTGCTTGGGAAGTCATACACCTAAATTTCAAGTACAGAGGGCTTACTAACCTAATCAAAGTTAAATCATGGTACCATTAGGAACGTGCCACTCTAGCTAAGCAAGCACAGTACCTTTTTGCCCGTCTGGAGGGAATTCCCAATTCAGGCTCTTTCAATGGGGGCTTCTGGCTAGTGAGTAAAATGATGACTTACCACCCCTAGGGCTATAAAAAATGCCATGGGAATAAGGATTGTACCGTGAGAGAAGCAAATTTTCTTATTTTTGTAAGGTCTGTGCTATGCAAACGCGGGCCTTAATGAAGCTCCGTAGTCACCGAGAGGCATACTCCACAGTTATGCACTCAATGTTTTGGCTCAGCGCCTCAGCCGGTGGCTGTCTACTGGCAGGTTGGTAAAGTTTCCTATTCGAGGAACTCTAGGAAGGCCTCGACTTGATGAAATGGTGCAATATATGAATGTATTGAAGGGAATGTTGCACCTACAATGATTGCCCATGAATTTAGCATAAAAATATTATCCACTTGATAGGTTCAAGGATGCTCTGGCAACTGCTCATCGTGCAGCTGGATTTGTTCCAAACGATGAGATAAACAAGATAGCAAAGAGGGTTCGGGCCCTGGCACCAGCACGGAGAAATGGCAACCAGCTTTATAAGATCTAGCTTTATATCGATAGTGAAGGGTTAGAGCACAAGCTACTTAACTCAGTTTTTTACTGGGCAACCGGGCAGCTTGTCGATCTAAATTAGGCCAATTCGAGAAAGCAGTCAAAGATTGTACTGCAGCGCCTAAATTGCAGCATTCTTACACCAAGGCCAGAGCAGAAGAGCTGCTTGCTATGCTAAGGTGAAAAGAATTGTTGGAAAACATGCACATCTTAACATCCATGTAACAATTCTCCGCCCTTGATCAGAAAGGTACACCAGTGGCAGTCATAGATAAACAAAAAAATGAATCTGCACTGCAAATCGTTGTGTATAAAACGCATTGCATGTTGTAATGAAAAAATTTCTGTTCATTAGGTGTACGAAAGTCATGCATAATGTGCGTCATTTGAATCACCTAATGCGGCTGCCACAGGTTCAATTTGCATATGTGCTAATTGTGTCTGTGCAGAGTTACTTCTTCTGCCCGTCTGTGCTTGCTGTAATTAGCTAGAAAGGTGGGAAGCTGAAATTGAAGAGTTCGAGTTTTTGATTCAAGAAACTCTGGGAGATGAGGGAGATGAATTCTGGCTTTAGCAGGGTCAGGATTTTCATCAAGGAACACATCAGAAACATTGTAACTGCACCTGTTATGAATATATAGTCCTCAATTCTCTCATCAAATTTATGAGAAACTGAAACTCCTACCCCCTCAGGAATTTGTGCGCTGTTAAAAAATAAATAAAAACCAAAAGCTAGCTGTAGCGGATTAGACCAAGAACAGCTTCTTATAAGAGCATAACATTGATTTCAAATCTTAGGCTGGAATTTGAATCAGGTTGCCTAGACAAGGAATGGAGCGCGATTAAGCTAACTTCTTTGGACTTGGTCAATGGCGATGACAGACAGACAAGGCCGACACAATAATTGGCCATTATTAGACTCGCCAAACATTCTTTTGTGCCATGATATCCTTCCTTAATTGGTGTACAATGAACAGCCTCACTTTTTTCCGATGGTGAGTAAAATTCACTCCGTGAACCCATTTTGAATAGCAACGCCGAAGGGCAAGCTCAAGCTTACTTTTGCTTTTTGATAGGGAATTTGGTAAAGCATAAAGGCCTGCAACAGTGAGAGCCTGGTTGGGTGCTTTTGTTTAAACATCAAACTGTGCTTGGATCACTGAATCAAACATTTAGCAGCTGTTAATCGATTTTGACCTCGAAATAAGTTTCCGGGGCTTTCAAACGCAACACCACATTGGCTCTTAACCCGTAAATGTCCACACGGTATCTTCGTGATTCCTTATCTTTCATAACAAACATCACGGAACAATATTGGTTACATCGCCACTCTTAGTTCATGCCAAATTATCGAGCTAAACCATCGCCTCCTCATTTCATAACCGAGAAGACTTGAACTCGAGCTCTTCAGCTAGTCTTCTGCCACCTAGCGACAAACACTGGTGGTCTGTACAATGGACACACAGTGTGCATCCCTTCAGCATAAATTTGCAGCCTTTCATAAAACTTAGTCCTAGGTTGGCTCTGTTGGATGTCAGGATTCTTAAAGGCTCAGTAGGGCCATACTCAAGAATGAGAATTAGAGTTTTCACATGCCCTACATCATGCTACAATTTTATATTCAAGAAGCACCTTGAAGCCAAAAAAGAAAATGATGAACAAACCCCATCAAAGGTCCAAACTCATTTTTCTCTAAATAATAACTCGCAAAGTGTACATGGCAGGAAAACACTGTCCAGGAATTACAAATTAAAGGCTGTACAAATTTGCAAATCAGAACAAAATTATTACAACAACTATATCCTTTAGAGTAGAGAAGAAAAAGAAAGAGAGAGACAAAAGTTGCTTAACTAAACTCCCACACAACCCAGGAAGTTTTTGAGAAAATGAAAAGCAGAATCAAACACCGGAACTTGAAGACTAATCAGAAAAAGAAGCACCTTGTTGATATGATCATTTCTCATCTCTTCCAGCTTCTACTCCTTGATAGTGGATCTTTAATCCCACCCACAACCCAAGTTTCCTTTGCAATATCAGTAGAAATGTTATAGAAGTCAGTATCATATCTCATCAATACCTGTAAACTCTCTTTCTTTCTCTTCTCTTCCTCCATCCCCAGCTTTCGATTCTTTTCTTCTTCCTCTTTCTTCTCTTCTTCATCTTCATCCTCTTCTTCATCCTCGTCATCTTCATTTTCTTCCTCTTCTTCTCTCTCTTCTAACCAGCTTTTTGCAGGAGCAGAACGGCATCGCATTAGCAAGAGCGCATTAGATGGTGGCACACTTGGTGCTTCAACAGAGTGCTCTGTTTTCTGTCCCCTGTTTTCCTCTTTACTCTGTTCTTTGCTAACAATTCCGTTGTTTTGGTTTTCTTGTAAGACCATGAACCATTTGGAGAACACAGTTCTTGAACTCTCATCACCTTCATTCATACCCTTCACCTGATTTTCTTGATAATCTTCGTCTTCTTCGTCATCATCTTCATCGTCTGAGGTGATATCTGATGTTGGAAAAGTGCCAAAACATCGGAAGTCGAATCGAATGCTGCGCAAACATGTCAAGAATTGCACTATTTCTTTCTTGAAGCCTAAAGCTTCAACCCAAGTTGGCTTCTTCTTGTGTTTTTTGTGGTTGTGAAGCCTTTCAATCTCCTCCATCACTGATTGCCAATTCTTGCATGAACTATTAGGCTTGGGCCTGACTTTGATCTGTCCAGCACAGGTGACCTTCGGAGACGTCGGTTCGGAGATGTCCGAGCCCATTTGCTTTGTTTTGGACCATAACATTGGGCTGGCTTGGCCAGCACCCCCACCCCCACCACCTCTATAGCTAGGTTTTCTCAGGTGGTGGTGGTTGTGGTTGTGGTGGTGATGGTGGTTGTGATGGTTGTGGGAGCGCTTGTTGGGCTCTGAAGGCCTTGCTGGGCTGCAGATGGGCTTAGGCATCAGGGTTAGATGGGCTCTAGAAGGAAAACAGACCAAAAGATCTGCTGATGGAGCTCCTTTGCCCTCTCTTCCTTTCATTGGCTCTTCTTGTACCTGTCTCTGCTAGTTTCTTTCCTTCAGATCTCGTGCTTGCTGAACCCTATGTGACTGAAGTTTGGGATTTGAGGTGTTTTTGGATGAGTTTTAAAAGAAATGAAGGGGGGCAAAGGCACTGACAGCTTTCCTCTGGTTACTTTTGCTTCTTTACCATCTGTTTTGTTTATTTTACAAACACTCCTTTTTGCCCACTTTGGAATGGGGGTCACAGCTCACAAGTTTAGCTTCTCCCTTGGCCTTTGCTTTTATGTGCTTTCCTAATGCTTGTCATACAAATCAATTAACTAAATAAAAGAAGGAAAAGGAAAAGTTGATGCCCACGAGCCTTGTTTCATGATCCAATCATGCCCTCAACTTGTTAGCCCATGCCAGTTAGTACTCTTGCTATAGTGCTGGTGACTACAACCACCGAACCAACTTTTTGGCTTTGTATTCCCTTCAACTTTTGAATTTTGGTGTGAAAATAAAAGTAAGACATGATTCCTTTAAGTTAAAATAGAAAAGATGTTGCTGTAGAGAAAATCTTGAGCGTTATAGTGATAAATATGACGTGATGTGAAAGGACAGGTGAGATGTAATCTGAAGGAATGATTCGCAGAAAATAGAGAGGTAGCAGTATACGCGCAGATGTACTATCCTCTCATCTTATCTGTTATTACACCACGTCATATCTATAACCATTGCGTTCAAGTTTTTTTCGTTTCTATTACGAAAAATATTAAAATAAACGATGTCAAAATTATCGTTAGTAAGAACTGAGGACAAAGGTGTCGTATATAAGATCAGATATGTTGAGAAGAAGCTTGTTTGCGTACATTTGCTATAGCTGATGGTACAACCCCTCAAAGGTGTCATTGCTCTAGTAATAGCATTTGCGTAAGCTTGATATCAGTTCACACCAAAAGCTATCTTCTGACAATTGGCAATGGCTCGGTGAAACAAGGGTTGAGATTGAGGGAAACTGCATTATGGAGGGACAATATACATCTCTATGCGATTTTACACATCTCTGCGATTATTCTCAAGAAGATGAAAAGCACAACAAAAAGAGTCATAAAAAGCAAGAAAAAAACATGATTATTTAAAGTGTAAATGCTAATAATGAAGGGAGCAACGCAATCGAGAGCATGGGTAGATGGCCCCTCACCCACTTCACCTTGCTTTAGGATTAGGCTTCTCAACTTTTGTTAGGGACCTTCCATGAAGAGAGTCAAATGCACCAACCTGGTCCCCTGTATCTGTATGCTGTGCGTGTCTCTGTGTGCGTGGCTGGGTGGGGGTGCGGGGGGCACACACAGAGAGAGAGAAATCTGATCTCTAAACTGAGTTTCCATGTGTCTTCTTTACTTTGTTTGGCATAGTTCATGCAATGTTTGTTGCTTCTTATGATTAGAATGTAATTGCAAAGTTTCAGTTTAAGTTTTGCCTGAACTTGGGCCACTGCAACAGAATTTGAGATCCTAATACTACCTTCATGCAAAGTTGACACGTTTATCTAGCTAATTACCCAAAATTCATCTAACCGAGTTGATAATCATACCAGTGATGGTATGCTGAACAAAACTGTGAAGGTCCCTACAGAGTCCGTACCTCCAAAGGCCAGCATCTCGTTATTTAGTAAAGACTTCTCATCAAGTCCTTTTGGTTTTCCACACAGTAGCCTAGGCATCAATAATCTTGTGAATGTCTTGCTTAGCCTTTATTATCTAGCAGCTGAGCTTTAAGAAAAAGTTCAAAAAGCAAGCGGGCCAAGTAAGAAACGCCTAAAGTTAGGTAGACACACGATGCAAAATTTCAAAGTATAACTGTAGGGTTTGTCCTTTATCATGGCTAATGCATCATTGGGACATGTAGGGTGTGGGAAGAGGATGGTATGGAGAAGTTTAGTTCAAAGAAGAAGGTTTACTTCACTTATAGGAGGTGAGTAGTTGATCTAAAGACCCCATAAAGATTCCTCCCTATCAACAAAAGTGGGAGCAGCACTCTTATCTTCCTCTATTCATCTTCTACTATTCCTACTCTCTCTCTCTCTCTCTCTCCTACTCATGGGGTGTGGGGAGAATTGGCTAAAGGTGGTTTGTTCTGCTCTTTTTATGATTCAGTTCTTAAGTTACATAGGTAAAAGATAGTTCGTTCTACTCTATTTATGATTCAGATCTTAAGTTAGATAGGACGTGTCTGTCGATAATTACTTTCACATCGAGTTAGAGAGTTAAAATGAAACATTTCACCCGTTAATTGGGGGGACAAGGAAAGTACATGGTAAGCATTAGTTCAATTAATTAATGGTTTGCCAATGTTGCCAATTACATTAAGAAAAGGTTGTAGAAGTTCCCATGAAGAGAACTTCACCTTTGCTACGTTGCTGAACTTCAGTCCTAATCATTTTTGATGGCTCTGGATATTAAGTAACAATGAACACAACCCCACTACTGTGGGAAATAAAATAGTCACAAAACATGAATAGAGGGGATGATCATTCAAAGCCATACCCACATTGTTAAAGAATCATTTTGTAGTGATATCTTACAACTCTAATCAATCATCAAGATTATCTCATGTTCTGAGGATTCCAATGATCTTTAGGCTTATCTATGAGATACAACTCTCTCCCCACCAGAATTACGTTTGCTGATTTGTTTAGTGTATTGGTTACACTGGTAAGCGTATTACTTGTTGTGGTCCTTACCAGTAACATGGCCTAAGTTTAGCACGGCCTTCCTGCTGAAACAAGCTCCACAGGGACTTGAAATTGAAAGTTCCCATGTACAATCTCCAATGAGTTTCTTAGCTCCTTTCTAGAGCCAATGTGGCAAATTGCAAGGAGGATTACACTTGCCGTAAATGTGCGAATCTGCATGGTCCTAAAACTTAATGGTGTTGCCTGTGAGTATATAATTACCAGTGTAATCAGTATTGTAATCGAGAAAATTATGCGTCAACTCACCGTTTAACCGGTAATCGTCATGAATTTTTTTTGGCTGCTATTCGAGTTGAAGGAATCTTCATCTTACCTCTCATATAGCGACAATTAATGATCTATAAATGTTTATAGTGACTTTTATCAATGAGGCTAAAAAATGCTGTTAAGAATTGTCGCTAAAGTGTTAGCAGAAAAGTCACTAGAAATATTTAGCGACTATTTATTGTCACTATATACGGGGTTGGAAGAAGATTCCTACAACCTGGTTGGCAGCCAAAATTTGTTCAATGGTCATTACGATGTAATTTCAAACATGTCCAAGAGGGGCTTTTGAGATGTTTTTTGCCATTACGCCCAACTCCACGAAGAAAATCTATCTTGTAGTTTCATATTCACCCCTATCTTTTTAGATATATATATATATATATATATATATATATATATATATATATATATATATATATATATATATATCAAATCAAATAAAATCAAATCAAACTGTGTACCAAGGAGGCCGTGTGGGTAAGGATGGCAATAGGGCGGGTCGGATGCGGATATTATAAGATTTGTACCCGCCCCGGTATCCCCACCCCGCCCCGCCCCGCCACTGGGTTATATAATTTCAATACCATAATCAACCCTAAGATATTTCAGAAAACTTGTCCCCGCCCCAACCTTCCCTTTAGCCCTCAAAACCTGCCCCACTGACAGGAGACTATAAAGTGAATGACAACTTTTCTTCTTCAATTCTCTGCCTAAAATTGCTTCTAGCAAATTCACTTGGGTCTATGGCCTAATCCAGATCAGTCTTTTAACTCACGGTGAGGTGGTTGCCAGTAAAAAGTCTTCTTGGAGGTTAACATATGATGAAGGTGGAGGTGGTGGTGACGCCGTGACGGTGCTTGGTCGAGGTAAAAGTGGAGGTGAGATGAGGTGAGGTGACTGTTTTCGGCCGAGGTGGAAGTGGATGGCTTTGGTGCTTTGGTGACTGTTAGGTAATTATGAGTTGTGACGGTGGTGAGTGGTTGTGGGCGCTGATCGCCAACGGTGAGGAGGAGAGGGAGAGAAGAAAGAGGCACGACGGCCGGCAGGGAAAGTCGACAGAGTCCCTGAGAATGAGAGGAAGAACTGTAGCAGCGGGGTCTCAGCTCTAGTCGGCAGAGAGAGAAGATAGAAATTAGGGTTAGGGAGGAAATCTTTTATATATGTTGGGATGGACGGCTATGATTAAAAGATGAATTAGGGTTAATATACCGAGGCGGATTGGATGTAATATCATACCCGATCCTAACCTGTTGCGGATTTAAAAAAAGAAAAAGAAAAACCATGTCCGCCCGGTCAAAGTCAAAATGACCGACTCTTATTGGACTGGGCCGTGTCGGGGATCCGCCGGTTGCGGATCTTATTGTCATTCCTACGTGTGGGAATGGGGAAACAACATGTTTGTAAAATCTTGGAGTTTTTAGACATCTAACTTTGACAAACCTTGCATTAAGTAGGCCTCTTTTAAATAAAATAAAAAAATTGCCGCGACCAAGGTTGTAACCTATTTAGCCATTGTTATTTGTCTCTATGACAGGAATATCCACTTGAAAGTCCCACGTGATCTGTTGTTACCTTCATGAATCGAGATCATGCGAGTTCACCATTTTCCGAGAGTTAGCCAGTTCAGAGAATTTATGTACGTTAGTTAAGGGTCTGTTTGACAAAGCTATGGTTTTTAATTTTGGTTTTCGAAAAAAAAAAAAAAAAAACTAGTTTTTTTATTTATTTATTTATTTTTTTGGAAAAAAATAGGTGGATGTTTGGTAAAGCAGTTTTTGTTTTGAGTTTTCTTTCCTCATTCTTCTTTAAAATGTTCTCTTCTTCTCCAACAAAACCCTCCAACCACGTCCACCGCCAGTCACCACCACCAAACTCGCACCACCACCACCATCACCCCCATTTTATCAAATCATAGATCTACAACGACGATGGTGTGATTGGCAAAGCTTGCGGGCATGGTGGAGGTGACAACGATAGCTGCAATGTCTGATTTAAGTGACGATGGTTAGTCGTCGCAGATCTGCAACAATGATTGTCGGGTGGAGTAGATCTGCGACGGTGTGATGGCGGCGGCAAGATAGGAATGCGAGTGGCGACGGTGGTGGGGTGGCGGCGATGATCTCCATGGTGGTCCTGGGTGTGTGCGGTCGGCGGTGCTGGGTCGTGGTGTTGGCTGCAGTGGTGGGAGTGGGACGTTGGCAGTGGTTATGGTTGTCAAGGGCAGTGGCCGGCGGTGGTGTATGGTGATGGTGAAAATGGCAGTGGTGGTGGGTCATTGTGATGGCAGGAGGTCTGGTGGTCGTGGTGGTGCTCTGTGTGTGATGGGGGTTTTGTTAAAATGTTGTTCATTTTTTTGCTTTTAACAAAATTTGAAGGTTAGATCTCAAAATAAAAACGAAAACTGAAAATCCAAAACTTCAAAATGAAGTTTACAAAAACAGTCCCGTTTTAAAAAATGATTTTTAAAACTGAAGGGGAAAAAAATAGAAACTGTATGTTAAACGGATTTTTATTCCTCCAATTTATAAAACTGAAAAATAACTGGAAAAAAAAAAAAAAAACCCTGTCAAACACTACCTAAGAGTATTCTGGTTGTTTCAACTAAAGCCCATAAACCTATATAAACTTCGGACATGACTCCTCTCCTGTACTATTTCTCACAAACCTTAAATGTTGTCATACTTACAATTGTCACGCATTTGCTTTATTGTTATCATTTTGGCCCAACACTTGTCATGCCAACTCGAACTTTATTTCTCTTCAAAAACCGAACCTCATATTAGTAAAGTTTGTCATCATACTAACAAATTGAAAAGCTGGGGCATAATTGCAAAGGATATTTGTTTGCTTTGTCAACAGTACCAAGAGCGCTCAATTATCTTTTCTTTACATGTACCAAGAGCACAAACCATCTCTTATGTGTGCCCAGGTAATGGGATACTTTACTTGCTCAAAATTATCACGGAGCTACCTTCTTAGCTCGGATTAGACGACTTGCACTTGCTGCTGCTGTTTATTGCATTTGGCGAGAAAGAAATGACAGAATTTTTCGTTACTCTCGTCAAAATCCTAAGAACATTCTTGCTGCAATCAGCAGCATGACCCAAGAAAAAGCAATAAAAGTGGAGGGCTATGAAGCACCGGTGCAGCACTTAGGGTGAAGCACTAACACCGGATACGCATCGGGTGCGGATGCGGTACGGGTGCGGCGTGGGTGCGTGTCCAACATTTTTTATTTCTTTTTTTAATACATTAAATATTGGGTGCATATCAAATCTGTGAACACACTATTATCGCGTAGATCTGTGACCACCAGCAACACCAGGAACTCCGGCAACCACCGGCGACCATCGGCAAGGAATTGAGAGGGGAAAGAAGACTAAGGAGAAGAGGTAGAAGCATAAGAGAAGAAGAAGGAGGAAAAGGAAAAGGGATTACCGGCGACGGCGTGCGGCATGCGGCGTGCCGTTGCTTCTATTCCCAGAGACGAAGAAGTAGAAAAGGATCGACGTTATCTATGTTGGTTGGAATGACTTTTCACTTTTGTTATTTTATTTAAGTACCCAATTGTTAAGTTATTATTTAAACTAACCCCAGTACTTCAAAGAAATAAAAGTGATACTACATAAAAGCTTTCTTCTGTTCACCTGTAGAATTTTAATTTTATAAAAGAGCCCATTAAACTTAAGAAATTCTCTCTAATTTGGTTAAAAGCTTTAAAGTTTTACGAAAGAACCCATTAAACTTTAAAACTCACTACTTTAGTTGGAATATTAATATCTTTTTACATATATCAACACTTATATTATGATGATTAAGATTCAAATTGTTTAGAAATTCAATACTAAGTGTACATAATTAAAAAAATATTTATAAAATTTACCGTATCCTAATTTTTAAAAAAATATTGTATCCGCACCTACACCCGTGTGTCTGTGCTTCATATGTGGAGGGTACCATGAGGCATGAACACGAGCACCGGGACCTTTGTGTGCATGGCATGGGATTTGCCTGACTTAATTCTCAAATAGCTCTGTTGAACTTAGTTCTGATGTTCACATTATTAGTTTGAATATCAAAGCTGAGAAGTGCCTTGGTAAATGATTGCTAAGCTCTTGCTCTTGAAGGTTTAATAATGTAACCTATTACTTAAAAAAGAAAAAGATTCCATCATGTTTGAGCCCAACAATGATGTGCTATAACTACTCTTGACAATATGGTGTTAGCTTTGTATTCGAATTCAAACAATTCGCTTTTAGGTTAGTTGCTAGTCATGTCACTTACCTGATCATGATCATTGCATGTTAGGATACTCAGTGCAATTAGAAAGTTCTACTCAACTATATATGCTCACCAAGAATTCATCAAATTATTGTTTCTTCTCTTCTTTTTTTTTTTTTTTGTGTGTCAACAGAGAGAATTACATAAATATAAGGATGTCAATATCGAAAAGGTTTTGAGCCCTAAGCAAGAAATAAAAGCGTAAAAATAGCCTAAGGCTTATTACGGATCCAAATAGAAATGGAAAAATTGGAACACATTTGGCCACGGAGGACCGCAGACTTCTTTGACACAGTCATGAAGCCAGCCTCGATGAAATGTAGTTCTAGCATTGCGTGCAAATGTGGCAAGATTATTAGCCTCCTTCATCATGTATTGAGAAGCACTATGTATAAGACAACTGTGGAGCTCCTACGACCGTGTGTGATGTTGCAACCACGTCGGGTGTTGCAAAAGAGTACACTGGGAAAGAATTATATGAAGATCATGTAATCTAAGTGAGGGCTTGCCAGAGGAAGATTTTGCGTGGAAGGCTCTCCTTCCAAAGATGATAAAAAATAGATGCGAGGGTCAAAGAGTTTTCCTTCTACATAAAGGGTATCGGGTAACTTGGTCTAAGAGTTAGTGGGTAGATACCGAGACGTTGTCATTTGAAGTGTCGTCCGAGACTAGCCGAGATACTGATAGCAAGATCTGAAGTGTTAAAGTTAGACAAGCAGAGAGAGTTAATTAGACTCACATTCCAATTACCATTATCGATAAGTCTCATCACTTAAAGAGAACTATACGGACGGGAATTGGATTATGAGCTAAATCTTAATTTAATCTCTAGACAACAATTTGTGTTGTTGTGTCATTGGATTCTCCGTTTTGACCAATGAGGTTATGCATTCGGTAACTATTGTTAAGAATGTGCCTGTTGAGTTGTCACACGACTAGCACATGTGAATGAACTTAGGAGGAAAATTGTCAATAAAGCCACAAAAAGGTTCATTACGTTCTTCACTTTAGAATCATCCACCGGTCCCCAACTACCACCGCCACTGTACCTACGTCTTTTTTTAGAATCATCCACCGGTCCCCAACTACCACCGCCACTGTACCTACGTCTTTCGCTACCTCACTAAGCGATCCAAAACTAAACCACAATCACCACTGCTTATCCAAGCTCGATACACATCTTTACCCACCCACCCATCCCTCCTCCCGATCCCCAACCCTATAGCCCATCCTCCAACCCACCTAGTTCTTGCGGCAATGGCATCGTGACTGTTGGAGAAACTGTTAGAGACAAGGAGTCACTTAAACTCACACACTTACAAATTAGGAGGGGGACAAAGATATCTTAAAGAGAATGCACAATGTACTTTAAAAATATCTCTCTCTAGTGTTACACCATTTTAGACCCTACTAGATGACTGGCGTACATGGATTTATACTACTAATTTAACTCCTAGACTTCTAACAACAATACCACTCACTTTGTTACACTCATTATTACTATAATCTATACCACTACTCAACTTAATAAGCTCACTAATAATGCGCCTAAAACATATGCACTACTAATACAAACACACCACTAGAACATGACTAATAATCACTAATATGTTACTAATAAAGCACTCTAATGGCAAATAGAAAAAATCAAGTTTATTTCCCGATTCCATATATTCTTGGTCATTGGATTGGTGGGTGTGAGTGTGTGTGTGTGTGTGTGTGTGTGGGGGGGGGGGGGCTTGATAAAGGTCTCAATGATTGATTCATCTCCTGTGCAATCATCTCTAATAAATCAGGTGGATCATCTTCATATTAAAATTAACAGTTATTTTTCACATTTATACAAATATTGGACATTGATGGATTGGACAACAGTGCTTTCGAGTCATTCGCTCACTCCCGACTATGCTCTGCCCAATCAAAGTCTCTCTGACTTCTTGAGCTACCTTGACCCGGAATCCAAAGGAGGGTTCAGAGTCCATTTGGGATTGATTAAAAAAAAGCAAATTCAATTTAAATCTTAATCAGTTTTCAAAATGTGATTTAATCATAATCAGTTTACTGTTTGGCAAAAGTAGTTGTAAACTAGATTAAATCCATAAAAAGTGTTTGGTTAAAAAGTACTTAAATTAGTTTCACTATGACAAAATGATCATAAATGACACTCTATAAAAAAAATTCTAATATCCAAGCAACGTTAACATAACTTTTATTCGTAAATAACTATAATGCCCAAATAAATTATGAAAATAACTATTTTCACGCACCTACAAAAGTTGTTACTTTTTTATTTTAAATTAAGGTTTATCTTAAGGAAAAAAAATTATCTAGCAGAAATTGGATTACAGATAGCATCACGAACATTGGTCATGTAAATGTCATCCTCAATAACACTGGTGAATGGAGTGCCTCCTTCATTGTTATCATATCTTCCATTTGCATCATTTGAAGAGATAACATCAAGAAACTATCTAATTAATTAAGAAGTATGCGAGGTCTTTTTGTAATAAATATGGGGATATGATGATAAATTGGAAGGTCAAACCTGATTATGAAAAAAGTGATTATTTTATAATCCTCACTTTTGAGGATTATGGATTAAATCAGTTTTTAGCTTTTGGAGATAGATTAAATCTCTTAATCTCTTTTGCCAAACACCCACAAACCTGATTTAATCTAGATTAAATTAGGTTTGACCATCTCATAATCAATCCCAAACACCCTCTCAGAATAAAGATTGGAAACAAGCCAAGCGCTAGACCCATGTTCTCGTTCGACTTTCAGAGTAAATGTCCACCTTCTTGTACTGATGTCAGGGGCTTGGCTCTTTCCTTTAACGAGCAAGCGCTCATAACTACCCATCGCACAAGCCATCATTTGCTGCAACCAGTGTTCTCACCGGACCATAGTCATCATCAATCAAAGTCTCCGTTGGCCTACGGGTTCACTACGGTTGGCATCTACGGATGTCAGGGTTATTGAGAATAGCTACATTAACTCAAACTCTAAACATTGTCTTGGTGCAAATTTGCAGTTCATCTGGATCAAAGAACATCTCCATCATCACCCAACTTGTATCACTCAACAAATTCTTTATGCCTAATTGAGAATAGTACTCATTGTTATTCACAAAATTACTTTTCTTAACAAGCATGACAAACAACTCAATTTGTTGATTTTCAATGAAATAAATTTTCAAAACTTTATCTTTAACGACATATCCTTGTGTTACCACTACATCATTCTTAGCTATGAAAGAGTAATCATCACATTCTTCTTCAAATTTTGCAAGGCCATATAATGAAAATGACCTAATCACATGTTTATTCTCTTAAAGAAAAATTACGTAATACCTGAGTTGGTGAAGTTTTGACCTCCTTGAACTTTTACCTCTTTAGAAATGTTGTCAGCATCTATTTCTTTATTTTGAATATTTTCATCATTATCTATATTCTTGCTCTCCTCCGTATTCAAATGACACTTCTCTATATGTCAACTCATTCGTTCTATTGCTTCAAAAGCCTTGAACTTTTCTTCTTCCTTTGTCTCTTCAATTTCTTTGGTCCAGAATTATGAAACTCGTTTTTTATACTCCATTGGGGTATCTTCATGAAGACTTTCACTATCTTCATTTGTGAACTCATCTTTTTTCGAGCTTTGTATCCAATACTCTTTTGGTAAGAAGTCACATATACGGTTGGGTACAATGACATCGATCTTTGTCAAAAATCACTTGGAGATCTTAGATCTCCTATACGAATTTATATCTCTGTATGAACGGCTCTGCAACACTCGGAATGCCTTTTCTTCTGTCTTTTGCCGAACTCTCTTCGACAATCTACTATGTGGTTCTTCGTCGAACACAGCGCACAAATCACGTGATCTGAGATATAATAGAAAGGCAATCGTCATTCTCACTAATTTGAGAACATAAATTTCTCAGGGAAAATATCTAGTTTGGATTTTTTTAAAAACCGTAAGGGTTCTAACAAACTAACCCGCAATGTCCAATAAGATTAGTGTGGCTCTCACACCATTATTGGATACATAGGTTCACTAGAACTCACACATTTACAAATTAGGAGAAGGACATACATAGATCTTGAACATAACACACAATATACTTTCAACTTTATCTCATTTGAGATCTAGGAGGAATGGGATGTGGTAGTGGCATCAATGGTGGGTGTGGTGGTGGTGGTGGTAGGTGGCCTGTGATGTTAAAATGAAAAGGAAGAAGGAAAGAGAATTTGTGACACAAAGTTACAGTAATACCATAACTCTTATCTCATGTGAGATGGACATGAGATTAAGTGCTCATGTTTGCAAATGCTTACGCCCTGACTTGATTGGCCAGACCGTGAGTGTCTGAAAACCAATTTGAAACAAATTAAAATTTTGGCCAAAGTACGATGATCATTAGTGTTCTTCTCTTTTACGTTGTTAATTTGTTGGATTGGACTTTAGCTTACTTACAGTGCTAAGGTTGTAAACATTAATCATCGGCTGAGCTTTCTTCCTAAAGTAGTTACAATGGGCTACATGATTTCTTTCATTCTCCGTATCGAATCATATATTCTTTGATAATTTTTTAGCAAAAATCAAATTTAATTTGTACTCTAAAGTATTACCTCAGTATAACTTAAGGGCCTAACATTTCAAAAGTATCAAATGAGTACTTAAAGTACAATTTTCAAACCAAATCAGTCTTGTCACTAATATAAGGTAGAAGCTGCTAAAAAGTTCAGGGTTATGACTGTCTTTTATGGAAAAATGTTCTTAAAACAGATCCACGTGGCCATCTTTTCCTAGTTGATTGGTTCATGTCATCAGATGACATGAAATGAAACTCTCTCTCCCTCTCTCTCTCTCTCTCTCACACACACACACGCAGAGAACCCGTACGCTGGAAAAGAATTAGTAGAACTTGCGAGCATCTAAAGAGAACTATAGCATTTGGTTTGTTTTATATTGGAGATCTAGTATACCTGAAGGGTACATTGGATGGCGTTCAAAGAAGCAACCCAGTCAGGAAGAACACATGTTAGTGAAGTTGTCAAAGATGCAAAAATTACTAAAAAGAACTCCTCTTTTCCCATATGTGAATCTTCTTTCGAACTGTTTATTAAATGTCAAGATAGAGCACTCACAAGTGTAAATTTATTCTATTCCTTTACTAATACTCTCTTTCTTCTATTTCCTTAAACTCTTGCTTTTTGTTACTTTCAATGAAGTAATGTGCTTCCGTCTGTAAGTAACTGAATGATCTCAATATATGCTCAAGCTATAAACCTTCGACATCAAGTACAACCGGATGTCTCCGCAAGGCCGGTGTTACATTTTCTTACGATCATAAACTACGATGCTAAGATCTTTTTATGAAAAACTACAACACTTTGTTTCAAACTTAGTAAGTGAACAAATTACCTAGGAAGACAGCCGCGTGGACGTCTGATAAGTACTCTTACAGGTTCGGAACAAAAAGGTAGCCCATTTATCGGCTCCCTTTTTAGCGGTACGCTTCCTCACCCTACGTTTCTTTCCACCATCCCACATACATGCATGATAGACATGATATGACATGACAAACTAAAACTCACCAAAGACACTACGTTGAAACCTGTGTACGCGCGGGCGCTTGTGTGTGTGTGATTTCGACTAAATCCACATAAGTTAGAGAAATAAAAATGGTGCTTACCGGCCGTTCTTCTGCTCATGCGGTTTCCAATGTTTTCTCTCTCTCCCTAGCAGCTACATAGTCATTGTCTAAAATATAGATGTTATATTGTTTCATTATTGGCAGAATAAATACCCGTGTACACTTTTATATACGATGTTTTTTTTTTTTTTTTGGTTACTTACCACCCACCATTATAATCATTATTAAAACGATTACTAACAAAATACCCATGAATTTCTCTAATCAACCTTTTTCCTTTGTTTTAGGAGATTACGTTGACCACCAAATACTTTAATAAGACTTTGAGTTACTTAAATTTATAGAAGGTTTGAGTTAAGAAACACCTTATAGAAGACATAATATGACGAAGTAATTAGAGTTTAGGAGACTGATGAATCAAATGATTAGAGTGAGGGATTGCTAAGTTTTAACTTTAAATCTCATGACCATTTGATTATTTAATTCACTTGAGAGGTTTAGCTTTTTGACTATAACAATTGATTGAAACTAAATTCACTTCCTGTTAGAACTGTTTGGTTAAAACATGATGGCTTTTGTCAGAACCTTCATTCCAGCGTTTGAAAGAAAATCTATTTAGCGTTGGATTTGATCGATTCAACCCAATTAGGTGGTCTAATAGGTCATATTAATGTTAATTATTTATTTGACTTAGACATTAATTAATTAAATTAACTAAATAATTTTACGAGCCTACTTAATTTTATCATCCAATACATTACTGATTTATGGTGTATATGAGGCTTAAAAATCCTAATCTCTAAACTGTGATGGACGGTTGAGATTTTGCAAGCTTAGAGTTGATCACACTACTCTCTCTGTATAAATATTTATTTTTCTTGAAGGTTAGGGTGTCATAATGTTTTCCTATTCTTTTGCCTCCTAGACTAATACAAAAATACACAACTCTATTCATCGTCAAGAATAGAGAAGAATACTGAATATCAATGTCAAAAGGGATACGTTCGCTTCTGTATTTTGGCGTTCTTTCATCATCGGAATAAATCTTTTGACAATTTACGACTTCCTTCGATTCCGGTGAGTTCGAAACACTATTGTTCTTATATTTATGTTATTGTAAGATTCTAATGGTCTTGATTATGGGGTCAAGATGAATGAAATAATCTAACATGTGATATCAGAGACACGTTGATCAATTACATGAACATAATTTTATTTTATCTTTTTGTTCTTGAAATTTTGTTTTACGTTAGAATGCCAACGTTAAAATATATATATATATTCCGGCTGTGTGGCCTGTTGGCCGGCTTCGACCGAGTGGCCGTTTGTTTGTTAGCGTTAAAGATTGGTAACATTGGGCTGAAAAAGTAGCCATGTGGCTTGATAATGGTCTTTTAAATGGCCCAGTGAAACTGGGCCAAATTGGCTTTTGTGGCCTTGTGTTGGTGTATTAAAGGGCCTAGCACCATGTTGAAACCTCAATGGGCCTGCCAAGTTGGGCCTTTTAGGCCAGAATTAGGCCTTATATTTCGTTAGCTGTTTGGGTCTGTTTGGCCAGAATTAGGCCCTATTTTCGGCCATAAAATTTGGGTCTGCTTTGAGCTCTTTAAATGTTTTAATATTTGCTTATTTTGGGATTGATGAATACGACGTGCTAATATTAATATAATTTCAATAATTAGTCTAAAATTACGAGATCATACTAAAACCATATGCTTCGTTTGGCATATCTAGACTACTATGAACTTGAAAATAATGTGGTTCTTACTTATTTTGGCAATAAGCGGCCCAACGGATGTTTATTGTCTCTGATAAGTTGAGATAATGATAAAATCACCTCACGTTACGCTTACTAATTAAAAATATTAATCGGCCCAACGGAAGATTAATTTTTAATTTTTAAACAGAAAGAAAGGAAATAATAAGTTGCGTGGGTCAAATTATATTTCTATCCAAAGGTGATATAATTTGTGCTCATGTTACTTGTAATGATTTTCAAATTACTAAGGATGAGAAAACACATGTATGTTAGTAACCGGCCCAACGGATGGTTATAAGTGATATATTAAATTTTCCTTTGGAAAAGGTTTTGTGTATTTACCTTTTTCATACAAATAAATTGTTTATCCATTAGTTTATTTTATTGTTTTAAATGATGAACTAACCATTTTCATCATGTGGATTTTCGGTACTAACGTGCATGATTAGTAATATTTAGGTAGCGTTTAAAATCACTTACAATTTTGATTTTCTGTTTCCAAAAAAATAAAAGAAAAAACCAGTTTAGTTTTTATTTTTTACAAAAATAAATGGGTATTTGATTACCCAGTTTTTTTTTTTGAGTTTTTTCTTTTGAGTTTTTGATTACCCGGTTTTTATTTTGAGTTTTTTCTTTGGTGGTGGTTGCGGTGGCGGTGGCCGACGATGGTGGCCAACCAGCGGCGGCTAGCGACAATGGCCGGCCAGCGGCGACGGTGGCGGTGGCCGGCGGCGGGGCTGGTGGCGGTGGCAGTTGGAGGGGGGGGGGGAGTTGGTGGTGGTCTCAAAACAAAAACCCAAAATTTCAAAATGGGAGTTACAAAAACAGCTCTATTTTAAAAATTGGTTTTCAAAACTGAAGGAAAAAAACACAAAATTTGTGTGTCAAATGTGTTTTTTTTCTCCTGTTTACAAAACTGGAGGAAAAACTGGAAACCGACTAGTTTTCAAACAAACCCTTAGTGTATAGTCTTGCTGCAATTACTAATTATCTTTCTTCTATCGAGTCTTTGAGCGGAACTAATTTTAACAAATAGAAAGAGCATATTAGCATAATTTTTGGAGTTATGGATTTAGATTATGCTTTATGAGTTGACTGCTACCCTTAAGGTTGAAAGCTCTACTGAGCAAAATGTGGCTTATGAAAAGTGGGAGTGTTCTAACTGCATATACCTAATGATTATGAAAGGCTCCATTAAGACTGCAATTCGCGGAGCTATTCCTGACTTAGAAAGTGCTAAGATGTACCTTACTCATATTGAAGAGCAGTTTCAGGACTCTTCCAAGGCACATGCGACTACTCTTATCACTAAAATAGTTACACTCAAGTACAGTGGATCCAGTGGTGTTTGTGAGCATATTTTACAGATGAATGATATGACTTCTCAACTAAAAGTCTTGGACATGAAAATCTATGAGGGTTTTCTTGTTCACTTTATCATGACTTCTCTCCCTGCGCAGTTTGGTCATTTTAAGATCAACTACAACATGTAGAAAGAGAAGTAAAAGATGAGAAAATTGATTTTCATGTGTGTCCAAGAAGAAGAGAGGCTAAAATTCGAACAACCTGATGGTGCTCACGTTGCCATAACTGGTCCATCTAAAGGAAAATGAAAGTAATTTGGCAAAGGTCACGTACAAGGGGATAAGAGTGTTCCTATAACTATGACTGATAAGGTAAGCTCTTCTGGTACCAAGGGTCCTTATGGTCTCAACTGTCATTTTTGTAGAGTTAAAGGACATGTGAGGAAAAAATGTCAGAAATTCAAAGAGTGATTTGAAAGGAAAGGTAATTTACATATTTGCATTTGTTATGAGACTTACATAATTGTTGCTTCTTTAAATATATGATGGGTTGGCACGAGTGCAATTGTGCACATAACTAATTCATTGCAAGGATTCCTTCCTGTGAAGAAGCTAAACCAAGGGGACCGTAATGTGCTAGTAGGAATTTGAGAGAAAGCTCAAGTTGAAACTGTAGGAACTCTCCGTTTAGTTTTGGAGAGTGGCTATAATTAGTAGTTATGTTCCGAGTATGACTAGAAACCTTATTTATGTCTCTAAACATGACGGTTACGGATATTCATTTAAGTTTTAGAATAAATGGTTATCTCTTTTCCTTTACTTTAGAGTTATTTGTTCTGATTTGTTGGAGGGAAATCTCTGCAAATTAAGTTTAGATGCTTATTTTATTGAATCCTTGAAAACAATGAATGTGAATGATGTAATTGCTAAAACTTGTGATAAAAGAAAAGTAGATAATGAAAATTCCGTAAATTGTGGCAATGAGCATCTAGGTCACATATCACGAGGTAGAATGGAACACCTCATTAAGGATGAAATTCTTCATTCTTTAGATTTTTTAGACTTTGACACATGTATTGAATGTACTAAAGGAAAATTTGTAAAAAACAATAAGTGTGGTGTCACTCGAAGTACGGGGGTTTTAAAGGTTATCCATTCTAACATTTGTGGACCTTTCCCTACACTGGGTGTTAGTGATCATATATACTAATTATCACCTCCATTGATGACTCTTCTTGTTATGGACATATTTACCCCATCTATGAAAAATCCGAATCATTTATCATGTTTAAGACTTACAAAGCCGAAGTTGAAAACCAACTCGACCTAAAGATTGAAGTTGTAAGATCTGATAGATGAGGAGAAGATTACGGAAAATTCTCTAAAATGGGTCGTCTCTTTTTGCCTTGTATTTGGAAGAATGTGAAATCGTTGCTCAGTGTATAATGTCGGGTACACACCCAGCAAAATGGTGTAGCTGAACAGTGAAATCGTACCCTCATGGATATGGTACGAAATATGATATGACAAAGTACTCTACCAGAGTTTTGTGAGTTTAAGCACTTAAAACAGTTGTGCATATTTTTTTAACAGGCTTCCCAGTAAGTCTATGCCTAAAACAACTTTTGAATTGTGGACACAGAAGCAACCAATTTACGATATTTTTATGTGTGGGGCTGTTTAGCTAAAGCAAAAGTTTACAATCCACATACTAAGAAAATCGATCGCAAGACCGTAAGTTGTCATTTTATAGGTTAACCTGAAAGGTCTAAAGATTTCAGATTTAATGTCCATCACATAGCACTAGAATTATTGAAACTAGGCATGTAGTATTTTTAAAGATGCTGTATAGTAGGAGTAGTACACCAAGAATAATAAATCTTAAAAAAATTCAGGATCATGTTTCTATTCATGTTATCCAAAAGGTTGGTGCACCATTACCTCATGTGGATGATATTGATGCACCTAAGGTAGTACCTAATGATGCGCCCCTATTATAGATCCTACTCCAATTCTTGCTAACTTATAACCTCTATGAAGGTCAGGAAGAGAGAGACGGAAAGCTATCTCTGATGACTATATTGTGTACCTAGATGAGGTTGACTATTATCTGGGCTAGGAAATGATTCTACATTGAAGAAGCTATTATGAGCGATCACTCAATTCAGTGGCTTGAAGGTATGAAAGATGGGTTAGAGTCAATAAAAATAGATGAGTTTGAGACCTTGTTGACTTACCTAAATGGGCCATAGTTGTAGGCTGTAAATGGGTCTACATAAGTTAAATCTTCAAGGTAATGTTGAAAGATACAAGGTTAGACTCGTTGCTAAAGGTTTCACTCAAAGGGAGGGGATAGATTATAATGAAACATTTTCTCCTGTGTTAAAAAAGGACTCCTTTAAAATATTCATGGCTTTAGTAGCTCATTACGATTTAGAGCCGCATCAAATGGATGTAAAGACTACATTTCTTAATGGTGCTTGCATGAAAATGTCTATATAATGCAACCAGAAGGGTTTATGGTTGAAGGCAAGGAACACATGAAATGTCAGTTAAAGAAAGTCATATACGAATTAAAGCAAGCCTCTAGATAATGTTATTTTAAATTGAGTTAATTACGCGGTTGACCATCGAACTATTAGGCAAATTTCACTTTGACCACTGTACTTTGATTTGTGTCAAAGTGACCACTGAATTTGTTAATTTGTCCAATCAAGTCACTCTGTTAGGCTCCGTTAGCCCTAAGTCTGTTAAGTGACTTTATTCAGGGGTAAATATGTCATTTCAATTTCTTCTTCTTCACTTATCTCCTGATCTCCTGGTTTCTCTTCAAGCCATATCTCCTGTTTCTCTTCAAACCCAGCATCACCATACAGCGCCGCCACCAACCACGGAGCACAACTACACCACCAGCCTCACACCACCACAATCCACCCAGCACAGCCACGCCTAGACCACACCAAACACACAACGGCAACACCCTTCCCCTCGTCGTCACACTCTTTAAATTCGCGCAGTAAACGTCGCACGCGTGCGTTTTCGAAAACGGAAACGCTTTATAAAGGTGCGTGTACGATCCGGCTGCGTACCCGAGCACGTTCCCGACGGCCATGAAGAAGGAGAAGAGCGCGTTGGCCGTTCGCGTCTTGGACTGGTGGCCGCCGGAGAGATCGGCGAGGAGAGCGCGGCAGGGGCCCTGGAGCATGTTATTGGCGACGTCGAGGATCCAGAACCCGACGATGAAGACGGTGATGGCGCGGGGCTTGGTGGCTTTGGAGAGGTTGTCGCCGGACATGTGGCCGATGTCTGCGGCGAAGCCGATGAGGAAGACGGCGATGGCTACTAAAGCGGGCTAGTGGGCTAGGTCGGCGGTGGAGGGAGGAAGAGAAGAAAATAGAAGAAAAAGGAAAGAAGTTAAAAAAAAAACAAAAACCTAAAATATTTTGAAAGTGACAAATTTACCCCAAACTTAATGAAATTAACGGGCATGTGGATGTCTAAAATTAACAGAATGACCCGATTAGGCTCAATTGGAAAATTCAGTGGTCACTTTGACACAAATCGAAGTTCAGTGGTCAAAGTGAAATTTGCCTAATAGTTCGATGGTCAACGGCGTAATTAACTCTTTTAAATTCCATGATATGATTAGTAAGTTTGGCTTTAAAAAAATGCACTGGAACAATATATATACGTAAGGATCAGCGGGAATAAGTTTATCATTCTAGTTTTGTATGTAAATGATATCTTACTTGCTAGTAGTGATATCCATATGTTGTATGAGACCAAAAAGTTTGATATGATAGATCTTCGAGAGGCCTCTTATGTCATAAGCATTGAGATTCACCGAGATAGGTCTGGTAGAATATTGGGATTGTCTCAAAGAGCCTATATTGATAAGGTTCTTAAAAGGTTCAACATGCATAATTGTGCTTCCACTGTTGCCCGTGTTGTTAAAGGTGACAAATTCAGTTTGCTACAATGTTCTAGGAGCTAACTGGAACTAGACAAAATGGAGCGTATTCCCTATGTCTTAGCAGTAAGGAGTCTCACGTATGCTCAAGCCTGTACTCATTCAGATATAGCGTGTGTTGGCATGCTTGGACATTACCAAAAAAAACCAGGAATGGGTCATTGGAAAGCAGTCATGAGCTATTTACAACGCACAAAATTTCATGCTTACCTATAGGATGTCAAATAACCTTGATGTTATTGGTTATTTTGATTCCGATTATGCAGGGAGTGTAGATACCTTTGAAATTATTGATTAAGTACCTCGTTGTTGTGAGGGATAGAATTCATAATCAAATAATGTATATTCAGCATATCTATCAGGCGCTATGTTAGCGGATCCCATGACGAACGGCTTATCACCCAATCTCTTTCGAGAACATGTTGCTAGCATGTGTTTGGTTAATAGCTTTTCCTTTAGATGATGAATTTTTTATCTGAGACATTTATTTATGTGATCACATTTTGTTTTGGATTCTGAATATTATGATTATGGTTTGTTACTTCTCGTTAAAAGTGCACATTTGAAGTATTTTGAAACAAACACTAATGTAAGGATCACATGAACTCGTTTGTATTATTATTTATTATATAGAACGATGCAGTCGTGTCAATTAAGCTATTTGACTGTCAAATTTGGCAAAAGCTCTAAGATTGTAACCAAAGAACGATCATGTGGTATTGAGAGACAGGGATACTATCTTCGATTCGGTTTCAGTATTTTTGTTAGATTTGGCCTAACTTACGAAGTTTTGTTCAATTTCGTTATGTCAAACCTTATGAGGTTAACTTATTGAAACCAATAAAACAACCCTAGATGGGGGTGAATAGGATTTTTGAAAATTAATGGGGAATTTAAACTAAGCAAAATCATAAATCTCAATCAAACCAAGTAATACTTCAATGAAGATGTTAACTAAACAATCTCAAATAATTAAAGAGCAATAAGTAAAGAGATTGAGTTAGTAATACTTGACAAGGAGATTTAAATAGTTCGGCTTGAACTACCCTCAAGCCTACATCCACTACTTCAAGGAAGTCCCTTGCAAGAGCACTAGAATCCACTAACAACAATCTTCTTCCAGGTCAAGATCAAAACCCTTACAACACTTGGTGATATCCCCACACCAAGCACAAGCCTTGAATCCACAAAGCTCACCCAAGACTTGACAAACCCAAGCCTTGATCACAATCCTTTTACAAAGATCAATTGTGTACAAAGAAATCCTCTTGAAAGGAAATAAGTACAAATGAAGCTCTAGTACAATAGAGAGATAAAAGAATTGATGACGTGAAATATGCTCACTCTCAATCAAAGAATTGTTCACAAAGATGCGCTATTTAATGATGTAAAATCATGAAGATGTAGAGAGAAAAGTTTAATCTATAAGCCTTAATGTTTCTCTAATGAATGGAGGCTTAGAATGTGGTTTCCATGGTGTATGATGAAGCCCCAAATCATTTATATAGAGAAGATATCAAATATAGCCGTTATGGGGAGATTTGGCATGATTCTGGGCAAAACTAGCCGTTCTTTCTCACCCAGCGGTCAATAGAGTCGACTGCATTGGGAATGGAGTCGACTGCATTCCCTTGCTGTCATTTCTCGACTGTCTCGCGAAACCCCATTTCTTATTTTGGGCATAACTTTCTCTAGAAAAATCGGATTGAGGTGCCGTTTTTTGCGTTGAAAAGCTAATGAAAATTTATATCAAGATATAAAAAGATTAGCTCCAAAAAAATTCTTTAGAAAAACTGAGTGAGCTCCAAAATTCACTCATTTCAGAAACCACACTTGTGTGAAAGGTTATGAACTCACATGCAATGCACAAGGTGTCTTAAGGTCATTTTAGGTCATAGTCATCAATCCAAGCATCAAACCAAGACTAGTTACATAATAATAAAGATCAATCATAATAGATAGTAACTTAGCCTATGCATTCTTTGTTGCTCTTTGATATTGGACTTGATGAAGTTTCGATAGCATGTCCACTATAACTGTAAGCTTCTTTGGCTTTAATCCATCTATCCAACTTCTCAAATATGTCTTCATGAGTGTGCATGTATATACATACTAAGAATACACTCAAAGCACACATTAGAACATAATCAATGTGTAGTTATCAACAAAACAAGATGTAAGCCTAGGTTATCCAACCATAGGGCTAACACTTATGTATAACCCTTGGCCAAGTGGGAGAATGTTGGATTTGATCGGTCCAATCCAATTAGGCGGCCTAACGGAGTAACAAGTCATACTAAATATTTATTTGACTTGGATATTTATTTGTTAAATTGGCTAAATAACTTTACGAGCCTATTTTATTTTATCATCCAATACACTAATGATTTATGGTGTATAAGAGACTTATAGAGCCTAATCTCTTAATTGTGATGGACGGTTGAGATTTTTCAAGCTTAGGGTTGAACCCACTACTCTCTCTATAGAAATATCTCTTTTTTTTAGGCTAGGGTGTCATAATGTTTTGCTGCTCTTTGCCTCCTAGACTAATAGAAAAATACACAACTCTAATCCGTCATCAAGAATACAAAAGAGTAGTGAATACCAATACCAAAGGTAATACGTTCGCTTCTGCATCTTGGCTTTCTTTCATCATCGAAATAAAGGTTTTGGCAATTTATGGCTTTGTTCGATTCCAGTGAGTTCAAAACCCTACTGTACTTATGTTTATGCTATTCTAAGATTCTAATGGTCTTGATTATGGGATCAAGATGAATGAAATAATCTAACATATAAGGGCTTGGCGTAATTGGAGAAAAGCAATTGTTGTGTTCATTAATAGAGGTGCGCAACAGTAAATGAATATGGAATTTATAACCGTTGGTTGGTGACTTCTCGAAAAAGGTGTTATGGCCTTTTTCTCCTGTGATCAAATTGGTTAGTGGAATGTTAAATGTGGAGAGAGAAATAGAATAAAAAAGTGTAAAAGGGTAAATATGTAAAAATACCTACATAATCTTTCTTAATTTGGAAAGTAAGCATTTTTTGCGGGACGACCTAAAAAGAATATATGATCAATTTTTGTGGGACGGAGGGAGTATGTAACAGCTTTCGAAATTTCTAATTTTAAGAAATATTTTTTAAACTTACTAGTTATCAATTGTTTCACAATGAATTTTTGGAGATCTTCAATATTGTTAATCGCAGTTTGTCTTGAGCTTTTGTGTACTTTAGGAACAAATTAGTTTTCAAACTATAAGCAAACTCTTTCCTGAGTACGAGCAAAGAACATTCTAAAGTGAGAGCGTCTTTAGATACGCCTCAAAACCTTTTTTCTCGTTTCTATTTTTTGACAAATTTTTCAACTTGGTAGGAAAAGTAGAAGGAAAGAAAAAATGGTGTGACTTTTGTTGGCCAAAGTTACATAAATACCCCTAAAATTAAAAGATCCATGTGAGAGGCACATGACCTCTTACCAGTGCTCATATTGACGACGCTAACATAATGGTCTAATTAGAATAATCAGATAGTCCCATCTCGTGACATATATTGAAAATTAGTGGGTGAATTGTCATTTCGTGTAAAGTACAATGATAAATGACGTATTTAACTTTCAAATACGAGATGAATGGGTGATTTAGGAGATGCAGATCACATACTTGAAAAGAGGTAGGTATTAGCTCCTTTCAATCAAATTTAACATTTAAAGTTTTCACTTTCAGAAAATGATTGGGTGGTTTGATTCAACATTGGGAACCGCGCATGTTCGAGCTTTATTTTAAAGTTTTGATGGACTAATAGATTTATGCAGCAAAGGAGCAATATTTTTCCTTTTTTTATATTTGTAATTGATGGAAAATAGATACAAAGAATAAGGTGCATTAACAATAAGAAAATGAAATGACTAAAACTTTGCAACAATGGTAGACATATTAAAGTGGCTGTAGCGTTATTTTTGGGTTTGGTTCATCTACGAAACTAATATTGTCAATGGAATTTTTCAATTTATTCTCGATTTATGCTTCCTCAAAAGATTTAATGGTAGTGGGAAAGAGCATGAAAGAAAAAATGGACATAATAAGGTAACATTTGAAATTACTTCCAGTTTTGATTTTTTGTTTCTAAAAAAATAAAAAAACAAATTACAAAAATAAATGAGTGTTTGATTACTCAAATTTTATATTGAGTTTTTTTCTTTTGAGTGTTTGATTACCCAATTTTGAATTTTTTCTTTGGTGGTGGTTGCGGTGGTGGTGAGGCGTGGCGCCGGTGGCCGGCTGTGGCGGTAGGGGGTGGTCTCAAAATAAAAACCAAATCTAAAAGCTCAAAACTCCAAAATTTGAGTTTTCAAAAACAGCCCTGCTTTCAAAATTGGTTTTCAAAATTGAAGGAAAAAAAATAAAAACTGTGAGTCAAAGGTGTTTTTTGGTCCAGTTTACGAAACTGGAGAAAAAATTGAAAATGAAAACGTCTTCAAACAGAACCTAACTTTTTCAAAAAAAGTTGCATCACCAAATATCAACTTAAATCAGCGAAAGGATCGGACTTGGAACTTCGACTTCGTCTATCCAAAACATGTCCTAAGAAAATCCATTGGCCTACCTAGTTACCTCAGCTTTTTGTGCTCCTTCCATTCATACGTTTAGAAGTTCCCTCCATTTCGTGTGCTCCTTCTACTCCTACGATTAGGACTTTGATAGTGAACCAAAATGGAAAAAGACATAAAGAAATTCTTCCGCAGGTTTGGTAGTTTTTGGTAAAAAGAAATAGGATAATATCACTAAACTCCCTGAGTTTATGAGTAAATTACAGTCAAAGAAACATTTTCACAAAGTTTAGACTTGCTCCAGAATGTGAAAAAATTTGTATCAAACTACCTCAAAGTTAGGTTTTCATGACACTAACTAATGATTTTTTCTAATGTAGCCAATTTGTATTTTATAATTTCCAATACTATCATTACTTTATTTTGACGTGGCATTCCGTATTATCATCTTAGTGGCCTCTTTCTCTTGTCCCATCACAACCACCACCACACCTCTGTAGCACCTCCACAGCCACTACCAATCGAACCATGACTACCCACCAAACCATAAACTGTCAGTTTACAACCACCACCATTAATCACATCCTAGGATTTGACCCACCACCATCATTATATCGAAGCCACCATTAGGAAGTAAACTCACACATACCCCCTAACCATCACCACTGCAAACCTCCTTCGACCGCCCTATCCACCACCATTACCCATTGCCATAATTGCCCACCCACCAGCATCTGAAAAGTCACCACTGGAAATAAAATGATCTTTCCCTAACCCCTCCCCTCCCCCTCAAGCCACACACATAACACACACATCCGCGCATCGTACCCGTTCAAACCCACCATCACTTTCCTTATAAAACCCACCACCAAAACCACATTAAGGCAACCACCACCACCATTTTCAACTCTCCCCCTCAACTTTACCGATTAACAACCATAGTCATCATCACCCCTAACCCAACTCCATTGCCACCACTACAAACCTTCTTCAATCGCCCGACCATCGCAATTTCCCACCCACTACCACTGAACCAGATGAAACATTATCTAAAAGTCACCAATGAGAATTGAGGATAATCTACGATAGAAATGAATGGGTTATTGCCGTCAGATTTGCGGGTTGAATATCTTTTGTTTTAATTCCGTAAATTGAGAGGAAAAATGGGTGACCAACGACGACAAGCACCCCCCACCACTGCCAATAACCATCTTGACTAGTGGCAGAACCACGTTGTGATGAGGGAGAGCTAATGTACCCCCTGAACTTCAAAAAAAATCTTTTCACCTTCTCTGTCTCTCTGACCGACTCTCTGTCTCTCTCTCTCTCCCCAATCTCCATCGTCTCTCTTTCTACCCTACTCTCACCCAGACACCAACTCATCGACAAGTGACGGTTGGATGGCGACACATGTTGTATTTTATGTGTGTTTCAAAACACCTTGGCCCCCACTCCACTTCATTTCTTTTTTGCTGGGTTGTGGAGAGGCCACGGATGCCTTCTTCTCTTGCTTTGGCTCCACACAAGCCATTGCTTTGGCTCCAAGTCTTGAGCCTTTGGCTCCAAGGCTTCACCTCCTCCTCTTCCTATATATATGTGTCTCGGCCAAACACAAAAACACACACCTTCACTTGTTTTCTTCCCACATCCGAGACACACATTTCTCTTTAGTATCAACCCAAAATTCTACTACAAAACCTTGTTATTTTAGTACTCGTATAATTTGATATTTTGGTTCGTCGTGGAAGAGGAAAGTCAAGAGGGTTGTTCAAGAGTCTCCGTTGCATATGCGTGCAAATGGGGATAGTACTATAGACTAATCCTGGGGGTTGCGTGCTGTGAAGCCCATCGCATCGAACCATTGGTTCCGGGGAGCGCGAATCAACCTTTTAGGACAAAGCCTCGGCTTGATTCTATAGTTTGGTGAGATTGTTTTAATGTATTTTGTAACGTGATATTATTTATATTGTATCTTGATTTTGTGTAAGAAAGTGCGATTCTGCTCCAAAAATGTTTTAAACGGATTTATATCCAACATTCTAAAAGGTTGATTAAAATGGAATCGCAACTTCTTGCACAGACAAAAGTTATTCCGGACGCAAGTCGAATTGAACGTTTTGACTGAAATAATTTTAAAAGATGGAAAGACATGGTTTTGGATGTCTTGGATTTTTCTAAAATCTCGTTCGTTTTGACTGAGCCTGTGCCGGATAATAATACCGAAAATTATGCTCAAGTCTTAGAAAAATGGAATAACGCTAATAGATTTTGTCTTAGTACTATTCGTAATGCTTTATCTAATGATCTATATGGCGTTTATAATCACTTTACTCTTGCTAAGGCTTTATGGGATGAATTAGTTAGCAAGTACGAATTTGAGGATGAAGGCACTAAAAAGTTTTTAGCCGTTAATTTTTTGCACTATCAAACGGCTGATGATAAAAGCATTGAAACTCAAATTAATGATTTTCAAAATATTATAAATGGATTAGCTAAAGAAAGTGACGTTTTACCTGAAAGATTTAAGGCTCAATGTCTTGTAGAAAAATTACCTGACTCATGGAAAGAATTTAAATTAAAATTTAGGCAAAATAGACACGCTATGACTCTACAGGAAACAATAGTCTATATTAAAGTTGAGGCTCAAAATAGAAAATTGCAAATGACTAGTAGGGCTAATGTAGTTGAAAGTGGACCGGTTAGAACCCAACAATTGCACAATAGGGGATATGGTCATAAGCCTTATGGGAGACCCTATTCTAATAACTACAATAGAGGTCAAGTGTCTAATCCACAGATTCAACAGAAAAGGGGTGAATGTTTTGTTTGTGGAAGAGCAGGACATTATGTAAATGTTTGTAGATATCGAAAAGCCGACCAGAACCACAATAACTACCAGCACCGCCACCACACCAACAATAATAGAAGGGCTTCACCAAGGGCGAGAGCAAACATTGTTGAAGCAGATGATGATATCATTGCAGCTGTAGTGTCAGAAGTGCACTTGGTTACGGAAGTGAAGGGATGTGTCTTAGACTCGGGTGCCACTAGGCACATCTGTGCTAACCGAGATGTGTTCGCCTCTTACTTAAATATGAGGGAAGGTACAGAATGCGTGTACGTTGGGGACAACAGGTCCGTACCAGTTATGGGAAAAGGAAGGGTAGTTTTCAAACTCACATCTGGTAAAACCCTCTCACTATCCGATGTGCTTCACGTACCGATGATCAAGCACAACCTTGTGTCAGTACAGCTACTCGGTAAGGCTGGCATCAAGACTATGTTCGATGGAGGTATTGTGACTCTAACAAAAAATGACGTCTTTGTCGGTAAGGGATATCTTGACCAAGGCCTTTATGTACTTAATGTTGTTAAATTGTTGAATGATGAATGCTATGCTTGTTAGTTCTGGCCTACCTGCCAACGTGTGGGGGGAAGCCATTCTCTCAGCCTGTCACGTACAAAATAGAGTACCCCATAAAAAGACCGGTAAAACACCTTATCAAATTTGGAATGGTCGCTCTCCTAACTTGGAGTACTTAAAAGTGTGGGGGTGCCTGGCAAAGGTTATGTTACCTGAGCCTAAAAAGAGAAAATTGGGTTCTCGAACTTGTGATTGCGTGTTCATTGGTTATGCTTCTAATAGTATTGCATACAGATTTCTTGTTATTAAGAGTGATGTCATGGAAGCCAATACTATTATTGAATCTAAAAATGCTTCTTTCTTTGAGAATATTTTTCCTATGAAAAATAAAATGCCTAGAGTTATTGATGAGCATGCTAGTGCTGATAATCCTATTGGTGAAACTCTAGAGTTAAGAAGAAGCAAGAGAATGCGAACCGAAACTAGTTTTGGAGATGATTATGTGTATCTTGTTAATGATGAACCATTGTCATATCATGATGCTATAGTTTCTATAGATGCACCTTTTTGGAGAGAAGCCATTAATAATGAATTAGATTCTATCATGTCTAATCACACTTGGGAACTTGTAGACTTGCCTTATAAGAATAGACCTATTGGTTGTAAATAGGTTTTTAAGAAAAAGTTGAAACCAGATGGTTCCATTGAGAAATATAAGGCACGACTGGTGGCAAAAGGCTACAAGCAAAAACAGAATGTTGATTATTTTGATACATACTCTCCTGTTAGTAGAATTGCATCTATCAGAATTTTATTTGCCATTGCATCCATACATAAACTTGTTGTGCATCAAATGGATGTTAAAACTGCTTTTCTAAATGGAGATTTAGAAGAAGAAATATACATGGAGCAGCCCGAGGGATACGTGGTCCCCGGACAAGAAAATAAAGTGTGTAAGTTGGTTAAATCCTTGTACGGATTGAAACAAGCTCCTAAACAATGGCATGAAAAATTTGATAGCGTGATGATATCCGATGGATTCTTGATTTGACAAGTGTATTTATTATAAGTGTGTTAATGATAGTGTTATCATTATATGCTTGTACGTTGATGACCTGCTTATATTTGGAACAAGCATTGATATCGTGCATACTACTAAGAGATTTTTAGCATCTAAATTTGACATGAAAGATATGGGTGAAGCTAATGTCATTTTGGGAATCAAAATTTTGAGGCATGATGATTCTATCACATTATCACAGTCACACTTTGTTGAGAACATGCTGAGAAAATATGAGCATTATGACTGTACATCTTTGTCTTCACCTTATGATGCAAAAATACACCTTGTGAAAAATTGTGGTGACAGTGTGTCACAAAATAAGTTTGCACAAATAATTGGTAGCCTGATGTTTTTAATGAATCATACTCGTCCTGACATTGCATATGCAGTTGGCAGATTGAGTAGATATACTCATAATCCTTGTGAGGAACATTGGAATGCAATATCCAGGTTATTGAGATATTTGAGAGGCACCATTGATTATGGACTAACATATTGTGGTCATCCTTCTGTACTTGAAGGTTATTGTGATGCTAACTGGATTTCAGATTCAGATGAGTTAAAGCCCACTAGTGGATATGTGTTCCTACTAGTTGGAGGATCGATCTCTTGGAAGTCGTCCAAGCAGACAGTTATTGCTAAATTCACCATGGAATCATAGTTGATTGCCTTAGAGATGGCTTGTTCTGAAGCAGAGTGGCTCAGAAGTTTCTTGATTGATATACCTTTGTGGAGTAAACCTAGTCCACCTGTGGTGATGCATTGTGATTGTCAAGCTGCTATTGCTCGAGCTAAAAGCAAAATATATAATGGGAAGAGTCGTCACATCCGGATGCGACATGCTACTGTGAGGCAGCTAATTGAGAACGGTACCGTATCTATGAATTTTGTGAGGTCAGAGAGGAACTTGGCCGATCCTCTGACTAAGCCACTAGGGAGAGGCCTAGTGATGGAAGCATCGAGGGGGATGGGACTTTACCCAAATTTAGAGATGAAGTGACGGATACCTAACCTCTGTGATCGGCGATCCCGTGAAGGAGGTTCAATAGGTAATAACGAAGTCATGGAGTCCGTTGGGCACTGTCGCTTTGTGTATATCCTTTAAGGCGGGAGGTCCTTAAAGAAGAGTCTATCCTTGTGATGTATGACAGTGACCACTGCAGTGTGTGAGGATGAGCATAGCTCTTAATGGTTCCATAGTCCCTAATTATTGGGATGGGGTGTTCAGCTGCAGCACATTCCCTGATGGAAACCACCTATATGTGTGTGAGGTGGAGCCGCCTCTATGGGACTTGGGTATGTCGCTAGAGCACACAAGAATATCCAGGCACGACGCATGGCCATTTAGTGTCAACCGGCAAGAACAACCCTGACTAGAGATATTATGTGGGTGATGAGTATGCGCAATTCACAGTAACGAAATCTGGTTAAAAGAGTATTCGCTCTACCATCATATTTCAGTGAGTTCCTGCTCATTTATCCTAGGAAAGGTTCAATCCACGTGACACCTCGCCGATGCATAATTTCTCGTCTCCTCTTCCTTTATCGAGTCTGTGTTTTAAAACATGTGGGGGATTGTTGTATTTTATGTGTGTTTCAAAACACCTTGGCCCCCACTCCACTTCATTTCTTTTTTGCTGGGTTGTGGAGAGGCCACGGATGCCTTCTTCTCTTGCTTTGGCTCCACACAAGCCATTGCTTTGGCTCCAAGTCTTAAGCCTTTGGCTCCAAGGCTTCACCTCCTCCTCTTCCTATATATATGTGTCTCGGCCAAACACAAAAACACACACCTTCACTTGTTTTCTTCCCACATCCGAGACACACATTTCTCTTTAGTATCAACCCAAAATTCTACTACAAAACCTTGTTATTTTAGTACTCGTATAATTTGATATTTTGGTTCGTCGTGGAAGAGGAAAGTCAAGAGGGTTGTTCAAGAGTCTCCGTTGCATATGCGTGCAAATGGGGATAGTACTATAGACTAATCCTGGGGGTTGCGTGCTGTGAAGCCCATCGCATCGAACCATTGGTTCCGGGGAGCGCGAATCAACCTTTTAGGACAAAGCCTCGGCTTGATTCTATAGTTTGGTGAGATTGTTTTAATGTATTTTGTAACGTGATATTATTTATATTGTATCTTGATTTTGTGTAAGAAAGTGCGATTCTGCTCCAAAAATGTTTTAAACGGATTTATATCCAACAACACATCCATGAGCTCTCTCTCTAACCTCTGATCAGGCTCTGTCTCTCTCCTTCGAATCATGACAGCGGAGAGAATATTGGAGAGAAGACTGGCCTTCTTGTTCCAGATCTGAGTCATCTCACAAAAGACCAGTCTTCTTGTTCCAGATCTGAGTCATCTGACAGAAGACCAGCGACGGCGAGGCGGACGAGTGACTGGCGATGACGACAATACACTTCACGTAATTAGACTTTGGTAGGCATACTACTGATTTCATTTTCTGTTTGATTGTTATAGATTTAGGGTTACTCTAATGTAATTGCATGCACTTGTTTCTGAAAACATTTGAAAGATACCATTGCATTTGTTCGATTGAGGGTGTGTTCAACAATATATTGTAGTGGGTGGTAGTTTGAAACGTAGCCACAAAAGATTGCAAATAGGACGTTAAAGGAGGGTGAGCCGATTGTGTTGAGCCCTACACTCGAAGGAATCTTAGTGGGGTGGGTGATAGTTTCAGACTTAGCCACTATAGATTGCAAAGAGGACATCAGATGTGAGACTGCTGTGTTGAGCCCTAAGATATTCACAGATGCACTCGAAGGAATCATGGTGGGGATGAACAGAGGTCCTACTCTGGTGGACATGTCGTTGGGAGGAAATCGGAGAAGGTCCACCAGCATGGACTCCAGTAGCTTATGTCATCGATGGTATTGGGAAAAAGAAAAAAGAACTTTTGTCCCATCTCACTTAAAGCCCGAACTTCAGAGTGGGCATAACTGCAGGGAGCTCCGCAATAGTATTATCTCTAATCGAAAGTAAAGTAACAAGAATTGCAAAGAGTGTCACTCTTGACAAAATAGTGATAAAAACAATAATAGCTTCAATATGAGTTATTGACCTGAAAATGAGATATCACGAGAACGTGGCAGCTGTGCATTGTGATTGAAGTTGATGTAATACTTTTGTCTCAGGAAAATATTTTGATCTTTCTATCGATTCTTTATTTTTGTAATTTCTGTTGTGATGGTAATGTTTTTTTCCTGCCATGATTGGCGATGTCAATCTATACATGAATGACTTGGATGATTCTCATAAGGCAGAGATTGAAATAATGATAGCTGAACCCAAAATGTATCGTTAGATTCCTCTAATACTGAATCTTAGACATTATCGTCATGCATTTTTCCCTTCTTCTTTATGTGCCAGAAAGTTCGTATGAGTTATGGAAAGTTTCATACTTCTCTTTGCTATCTCTAGTATCTTTCAAGAATAGTATTTCTTTTTATAATTGCTACCTCTAGTATCTTTCAAGAACTTTTGGATCATTTTTAGTATTTAGTATTTTTTTTTTTTGTATTACCGAAAGAATGCACTCAGCTTTTGTATATTATTTTAATTCACTTATAAAAAAATTGAGTGATTTCGATATATTTTTTGCACCCCCTAAAGTAAAATGCAGGTTCTGCCACTCATCGTGACCACAGATTCGGTACGTGGGTTCCTTCTTTTAACCCTGTTTAATGCCGTCTCTTCCTTTAAAATTTTCAAATATACCACGGTAAAAACTTTATAACCACAAAATAAAATGAGAATAAGTTACATGTATGTCATTATGAGATACATATTCTAACATTTGTTGCTATAGTCTTTTTTTGTGACTGTCGTATATTCACAAAAGCAAAGTAGAAAATGTGACATTGCCAAGAAGTTGAATACCCAAGGAAAAGGTAAAATGTAGAGCCAATAAACCCTCTAGCCCCAAAACCCTTGAACCCCTAAGAAAATCACGAGGTTTCATCACCATTCACCACAACCGCCATGTGGTTGAAGTTCGAGAGGGGTTGCTCGTTGAATGAAGCTCCCCATTTTTACAGGCAAGTATTTCTCCGTCTAGCCCCTTTCCGTTCTCTCGGATAGTTACGTCTACATTTTATGCACTGCACTTGTTCGACGAAATGACTTTGTATCTGCGCAAAACTTTCGCACCACTTTCAGTGAAGAACCATTACCATCTCTGCAAACCTCACATGTCTTCCTATTTCTCTCTCCTTTTCTTCTCTTCTACTTCCCCAAAACGACGACAACCAAAGAGCGCCGTTCCGGTCGCTGATTACTTGCTTAATACCCACCAATTCTCTCCAGAAGCCGCTGCAAAAGCCTCCTTGGCCTTCAAGCATCTCAAAAACCCTGAAAACTCCGATTCCGTACTTTCATTTCTTAAAGAGAGTGGTTTCTCGAAGACCCATCTCGAGCAAATGGTTAAAAACATGCCCAAGGTTCTTTCTTTGAAACTTGACCGTACCATTAAACCGAAAATCAAGATTTTCCAAGACTTGGGCTTCCCTCCCACGGACATTGCCCAAGTACTTTCCACCAACCCCATGATTCTAACCCGTACTTCCAATGAGCGGCTGTTACAATTGATTTTGGCGTTGCACAAAATCTTTGGTTCAAATGGAGATGTGTCTAGACTTCTGAAAATTGCTGGGCCATTTTTGGGATATGATTTGAAGAAAACGATGATCCCCAATATAGAGTTCCTGAAAAGCTGTGGAATTTGCTCGTCGCAGATACTAAAAGATATCTTTAATCATCTGAGATTTTACTTCTGCTATCCGAATCTTCTTGAGAATTCTGTTAAGAGGGTAGATGAGATGGGCTTTAGTAGGGATTCCAAGATGCTTCTTTGTGCCATTAGGACTGTTAGTTCCATGAAAGTTGAGACTTGGGAACTCAAATTGCAGCTGTTTCGCAGATTGGGGTTTTCTGAAGATGATATCCTGTCCATGTTTAGGAAGATGCCTCATGTGTTTTCTGTATCAGGGAAGAAAATTGAGGAGGTAACCGAATGCTTGCTTGGAACTAGGAAGTTGGATATCACACATATTGTTCAGTATCCACTGCTACTTAGTTACAGCATTGGAAAGAGGCTTAAACCGCGAATACAGGTTATGGAGAATCTGGAAAGAGAAAATTTGTTACTTAAAGAGTTCAATTTGGTGAGAGTATGCACGATACCTGATATCAAGTTCTTTGAAAAGTATGTACTCCCTTATTCGGATAGAGTTAGCGAGTTATCATGCACGTTCAATGAGGGCACAACGACAATGGCAAGGGCTGCCACTAAGAGTCCTTAAACCATCACGGAAGGGACTTGCTTTTGAGATGGTTGTCTTGGAGCATGGTGCTTGTATTTGAGTACTCCTGGTATCTATATATTTTTACTGGTGTGAGTGAACGCTTCTTAATTATTGCCGCTGTTTCTTTTAGCTGATCATAATCCTTTAAACTACACATCTCCTTTTTAATTAAAGCATCATATCTACTGCTTTCAAACTTCAACTGCACTGGCAAATTACCTTCTCTAACCATGCTTTCGTAAGGCAATTTTTTTTTTTCTAGAAGCATATCATTGTTCTTTCGGTTTGCTACAGAAGTATGTGCTGCAAATGTATATATATTTCTCCAAGATTTTGGAGGCAAAGTGCTTCCGATCCTATGGCACTTGGGCTTAATGTTCTTCACTTCGCTCGACTCAAGTATCCTTGCACCGGAAAAGATTTGAGATGATTGTAGTTCTGCTGTGCGGGACTCTTTCACAACCTTGGCTGGCATGTTTATGAAGTAAAAGCACATCAGTTGGAGGAGATCATCAGGCTTGACCCAACACACTTGCAGCCTCTTAGTTAACATTTAGTCGGGCATTCATTCTATGCAAGTAGTAGGATCTCAGGGTGCGTACATGGAGCTCCGGGGTATAATCGAAGACCATAGATAATCTCACAGTGACTTTGGATTAGTGTTTCAAAGCATTTAGTGACCATTAATTTCGAAAATAATGTAATTTATGTTACGGTCGTTACCCTTAATTTATCTACTAATTTTGATTTTGTGCCTTGCACATGGGAGCAACAATTGTCAAGATACTCATTGAGAAAATTCCTATTTGTATGCCTTATGCTAATAACATAACTGGTAGTAGTGACAATACCAATAACAAAAACTGTTACTTTCATCCTTTTTATATGGGTTTTTACCACATCTTGTCGTTGAAAATAAACTTGAGTAACAATTGTTTACCTTAATACAACAAATAAAAAAGTTAAAATTGTAGAGATTACGGCTCTCAAACGATAATAACAATAATGGTTAGGCTGGCAAGAAAAGAATAAACAGATATAAAAAGTTGATAGAATATAAAATGGGAGACAAAATTATATGTATGACTTATAATAAAATAAAATGAGGGAGATTAGTGTTGTAGATGAGAAAAGCTGCGGGAGAATATTGGGCTTGATTAAAAAATAAGAAAGATTTAAGAGTAAATGGTTTAATTTGAGAGAGAGAGTGGTTTGGGCAAAAGGGAGGTGCAAATCTTAGTAGAATTTTTGAGTGAAACATGTTGACATAGAAGAAAGAAAAATGTGAAATTCAACTGAATGCTTCAATTTAAATTGGCAAAACGACGGACACGTCAAGTAGAAGAGAGAAAATTAACATTCTTTCGGTATTGATTTTATGTGTGTGTGTGTGTGTGTGTGTGTGGGAGACTAGCACTTATTAGATGCAATATCCCGACAATATGTGTGTCAAATCATAAGGCAATCGGCTTATGTTTCTTAAATATAGTTCATTCTTTTTGTTTTCACAATTCTAACCAACACCTTAGCAAATCCAAAGTACTAAACTAAAAATACGTTCTAGACTTCATGCATAACAACTAAAAATTACTATTGAAACAGAATAACATCGTAGTATACGCGGAAATCTAAAAGTGGGCAGTACATTGGCATGGTAGAAGCACATGTAATTTAATAATATGACTGGTCATTAAGATTTTTGACGCAATTAGAGAAACTAATTGGTAGTCATCACTAACTCGGGTAATATATTTGGGGGTAAGGGATTTTTATCTTGCAAAAAAGGGAAGAAAAAAAAGGATAAAAAGAAGAAACACTACACTGCTTTATATTAAATTGAAGATCATGATGTATATAGCGTATGGAAAGCCAAACCAAATTAAATGAAACAACAAACAAAAGGTGCGGAAAAAAGGTAAGGGACCTGCCAGATATGCACATTTACAAATAGAAAACTTGCACATTCACATCCTCACTGCTTGCACCGTCGTCCTCTTAGTCCTCCACCACCACCTCTTCGCCACCGTCTCTACACTCCATCAGCCCATCCCTACTACTGCCTTCCTTGCTTGACGCTGCAATTGACGCTCTTATTTTCCAAATAAGTTTCACTTTTAATCCTTTCCAGATTACCCTGTTGATTCATTTTTAGGCACTTTGATCGATCTCTACAATTTTTTCGTATGCACTGCAAATGTTCGACGAAATGACTATGTATCTGCGCCGATCACTTACAGTCAAGAATCACCATCTCTACAAAACGCACATCTCCTCCTCTTTCTCTCTCCTTTTCTTCTCTTCTGGTTTCCCAGAAAGACAGCAACCAAAACGCGCTGTTCCCGTTGCTGATTACTTGCTCAATACCCACCAATTCTCTCCAGAGACTGCTGCAAAAGCCGCCTCTGTCTTCAAGTATCTCAATAACCCCGTAAAGTCCGATTCCATACTGTCATTTCTCAAAGAGAGTGGTTTCTCAAAGACCCATCTCGAGCAAATGGTGAAAAACATGCCCAAGGTTCTCTCTTTGGATCTTGACCATACCATTAAGCCCAAAATCAAGATTTTCCAAGACCTGGGCTTCCCTCCCACCGACATTGCCCATATTTTTTCCACCAACCCCCTGATAGCCCGTGCTTCAAGTGAGCGGCTTTTGCAATCAATTTTGGCATTTCGTAAGATTTTGGGGTCTGAAGAAGATGCCTTTAGAGTTCTGAAAACTTTTGGGTGGTTGTTGACTCATGATTTGAAGAAGACTATGGTTCCCAATATTGAGTTCCTCAGGAGCTGTGGAATTTGCTCGTCGCAGATACTAAGGCATGTCCTCGTTTATCCAAGATTATACTTGTACAATCAGGTTCAGTTTATGGAACTTGTCAAGAGGGTAGTTGAGATGGGCATTAGTACGACATCCAAGATGTTTCTTTGTGGTATTAGGGTTGTTGGTTCAATGAACGTTGAGATTTGGGAACGCAAGTTGCAGCTCTTTCGAAAATTAGGGTTCTCAGAAGATGACATCCTGTCAATTTTTAGAAAGATGCCTCAGACGTTTGCTGTGTCAGAGATGAAAATTAAGGAGGTAACAGAGTTGTTGCTTGGTACGGGGAAGTGGGATATCGCATATGTTGTTATATACCCAGCACTACTCAGTTATAGCATGGAAAAGAGGCTTAAACCACGAATGAGGGTTATGGAGATTTTGGAAAGAGAAAGGTTGTTACTGAAAGAGTTCAATTTGGGGACAGTCTGCATGATATCAGATATCAAGTTCTTTGAAAAGTATGTACTCCCTTATTCGGATAGAGTTAGCGACTTATCATGCATGTTTAATGAGGGCATGACAACATGGGCAATTGCTGCTGGTAAGAGTCCTTAAACGATTTTGAAAGGCATTTGCCTTTTAGAAGCAGGTCGGGGATGTCGCGGAGCATGATGCTACATAGAAACTCCTGCGGATTAACTACGTGGTTGCTGTTTGCTTTGAATGATGATCATCCTCCTTTGTACTTTCTTCTTGTTCCAAATGAGGTATTATGTTGACTGTACTTGTTAGGTTGCCTGTCTCGAGCTATGGTGTTTTACGGGTAAAATTTTGCACCGCATTTGCGATTTCCATTTTTTTTTTATCGATGCTACACAAGTACGTGCCACTAGCAGGAAAAGAAGAAGCACAACAAAAGCTCTTCCCATGCTAGTAAATCAAGTTATTCAAGACTTGCTTGACTCTGTGGAAATCTGCACGGCCTTAAGACCTCGTATGACTTAGAGATAAGAAGTTGTTTCTGCATAAAAAACAACTTCTATAGTTGTGTTTTCTGTTTGAGCCAACATCTACTTGGATTGATTACAAAAAAAAACATATACTTGGATTGTGTAATAGCACTTGCTGAGATAGCATTTTATGGTAAGCGAATCTTAGCCTGTTTCTTTATCTAGTGATTTGTGCAGCTTTGGTTTGTTTTTGTCTACTCCTCGTGTCAGTACTTTCAGTTTGCAGAAGAATGTAGTTGGACTGACTGCATGTTAATTTGTGGGGTGATGATTTTGCATTCAAGTTTGTTCACGCCAAGCTTATTGCAAAGTTTGCTTCATCAATCCCTGGAACGAGATCGGAAATGAATTGTCAAAGTCCGTGCTGCAGCTGCAGAGATCATGGATACTTGAACGATGAGGAGACAATCCTAACCCTATTGGCTAGGACAACTATGACTGTGAAGAGGTGCTGTAGCCCTGTTGGTGGTGTTTGCAGGGACTTTCCTCCGGCTTCTCTCCCTCCATTGAATTAATACCTTGATCCTTCTGATGTTTTCCTCCACAGTTTTTCCTGTTGTTCAAATACTCTATTATTCCTTTCACTCCAAATTGTATACACGGCTGTGGCCATAACTAGTTTCCTCATTATAGCTTTGAAGCTTTTGCCCCTAAAGTTTTCAGCAGCATAATTTAGCAAATGTTTCCATGACTGCTAGTCATAAGGGAGCTTCATTTGGTTGAAAATCAGCTTCCAAAATTCTCTGGTATAATGACAACTCCAGAACAAATGGTCTTCATCTTCACTCTGATGTTTCACAAAGAACATGTATCATCTGTGATACATTTCCAGTCGTTTAAATGTTTTTTGGTTCTTAAGCCACCTTTGCATAGCATCCATAATATGATAGAGCATTTAGGAATATTTACTCTGAACCATATCAGTTCCTCCCATGTTACTTTGTCTTTCTTTGTTCTCAACAATTGCCAGGCAGAATTTATTGTGAATTGACCACTATTGGTTAGCATTCATACAATTCTGTCCTCCCATATCATTTGGAAAGCTAATATGCTTCATTTCTTCATGCCATAGCCTCAGAGTATGAGATCTTACAGGAGGTAATTGCCATTGACCATTAGCCATAACCTCTGCAACTTTACTGTCCTCTTGTAATCCAGAGCCATAGATAATTCTCCTTCTATATTTCTCAATCAAATTTCCTCCGGGCATTCAATTATCTTATGCTGTACAATTTGTTGTACAAGTCCTCTCATTTTCATCAATTTACACCATGTCATTATAAAATCACTAGAGGTTTGAAAGACCAAAAGTGTTGGCGTTTGATGATATAACTGTGACGTCACTTTACCCATAATGAGTCTTTATTATGTGCTAAGTCCCATATGTGTCTACAGATTGCAGTTTTATTCCACTCTGTCAATCTCTTAATACGAAGGCCTCCTTCTTGTTTTGGAAGGCAGATATCATTCCATGATACTTTTGCTCCTATGCATTTTATATCTTTCTCATGCCATATGGAAGCTCTAATTTGTGCTTCCAATTGGTTTATAATTTTCTCAGGAAGAATGAAAATATAGCACCAGTATACCTGCATGTTGATGAGCACAGAGACTGCTAATTGTATCCTTCAAGCATAAGACAAATTCTTTGTGCACCTGTTGTTGATCTTCTTCGTAAGTTTTTCAAGTCATCAGCCAGCTTAAAAGCGTTACAACTCTACATATAGTAGTAACAGACATTAGGGGGCGTGGAATCATTTTCTTGACTTCGTCTCTAGCAAATCCTCCTTTCTAGGAGGGTTGCGATTTAGTGGGAGCATTTGCCGAAGGTGCTGATGAAAGACTAATTCATGGTGATTCTGCTATGGCAGCACTAATGGAGCGATTTAAACTCTGTTCGCTTTTTAGAGGAGAGAGAGGGAGTGAAGATCGACAAACCGGGGGCGGGGGTTGAGGGTGAGAGTATGAATTTTTTTTCCCCCGTCTTCCTTTAGGAATTCTCACGATGGGTTCTCTTTGCTCTGTTAAGCTTCCAAATGATGCGTTTTTGCCTTTTTTTTATTGGTATTCTGACGTGGCAACATGTGGTGCATTAGATCTTACCAGACGGATGTAACTAGGGTCATATCTCTGCTTATAGTCGACAATCCAGGTCCATGCAATTCATATCATGCTGTGATTACTAAGTTAATTCTTTTGAAGATTGTAAAAGTGCATTTATGGTTCTTATGTGAGCATTTTCACTAGTTTAAATCAGCCTAGAACAGAAAACATCCTTCGAATTGTTGTTTTTGAATTTTTCAACAGCTAACGTTTAGCTATACACCATTCTTGAAAAACCGTTGCCACCTATTTCCTACAAAAACCCGCATAGCCTGTGATTGCATACAGAAATTATCGGTATCCATATCATGTCCCTTTGCGTGTTTGTATAATAATTCTCCTTCCTTTCCAATTCTGCATGTAAAAGGAGAAGTATTGCTGGAATCTCACTTTGTTAAGTGAGTGATCTTCTCTATTTATATAATTACAAACCATTTGAATTTACAGATATGATGATAATCCTATCTAAAGTAGTTACAATCTGAAGTTTAAACAAAGGGAATTTAAGTTCAAAATACAAACTTATGATGAAGAGATAAGTGGATAAGCTGGGCTTCATATCACCATCAAATGGTCTCTAATAGGCCCCCTCAAGCTGATGGTAAGCGGCAGCGAACCTGAAGCTTGTCACGAAGAGTAATGAAGCGGTCAGAGGAAAGTGGTTTGGTGAAGATGTCAGCAACTTGGGCGTGTGTTGGAAGAAAGCGAATGCGAAGAAGGTTTTGAGAGACTTGGTCACGAACAAAATGAAAATCAACCTCAATGTGTTTGGTTCGAGCATGAAAGATGGGGTTGGCAGACAAGTAGGTGGCTCCGATGTTGTCACACCAAAGTGTAGGAGGTTTGGGTAGAGAAACGCCAAGTTCATGAAGAAGAGAACGAAGCCAAATGAGTTCGGTGGTGGCATTTGCAACAGCACGATATTCAGACTCTGTGGATGAACGAGCAACAGTGGGTTGCTTTTTGGCAGACCATGAGATAAGATTAGGGCCAAGATAGATGGCATAACCCCCGGTTGATCGGCGATCATCAATATTACCCGCCCAGTCTGCATCACTGAAGGCATGCAGGGAAGAAATGGGAGATTTTTGGAAGAGTAGGCCATGAGAAATGGTGGCTTTTAAGTAACGTAAAATTCGCTTGACGGCAGTCCAATGAGCATCAGTAGGATGTTGCATGAATTGTGCCAGTTTATTAATGGCAAAGGACAAGTCAGGGCGAGTGAATGTGAGGTATTGTAGGGAGCCAATGATTTGGCGGTAGTGAGTAGGGTCAGGAAGAGGGTGGCCAGAGGTTTTGGAGAGTTTAGGGGATGAAGCAATAGGAGTAGGTAGGGGTTTGGCATTGATCATGGAAGTTTTCTGTAAGAGATCAAGAATGTAACGACGTTGGGAAAGTATAAGGCCAGCGGAGGTGTAACTAATTTCAATGCCAAGAAAGTAGCTTAGAGGGCCAAGGTGGCGAATGTCAAATTCGCGACGAAGGCAAGAGAAGAGAGTAGTAATTAGGGACGAAGAGCTACCCGTTAATATGATGTCATCCACATAAACGAGTAAGTAAAGGGTGTGACTGTTGCGATGAAGGATAAAAAGACTGGGGTCAGTTTGAGAGGGGCTAAAGCCAAAGCGGACTAAAAAATCAGAGAGGCGTGTGAACCAAGCCCGAGGGGCTTGCTTGAGACCGTACAGTGATTTGTGTAATTTGCAAACATGAGAAGGGTACGAGGAATCAAGGAAACCAGGGGGTTGGGCCATGTATACCTCTTCAGAGAGATGACCATGAAGAAAGGCGTTGGAGACGTCTAGTTGGTGAAGTGGCCAAGAATGAGGAAGAGCGAGAGAAAGTAGAACACGAATAGTTGTTGGCTTGACAACGGGACTGAAGGTAACAGTGTAGTCGACACCTTCCTGTTGATGAAAACCTTTGGCGACAAGTCGAGCTTTGTAACGTTCCAAGGAACCATCAGATTTTCGTTTGATCCGAAAAACCCACTTACAACCAATCACATTCATGGAAGGATGGAATGGTACAAGGGACCATGTTTGGTTTTTAGCAAGGGCAGTGAGCTCATCTTGCATGGCAGTGCGCCAATGGGGAATTTTGTTGGCTTGGGTAAAATTGGTGGGTTCAACTTCTGAGGAAACAGAGGAAAGTAGAGCTTGGGGAAGGGGGTGTTTGGTAGAGAGAGAGGCAGACTTAGGAAGCTTTCGTTTGGGATGTGGGCGAAGAGACATGGGGTGGATGCGAATGGGAGCTGGATGTTGAGTTGAGGTAGACGAAGCATGAGGCAATTTGGAAGGTTGGGGGATGTGATTAGGACGTGTGACATTAGGGTGAGTAGAAGGAGGTGAGGATTGAAAAGGTGCGGTGGAAGTAGCAGAGTTGGGATGGGGCGAAGTGGGTGTATCGGTGGAGGTGGCGGGTGAGGAAGAGTGATGGTGAGAAGAGTTGGTGTTGAAGAAGGGAGCTTGTGAAGGAGATAAAGACATACCTGATAAGACGCCACCAGAAGGAGTACAGGTAACTCCGCAAATGAGGGGGAATAAGATTGTGCAGGAGGAGGAGGAGAAGATTGTGAAAATGGAAAAAAATCTTCATTAAAACGAACATGACGTGCAATATAAATGCGACCAGTGGCTTTGTCTAGGCAGCGATAAGCATGATGATTAGGACTATAGCCTAGAAAGACACAAGGTGTGGAACGGAAGTTGAACTTGCGAGAATGATATGGGCGTAGAAGCGGAAAACATGAGCAACCAAAAACGCGAAGAAAGGAGTAGTTAGGGGCTCTATCGACTGCACTCACTTCACTTTCCTCGTGCTCATATCGGTGAACGCACATCTCTCGATCAATGGCATCACAGACTTGGTCACCTTTACTCCAAAGGCGTTCAGCAAGATATTTCATCTCCTGGAGGTAAGTGGCGACGGATTTATCGTCGCGTTTGGTATTGTGAAATTGCATTAAAAGTTGGAGCACGTGGGTATCAGAAGCAGCACCAAAGGCTTGGGAGAGGGCAGCCCATGCAGATGCAGCAGTGTTATGGCCAACAACGACAGGGAGGACAGCTTCAGAGAGAGAAATGTTGATCCAACTGAGGACGTATTGATCACGATCAAGCCATTGTTTATAGGCTGGATTAGGGGTCTTGACATTGGAGCCATCAATGATAATTTCCGGGGGAGGACACGGTTCAGTGCCGTCGACGAGGCCGAGGAGATTGTTTGAACGAAGAATAGGCATGAGTTGTGTTTGCCAAAGAAGATAGTTACTGGTGGTAAGTTTAATAGTGGTGAAGTGCTGGAGGTTGGGGATGGCGGTGGAATTGTTGACAGCGGAGGAGGAAGCCATTTTGGAGGGAAAAAAAAGGAACTAACCGTAGGCTCTAGATACCATGTAAAAGGAGAAGTATTGCTGGAATCTCACTTTGTTAAGTGAGTGATCTTCTCTATTTATATAATTACAAACCATTTGAATTTACAGATATGATGATAATCCTATCTAAAGTAGTTACAATCTGAAGTTTAAACAAAGGGAATTTAAGTTCAAAATACAAACTTATGATGAAGAGATAAGTGGATAAGCTGGGCTTCATATCACCATCAAATGGTCTCTAATACTGCATCATTTCTTTCCAATCCTATTATTGGTCTTACCCTCCCTTATAAAAGTTGGAAATGAAGGATGAAGCTGGCATACATCTTTTGGTGGTCCAGTATCTGAACTGTTCTTGTAATTTTCCGCCTTAGCCGTATGTAATAATGTCTCAGATACCCCAGTTTACCATTCCTGTTTGTAGCTACCCCTCAAATTGCTTTTTCTAGTCTATTACGCTTGTCTTGCCTAGCCCTGCTCAGATACCTTCTTCTAGTTCTAGTTCTAGTTCAACTGGTACAGATATATCCATTTTTGTCACCACCATTACTGCTCTTCCGTAGGCATCCTTCCTGGTGTTGATAGATGATCGCAGTTTTGTCCATTGTTAGACTGATGATGGAGTGCCGTTAAGTTTCTGGCTCTTTTCCAAAAATTATCATGTCTACAACTTTAACTTATAGTCGTGGGTTTCTACACAGATTTTGAAATATAGCCTTTACTGGCATAGTCAGTTCCAAGAAAACTCAGATACTGGTGTTGGACACCTGTAACTGGTAGTTTGTTGCATCTTTTCTGCCATAGGACTGCAAATTTTGAACTTTCCTGTAATCATTATTCGTACCCATATCAAAGAGAACGAGAACCGAGTAAATTCTTTCCTGATTGCTAATTTGGTGATTTGCACCCTTTCGTGAAACGCGACAAGGCTGTTGAGTTTTGTCTTGCAAGGAGATCTGTATCTAAGATGGAGGCTACCGACGGCTTTAGCATTGTGTTATCATCAGCTCTTTCATGACAAAATATCAATGTTCAAGTGTGCTCTGGGTTCGCAATTTAGGAAGGGGCTGCAATCGAACAGAGTATCTCTCTTAAACTTTGCTCGACGAGTGTATGAATGTAGCGAGCTTAAGCCTGAACGAAAGCTCGAGCTTGCTTCTTGATGAACTTGTATCAAGTTGATAACATTCATTAGCTTGTTTACGAACTAGCACCGAGCTCGAGCTTGAGTTGCATAAACATGATCCGTAGTTAAGCTCGAGCTAGAGCTTCAGTTGATAGAAGCAAAAGTACCATAAAAAAGAAAGCTCCAACTTAAGGTTGCCCATTTTCAGAGCCTTGGTTCAACTTCATCAAGCACATGTTGTCTCAAAATTAGAGTCCAGTATTTACATCAAATGAGACAAGCCTCGTGAGTTTTTATGAAACAAGAAGTAAAAGGCATGTATACAAAATCGAAGGCAGTAAGCAGTGATGCAAACCGTTAGAATGAATTCATCTCCAGGAGGTAACTCCGGCTCTTGAGCAACCTCTCCACAGCCTCCCCATACACCCCGCCAAACGCCCCGCACGCCAACTCTGCATCCCTGCCCTGCTCCTCCTCCGAGGCCGCCTCGCTCCCCCCGCCATCGACCGGCCTCACCACCACCAATGTGGCCCCCTCCATCCTCACCCCACCGCCCAATTCCAACCTCGCTTCATGCCTCATCCTCATCCTCACTGCCGGCACCGGTGTCCTGTTATTCCTCCACCACACCCCACCTCCACCGCCACCCCCCACCCCCACCTCCACATCCTCCTCCTCTCCCCCACCACCACCCTCCTCCCTCCACTCCCTCAACCCAACCTCATCCATCACCACCGTCCCCTCCCCCTCCCTATCCCTCACCACCAGCCTCCTCAACTCCCCGTGCGCAGTTGCAACCTCTTTAACCATATAATGCCTGGCGGACGCCGCAATCAGCGCGCTAATCGTCCAAACCACCCTCATCTTCAGCCCACCGCCCAAATTAGTAACGGTCTCATTTTCACCACCTCCGCCAACTGATCGAAACCCTAGGATCACGCAGCTCTTCAGGGTCTTACCAAACTCCGCCCTCCACCGGATCGAAGCGCCTTTCTCCAGCTTCAGATCGCCGGTGGGCAGCTCGATCTCGAGCTCCCGGATCCTCTCGAACCCGCGGAGGATCCGCGTCGGGGAGTTCTGCGGCCGGGCCGTGTGGCCCTGACAGTGCTTCGGGGAGACGAGTTCGTGGAGGGACTTGAACACCGATCTGAGGAGGGCGAGGAAGAAGGACTCGCCCCCGTCGTCATCGTCGGGCTCGGCGGGCGAGATGACCCGGTCGACCCGCAGGACCAGCGAGTCGGACTGGGGGACGAGGGCGTTGAACCGCCTCGACACGGCGCGGCAGCGGATTAGGGTTTTGATGTCGGAGGTGGCGTTGAAGATGAGGAGGAGGAGCGGGTCGGGCAGCCGGTCGAAATGGTCCGATGTCATGTGGGTCTCTTTGGCCGCTGAAAATGGAATAGTTTCGTTGCCAAATTCAAATTGAGAAGGAATCTGTTGGCTTCTCTGGGTCTGCAGGGGTTTGATAGGAGGAGTAGTTGCTGGCTCCGAGGGCAAGGAAGACAACTAGTAGTGAGGCTGGTTTTGAGGAAGCTGAAGATTTGACCGCTGACCTGTCATACAAATGTGGGGCCTACTTTTTTTATTTTCCCAAATGCCGGCTTTTTCTAGAATTTTATTTGTGGTTTGTCTGTGGTTATCCAATATATTCCGGCTTGGATTTGGGTGACGTGGGGATGATGGGGCGGTCATATATTCCAAAATCTTTCCCTTCGCATACTTCATCTCCGTATATTTTGCAAAAAGAATTAACTTTTTGTCTTCCGATTTTAGCGTATAGTTTCACGCGTGTCTCAATATGCAATTGAATGCATTAACCAATGAAATACGACGTGGGATTTGGATCCTTCGTTGTTGGCTTTCTCAATGCTAGAAGATACAGATAAATGTTGGAGAGGTAAGTAAAGGCTATTCCCGGTGGAATTGCATAAGGAGATGCGTAGACGTGCAATCGTTGCCTAAGACAATCGGTTGTCGCTTAAAAAGTGCATTGCATAAGGAGAAGCGTAGACGTGCAATCGTTGCCTAAGACGGTCAGTTGTCGCTTCAAATAGCAACCAAATTGAGGAAGGGAATTCTGCAAAGTACAATGCTCAAAGGAAGATTACTTTGATGGGCTCCCATTTCACAAATGTGGAGTGTGGATGCAACCAATGGCTATTAATACGTTATTGAACTTTTCTGCTAATGCTTATTATATCTTTAGCGGCAAAAATAGAATGCAGTGCATTCAATCCCCTTTAAAAAATTGCTAAAATGGTGGAGAGCATGAGTTGAAATTTGAGAGAGGAAGGGGAACGGAACTGACTTTGATATATGTTATATCATATAAGCCCCAATCATAGCTCGTAGGTAATGGATAACAAGGTTTCCCCTAACACAGAATCTTTGGCCCACGCAATATTTTTGGCAACACCTGTGTCACGGGTTTAGACCCTTTTTAGCACCACTTTAATGATATTTGACTTGTACGCACCAATACTCATCAAAGGCGATACCGTGACCGCCGATGGTTTTTCCTTTTTCGGTGCAAGGTCACACGATCGACTTTTATTATGACGGGCGAGGGTATTTGAGGTAAAGAAGGAGGAAGGCTACCCCCACGGGCGGAACCACAAAATACCGATAGTATGCGAGTGTACCCCCTGGATTTTTCGAAAGAAAATTTGTACATGTAATCACGTACTGGTTTTGTCTTAAGGCAAAGAGTTCAAAATTGAGGCGAAAAAAACACAAAAGAGGTTCAAGCTAAAAATTAAAAAGAGGTTCAAACTATAAAAAACATGACCTTTTCTAATATCCTATGCAAAGAGATTTCTCTACAATGAAGATGATAAAGACTTGACTTGGGAATTGCATGAGGATGTCTTCAAAATTATTGGGAATGATATTATTATCAAGCGTTACCATTCTTCAGGACCTCATAAAGTAGTAATTTATTGCTTTCTTTTGTCAAAACTTCAATGTCTATTATGTACTCTTACATGATTCATTGGTAGAAAAAAAATTGAAAAATTTGACTGAAAGAAAAAATTAAAATAGAAAAAAAATAAAAATGAGAAAAACAACGTATGTTTACCATATTCGTTTTCTGTTTTTATTTTCATAATTTTCGTAATTAGTTAGAAAATACGCTCATGTACTTTTATCATTTTCACAAAAAAAAAATTAGCCAATTTTTCTTACATTGGGTTAAGTTTGGGTGAAAAAAACTGAAAACATCTCGGAGGTGTTTTCAGTTTTTTGTCACTGTTTGAGTAATTTTACGCAAAACGAAAACATAAAATGGTAAAAGTTCACAATTTTTATTTGTTTTTATCATCATTGCAAAAAACTGAAAACGAATATGATAAACGTATTAATTCCAGAAATAAATACTAGCGCCAACAAAATAATTGAGCTGAAGAGTCTTTAGTGACTCTCATGAAACGTAATAAGGCCTTTTGGATTTGTTTTAGTATGTTTTTTGTATAGTATTGAAAAGTGCATTTATTTATTTTTTTTATATGATTTTACTTATAAAAACAATTAGCGATTTTGGTATAACTTTTTGCACCATCTAAGGTATCCTGATTTTGCCGCCGACAACCCATGTTGTTCCGGCGTAACGCTTGCATGAACGGATTTCGATTTCTTTGTAGCTCATTATGGAATTCTGGGGCAGCTAAGGGCCTGAGGCACCCAACTATGGGCTAGTTTGGGGTTAGATTTTGCTTGTCAAAAGTGACTCCGGCCATGCGTGGGAAATTGTGTTTTGCAGAAAGTAATGTTTGCTTGTATATAAAAAAAAAAGGGTAATGTTTGGGTTGTTCATGCGTAAAGCAGCTCGATGTCCAAGGGCACTTCTCAAGTCCACCACAACACACTTGACTCTATATATTCGCAAGAATATTGCAAAGGGTAAGGTAGCATTTGATAAATCATTTAGTTTTCTGTTTTTTCTTTAATTTTATGAATTGAAGAAAAAAATGCGTTTGACATACAGTTTCGTTTTTTTCCTTCAGTTTTGAAAACAAGACTATTTTTAAAACTCTCATTTATGAGTTTTGCATTTTTAGTTTTGGTTTTTGTTTTGAGACCATCACCACCCTCCCACCGCCGCCGCCACCGCAGCCCGTCAATTGGCCACAGCCACCGCCACGCCCCACTACCGCCACCAAAGAAAAACTCAAAATATAAACTGGATAATTAAACAGCAAAAGATAAAACTCAAAATAAAAACTGGGTAATCAAACACCCATTTATTTTTGTAAAAAATAAAAACTAAACTGATTTTGGTTTCTATTTTTTTGGAAACAGAAAATCAAAACTGAAAGTGATTTCAAACAAACCTATTACTTGTGAAAGTTGCTTATTAGAATTTTGCGGTGTTGTTAGTTTTACGTGATTAAAGTCTCGCATCGAATATGTACACCAGCCTTTAATAACGCTAGTTAAAAATAAATGAAGAACAATTTATTAGTGTGCCTACAATTCATCGTTATCAGCTCTAAGAAAAGTCATAACATATGAAATTTCTATGAATAAATTATGTCAAGATTACCCTTTACCAATTTAGCTGATACCCAGGTTGAAGGAATCCCCCCCCCCCCCCTCCATGTAGCGACAATTAATGGTTGTTAAATATTTCTAGTAATTATTATTTAGTGACGCTAAAAAAGTGGTGTTAAAAGTTATCGCTAAAAGTATTAACAGAAAAGTCATTGAAAACATTTAGCGACTATTAATTGTCACTATATAAGGGGTTGTAAAATATTGGTACAACCAGGGTAGCAGCCAAAGTTTGTTCCCACTAAAATGCTCAAGTAATAAATTGATGATAATCAGTGGCGGAGTCAAAATGTCTAATTAGGATTGTCAAGAAATCATAAAAAAGATTTGCTAGCTGACATAAAAGAATTGAGAAGGCTCAACTTCACATAAAACATGAATAATAAAAAATACGTTATAATTTGCGTCACTATTGAATACATTAAAGACAAAATAGATTACTCAATTTAACTAGTAACGATATGTTTTTACTATCCATGATGATTTATTTAACTTGTTAAGACTAGTCAACAAAAAATTACTAATTTCGCATGAAAGAAGTTTAACTCTTATTGTATAGATATATAACTAATGTGATTATAAATTGTATGAGAATATTAGTTATGTATAAGTTAACAAATTATAAGAATTTGAACTAAAAAAAAAAAGAACTAACGTTAATCTATTCTTTTTTTTTTTAATCTGGAGATTTAGATTTTGAAATTTGGAAGAATGAAGATAGAGTAAGAAAATGACAAAGACAAAGACTATAATAGCCGGTGGCATAAAGAGTAACAACACTACAAAGTGAAATCTTCATAAATTAATGTTACAATATAGTGGTATTTTCATAAGTATTTTAAATATGTTTATCCATTATCTTAAAACCTAGAGAATAATGGAATACTCTGAAATTCACTAGAGAATAAGGAAAAAGAAAAGAAAGCATATAAAATCAAAAGAAAAACATATTTGCACAAACTCTGATCATCATGTTGGTTTGTATTAGAACCGTATAAATTAATAGAACTATAGAAAAATTTCCAAGCATACTTTCGGGGATCGGTAAATGGTACGAAGCATTTTTCAATATTATTGAGATAAAGGTTTTAGAGTATTATGTTCAAGATTCTAATGATAAAGCAATATATTATTTCCACGTTATGATTAGTTTAGGTTGAAAATATTTGAGATTTTACATTTCAACATTTCAAGTTTCTTGTGTGAGGAAAAACATACCCTGAATATTCTAAACAAATGTGGGGGGTACGCCCTTAAGATCGCCTTAGAAGAGGACTTTTAGTCTAGGTTGAGACTAAAGAGTCCGAGGATACCTCTTACCATCCAACAAAAAAATAAGTATTAGGTCAAAAGTTTTAGTCAAATGTGGTGCCATCATGTATATACTCATTTCCAGCTTTCTTCTTTAGAAAATCAAATTGCTTCTATTAAAGCTCAAAAATATTTCAGGATGAATGAGTTGTATCCTCTATTCTTGACTCATACTCATTTACAAATCTAACGTATCTTTTTAATTCGTATAATACATAGTTCATGATTCCCGGTTCTCCTTATAGCTAAGTCAGCATCACATTTACAGTTTTAAACAACTCAATTTTTGTCTCCTAACAAAGTGGTTGGCTCTTGACCATCGAATGTACTCCTTCTCGGTGTTTTATAAAATTGCAACTAGGGGTTTCCAGCAACAAAAACATTTATTAAATGTCACTAAAGTACAGCATGAAAGCAGGGAAATAGCCTACTTGCAAGGGCTTGTTTAATTTTGCATAATCTGTAATAAGATTGAATAATTCTTTGATATATACTCCATGTTGCGGTCGAACTCTCTGCCACACAACATCCATCATTTGGTTTGAGAAGAATCAAAGTGGTTGGTGTCACCCGTGAAGCTTGCTTGACCTTTTACCCACCCATGGCTATTTAAATCCATCAAAGCTTCATGGAAGTTTCACTAATTTTTGCTGATTTTCAAAGTCTTTACGCGTACCTAGTTCTGGATAAAGACTTTTCATTTAATATAATTGATTTAAGAGTGAATTTTTTTTTTATTGTTAAAGTGTGTTTGGAGACTTATTCGCTTAGCTACACGGAAATGTTAAGCGATATAACATTTTAGTTTATAGAAAGGGAGTTGATAAAATGATAGCGCTAGTAACTTAACCCAAGTTGCTAGCGCGATCTGGCCGTCCACGGGCGAGAATGGACTGCCAGATCGCGCGCCACAACAGCGATTTTTTTCACCGTCCGCTACATTATGTAGCGGACAGTAAATTATCGTCCGCTACATAATGTAGCGGACGGCCAAACAGCGCTAGCAAGTTGTTAGCGCTATTAACGGGTCAGCTCCCTTATAGAAAACAGTAACAAAATTTTATTTTATTTTTTGTCCAGGTAATTTTTCGTTAAAATACATTTAGCGACTTTTTTCATAACAACAGAGATATTATACAGTAGAGGATTGTAGTTTATCTAAAAACAATAGTAAGATTCGTTTTTTTATCCTTTTCGTCGAAGAAGTATACAAAAGCATTCCACGTGAACCACATTTTGTCAGTAAACTAGATCATAAAAAATAAAATAAACAGAGAGATCATGCTGACACAGCAATGCGATTTTAAAAGTATTGCGGTTCAGAATTATGAGCATTAGTGGTTTAATTAATCTTCTAATTATGATTTGTTTACCAAACGATGTGACTTATTGCAGCCATTAGATCAAAACTGTTACCGTCACTTATCTGTGCTTTTATTCTTTTTGCCCAACAAAACTTTGAACTCGCCTAACGTACTGATGCTAATGCTAGCCCTACACTTCATGATGTTTAAAGGTCTAAAAAATGTGTAACAAAAATTTTCTTTCGTCATATAACCAGCCATAAAAAACTTTCAAAAACGTACGCTAATGCTAATAGCCCCGTGGTTTGAAACGTTTCAATGAAATGTTTGAAAAGCTAAAAAATGTGTAACAAAAAATTTCTTTCGTCATATAGCCAGCCATAACTGACTATGAATAAAAACTTTGATTACGGCGATGGCGATGACATTTTGTTCTATTATGCATCAAAAACTTTTTTTTTACTTTTCTTTCTTTCTTTTTGGTGCTGATAATGGGGGTTGAATTTTTAGATAAGGATATCGAGTCACTTGCGGGAGTTGTAAACAACCTCGAGCTATCCTTAGTTCCTTTCCGAATAGTGAACTCGTTGCCACTGTAGTTGGTTTTGCGCACTCAACTGCCAAGAGGTTGAAACTTTTTTTGAAGACCTTTCTTGGTTCTAGGAAATACAGACACTTCATATAGACCAGGGTGTCATATGAGACATTTACTTGCACCCGGACACCTCTCGAACACCTCCAGCCAAGTGTTGGCCATCTCCAAAAACTGTCCAATTATTGTTTATGTTTATTTATCTTTGAGTACTCGTACATGTATTAGACATTTCTGTAAGAGTGTGTTTGGAACCATGGAATTGATGAGATTTCATTTCAAATTCTCAAATTTTGTTGTTTGGAACATTAAAAAAAGGAATTGGAATTGAATTTGATGGGATTTGACTGGATTTGTTTCTATAGTGTGAAATCCGATGAAAAATGGTCGAATTTCATGGGATTTCGATTTACTTGAATTAAAACTAATTATTTACCTATCTTACCCTTTTTCTGGATCTCTCTAACAATGAACCCACCACCCCATCTTCATTGCCGTTACCGCCACACCACTTTTACTACCACCACCGGCACCACCACCACCGGCACCACTACTGCCACCACCACCGCTACCACTACTGTCGCCACCACCACTACCACCACGCCACCGCCACCACTACTACCACTATCGCTGCCGCCACAACCACTGCTAACACTACCGTCGCCACCACTACGGCCAGTACTGCCACAACTACCACCGTCGCCACCACTACTGCCACCACCACCACCGTCGCCACCACTACTGCCGCCACCACATCATCACCACTATTGCCACCACCGTCGCCACAACAGCTATTGTCGCCAACACCACCATCACCACCGCCACCACCACTATTGCCACCATCGCCGTCAACATCACTACTGTCACCGTCGCCGTCACCACTGTTGCCACCACCGTCACCACTACTGCCACCGGCATCACTATTGGCGTCAGTGGATGACCACCACTACCATCATTACCATCACTTGACCACCCCACCACTTCCATCGTCGATGTTGCTACCCCGTGCAATGCTGCCACCACCATCACCACCACCATGTGGTGGCACTAGCCCACTTGAAACCACTTACCGTAATTTATTTTTCATCGTAAGTTAAGGATATAATTGTCTAAAAATTTATTACATTTCCATTTCCTCTGTTCTCCAAACACAAAATTGGAATTCCGTGATTTGAATTCCCTTTCGTTCCAAACAAAAAAAAGTGAATTGAATTCTAAATTCAATTCCAAATCTGAAATCCAAATCCTAAAAGAATTGGTTCCAAACGGACCCTAAAGTTTCATTTCCTACTTTATTTTCATGCTTCTTCGATCAATGGGGTTTTGCTAATTCTTCTCCTTTTTGAAATTATTTTGGCAATTATATGTGTTTCATTTGTTTGTTAGTGATCGATTGTAGTGATGCTAGTGATAGAGTAAGTTCTTTTTGGAGCCGAAAAGACGGCATTATCCCAGTACTTTCTCTAAATCTACCATACCCACCAGCAATCATATGAACCCTACGCGTTTCAAATTTCTCTCCCTCTCTCTAGACCACCTTGCCACCACCGGACCGTAGTTATGTACACTCTTTTGATCCTCTTCGATCTCTTGCTCACTCGGTGTAACTCGACAATAGAGTGTAGGTGTCAATTTAAAGTGCCAAAAAATAGGAGGGTAGTGAACTAACATCGCCAATAAGAGTTTCCATCAATAATATGCAGAGACTATTGATATACAATCCCACTGTTAGATTATAAATATTAATATGACAATTACATTTTCCCTATTGTCCTATGTCTAGATTATTCTAGAGTTCTTCTAACTTCTATAAGATTCTTTTTTCTGTTTCTGGTATAATTGTTTCTCTTGTCTATAAAAAGGTCTCATTGTACTCAATTTTATCAATGCTCTCTAATATAATTATCTTTCCCTTCACCTTTTCTATCATGGAATCAGAGTCATTTGATCCGCCAGTTTGAAATTCTTTCAACTTTTTTCGCAAACTCCGGAAGACGCGAGACCTTTATGGTCGTCAGACCTCACCCCAAGACTCGTGCCTTGTTCTCAGTCGTCGGACCACACCCCGAGACCTTTATGGTCGTCAGACCTCACCCCAAGACTCGTGCCTTGTTCTCAGTCGTCGGACCACACCCCGAGACCTTTATGGTCGTCGGACCTCACCCCGGGACTCCTGCCTTGTTCTCAGTCGCCGGACTTCACCCCGAGACCTTTATGGTCGTCGGACCTCACCCCGGGTGTAACGCCCCGAACCCGAAAGTCCGAACACGTCCTTAAACCAAACCCAATCATGACCAAAACATAACAATCGCAATGGTAGAGCAGAGCATCTAAAACACCATAACACAATAATCTGAATCTCAAATACTTAACTCCAAAAGAGTTTAAAACTTATTACAATCTATATGTCTAATCCGAATAATAACAATAAAAAGAACGAACTAAACTAAGAGTTTATCTAAATAAAATCAATAGTGTCTAATGCTCCAAATTGCGAACACCAAGTTCTGCTGCAGTACTAATATCTCACCCTCCGTCCTACTCTTGGCCTGGAAGGGGAAGGAAACAAAACAAAAGGGGTGAGCACGAATTGCCCAGTAAAAGATTTTACACCCGGAGGGCCAAAAAGACGAATACCAAATTTGAGTTATCAAGTAGAACCAACAAATAAAAATTTAGATAACTCAATCGAATTTCACAAACGAATATCTAACGTTATCAAAAGATGGTAAATAACCAATAAGCCAAATTTCAAACACAATTCATCTAAACTTGTGGGTGTCACATACACAATTGCTTATTATTAAGCATCACAAATCATGGTTAGACCATGTCGAATATCGCAGCCGGCGCGTCACAAATAAGTCACGATAATTAAAAGTGACTTTCAAATACAAATATCACTCACAAAGTAATTTGATAAATATAGCGAATATTCATTCGAAATCCAAAAATAGTCACTGTAGACTCAAATTGAAGAGAACAAAAATACGAATTCAACGGAATAAAAATCAATTAAATCGGAGATCATATGAGTGAGATATTGGGAAGCGAACATTTTGAATAAAAACTTAACGACACGATGACCGATAAAACTTTTTAAAGAAAAGGGCCAACAAGAAAGTGACACGTGGCATGTTATTTATCTAAAACTCTTGAAATCTGAATGTATTATGGGCAATGGACAACTCTCTTTTGGTTAAAGGAAATTACGGCCATGGAAAACAAAAACTCTGACTCCTCTCCAAAAAAAGGACGGTCGACTCTGATTTAAAAGGACGACTACACTGCTGTCTTGTTACCTTGCCGCACCGGTTCTGACACAAGAATAAAAATCGACGGCGTAACGTGTGTTTTTAGGTAAAGTAAAACTGTTCAAAATATTTAAACAATTTGTAAACAGAAGTCCAACAATTGCCTTAAGAAAGGAAAAGCAAAAAGAAATCGTAAATAGACAATAATGACAGATTTACAATAAAACGTTAAGATACAAACAATCATGTTAACATATGGGCAGTAGAATATCGGGATTGCGAATCAAAATACGCACAAAAGGATGTTTATCAAAGAAAGCATAAAATTCCTTACCTTAAAGTGAATCTAACGTCGTGAATAATCTCTTGATCCTAGATCAACCACAACCTTTTTTTCTTGAATACCTCAAAAAGATGCACTAGCTCTTTTCTCTCTTTTGTCTCAAAATTATGATAACTCTTATGTCTTCTTCCTCCTTATATAGCTCACCAATCAAATTCCTAATATGACTTGAAGTCTTGAAGTCTTAAATTCTTATTGAAATTTTAACACAATTAAAAATCCTTATTACTAGTATAATCATAATACAAATAAAACTCCGTATCACTAATGTAATCACAATATAACTTCAATTTTCTTTTTCTTAATATCTAATCTAATTACATTAGCCACTAAATATTACCAAAGACTAATTTCGTCACTAAAAGAGTTCCCAACCAAAATTTCTAAAGTCCATTAATTAACTCTAGATCAACACATATTATTATCATTATTTTTTTTTTTTTATCATTACTCACATAACTAGCTAAAATTCGGGGTATTACACCGGGACTCATGCCTTGTTCTCAGTCGCCAGACCTCACCACGAGACCTTTATGGTCGTCAGACCTCACCCGAGACTCATGTCTTGTTCTCAGTCGCCGGACCTCAACTCGGGACTCCTGCCTTGTTCTCAGTCGTCGGACCTCACCCCGAGAACTTTATGGTCGTCGGACCTCACCCCGGGACTCCTGTCTTGTTCTCAGTCGTCGGACCTCACCCCGAGACTCCTGCCTTGTTCTCAGTCGTCAGACCTCACCCCGGGACTCCTGCCTTGTTCTCAGTCGCCGAACCTCACCCTGAGACCTTTATGGTCGTCGGACCTCACCCCGGGACTCCATCAAGGTCTGATACCATGATAGAAAAGGTGAAGGGAAAGATAATTATATTAGAGAGCATTATGAAACTGAGTCCAATAAGTCCAGAGCGGTGTCTTGATACCAGCTGCATTAAGTGAGATTCAAGTTGAGATGAATTTCATGTGTAGAGTCCGGCGATGTGAGAACAGACATGAGTCCCGAAGCGAAGTTCGACAACCATCAAGGTCTCGGGGTGAGGTCCGACGACTGAGAACAAGGCAGGAGTCCCGGGGTGAGGTCCGACGACCATAAAGGTCTCGGGGTAGGTCCGGCGACTAAGAACAAGGCAGGAGTCCCGGGGTGAGGTCCGACGACTAAGAGAATTTATTTATTTGAGAAAAAGAGATAAGTTAGAGTTCATGAACAACAAGAGTGGGCGGTGGCTAGGGTTTCAGCATAAGCGAAGATCACTGTATAGAAAGGGCAGGAAAGAAAGACCAAAATTTTAAACTCAAGAAGAAAATAAGAGCACAAAAAGAAACAAAGGCACATGAATTGGCCAGGCGAACGGCAGAAGGCCGTCGCCAGAGTTTACGAAAATAGTTGAAAGACTCTCAAACCGACGGATCTTATGGCTCCGATACCATGATATAAAAGGTGAAGGGAAATATAATTATATTAGAGAGCATTATAAAACTGAGCACAATGAGGCCTTTATATAGGCAAGATAAAACTATCCTACCAAAAACAAAAAAAGAGAATCATATATAAGTTAGGAAAACTCTAGAATGTTCTAGATATAAGATAATAGGGAAAAATGTAATTGACATATTAATATATATCATCTAACACCCACATCGGGAAAAAAAACAACTAATACTTTAATCTATATGTTTTGTGGGCATTTTCATACATTGTCAATTGATTTTGAGTCATATGTTTTTATGGTAGTAGATCGGGTCAATCTAGCCCCGCGGCAAATAATTCAAATTTAAATCCACAGTCGCCCAGTTTAATTCATTCACATCTTTATCCCATCCAAACAAAAAAAAATCTAGCTACTCATGAGGAGCCGTGTAGAGAAATATTCCCACGTCGAAAAAATAACTATCAATTGGTTTTAAGTTGGATGCTATCAGATAAATGTGGGCACCAGATTTGTTACAGTGGAAGATACCTCACTTCTATAAAGAAAAAAAACCGAGAAAACATAAAGGGCTAATTTCATCTGTTAAAGAAAAATTACAAGGCATGTCGTATATGCCAACATACACCTTTAAGCCCACACCCAGCCAGTGTGCATGCCCAGGCTCTCACTTATATATAACATAACCCTCGCCACCCATTACCAAGTGCCATTATACCCCTCGACATCATCATCTTATATTCACCGCCCACATGACTGATTAACCACCACAACTTGACCCCATCCATATTCCACCACAACAACTGATCAAGACATGTCTGTTTGATTTCTGTTCACCACACTCCTCAGCTTTTCTCTTTTCACATTCCCTAACGTCTTCATCCTCATCCCTAATAAACTAGTTAAATTTGTTGGTCTAAGATATATAACCGAGAAATCTTGATTGTCTTTTTATGGATATTAAGTTAAATACACCATTAACCATTGAACTATATATGGATTTTATTTTGGTTACTGAATTTTGATTTATGTCAAAATGATCATTGAACTCATCAAGTCGTCCAATTACCTTATTCTGTAAGCTTCGATTAACCTAAAGTCTGTTAAGTGCTCATATGTGAGTATAATATTCCAAACTTTGGGAGCGGGTTAAATAATCATCAGTGCTCTGAAAAATAAGCGGACGATAATTTTGAGCAATACTCGGATAGTAGTAGAGAGTGGAAGCTTAAAATAATTTTGGGGCAAAAATGTAATTTTTAAAATTTTGGGGGCATTTTTGTAATTTTGAAAAACTTAGGTTAATTTCAATTTTTGAAAATATACATTATGTGTCAAATTTTGAGGATGAGTTGGCCACCTCTTGATTGTTCCCAATTGTTGCCTTGTGACTAATCTAACGATATGTTCCCAACCTATCTTAGTCGCACCCATGGATTCACCGCGGGTCCTAATTTTGCACGACACGTCGGCACAATCAATAGTCAATATTCAACGCTTCCAACCGGTCAAAACATGCACGCTCAAGTCACGTGGACTTTTCACCTTTTTTACGTTACTTCGTCACTAAGAAACTCATTTTCGCACAACGCCTCATGACGCTGCGACCGTCGCATGTCGCATGTCGCACGTAACGTCGCCCTTCGGCTCACCATGGCACTTGCCTAAGCAGGTTGACCTTGGCCTTCCCCTTGGGATCGGCCTCGACCTCCCCTTGGGGGTCAGCCTCGGCCTTCCCTTGGGGGTCGGCCTCGGCCTCCCCCAAAGGGTTGGCCTTGGCCTTCTTGGGGGCCTTGGCTTTCCACCAAGGGTTGGCCTTTTGCCTCCCCCCTTAGCACCTTCATTTATCTTCAAAAGACCATGCATCGTCCGCGACACCCTTCGCCCGCGTCCGCGCACCAACTCTGCGACGCACGTCGCACATTGCCCGGGCGCCCTCTCCGCGACACCCGTCACCCGCGTCCCTCGCACCTGCACACTGTCTCCGCGACGCCCGTTGCCCGGGCGTCACCTCCGCATCACTCGTCGCCCGCACCGTCTCTGCGACCACCATCGCTCGCAAGCCATCTTCGGGACATTCGTCGCCCGCGCGCCATCTCTAACATTATCATGCCCCCCGCACCTCATTCACTTCGCCGCGCCCATGCGCCGCGCCACTGATACAGTCGCGCCCCCCGGCTCTTTGTCACACTACCACGCACCTTGCGTTGGTCCATCCTTTCACCACACTATGCGCACCTTGCCTTGGTCGTGGAACATATTTTCACCCACTCTCCGGAGTGTGCAGCATCCCGCGAGGATAGGCGACTCCTCTGGGACACTATCTCTACCAGGGAGCTCTAAGTGCTCTGGCATGAAGACTCCCCTTCTGCCAGGTAAACGGCTTCTCCGGGATGCTACCAGTACTGTTGCTGGTGGTTCGCCTTTGCGTCCACAAAAATTTATCCCGGGTGTAGGAGGGATTTCGGGCCCTAGTCAGGGGGGCTCGTACGCTGACCGCAGCATATCTAAGAAAAGAAATATATGTGTTTGATGTGAATGAAATTATCGATGATTGTACTCTGATTTGAAAACCCATTTTCGAATCTTCATGTATATGTGTATATGTATTTGGAAAATGTTTTAAGAATGACAGTAATTGAAAGTTTGATTTGTTAAAAGAGAATACGTGGCATGTTTTAGAACTTCAAACTTATTTTAGGAACATGGTTGGTGTAGTTGCTGGGCTTTCGCTCATTCCTTATTTTTCAGGTGATGACTTAAGGGAAGCGGAGCCGTATGAGCAACACGGGGGAGAAGCGCCCGAAGGGAATTATTAGATTAATGAGCGTTTACCATTGAGAATTTCAGTTTTATGTTAATTGACGTTATGCTTGAACTATGTAAGGAACTTAGGTCTTCTCAAGTTTCCTCCATAATTTTTAAAGACATGTAATGAGGGTTTTTATTTGGATTATTGAAGGTTGTAAGTTGGAAATAAAATTTGAGTCACATGATTTTAGTAAGGCATGGCAGAACCCTATTAGGAGTTCAAATGGGCCTACGGCCAGTCACGTGCCTAGCTCATGGGTTCACCTATGGGTTCGGGTCGTGACAGTAATCCTTCGATCTAAAATCTTAATTGTGAAAATTATAGAAATTAGGTTGAATTTTAGTTGAATATATACATGTATGTCTCGGGTGTATTTACATATTCGGGAATGAGGGATTGTAATGATTCTCGTTGTAAATTGTTAGCATAAGAACCTAAAATGAAGAAAGAAGGAGAGATAATTAGGGTTTCAAGCTAGGTGCGTGTTCAGTGTGTGTTCTTCGGCTATGGTGATTGATTTGAATTGAATGTGTTCAATTGGGTGAAATTGATGTATAGAAGTGAGTTCGGGCATTAATTGGAGGTGTTATCACAAGTCTAAGTGATTCAAGATAAATCATGGAAGAAACTTGTGCGAGATTGAGAGAGGAGGGTGTGCCCAGCATTCAGTCAAATGAAAATGAGGAAGAAGACATGTGTGTGTGCTGAAGGTGTTTTAGTGTGTGCTCGAATTTGAACAGTAGATGTAATCGTCGCTAAAAGTGAAGATTTAATAAACAGTTTTAATTCGAATTTATAAAAATAGTTAGGGTTAGATTTAGCCAAAGTGCAAACAAAAGACACTAGTTATTTTTAGGAGACCTATATTGTGGAAATTTTTCAGATTTTTCCGAGGTTGGGAAAGGGGTTAACAAATGCAGTGATTTTAAAACTTTAAGGTAAAATTTTAAATACCAAACTAGTGCGGTTTCGCGCAAAAATTTTATGAGAACCCTAGATGCTGGGAAGTTCCATTTCCAAAAATTTTGGGTCATTCGGAAGTCGTTTGCTATTTTTGACCGAACATGCACTTAAGCGCTCGGTCCGGACACCGATTCGGGATTTTCGGGGAAAAATTCTCTAAAATACTTTTTAACCCAAAAATGACTTCAGGATGTTTAAAATAGCATTTTAAGATGTTTTGGAATTTTTTTCGGTGTTGGAAACCTCCAGGAGTATTTTGGTAATTTTACCTGAAAAATGTATTTTTGCATAAATTCACACACGAGAAGGTTATTTTAGTGATTTTACTTACGAAAAGACCATTTTGGTGATTTAAGTTCGAGAGGGACATTTTGATAATTTTACATACGCGCTGAAGGAGGTTCATTTTGGAAATATGTGTGAGTCCGTATTAATCTATAATATTGTACAATAGACTGTATTCTAATTAGTTTATTGTTCCATTTAGGTTAAAGCTAAAGACTTCCGGTTAGGATAATTTAACTGCGGATTCAGGTAAGAGATTCTATCTGAATCCTGGGTAGGGACTTTCGTCCGAACCCTTATTTTGATAACTTGTATTCGTAAGTACTCATTTGACTTACTTATGGCTAATGTCAAATTCTGAGGTATGAATTGAGATCAGCATGTTATTGCCCAGGAAACCCCAATATTGAACATGAATCGGTTATTTGGAAACTTGTGATGCTCGCCTGTTATTGCATACTGAGCAAATTTGATAATCGTACGTTATTCTGATTTGTCATCGCTATTCGTTTGGACTCTATTATGTTGACACAAGTTGCATTACTTGCCTTAAAAATCTTGCATTGAGCCTTAAAACGTTTATAGAAACTTTCATCGATGCTCATTATCTATTACCCATTGGGCACTGGATAACATCTTCTATTATCGAATTGTTGTTATTCTGTACATTGACATGAGATTGTGCATTGGTATGGGCTAGTGCCTTGATGGACTAGTCGGTGGCTAGTGCCTTGATGGACTAGTCAGTGCATCAGTATGGGCTAGTACCTTTACGGACTAGTCGGTGTATCTATGATTGGCTGCATCGCATCTAAAATTTTCCTTTGATATCGGATCAAACTAGTTATAATTCTTTTGAAACTCTTGAAAAATTATCATTGAATTGCATCGATGAATTATTTTGTAATTTATGTGTATTGGAGGATTTGATGTGTATTGGTGTGGGTAGAAAGGATTGGATTTGTGCTCGTGTTGAAATCTCTTGAGAAATTTTTGTGGTACTTGGAAATGATGACTTTGGAAGTGATCTTTTACTGATCGTTTGGAAACCATCGTGATTGTTATTGTTATTTTGGTATATATTGATGACGAATTTTGATCATTTTGGAAATCATTGAGTTTTTGCTCGTTCGAAGTGTTTTGGGAATTTTCGTCAGTTGGATTCTTGGAATCGTTTTGTAATTCTTTGTTAGTCCTTGTACGACTTTACTGAGCTCTCAAAAACTCACCATTCTTTGGATTACCTTCTGCAGGTTTGATCAACAGTAAATTGCTCAGGAATGGAGTTTAAAGTCTGTGTAAGATTCCGGTGAGCCCACCACTACTGTAATGTAAGACTCCTGTGCGGGTCGGTACTGTTAACTCGTTTTATAAGGATTCGAGTTTGTAAAGAACCTAGGTCTTAATAGTACAAGTTTAAGCAGTTTTGTAATATTGTATTTGAGGACTTTGAGTTGATGTCTAATTAGACGCTTTGAAGTATGTGTTAGTGAACATGATCTGATAGATTTGATGTGATCCGGTAAGTTAACGACCCAGGAGTTCGGGGAGGCGGAACTCTGGATTTCCGGGGATGTTACAGTGAGGCACATGACGCTTAAGTCAAAGACAAAATTGTCAAAAAACAAAAAAGCAATATTCTTTTTTAGTTTTCTAATTTTTTGCTCACTATTTTTTCATTTTCATTTTCTCTTCCTCTGTTACCCACCTACCCAGTACCACTACCCAGACCCAACTCCACTGTCACCATCAAACCCATACTCACTAACAGCACTACCACCGCTTCTTTCTTCTTCCACACCCTCCCACCCACCACCACAAACCCCGACCCAATGCCACAGCCACCACCAACCCATACCCACTTCCATCGCCAGCTCTTTCTTCTTCCATCACCCTCTCACCCACCTCTACCTCCACCACCCCCAACCCAACACCACTGCCACCACCAAACCATATCTGCTTCCACCGCCAACACCATTTTGTTCTTCTTCTATCACCCTCCCCCCCCCCCCCCCACCCCCCCTGGATCTTACTCCACTACCACCACCAAGCCATACCCACTTCCCTATGACCACCGCCTAGACCTCCCCACCCCACTGCCACGGAACTCACCACAACCACTCCGCTTCAGCCGTCCATGACCCCTATCTCTCCCACCACCCACTCTATTTCAGCCACCACACCACCACAAACCATTATCCATCATCTCCTAGCGACCACCTACCCTCATCGCTGATCTCCTCTTCTTTCTTCTTCCATCACCCTCCTACCGGCCACCACCGAGACCCCGTACCCACCTCTGTTGTCATGCCACAACCATACCTTCTTCTTTCGTTCACAACTAGACACCGCATCCCCTACCACTCTTCCCTCGCCCCAATATCGCCATCATCCTACCATTGAACCGAATGACCTTCTCATTATAGATCTAATTGAATCAAACAACCGTTGATGCTATAAAGGTGAAGATAATGAAATGATGGTGTTGCTGTTGTGATGGTAGCACAGGAAGTGGGTAGTGGTTGGTGGTGGTAGTGGAGTTGGGTCGGGTGGTGGTAGTGGTGGTGGTTAGGTAGGCAATTGAGGAAGAAGAAGGAAAAAAGGAAAAGAAATAAAAAGTCAAACCAAACTATTAGAAAAATCAAAGACAATATTGATTCTTTGTGTTTTAACGATTTTGTCCCTAACTCAGCCCCTTATGCCTCCCACATGAGCACTTAACGGGCATCTGATTAATAAGAGCTGATAGATTCACCTAATTTGATAAATTGATGCGTCCAATTGTCACTTTGACACAAATCGAAGTCGTGTGACTAAAAGCGAAATTTGGTATATAGTTCAGTGGTCAACGATGCATTTAACTCAGTGAGATTTTCTCAAATTTAGCTTTCGGGTTTTGTTGCCAACGAGATTCTGAGCTGTGATAGTGGTAGTAATTTTTTATTGAGCTTGATTTAATTTCAAATTGGTGTGGTGATGGTGGTTTCTGTTTTTAATTGTAGTGGTATAGTGGTGGCAGGTGGTTTCAATCAAAATGTGGTGGTGATCTATACACAAGGGTAGATGCTACTTTTGACCTATCTTGACAATCTTAAGGAGAAGAGGATTTCCAGAAGGTGGCTTTGGGTTTGAAAACGTGGTTGGTTGGCTTGGTAATTTCGGCGGTACCAAAGTTGTGGGTTTGAAGTGGTGATTGTGGTTCTGGTGTTGTCATGGTGGCGGTCATGGGGTGATGGTGGTGGTTGGCGGCGAGTACTAATCAATGAAACGATGGTGGTGGGTATTGGTGATGGTAGTGGTGGTAATCGCGATGGGTGGTGGTGGTGGGTCTGCATGGAGAAGGAAGAAAGAAGAAACAACTTAAAGAAAAATCATAATCCATAGTATATAATTAGATTTTGTAGGAAGCAATTAAAATTGACATTTGGGCATGTCGCGTTGAGAAAAATTGCCCTCTATAAAGGTCAGTCATACTATCATTAACAAAATCTTCACATATTGTTGATTTTGGGTTCGATTGCTGCAATTTGAAAACGTTAGGGAGTTAAATGCTCAATTTAAAACCACAGAATTTTATTTGTCCATACGAGCAAACGATAGTGGGCTGATTGCCATTTTTATTTGGTGTCCCCTGTCCCTGGTTCCTGTTCAGATCCTTGTGAGCTTGTGGCATGGTGTTGAATTATCAAAGACCTAATTCCAGCAATTTTCTCCATGTGACGAAATTTTCGTTTATCTCCCCTCCAGCCCAAGCTAGGACCTAAATCAGTATGGGCCTGTTCAAGCTCAGATAGGTCCATCAAAACTACAGCCCGACTTCCACCTATAACGGGCCAAGCAAACTGCCTTCCAGACTTATTTTCAAGATTCAAAAAACAAAGAATTTAACTTGTTCTTTTACCATTTTTATTTTCAGTTTTTATAACGATGATGATCATTTTATCGTAAGCGTTTACTATTTCCTACTTTTGTTTTGAAAAATCTAATTCAAACAGTACGAGAATGTGACCCTTTTTTCTGGCTGCCTCTCACCCATTATCAAAGAGAAGTAGCTAAAAAAAAAAGTTGTCAAAATAATAAAAATACACAATAACATTTTCTAACTGGATCTAATAATGACAAAAATAAAAACAGAAAAAAAAAATGGTAAACAAACAGGCCGAAAAGGAGTTCATTTCCCTCCACTAAACTGATATTGATTGTATTTGATATTTCAATAAATTGGCAATTTCTTGTATTGAAAAAGAGATATTTGCCCTTTATTAGGCAATCCAGCTGAGCAATTGACCAAGTAAATAATATAATACTACTAATAATCTAATAATAGGCTCCTCTCTTGGAAGACAGCTTTCCAAACAAACATCCTCTCTCCTTGCTCAACCTTTCATTCTCCATGCAACCACCACTTCCCATGCAAGCCACCACCACCTCTTCACAACATTGCCCTAACCACCCCACCGTCCCATTGCACCACCGCTCCCCACACTTCCATGGAGGAGCGGTCCGCACCTCCCAACGGCTGCGAAAATCATGACCCCCTGCGTGATCAAGAAACCATTTCACCCACACAAGTTCCAGACCACCAGCCCTTGCCCGAGACGTCTCACCCGGCCTTTCGCTCCGGCACGTACGTTGTCCAGGTCCCCAAGGATCAAATCTACCGCGTTCCACCGCCAGAACACGCGTTGCTAGCCGAACGCCACCGCAACTTCAATAGGCCAAAGAGGTCTTGCTGTTGTCGCTTCTTGTGCGTATTCGTTCCAATAGTTGTCATCCTCCTCATTCTTGGCCTAATAGCGGGAATCACCTTTATTTTGCTTAAGCACGAGGATCCTGAATTTAGCATTGAACATGTCCTCGTAAAAAATGTACCAATTCGTCACAAGCAACAGCGTCCTGAGTATGATGTTACGGTAAAAGCTGAAAATCCGAATAAGTACACAAGGATTTTGTATGGTCAGGATGGTGATGCTTCCCTCTCTTTTAAGCAAAAGGAAATCGCGGTTGGAAAGTACCCGAATTTCGATCAAGCCCCCAAGAATTCGACTGCTTTTAAGATAGTCCTCCATGGCTCAAATGTTGCGTTGCCTAGAGAGGTTGAGAGGAGCATGAACAGCACTCCTTCAAAGGTGCATGTGTCTTTGGCTCTAGGGATCAATGTCCCCGTAAGAGCAAAGATCTGGGTGTTCAAATTTGGCAGGAAGGAAATTTCTGTTGCGTGCAATCTGACATTGGATAGATTGGCTAAGAATACTCGTGTCCTGTCTCAAGAATGTCGTACCTAATCTAGGTGGACGAGGTATTGGTAATGGATGCAATGTGGTGACAAACTTGTTGGTGATCGATAAGTTCAAATCTGAAGACCCTTTTTTCCCCTTTTCCTTCTTGGTTTGTTTATTCATAACGTTTTGTAGTGTAGTAGAATGAGAAAATGATTGAAGAGCAGATTACTGTTGATATAGGTCTCTTGTCTTTTGATACTAAAGTCCCTTCGAGAATGGATTGAATTGCAGATGGAGGCGATCACTTTGTTTATGATGTTCTCCCTTATCTTCTGATCTGGGTATTGTAAATGATATTCTCTTTCTTTATACAATCTACACGTTGTTGAAACAAGTTTGAAACTATAGTTGATGCATTTATATATGTAGTTGTTACGCATGCTTATCTCGAAGTACGTATCATGCTATGGTTTATCTTAATTTGCTCGTTTTTAGCAAAAAACGATCTACTTCTATAGGAAATTGCAAGTGGGCACTGGTCGATTTATGCGAACTGAACAAGGCGCTTTATGCCTTGTTCGCACTTAGTTTATGGCCCACCCGAGATCATATGCTGATTTGTTTTGTTGAAGTACGTACATTACATAAACACATACGTAGAGAACCTTATGTCTGCATAGATTGTACGTATTTGAAGATGCTGAAATGTACACTAATTCATATTGTGTTTCCTGATGAAATACCATAGTTCTTTAACTTTAGCATGTCACGGAGTTCAAAGCAAGAAAAACTATCCTCATTTTATTAATTTGGCAGTATAACCAAACTGCCTCACATGAACAAGTTAGGCTCTCAATACCAATCCCAGTTTCTAATGTGGTCACTTCCACTGCCGGAACAGAAATATTTCCTTTCAAGTTGAGAAGTTTTCTTGTAAAATCCTACGATTACTACTGCCTTGTGTAGCACCTGTGAATCCTCAGCCTTTGTCCATTAAAAGGAGACTGTCTGACAGAATCAGGCCGGGAGATGAGCGCCATTGTCCTTTGGTGTCTTTTACATGTACGTCTTGACAATATATGGTCATTGAAGTGAAATTCTTTTAGCTCTCTAACATGGTCTCTTTTTGAGGCAATCACACTCTATGCACTCTTGAAAATCAAATCTACCCTTTCGGATCAAAATGCTGGCTTCCTTAGTCCTGTTTGAGTAACTTTGTTACGCAATACTCCTTGTCCATAACATTGTGAAATCGCTCATTCCTATGCTGTATCTCAAGATCCGAACACCAAAGTGCTAATATATTCTGAAGCAACATTGTTCCCAACTTCGAACTCTCAAACTCTTCTGTTTCCTCCAACACGGTCATCTGAATCACGTGGGAATTGAACTCTCCAACGCTAGGGCACACTACTGCCAACCAGCTAGTTTAGTACAAAAGCTATTAATTAGTTCGATAACAATTAATGCACTAATAGCTCCACCATCAATGTGGGGACCAAGTTCCTAGAGCGACAAGTCTCTGAAGAAATCTATTTCTGATGTTCCATAATACTGCAGTTCATCAATAAGCCCACCCTATTGCACATCCGATCGTTAATATTAAAGCCAAAAGACATTGATCTAAGTGTTCCACGTTATTGGGGAAGTTCAATTTTGTTTTTGGACAAAGTATTCTATAACAGGTTTGACAGTGTTTTTCAAGGGTATCAGTTGTTGGGAGCACGCATTGCATTGAAACCACACTTTATAGGAGACATAAGTAGGATTCTTTTTTGATTATGTAGTAAGATTAAGCTGGTTATTCTAGGGAAAAAAACCTTCATTGGGGCAATAATTGGTGGTGAGTTGAGTTAGTTTATTTCAGTTTAAGGCAACAATGATGGACTGAATCTAGTGGAATCCCTCTTTACACCTCCAAAAGAGAAGTAGCTTTCTTTTTTCCATGGCTTTGGAAGCACACTGGTGCGCCCATTAGATCGAGGTGTTCATGTCTTCTTGACAAGAATCACTTTAAGTGGATTACAACTCTTGTTCAACCCATGACTGTTACTTCTTCCCTGCAAGTGGGTTTCCCTTTCAACACCTAACCCTCTGAAAACTAAACGTTAAAGTACTAATTAAAGCTTTGGGAATCCATTAAAGAAACCCTAACTTTGAGATTCCTTTCATCTTTTCAGGTGGGTGCTCACAAATCTAAGTGCCCAATAGTGTGTGTCTACAGTCTCTTCATGTGCAGTGCCCTTCCTTCCACCCATTTAGGGTTTTTATTGTATGTTCAACATCTAAGATATCTTCTTCTTTTATAGGCTGTTTAACTGGGATCACATATCAACCAATGACTTCATCCGTGCTCCTTTATGAGATGGATCTTGGCTGTGTTAGATATCAAATCAGAACATATAATGTGATTCACACAATGTTCCTCGTACCCAATAATGTTAGCTTGGACCACTGGTACCAATCCCAAATTCCCCTCCTCCCCCAACCCCACCCAAACATCCGCGCCAACACACAAATTTATATCAGCGGAGTGCAGCAAATTAGGTAGCTGGACTGAGCATATGAGATCGTTTTATATTACAGCTAGAGCTGTAAATGAACTGAGTTGTTCATGAACTGCTCGTAATTCATTCCTAAAAAAACTCGTTCAGATTCGTTTGTATAATATACGAACCAACACATGAACAAAATATTAGAGATCGTTTATTAAACGAGCCGAGCATGAACATTCCAAAGTATTCACTCACGAATGTGTTTGTGAAGAGCCCGTCTGGATAATAACTTATTTATAATATGTTCAAAACCCAAAAGTCATATAACTTAATTATAGTATTAATTAGTTTAATCTCTACAATCAGTTAGACAATTGGATCAAGTAATGTCTATTTCTGATTTGAAAATAATTGCTTTGAGCGAGAACAAGGAGTTCGGTTCATATAAATAAGCGAATGAACTCAAGGCGAACACGAGTTTTGTGAACCGAACCGAGAACGAGTTCAAACAAAAATTTGAACATTAAACGAACACGAGCATGACCTGAAACTAAATAAACAAATTTGAACATATAACTGTTTGACTCGAACTTGGTTCTATACAGCCCTAATTACGGCATTTCGCTTTCACCAAAAGTGGTAGATACATCTTTTTTTTTTTTCTTCTTCTTCCTTTGTTAAGACTGAAAGATGATTATATACCAGCTGCAAACTAGGCCCCTCATATGGGTACAATTCGTTGGTGTATAGACACGTACCAACAAGCCAAGCACGCCCGTGCACACATAGGCGCACACATGTATACACCATGCCTTTGATTTCCCATCAATGTCTAGCACAAGGCTGGGGATGAATTATTTGTATCGGTGAGAGCCTTAGGATCACACTTAGTGACAAGGACTCTGCAATGAGAGTTATTTGACCTGAAACAGACACACATGCCCTATATTTGCACCCCAAAAAAAAAAAAAGACACGCATGCCCTATATGCCACTAGTAGTACTTACTTGAGTCAGTGAGTTGGCTACAAATAGCTTATACTAAAGCAGATGAAGATAAGACAGCCTATTTTACTTCTTTTAGGATGCTTTGTTCTGCCAATAATTGTTGTTTACTCGCTCTCTCTCACGTTGACAACAAATAGAGCTAATTATACTTTAGTACCTTAAAATTTTACTTCTTTTAGGATGCTTTGTTCCGGTAATAATTGATGTTTACTCGCTCTCTCACGTTGACAACAAATAGGGTTAATTATATTTTGATACCTTGAAACTATACAAAAGTCTCACTTCAGGACTAGCATTTTTAATTTCTACATTTTAGTATCTAGGTGTTTATTTGGACAATTAGTAAGTACCTAGCAAACTTTCCGTCCAAATCCCTAGCGGTGCTCAGCTTAATTGTAACTCCTTTTCGGGTAAATTCGTCAAATACATAAAGAAAATAGAAAAATAGAAACGCTATGAAAACATTAAAAAAAAACTTGAATCTCTAAGTACCACAGCTTCTTCTCGGCCACTGTCCCCTTCTCCGGCCACCGCCCACTTCCTTGGGCACCACCCACCAACCCATTCGACACACATACACACACAGAAATGCACAAACCGTCCACCTTGCTCCATCGCCCACCACTAGATACACCTTGCCCACACAAACAAACCACCAACAGTCATCAGCCCCTTCCCCAACAATAGCCTTTACCTCGGGGAACCCTCTCTCTCTCTCTCTCTCCCCCCCCCTCACCCACCATCGTACCAACGCCTCATTTTTCATCGTTCTTCTGTCGTCGCCTCCCGTCGCCCCTCCACCTTCTTAATCCTAAACGGCGGCACCAACCACCACATCACATCACTATACCAACCACCTTTACCCACCATAGCCACCATCTTTGACCACCCCGAACACCACCATGGAACATTTAGAAACCACCACCATCTACGACTTAAACCTTTGCACAAATCAAACTCCTAAAATATTTGCAAATTCAACCTGGAATCAATCTATGAACCCTAAATGTTGATTCAATTCGATGTTTGAGGAAAATGGGGATCGAATAATGGTGGTTTGGTGAACGTGTTCCTTAACGGGATAACGAAAGAGGAAATTGTTTTTTTTTACCAAAATTGCAGGTAAACTAACTGTTAAAGTATATACTAGATTTTGCACCAATCAATAAAGAAGAGAATCGAAAATAATAACAGAACATAGAGGCACATAAGATACAAGATTTACGTGATTCGGCGAAAGCCTACTCCATGGTGGTAGCAGCAATTTCATTATGTTTGTCAATGAAAATTACATATCTCTGTCTCTCTCAACAAACTCTCTCAAAGAACAACTCTTCTCTTTTGACCTTAAACACAAATACAAGCCAACTTATATATAATTGGAGATAAGTCGTAACATTCTCTCAATAACGAATGTCTTCTCTCAATAACAAATGTCGAACAAGACGACTTATATAATTAAGGTCAAGTCGCAACATTCTCTGAATAACTGATATGGGACACTCACACATTAACTAATTTTCAGGATTTTTTTTTTTCCAAGACAAATTATCACACTAACGCTTTTGCCTCATAGGGAGTTATTGTTGAGCTGAACGCCATTAGTGGTTTGAACAAAAATTGGGTCTAGTTACTTACTAATTAGTAAATAAACACTAAGACGCTGAAGTATAAAAATTGAAAACTTAAGTCCTGAAGTAAAACTTTTGTATAATTAATTCAAAGTATAAGGTGTAATTAACCCCGACAAGTATTGGTAGGATAATACATGATTGGCAATAATGAAGGTTTTTCTTCTCCTGAAGCGTTTCTTTGTTTTATCCTTGCAAAAATTAATTCGTGCACGTGAAATGTGATCGGACCTAGCTTTCATTAGTCTTAAATCACACTCAGGTCATATCCACAGGCATATCCCCCTTTTCCCAGCAGTAGAAAACTACCTGTTGAAACACATAAACTGTATTCCCTTTTGGCATCAAGCTGTAGCTAGTATTGGTTTAGAAGGAATGATGAGTTAAATTTCCAAGAAATCCTTGATCTAGTATTGAAAACCTTAGCACTGGACCACTGGTTGAACCCTCTTAGTCTTATTTCACCGAACTTTGTGTATTAAATTTGCCATGAGCCCTGCTGTCACTGACTCTCGCATGTGTCTTTACAACGATCAAGATGCCCTCCATTATTGGATGTTTGACATATAGTGGAAGTATGGATGCAGGGCTGCCGAAAAACTCGAAGTTTAAGGCCTTTTGCATTATGCATGTTTGACTGCGCCTTAACTAGCTAGTTCTAGATCTCCTTCATTATCTTCTGTGTGTGTGTGTGTGTGGTGTCTTAGCAACGTAAGTGTGTTCTGGAGTCAATATTTCTACTCGTATATGACAATGGCAAGGGCCGGCTATGGCCGGCTTCTTGACCGTTGCCATTTTCTATTCTCATATTCTATTGCTTTCCTTTTTATCTGAAATGAACCCTTTGTTTTCAATTTTAGCTTTGGTTTCCATTGGGGTTTTAAGTGCTTCGACACTGCTTTCCAGCATGGGCCAATAGGAAAACACTGTCAGAAGAAATGAAAGTAGAAACGTGTAACAATAAGTATTCCCTGCCATGGATGATGGATGAAACCAAGAACTGAAAATGAGCAGACAGGTCCTAATTAAGACTTGCGACTTAGATCGAGTTTCCCCAGGACCTTCTTGGCTTCTGCCCCTTAGCCTTCTTAGACTGCATAATCTGCTGAAACACTAAAGTTATCTCGGAGATTACGCAGGCGTTCAATTCTGACTTAATTACCATACGACTAAAGTAAATGTAATGAATTGATACATTCACCCCGGAAGTTTAACCCATGAAGGTAGGCTACTCGTAGTGTTAAAATTTCGACTGTAGGCTGTTCTAGCTGTACTCTACGAAAGAGATTTTCCTCGTAGAAATTTGAGTCGTTCTCTTGTTGGTTTTGTTAGGGATCAGTTTTTCACTTTGGAAAGTTGTGTTGCATTCGGAAGGAAAGTGATGAGAGATGCTGTGATTCTTGATTTCAAAGGCCTGGCAAACAGAAACTGTTAACACTTGGTACATGAGTGCTTGATTTGTTTATCGACCACACGCCTTATATACCGTATCATGTTTGCAATTCAACTCTGCGGTAAAAGTTTCATACACAGATGGACAGATGTGTTTTCTACACCAACGTTTGCACAGCGAAAATCTGTTAAGACGGTAGAGATGATTTATCCGATCCCATGTAATCTTGCAATTACAAGGTTTTCTTGTTCATACTACCAACATCAGCTCAAACAAAAAAAGCTACACAATTCAAGGCCACCCCAAAAACTAAATCTCCAAGGGTGGGGAAATTTGTTCTATAAGTCAGGCCCTCTAATGTCCTCGTAGTTTCGGTCGTTTACATTCTACCAAGCGCTGTAAGAAGTACATAACCTGAAATTTAAAGCACAGGAAACGATCAGCAACCGTATGCAAAAAATATACGAAGAATACAACAAATTACTTGGACAAGTGAAATTGCAGATTGATGTACTTGCCTCGCGTGGTTCTTGCAAAGAATAAGAGGCGTCTGTTTCCTTTGGGACTTTGGACACAAGAATCCCAAACCCTTGTCCTCTCTTACGTAAAACCTAGTTGTTGATCATGCATATGTGGGTTAGAAATAGCTTACTACTTGAAAGCAATTTATCCAAACAAGTTAACAAAACCAGAAGTAGTACTTTAAACGCGTCCTCATCAGTTCGATCATCTCCTATGTAGACCGGAAAAACATCGTTTGAATTCGCATATCCTAATGGGCAGAACACAGAAAACGGATTAGAATACAACAAACCTGTCATTAGCGGAGTTAACAGTAGGTGCTGGGAAGAAATTTGGGGGTTTACCCAGTGACTCTAACAAAAATTCAAGGGCTTTACCCTTGTCCCATTTAATAGTTGGACGGATCTCTAAAACCTGTTTTTATCGACAAATGAAAGATGATGGTCAGGAACACGCGTTCAAACAAATTAAGGTGATGAAAACAGTGCCCAGTTTATAAATTAAAACCATGTGTGTACCTTCCTCCCTTGAGTCAATCTTAGTTTCGGGTACTCCTTGAGCACTAATCTAACTTGCTCTGCTAAATCAGTCCATATCTGATATATAAACAGACAACGAAAAGACACAAAGCAAAAACAACAACTGTTAGTGAAATTGTAGCTATTGAGATTGTACGGAGGAAGAGACGCCGCAGACAAACATATGTGATTAATGTATACCTTTTCATCGACGCAGCGAAAGTGTACGGATAGGCAAAACTTGTTGTTTTCCACCTTAGCTCCTGGTGTAGATTTGGTCTTCTCCAACAAGACTTTGTACACCTGAAAATTTGTGTAAAATTGAAAACATATTAAGTTGAATGTGCATCAATGACTACTCTGGCAAAGTAGCCTAACAAACAACCCCTTCCCTCACCCCCCATAGAAAGAATAAATAGAAGGTTGACAGAGAAAACCAACAAACCTCATCCATCATAGGTAAAAAATCTTTGGCAGGTTGGAAGAGAACTGCTTGATTTCCCTGAAATCAAACCCAGAATCAGTAAACATGAAAGGAAAATAAAACAACAAAGCTTACAACATAAACTAATCAGATACTTGTATTTGAGGAGCTAGTACATTAGTGGTCACTTTTTTGTATCTCCCACTTTTGGCTGGTCCCTTGATGTCCATGCCATGACTGCCGGCATAATAAAGCTCTGACAATCTTACAAAGCTAGAAACCTGCATATTATAATCAGCACGCACAGAAGCTTAATTTGAAGCCTAGTACAGTTGTCTACTTACTATAAATGGAGTTCATACAGCGGATACTTGTATGTCTCTATTTGGTAAAAATAAAAGATCAGTACCTTGGCTCTGCACCTTCCACTCACAATTGCAGTAGGGAAGAACTTCGCCACGTCCCTCACAGCATCTCTCATCTGATGTAAAAATCCAAAATTAGTAACTGAAGATTGTCTAAATTTGCCATCACTAAAATGTTGAACTAAGTGGCTGATAGACTCTCGAGAAGGTTCAAGGCAAACATTGGATATTGGAACACAAGCCTAACCTCGTTGGTCATGAAAGCTCGATCAGGGTCATCAACAATTGGTGAGAGGGTACCATCATAATCAAGAAAAACTACTATTTGCTTCCCTTGTGAAGCATTCATTATTTCCTCGAACATTCCCAACGCGGAAGGATGGTGAAGCTGTTGTGAAGTAAAAGTTGTTCAATATGAAGCACTAACACACGAGAAACTTTTGCAAATAGGCACACGAATGAGACTCGGAAGACTTACGATCCAAGAGCGATTTGAGTCTTCAATTTCAGCAAGAGAGGCAGGGGATTTGTGAGTTGGAGAAGAAGCTCTCATCGAATCAACCCATGCATTGATCCTAGCTCCTCCTCCACAAGTTTCAAGCTTCTTCAAGAACTGTCTCCTTGAAATAGTGATGTATTTACCCGGGGCAGCCGTTGGCTTTGGCGCCGCGGGTGAAAACAGACTTGCCACTTTAATTGTCATGCCAATGCCCGAGTTGGCATCAGAAATCACCACATTCTGGTTTGTCATTTCTATCAAACTTCCCTGCATGATAAACAGAGTTCATTGACACTTGGAACACAGCAAGAAACCCACTACAAGGAAACTGATCGAGAATGTAAGTAAACTTAAAACAGTGCATACCTGATAAAGTTGAGAAGTTGTTAGGAAAATGGGAAAGGAAACAGAGGAAAAACAGGGGTGGAAAAACAGAGGACAAAGTGGCAATGTGAGCTGTGAAGTTTTGAGACTCCAAGAAAACAAGCACTCACTCACAAGTCACAGGTCACAAGGAGGGGAGGCGTCTAGTCAATTTATAAGTAAGTTTGATAGGGCACTAAGGGACGAAGCATCCCAACTTTTTCCGGCTCTTCTTTCTTGTACCTTTTTTGCAGCAGGGACTACCCTGCCCTGGTAATGCATAATAATGCCATTACTTTTTTGGATTCATTATGTGGTTATGAGGGGGATTAATGTACCACTTGGTTACATGTTTCATAATTTGTGTCACTTTTGTTTTTGGCACAAATGGCATTGCAAAAGCTAGCTTACTTTTGCTAAAGCAGATCTTGTTGTAGAGTGTGGTACCATCTGCTTTTCCAACTAGTATTCTGTTTTGGCCACAGCAATTCCTCCTTTCACAAGGGCAGCTTTTTCTCATTGTAAGCAATAATGTCTACACAAAGAACTGGTTTTTTAAAGAGATTTTATAACCATTTTTAAGATAGGTGCTTAAACATTTGTGCTAATAACATTGAAATTGTTGGTAATTTGTGCAGTGTCAGACTCTTCAAAAAGCAACTCTAAAGTTATAGAAAATGAGATGCGATCTTCACAGTAATAGATTGCTTAACCTAACAATGTTGGACTCAATTAAGAATTGCACAAAAAAGTTTTGAAAATGACATTAAACTTTAAACTGCTTTTGCCACATTAGTTTGTAAGGGACTTTAACACTCTCTTTGATTTGTATACTTCACAAAGAAAAAGGAAAGTAACGCACGAATGAAAGAAACAGTCTCCCTCGCTGTTCTCTTAAATAAATATGAACTTTGAAGTTCTGAGACATTTAAAAGACTTCAAAAAAAAAAGGGAGGAGGGATGCGAGCAAGAACTAAAACATTTTCCACATCATCGGAGAATAACACGATGCATTCCCGACTTTAGTCGCGTGCCGTACTACGAGGTGGCAATCTCAGTTGAATTCGCATTCCTTGTTTACTATTACCGGGCACGTCTGCGCCACATTTCATTGTCAACTTAACAATCTAAATTCTCATTATTCTTGTGGTGAACTCGGGACTTGAACCTAGACATGTTACTCCATTTCGGAATTTTTGACCTAACTCTTTGGAAAATGATGCGCATGGCATGTTCCTTGCTAGAAACTGTTCAAGGAACAACACAAATAGCCTGCCGGACATTAGCAGGAATAACTATCAAACCCTTCACCGCCCCTTGAAAAAGGGTTGCTGAAACTAACGGCTCTAACCTAACCAGTTGCATGAAAACCAGCAGCGTTTTGTTTTGTCACACAAAATTTCGTGCTATACTGCAATGTCTGACCGTGAAGACACCAATTTTACTTTGTTTCTTTCTAATGGAGCCTCTTGACTTTCAGTAGCATGCATGGTCAGCAATGGCATATTATATACAGGTTTGAATTTGGTTTTGTCCTCGGAATGGTTCTTTACTAGGAAGTTCCAGTTCCCTAGCTCCTAAGGGTTTTCATAAATGCTTAAGAGTTTTTTTCAAAAGGATCAAGCATATACCTTTTCTTCATGTAGAAGAAGGTTCATCTAGATGGCACCTAACTATTGAATAATGGTACCACATTATGATGAGAGCATAAAATCACCGCTAAAGAATCGACGTTTCTAATGATGATAGCGTCAATGCTAAATACAACGTACGGCGTGGTCCTGCCCTCCATTAGCTTCAAATTGGCGCTAATTTTTGAATTTTTAATTGTTCCTTTTTCGGAGAAAGTTATTACAAATTGTACCTCGTGAAAGAATAAAGTTACATGTTAAGGGGTCGATGTATCCTCCAGATTCCAATAGAAAGAGAGCAACACTAAACTTGTTGAAAAAGAGTAATTTGGGCTAGAAGTTTTAACTAGAACTTGAACCTACCCTTTGTGGTGGAAGACTGTTTGAAGGAATATATGAACACCTTTGTGCAGTTGAAAATTTATTTTCTTTCTGGCTGCTGGTATAAGATACTACCCATACTTTCCATGCTAGTCGAAATCTGGAAGGTTGGCTCACCCGGTCATTACAGTATCTACCATGTATTCCTTTTTTTTTTTTTTTTTTGGTTAAACAGAAATGCAAAGAAGCAAAAACTAGCTATAGGGGCGGTCCCGATTGCGTCCGCTTCGGGGGGTTGGTCGAGATAAACAAAAGCCGCGTTCTGATTCACACCCATTTGTGACAAGGAAATCTGCACATTTTGTTGCCTTCACGTAATGTATGTGAGATGGTGGACTTTGTCGCTACGAGCAAAAAGCGACAGTCCATGATTAGGTTGCCGAGAGGATGGATACGTCGGGGTTGAGACCGGAGATGTTTCGCGGTAAGGGAGTCGGTTTCCACTGTGTATGGTTAAGCGTCATGAGATTATTCCTTTGCGCTTGTGGAGAGTATTTTCACTACTAAATCACATGTTTGAAACGTTATGTCAACATATTTGTCCCTGCAAAAGTGATTATCTTTATTTGTTCTTTCTGAATCTTTCTACCAATCTGCCTTTCTTTTCCGGTCAAAACCGGTGGTCATGCAGATGCTTTGCTAGTTGGAACCTCCAGGTTTTCCTTGTAGTTTGAGTATTCAATGCTCCTTTGGGCGAAGATTGTCAAAAAAGAGAGTTGGGCAAACTAAAGGAAGAGTAGGAACTGGAATAACTTTCTCATTAAGAAAGCTTCTTTTGTTCCTAATTTGAAAGAGTAGTTAGAGAAGCAATACCTAACTTGATTCTACATAACACATTAGTTGACGTAAAAAAACATGCCAGTCAAAGCTGGAGGAGCTGAGAAGTCAACAACATAAGGGGTTATTATAAAGTTTGCTTTGCTGTCATGTGTACCAAAATTCTAGAAAGTTTTGCGGAGCGGTGCAAAGTTCGGAAGCGAGAGCGTGAGTGTTATGGTGGATTTTGGGATAGGAACAAGAACGGGTGTTGGATCTGAGAGCGTTAGTAGAATTGAAGAATCCTGCAACTCGTTATTAGAATTGAAGAATCCTGCAACTCGTTTGTTATATTAAAATTAGAATAAGAATCCGAGATCAGGATTATCAATTTCTTGATACCATAGAACAACTGAGAACATATTCCACTGTGATTCCAACCAAGAAATAAATGGGGTTGGTATCTTACCATAATGTTGATAGCATGGCAATGCTCCAAGGGAAGATGTATTGAATTTGTGTCATTTCAACAACTATCAACTAAAATGTGACTTCCCACTATTGAAATGCAAGATTCTAGTACTAAAGTTTGTTCATGAAAGGTTCCTAATAAAATGTACCAAAAAAAGAAAGGTTCCTAGTAAAGTTATTTGGGCAGCATTTTCTAAGGCCGTAATTACGAGATAGGAATAGAAATTAAGAACAGGAGGACAAATTAAAGGTTTTACATGTTCGGCGATGGTCTACATCATGGGACGAATTCTCCACTTCTATTTCATATCAGTTAAGCGGTAATTTATAAGGGATTAATTACTTCTGGATTGATCTTATTTCAAGTATCCATACCAACGTTATTATGATTAACACCTTTCCTCACATGGCTTGCATGGCTTGCACGTGGAGAGACAAAGTTAAAGAGATATAAATGAGAGTATATCACCATCAAGTGCATAAATAAATTGAGTGAATGTTGTACTACTACGAAGAGGGACTGAATACGCATAACGGGTAACGGGAATAACTAAACTTAAACCCTTGCGCGCCGAGAGTTTGATAATGTGTTAAATTATCATACTTTAAAAGCTTAAGTTGTTAAAATATGGGCTCAACTGATACTAATACTAACAAGCGGCTACTATTAGCACAGCACATGGTTTATGATTTGAAAAGATGCATCACATTTGCAGAGCATTAGTCTGAAGTTCATATGAAAAGCAAAGCGTATACATAACCCTCTCTAATCAGGAGGTAGCCAACAGGAAGCGAGACGTTATAGTCGTCGTTAAGATTTTGGTGCTTAAAGCAAGAGAATGAGAATAAAGAGTTTCGATCTCAATTAAGGCATGAGGATAAAATTAAGAACATGTAGTTGGTTGGTTCTATATCATGCTAAAGCATAACGTTCAACCCAAAAAGTATGGTCAATAGATGGATAAATAAGAAATATGTAGTGGGTCGGTCTGACTCTTATATTATGTTTAAGCATAATGTCATGAGAAACAAATATAACACTTACTTTTATCCCCGTAGTAAAGTTAAATTAATTGTTGCGAAAAATAAAAATACGATGGGAGTAGTAACAAAAATCTATAATGAAGCCACAATTGCACCTTATAAGCATGAAAGCATCCCTATAATGTAGTGAATCTTAGTATTATGTGATCTTCTTCCCTTCAGAAGCATATTCACTAAATCCGGTGGCCGTTTCTCTTTCTATATTGTCGGATAACATTAGCATCTTTGCTAATTCGTTCCTAAATCATGTTATCATCAGTTGGGATATCATACCACGAACACCAAATATTCTCAAAATCTCCTCATTGACACATTCATTCACAAAGTTATATTCTCTCAATCTCTTCATTAGCATTCTCATCCAACTTGGCGTTGTTGATTCCCAAATGAGTTCAAAACTTAACCCCAAAAAAAAAAAAAAAAAATCATTTCAGATAAGATACCAAGATATCAAGCGTCTAAAATTCTTAACACCATACCAATTTACAAGTTTTTAAACTACTATCTTTACCGATCTTATTTTTTTTACGGCAACTTGGCATTGTTGATTCCCAAATGAGTTCAAAACTTTACAAAAAAAAAATCCTTTCAGATACGATATCAAGCATCTAAAATTCTTGACACCATACCAAGTTATCGGCCGTTGAACTACTTTTATCGATCTCATTTTTTGAGAGCGACGGAGGCTCCTAAATTATCAATATTAGAAACATAGAACGTAAGTCCCCAAGGTCACCAATGACGAACAAGATTTTGGGTTAAATATTATTCAATTGACACCAACCGAAAAAACCGTTTGTTTCTTTCGGTTAGGAGGGATGGGCCGTGAGCGGCGGGCCCGCCAAGGGAAGAAAAGATACGAAGACGCTCGGGCGGGTGGGGCACCTTCAGTTTGACATGTCATGTTTGCCTGGCGATGATTCATCTGGGCCCACCAATCATGGCCCTAAGGCCCAAAGTGCTCTGCCCACTTAATCCCCACCATAATGCCCATTCTTCTCTCTTGGAGAGAGAATAATAATTTCCAATTGTGGGCCATGGAAATTTTGAGGGGGTGTATATTAAAAAGTGCAATGTAGGTAATATTTTGGGGTTGGAGCATGCTACAATAATTTTGAGACTTTTTTTCTATTTTGGGAAAAATTAAAAATGACAATCAACAATTTGCACCATAAGTCCAATGTCGCAATAATTACGGTAAGGATTCAATGATCGATGTGTAATGACTCACGATAAGCGCACGCATGTGCTATCCAGAAGTTTTAACACTTCCAGTTCCGACACAATCATTCGAATTTGTGCGACGTAGATTTTCTCATGACTGAAAAAATGAACGGAGGATGGCCCCAAAGGCTTTTTGCTCATAGACAACAAGCCAAGTATGTAATAGACGTAATTAAGAAAGATAAATGCAAAATCTCTATAACTTTATTGCGCCTTAATTTTTTGGTTTAATTGCACTGTAAACCCTATGTTTGGCAAAGAATTGCAACCAAAACCCTAAAATTTAAAACTCGACACACAAGACCCCAAGGTTTGCCATCTGTTGCAATATCAGGATATCACGAATAGGAGTCAACAATTCCGTTACTTTTCAAGGATACTTTTGTCTTTTCAGGTCATTCTTAATATTATTTCAGCATAAGTCATATCTCAACCAATTTCGACGGCCCAGATCGAAACATGTGTCATTATGATATCTTTCTTTCTTTTTAACTTTTCTTTTCTTTTTCCTTTCTTTCTTCTCCATCCCCAAGTGCCGCTGGCTGCTCCTCCTTCTACCACAACCTAACTCCACCCTACCCACCCACCCACCCACCCACCCACTGTATCATCGTCATCAACCCACCAACACCATTTCAGACAAAACCCAACCACTGCCAAATCCATCGCCTGCACCAACCCACCAACGCTGCCGTCCTTGATCTACCACCACCATAGCACCACCAACACCATCGTATCACCACCATAGCACCACCACCACCACTAGCCGTTGTAAAGCCCAAAGACCCTAACTTCATCCTAATCACCCACCGTATCACCACCATGAACTCAACATCATTTCAGCTGACCACCCAGCATCCACCACAAGACCCACCAACAACTGTTGATCTATTCAGATCTGAACCACCATCACAATCGAACAAACATTATCACCTGGTTGATGGCGGTATGGTGGTGGTGGTGGTTTGTTCATGGTGGTGTAATGACATTGGTATTTATGCATTGGGAACTGCTTGTAAAAAATTTGTAGGGCTGAAGGCAATTGGATTCGGCAGTAGGTTCAACATTGTGATGGCAGTGGGTTCATTGGTGTGATGTCGAGATACAATGGTTGGTTTATTGTTGGTGGTGGTTGTGGGTGTTAGTTATGCTGCCGAATGCGAATGGTGCTGTTTTTTTCAGTGTGGTTGTTGGTGTGGTGGTGCTACTGGAGGTGAATGGTGGTTGTGATTTTGGATGTTCGTGGTACTGAAAAGTGCTGCATGGTGGCGATCAAAGTGTGAATGAAGATTTTTATTCGAGCTATTGATGTATAGTGAGATTACGTATTGTGAGATTATGGAATGTATGTCGGTAGTGGGCTAGGGTGAGCAATGATTGAAGAAGAAGATAACATATTAATAAGAACTAATGGATTGACCATCTTACCCTTGATAACTAACGGATTTTCTCACGTATGTTAGTAAAATCATGAGATTGAAACATGTGGCAAACCTTGGGGTCTTGGGTGTCACGAGTTGTAAATTTTGGAGTTTTGGTTGCAATTCATTGCCAAACATAGGGTTTACAATGCAATTAAGCCTAATTTTTTTTAAATAAAGTTAATAAAGATGTTCCGATCGTGGCAAGCCGCGAGCTCCGTAGGTTTCTGCCACCGTAAAGAGGCATTGCCGTTTCCGAATCAAGTACTTTGCTTTAGCAATATGGTTGTTGCTTGTACACCTTGTCCATTAGTTTGCCAAAATTCAAAGATGAGTAATTATTAGAGTTGCCCTTCAAAGACATAATGATCAAATTATTATTATTACATAACTTAAAAAGCAGCTAAGAAGTTGTGGGTGCACCAGGGGAAGATCTCCAGCATCTTATCTCTAGTTCAAGAATTTAAGGAATAAAAAGCAGATTTCTGTACTGTGTACTGCCCACTTTGGATTTATTTAGCATTTTAAATCTCTTTCATTCTTCCCATTGTTTATTCCAAATAATCAAGTTGCATATTATTATCTAATAAAGTTGCACAAACATAATATCATTTGTTATTCCACCTATCATCAAAGATATCTGCAGTATAGTCATTGGAGAGATAAAAGTAGAAGGGAAAAGTTTAAGTGTTAGGTTCACTGGTGTTATCTTAGTAGTACTTTTTGTCGTGAAAACGATTTATGACATGAATACGATATTTGTAAATAGAGCACTTTAGTACTCTACATTCAAGTTTATTTCCGCAATACTATTTTCTCAAATCTTCAATTTGAAGGTTGTAATTGACTGCAAATTTTAAGGAGGTGGCAGTGGAGTATTTTAACAAAAAAATTCTCTTTTTATACGAGAATGGTTTTGAGAAAACATTAGAGTTTTGAGAAAAAACCTTTAGATTCTTTAGTCTCACATTGCTTGTAAGTGAAACGTTGAGAATTTCTTGCATATATACTTCACCTTTTGAAAAATATTTATCACGCATTGGTCCTCAAAAAGAACTTTAAAGAATATATTTGTCACACATTGGTCTTAGTAACATGTGCATGAATCTTAAACTCGCACGTGCAACCGGGAAAGGACGGGCGGGGAAAAACTACTCTGAAATTTGTAACAAATTTTCAACATATATCTCTCTTGTCTCTTGAAGCAACGGTGAAAACTTGGCTATTTTGTATCCCGGGTAATCCAAAGGAACGTGAATCATTTTTAGAGACCTAACCCGCTCCTCAACCAGCTAATTTTACTTTATTTTTAAGAGTTGTTCTTGTTTTTTTCTTGCAACACTTCCAACAAGTGACAAACGATTCTTAATATTTGAAGGCCCGTATCTAGCTCGTTTTTTTTTTATAGTATTTCTTTTTCTTAGTTAATAAAATGTTAGTTTCGGTGAGAAGCCAATGAAGGACTTAGCATGAGCTGTGTCATGCTTACCCTTTTGCCATAGCGTTATCCCTTCCCAATTGCATTTAAATACATGAATGGCCTATTAACCTTTCGAGGCTTCAAAGTTCAACAGCCTTCTATGCCTGCTTTCAGACATAATCAAAGCACGTTCTTATTCTTTACTGATAAGTGTTCTGCATTTTGCCTTGGAAAAGGCAGATAAAATTGGAATGAAGGGTGGTGGGCACATTCCTTCTTTTGTTTGGGCCCTGGAGAAGAAGATAAAAGGGGGGGGGGGGGGGGGGAAGGTAGAAGGTGTGGACTGTGGAGGGACAAATGGGAGAGAAATGGAAAAAGAGAGCCGGATTGAGAAAAGAAAAGGCCAGTCAATTTAGTTGAGAAAAAAGCGGAGAATACGAAGGTGCACGAACCCATTTTTCTATCTCAGATCATTTTTTGAAGGCAAGTCGTCGATTATATTGTCATATGATTAGCATCGATTAAATTTATATATGACATCTTTAGTTACACATGCATCGCGAGTATAATAAGTATCGCTCGTTCTAACGACTTCTAGTTGTTATATATAAAATTTAGGTATTCCTAAAATGAAAAATAGAATTTTATATGCCACGACGACCGACGTGATTTGACCTCTAAGCTTGCCATTTCAAATCTTGTCATTTGATATGATTTGATCCCACCGCAAACAATGGTGACTAGATTCATATGGTTTGATCCCACCACGAACGGTGGTGGCTAGATTCACATGGAAAAGTTGACATGTGACTTATGTCCCAAAGTGACAACACTAGCAAATTTTCGTAGCCTCGTGTTCTTGCTGCAAACAGTCAGATTGGCTGTGGACCCGGAAGAAGAAATTTCTGTACGTGATTCAGAGCACACAGTTGCTACATATTACACGACCACTGCAAGTTATCATAAGTTCTTGGAAAGAAACAAAATTAAGACCTCGTGTTCTCAAAACGTCTTTGGGTAGGTCGAGGTTTCATTTTTTTTTAGCAAACGAGTAACTTTTTACACTTCGAACAAACCAGAACAAACCAATACAGCGAGTTTTCTAAAGTTACGACTAAAAAGTCTTTTCAAAACTATTGAAACTCTTTGTTTGAAATACTTGAACTAGATGTGTTTGGTCATTTGAAAGCAATTTTAGATAACAAAGGTTTAAAAAGCCTGGCTGTCGAATACATTGTTTTAATAAGTTTGGTGTTGTCTGCGACATTTGCAAGTCAGCTACCAGATCCACAACCTGGCCGGTGTCGAAACCCAACTTTCATGCCCTAAATAGAGAAAGAATAAGAACACAAAAAACAGCTTAGGAAGTTGAGTTTGCACTAGGCTGTACTTGAAGTTAGGACTCCACCATTTGTCTAAACACCATCTTAAATACGGTACACCATTCTAAGGAACTTCTTTTGAAGCTTATTTACCAAGAATATATAATCCTAAAAAATATAAGTTGAATTGACTATTCCAAGTTATGAAAGTGCGATTCTCAGAACGTATTTTTAGATTACAGAATTGTCTCATTCTAGAATATTGTTTCTCCGGTGATGTTTGCTACAAACTTTAAACTTGATTTATGAAATCACATTCTTATCGTATAAAATTGTAATCATAAAACACGTCATGTGACGCTAACAATAAATTTTTTTTAAACACGATACATGTAAATTAAAGTATTCTCCGAAACTAGAATATTTGCGTCAAAAACTCATAATTCTTGGCGCCTTCAGTGGGCTTGGGCTGACCCTCCAATTATACAAAAATATAAGGCCTCAGCCCTAACCCGATCTAATCCAATTTTAAAAAATAATTATATCAGTAAAGCCCATAAAAAACGAAAAATAAAAAAAGGAACAACAATTAATTAGCGCATTACGTACAGACACCGTAGATCCTGGCTGAAGAAAAAGCGACGACGTTCTTCTCCGGCGATTCTCGTAATTTATCTGTTGAATACCTCCGTCAAGGGGGGGTTTCAATTTGAGTTAGGTTTTAATTTTGTGATAAGCTAAATATAGATTAATTTTATCTATAAACGAGAGGAGCAATTTGGTTGGGTCGGCCATGGACGGTTTGATCAGCAAGATACGGAATCTGGACGCCTACCCTAAGATCAATGAGGACTTCTACAGCAGAACCCTCTCCGGCGGTGTCATCACCCTCGCCTCGTCCGTCGTCATGCTCTTGCTCTTCATCTCCGAGCTCAGTATGTCCTCTCTCAGACTCTCTCTATGTTTGTGTGTGTGTGTGCGCGCGCTATCGAATTTTTGTGTGTATAGGATTTAATTGGATCCAACGTACGTGCATCGTCCGTATGCACGGAGCTTCCCAATTTTGCTTTTTGCGCACTCCTTTGATAAATTTTAGTACATGTAATAGCTTGACGAATGGTCTTATATAGACTGCGATTGCTATTCAAGTTCAGTTTGATGTTTACATGGTACGAAATCTATCTTAGAAATCTGCAAAACGTCAGATAGGTAGAATTGAATGGAGTTGAGGCAGTAGGATTTTCATAATTTCTTGCTTTTGCTATCTATGGTTTTCACTGTATGCTTTTGACGAGTTTAGTCTGGACTGGAGAGTGGTAGAAAAGGATTCATGCAGTGGCCCCAGACAGTGAGTGTTCAGGCTAGAATTTGTACTTTAACATTGTGGAAAGTAGGAAAGAGTCAACAGTCGTTTAGTGTAAGCAAATTGTTTGTTTATTATAGGATTAGCATATTTTTGGCATGGTGGGTAATGTTGCAGTATTAACAGACATTTTGGGATGTGAGATAAGTTCTTTCTCTACTACCTATGGGGTTCTGGGGTTCTTCCATTGGAGCTAATGGAGGTTTAAAGCAATTTGGGGTCCTAATTTTACATGCTTCGCGTCGAGGTTGGCAGGGTGGAAGACGTTCAATCACTCTCTCTAGCCTTCCCACTTTGGCTCATTTCCACATTTTAATTTCTGTATTAGAGAGACTTGATAGATTTAGGAGGCATTTTCTTTGGCAGGGAATGAAGATATTGATAAGTACCAGGTGGTGAAATGGAAGGCTGTTTGCAGTCTGATTTTGGAAGGTGGAATGTATTTCAAGGACTTAAGGTCGTTTAGTTAGGCTCTTGTGGGGAAACGAATGTGGAAAATTTCAAGGGTGGAGATTTTGTTTTGTAGCAGTGGTGGATTGTACATTTAGAAAGGACCCATTCGCATGGATTTCTCAGTTCAAGATTGTTTTATGATGTAGTGTGTTGAAGTATATAGCAAATGGATGGCAGGATTATGTGGAAGAACCAATTGCGTGGGCTGTGGGGCCATGGCCAGACTGGTTGAATTATTCGGTTTATTGTCTGTTTCCGGAACTTGTAGAGAGGCTGTTGTTACTAATTATATGAAGGGCTTGGAATCTGCATCCAACGGTGGAGTTTCATGATTGGGAACTTGAAGCTGTGCATTGGATTCTGGATGTTTTGGCTGGAGCAAATCCTCCTGTTTAGTTGGGGGGCAAATATGACCTGTGTTTTCTAAGTTAGGTCCTTTATTTGGTTTTGAGGGAGAGGACATTGGTGCATTCTGCTCTGGCTCTTTCTTGGAGAACCATCTGGCGTGCTCGTGCTCCTCTGAACGTGGTCGTGTTCGTGTGGACTGTGGCTCATGATGCTAATTTGACTATTGATAACTTTAGGCAGCGTATCAGTTGGTGTTTTATATGCAAGAAGGATGGGGAATCGGTTTGATCATTTGCTGCTACATTGTGATTCTGCGAAGATCTTTTGGTCTGTGCTTTTGCATTGTTTGCTGTTGTGGTTGTTGCCGAGATCTTTAGAGAATCTTTCAGAAGCTGGAGAGGGACTAGGGTGCCGATGAATATGCATAATAGATGGAGGTTAGCTCCTTTTTGTCTTAGACGGTCTGTTGGAGGGAGAGGAATTTTCAAGCTTTTGATGGAATTGAGATTCCAACTGCATTCTTCTATTCAGAACCTCTTACTTTATGGGTTGGGTCAAGGAAGGGTTCCCTGGATTGTTCGATTCTCTTTTGGATGGTTTCCGCATGGGTTCCGTTTCGTAATTTGGTATGGTGGAGGATTTATGGTTAGAGCTTAGGTTTGGGATTGTTGTAGCTAGTGTGTTTCCTGGTGCTTTGGGTTTTCTTTGTACTTGGGTTGCCCCCTCTTCTTTCCAAGAGACTGTAGGCTTGTTAATGGATCGGATTTTGGTTCGAGTAAGATGAATTTAAATGATTATCATCAAACATTTCAATCTGATAATTCGATTACTCAATCACGCGTGGTTCAGACCTGCCAGTGATAGGATCCGATATGTTTCTTACATGAAACACATGGATTATTGTAAGTGTGAGTCGGACCTATTTTCAACCTTCGAGTATGTTTTAGGTGTTTCAGTTTTTGCTTGAAATGATGTATTGCAATAAATTATGACATATCTGCTAGTAAATAGTGGATATCATCACTTGAACTAATTACTTGAAAACTTGAATTTTCTATTTTTTCATCTATAGCTTTCAAGTCTCAGCCGCTAAAGCGGTAGCTTGTGCATGGGCCGGGAATTTTACCGTTATAGGTGTTCTATTTCTCTTTGATTTGTTTGTCTTCTTTTACCAGAAAGGGGATGTTGCTTTTGTTTATCAGCTACTTTTTCAGTCCTCTTTTTTATGTATTTTTGCTTGTTTACAGGATTATATCTCCATTCTGTTACTGAGACAAAGCTAGTTGTGGACACCTCAAGAGGAGAAACGCTACGAATCAATGTAGTATTACTCTCTTTTCTGTTGATTGTTTAAGTGCTGATTCTGTTTTGTATTTTAACTCTCTCTCTCTCTCACTCACACACACGCACGCACTCATGCATGAGTCACAGACTGACGTAGACACGTGCGCGCGATAGAGACCTGCACAACACACTGATAGACATATGTTGGAAAATATTGTCCAAGGAAAAACAAGCAGCAATAATTATCAGAAAATTTAACATTCTAAAATTGCTTCACTATGAGAGAGAATACACGTCAAAGAAAATTACTGCTATATCAATCCAGAACCCCCCCTTGTACGCGCTGTCCGAATACCAAATGAAGATACAATAACTAGATTCTCTCTGCCGCACCAGTGAGGACACACCCGCGGTGTTTCTGTTTTCTGTCTCCTTCACATACTGCCTCTCTACTCTTTCCACTTTATGCACCAAGTCCCTCAAGTTCCTCAGTGTATAGGTACTCTCAAGTCCAAAAGATTTGCTCCAAGTATGGTGTTCTAAGCCGTATGCATGAATAACCTGCACCATTTGGTGCGTTAATTGCCAAGATAAACCGCATGCAACCTGCCATTCTCAAAATCCGAAAAGAATTAGAATCCGTGAGAAAACAAGAAATTGATAGAAGCCATAGGCTTCATCAACTGCTCACAAGAGCGTTTCATAATCTGAAACTTCTTCTTTTTCTTCGGTCAACACCACTTAACATGTGTTGGACCTCAAAAGTCTCCCCCTCCACCACATGTCGGGAGATTACCTTTGACCTTTTGTCATACCAGCTACACATCATCAAATCAAGCCCGCGGTCCTGACTCCCCATGATTCTATAATGGCCAAACGATGTGTAGCTTTCCTGAGTCAACCGGCCTATCGACTCTGAAGAGGGACAGCGATCATACTCTTTCCACAGCAAGATTTTTCTCACCATTGTCTGCATCCCATCTCTCATCCATATCCGCAAAAGAGACATGTTATTTCTCACGCTCGCGATTTTCAAATTTCCGTTCAGGTCTTCATCACTGTTATTCCAACCAATCAATATATCCACCGTTTTCTACTCCTTTCATTAGGACCATATTGCCAGGTGTGATTTTTGTGGACCCCCCTCCTCCTCCTCTTCTCTCTCTTTGCCCCCGCTCGCAATTGAACACTTGCAGCCCTCGGAGTCAAATTGGCTCAATATTGCAACTTTGGGACATATGTCACACCACCCAAAGTGCAAGTGACTCTGTCACACATTTTGTTAAGCAAAGACACCAAGCCATGCTTTTCTTGAAATGTATCAAAAATTCCTTCTTGGAGCAAACATGAAAGCAATTTTCACTCCCTGCTCTTATATTTATTCATCAAGAGAAGAATTAGTACCTTCAGGAATCACCACCAATTTTCTTATCCCATTTTGGACTGTTTTTTTATATGTTGTCCCATTCCTTGCAGTGCTTGCCTTTTCTGTTGTCTTCGGATTTAGACCTGTTGCTGCTGCTAAATCCCCTGACAACTGACCTTCCTCGTCGTATTTGCCATGTACAATCAACGCCAGATCTTTGTCATTCTCGCCATTCGACTTCCTCCTCTTTTATCTTTTCATTTGAGACGAGACTCGAATACCACATCTTCCATTAACAACGTATCCTTGCTGTAGAGAGTTCTTGTGAACTATCTGGAAGCAAGGTAAGAAGCAAAAGGGTCTTGTTCTTCTTCCTCAATCTTGGCATCTTATTTTCAAACTGCCGTCGAACACATTCACGTGATCCTTTTGACTCCCGCATGTGGCCATCTTCAGCCGTAGAGATCCCGCTTCAGATTGAATTTAGTGGTCAAGCTCTTTGCCATATAGAGCTTCTTCATTTTCGCCCACATCAGCGGTACAGAAACTTCATCCACGCATTATTGATAATGTTGTCTGCAGTATAGAGCCGCAAGGAGACTCTATATCCTCCCAATCCTCATTCGACAATTTCTCTGAAGTTCCCTTCCTCAATGCTCTTGTCAAGCCTTGTTGAACCAAGACATCATCTACCCTTCGTTGTCACAAGGTGAAGCTTCCTTTTCCATCAAACCTTTCATCCTGGAACTGTGAGCTAACACTTGCCATGGACCTCCCAAACCGGGCTTTGATAACACTTTGTTAGGATATTGTTGTCCAAGAAAAAACAAGTGGCAAGAAGTAAGGAAGAGTGGAGCCAAGGGGAGAGAGCATACAAATGTAACATTGTATGGCAACAATTGCTTCACTAGGAGATGATACACATACAAGACAATAACCATTTGGATTAATTCCAAACCCAAGTTCCGTTCACCCTTCTCAATTTCAATTATAGATACAAGAACTAGATTCTCTTGTAAGCACGTGTATATTTTAACATCATTCATGAGGTGATTGTCTCTACACAATACTCTTAAATTGCAGCACTTTTACAGTGGACGGAATTGCACTTTTACAGTGGATGTTGTAAATTCCAATTTTGCCCCTTAGTGACCTCATAATTGTTCTCAAATTGTCACCGGTAACTCCCCCTTTTTCTCTGACCACTCATTCGCCCCTTTCTTCCTTTTCAGATATTTTACAGGGGAATCATGTTGTTACCCACCTGCAGTAAAGCATGATGACTGAATCCCTGTATCTTAGAATTTGAGGTTCAGTAAAGCCTAATTTTTAGAGATACCCAGCACTCAGGACTAATGTTCAGTCCATCAGTCCATGTACCACACACAGATTCATCTCCTGTAGCTTGCCTTCACATTGTAGACTTGAATCTTGATTTTTTTATTTTTCAATAGTAAATCGTGTTTGCATGAACTAATCATTATTTCCCCTCTATTGTATCTGACATTGCAGTTTGATGTGACATTTCCCGCACTTCCATGTTCCATACTCAGTCTTGATGCGATGGATATCAGCGGAGAACAACATCTTGATGTTGTATGTATTCCAAGGAGATAATTTTCTAGTAGATTAATGTTGAAGTTTTGGTTGTGCTCAATATGCGTGCGTGAGTTCAGCTGTACATGCATGCTAAGAAAGTTACGACCTAGATCTCTCCTAAGCTGGACTCTACTCTTAGCACACAATACTATATGCTCCAATTTATTTTTCTTGTTTGAGTTGTCAATTTTACTTCTAGTTTGTCCCATATACACAAAATGCAATGTGTGCTTGAGTGATGTAAGCTTCCTATGCTTCTAAATATGTACTCCCTCATATTGCATGTTGTATTGCCCAACGCAATGAGCTTTACACAATAATGGCTAGAGGAACAGTATCCACAAGAAACTGCTGGAAACTTTCCCCAACAATCAATGCATCTGATCTTTTGCTTCTATGATGTGACATTTAAATTTCATTTATACTTGCAGAAACATGACATTATCAAGAAACGCATTGATGTTCATGGCAATGTAATAGAAACAAGGCAGGATGGCATTGGTTCTCCCAAGGTTAGTGACGTGATAGTCATTAAAATCCATATATTGTTCAAGGATGTCCTACATTAATGATGTCTTGTATTTTATGGAGTTTAAACTCTGATCATGTGGTGGAAAATCTGTTCTCTCATCTGTGAGCATGTGAAGACAGGATAGGATGTTCAGATCAAACCCATTCGAAATCTAAGTTTTTATATCTTGATATTCTGCGGTTTCGTTTAAGAACTGCAAGCAAATATTAAGATGTTTACTTTCAAAAATGCTCTAGTATTCTTTTCAAATTCTTATATTTTAGTTGGATCGTTGTTTTGATTTTTTTTTTCTTTTCTGATTGAGCCAGTTTGATAGACCTTTGCAAAGGCATGGTGGCAGGCTTGAACACAATGAGACATATTGTGGTTCGTGTTATGGTGCAGAGGCGGTATGACTCTCTAGACTTCCTGCTGAAAAATATTAGGTGTATAAATTCTAAAGGTTTACAACATGTAGGGTAAAACTATGTAGTTCGTGACTGAAAAGCTTAGAAGTTTATATTACAATAATTTCAGATATGATTTTGCATATGCTATATGCATAATGAAGATATTTATCTTTAAAGGCGCAATATCTTCTTGTATAATGTTTATAATGTTATCTCAAAAGCAGAGCTCCAGAGGTAAAAATCCTTTCTCTGTGCAGTAGTACATTCGAATATGGAGTTTCTTGAACATATATTTGGAGAGCGTATGGATTTTCATTGTTTATACATGTGAGCAATCATTAAGGGAGGGAAATGTAACACTGATCTTTCTAGAAGAATATACCTTGGATCTATATGTAAGGGAGGGTACTTCTCTATACATCCCTTTCAGATAGTACCTCTTATGTTGGAACTATTGATACTTCTTATATCCAACATGCCTAACCAGTAATTGATTTTTAAAGGCCTTTCTGCGGTCATCAAAAGTAAGAAGACAACGCCCTTGTACGGACATCATTTTGACTAAGAGTAGTCACATTTATATATGGGTGCTGATCCCTGCCTAGCGCTGGGATCCTCACTATGGTCCCAACCCATCTTGGACCGTCCACCCTGGCCCAGATGCCTTTCTCTAATGACTTTTAGCGTACTGTATGTGGACGGTCCAGATGCCTTTTTTAAATCCATTTAGCGCACTGTATAAATTTACCAAATTGGTCCTCCGCCCACTGTGTACATATAGAGTACATTCTTTTGCCACATCTTTCTCCAACATGCTGGCCCACCATGTTCAAAAAGAGAACATTCCCTCTCTCTCTCTCTCTTTCTTTTGAGGGGGTTGGGGGGGTCACATAGCTGTTTGTTGCAATTATTGATGCCTAATTTATTTCGACTTTTGAACTTTCAGCATCCTTTTCCGAATTTTATATACCTTGGCTCTTTTCTTTTTTTCAGTTTGCATTAGATTATGCTGTTTTAATATAAGGTGACGTTATCAACCTAGTCAGATGAAGATTTCTTGACTGTTGCAGGCAGACGATGATTGTTGTAACAATTGTGAAGATGTTCGCGAGGCGTATCGAAAGAAAGGTTGGGCAATGTCAAATCCAGATTTGATTGACCAGGTCTCTCTCTCTCTCTCTCTCACACACACACACACACATACCACACAGAGACGTCTAGATGAAAGTTTTGTAGTACTTCTTCATTTGCGGTGTGAAAAATACACTTGTAGAAATCATTGCTTTCATTGTGATTCACAGCTGCTCACTGTACTTTGGATCCCGAAAGCAGCCCTGGAATGCTGTTTTCCTTTTAGGAACTATTCAATTTTATTTACCAGAAACCTTGAAAGTACTAGCATTTATATCATTATATTCAAGTAAGATAATCTGGAAGAACTATGCTGTCGTTGAGTCTTTCTGATTCATGTTTGGTTTTATGCCTGTTGACAAATTCAAGTTATACAGGGCCGATTGGGTACGGGTAATTTCACCAAACCATAAAGCAATCCAAATAGTTGTACTATATACTAAAGTCTGAGCATTGGATGTTATGGTATGGCAAGGGAGCGTAAAAGTCTTTGGGAATTGCATCAAGTGTTACTTTTGGCAAATGCCTATCAGAAATATGCAATATGGAATTTATTTACTTCCTTGCTAGTTGATATGACAGTGTTCCTCGTGCATAATTAAAGTCATGTTCTTAGTTGTCATGGTGTCCTGAAGGTTATGCTTTTTGGATGAGAAAATATGTAAATTGTTGCACAGCAAAGCTTACCGTAAGTCTATCTAAATTTCTCGTGTATCCGATCCTGATATTGACGCCGAGTCCATGGAAAAAAGGGCATAAGCCCTTTCTTAGTCCCATTGCTTAGGATCTGTTAATAGCGTACAGCCTCAGTTTGACTCAATAGCTGTTAGATATCTGGATGTTTGGTTAGTATTGCACATATAGAAATGTATAGAGAAAGACAATAAAGAAAGGTGCTAGCTTTTTGTTGAATATTATTGCAGTTTTTTTCCTTGTCCTTTGAGCTAACTTTGTTGTGTTTTTGTGGTTTGGTACTTGGCATCAGTGCAAAAGAGAAGGCTTCCTTCAGAAAATTAAAGATGAAGAAGGTGAAGGATGTAATATTTATGGATTCTTGGAAGTCAATAAGGTGGCTGGAAATTTTCATTTTGCACCTGGGAAAAGTTTCCAACAATCAAATGTCCACGTGCATGATCTGCTAGCATTTCAGAAGGATAGTTTCAATGTAAGATATGAACCGGATGACGATGTTCTACTTCTAGTTGCAAAAGCATTTACAAATATATCATTTTATCTATGTGATCCTACTTTTTCTTTGTAGTTTACATTTCTTTTTCTCCTGCTCAATGAAATTCTTATATGATCTGCTATACAGATAAGTCACAAGATAAATAGATTGACTTTCGGTGAATACTTCCCTGGCGTTGTAAATCCTCTTGATGGGTATTTTACTGCTCTCATTTCATATCTGTCCACTTTGTTGTGCATTAGTCCTCCTCTTTACTGGTATTCCACGTGGGTTCATCCCTGTTCATTTCTATTGCTTCAACTTGCAGTGTGCACTGGTCTCAAGTAACACCAAGTGGAATGTATCAGTATTTTATCAAGGTTAGTATGTTTTACGAACGCCTCTGTTAGTTTTCTACTTTGCTTTTAAACAAGCATTTTTTTTGCTTAAAGAAGATCTTTTGGGAACTTCAATATGGAAGCAAACCATTGGTTTGAAGAGCAAAAGCATGTCTATATTTGCTCAATGTGAATAAACTGGTATCTACATATGTAGACGTGTAAGCAGAGGCATATAAAGTAGGGGTACTGGTTCCTTTTAGAGGCATATGCTAGACGAGTAGCTCATGTTTGATTATCTGGGCACACTAGATTGCCTTCCAATTGCAAATCGCCTGATCCAATTTGTTGTACTCATAGTAATTAAGTTCAGATGTGTGGCATGTATGGAAATTTCAATCCTGTGTATCCCGTATCTCAAGATACATATGTTGTTGTTTGATCAGAGAATTAATTAATATTTATAGATTTAGTAAACACTATATTCTGAAAAGAAATTATCTCTAAAACCTCTAGTACATTGTGAAGTTTAAAAGACAAGTTGCTCGTAGTTGTACTAAGTACAGACGTTATAAATTTTCGAAGTGAAAGCCCCAGAAAATATAGAAAACTAATATGCGGCTCGTGATACAAATTCAATATTGTGTTGTCTTAAGTCTGTGGGATCCGGGTGAAAAGTTTGTGGTTCTGCTCAGTACAGCAAGGCTTGGCCTTGGTGGTAATGAGACCCAAAGCGTTGCAATTTGTGTTTGGTGCGTTTCAGCGGATGCTTCAATGACGGAGGTGCCTTTCGAGGAATAGTAGGTCTGATACACATGATAATTAGGTTTCTATGGGTGTTTTGTTGAAGGTGACGTTGACTTGGGTGATAGTAGATCTAAAGCGGGCTGGTTGCTGGTGCGGTTGTGTTAAGTTGGTGGTGATTTTGTTATTAGTTGTAGTTAGGGAACATATGCCAAGTTGGTTTCTACGGGTGTGTTGTTGGAGGAGATACTGACACAACTGAGGGTAGTTGTTTGCCAGTTTGGTTTCTATGGGTGAATTGAGATCTAAACCGATAGTTACTGAGGGTGGTTATATGTCGAAGGTGCGGGATTCGAGCTGTAGCATGACCGGGTACTGAGTGGTTAGCCTGGCTCAAAAGATTGATGACTTTCGAGCTTGATCATGGTCTAGGGCACAAGCTGGTATTACAGAACAAGAACGTGGCATATATTCGCTCGCGCTTATTCAAATTCATGAATGGGTTTGGCCAACACGACTTGGCTTCTCGCTTGACATTTCTGTTACTCTTTCCATCCCACATAAATTGATCACATTTGACTTGGCACGCATATTAAGGATTTAGACTATATATTTTGTGTTTCCCATTTTACCCATTAGAGGGGGGAAGAGAGTGGGCCGAGTGTTAAATGTGAAGAGAGAAATAAAAAGTGTAAATGTAAATATGGAAAAACACCTGTAGAATCTTTCTTAATTTGAAAAGTGAGCAAATTTTGTGCGACTGCCCAAAAGGGAAATATGATCAATTTATGAGGGACGGAGGGAGTATTTTACTAGCACTCGACCCGTGCAATGCACAGAATTCTCACAAAAAAAATGGAGAACAGGATTTGGTTAGGTCTTCTACCGCGTTATATGCGTCGTGAGACTAAAAACTAAACTTTTGTGCAACTTTTGGTTGCATCATACGAGTTGCGAGACTAAAAGCTAATGTGCAAATTTTGATTGCACCATATGAGTCATGGAGTAAAAGCTTAACATGTACCAAACAACCATTAGATATACACCTTAATATGAATGTAAGAATATAGACTGTGGATCTGTAAGATAATAATCAAAGACAATAATCACTTTCTGGAAGCGAAATTGGAATTCGCCTAAGGGTGGGAGAATTATGTCAAGGTGGCATGCTAGTGAAGCTACAAAGAGATGGGTGCGGGAAAATTCGGTGGGAAAGTGTCGTTTTGTTCAGAAGCAACCAATCAATGTATACATCGTGCTTCAGTAGTGAAGCTACTATGGAGAGAAACAATTCATGAAATGTGCAAAGGAATTGCAGAATTATACAAATAACCAAACTTCAATATTTACAAACTATGTCAAATATACCTGTCAGAAAAAACTTGTGTCAAGTAAGTTGACTTAACATTCTCAATTAGTTGAGAATTTTAATTGTTCCATTGTTTTTGCTATTCGTGTGTCTTTCGTAATACCAAAGGCTAGTTCCTGTTGGGATTTGGATCCCCTGCTGTAACAATGGTTACAGCAGGGGTGCTGTCCTGTGTTGCTGAGAGAGGGGTGATGTCCTGTCCTGTGCTGCTGTAACCATGTTCTCTCTCTCTTCCCTCTCCCACAGACAGAAGGACAGCACCCCTGTTGTAACCATCGTTACAGCAGGGGATCCATATCCTTCCTGTTGACGCTTTTTTTTCCAGTCTTGCCAAAAAGATCATCATCCAAGGAATGGTTAGCGAAACTGATCTAGTTCCAAGAACAGATCACGAAAGGATGAGACACGTAAAATAATCCTTTGTGTTTTAAGCTCAAACAGTTTTAATTTACTTAAGAAAAAGGAATAAAATTAGGTAAGTAGCTTGCTTACTCGTTCAGAAAAACACTAAGAGAAGGTGTGAAAGTCGAAAAATGAGCTCTAAAAACAACATCAGTCAATATTGGCATGGTGCATCAGCAGGATCATATCAAAATTATATTTGTTGGTGAAACTTTATTTTCATTTCTCTTAATATTTAGCAACAAGCGTTGTTATTGGGTTTCAGGCGCACCTAAGGTGCAAATGGTCCCCGAAGCCTAGGTGTTAGGTACAGGTTCGCGCCTTCTCAAAGGGAGGTCTACAAAAATTTTAATAGATATTAGTGCATTAAACTAATAAAATCACATAAAAGAAAATTTCCAGAACATGACAATTTAGCAAACATAGAAAAAGTTTTAAATGTTGATAAGTAGTAGTTAATCGTAAGTGAACATGACACCATCATGCTCATCATGAATAAAGGCCAAGGTAGCAATGCTTTCTTTAAATGGAATTATAGGCTCCAAGCATGGCAGAGATTCCTCTTCAACTTCATCTCCTTCAAGGTGGACTGAAGGAGTAGATCTACCTTAATTGACAGCCCTTTGTGATGAAGGCATTCCACTTCTCGAGGTTGACCTTGAATGGTAGTTCTGCTCCGTGCTACCTTAAGGGTCACTTTCAAGCACGCGTCATCAATGCAACTTTATCAGGCCTCCCAAGCAACTAGTCATTACTTTCATTGACGTTATCCAAGAGAATAGGATCAGTCGTGTGACGTGAATTGTATCGTCACTTTAACGCTCTATTGTATGTCATGAACACCAAATCATTTAAGCGACTTTGTTTAAGCCTTTACCTTTTCTTACTAAGAAGCTGCAAAGTATAACATACAAATTGATTTATAAGCATTACTTATGAAATATAATCTTAATTTTTAGCGTAAAACTTTATTGCTAGATTGCAACTTGGACTAGAATGTTTAAAAACAAGTTCTTGCTGCTCACAGCTGAAAGCACTACAAGTGAGACTCAAAACCTTTATTGCAAAATTTTCCAAGTGAGGTGTTGATGCCCCATATGAAGCCCACCATTCATTTGTTCAATACATGAAAATTTTAAAACTAATAAGTGACTACCTATTGTTTATAAATTACAATGTGTACTAAAAAAACTAAAAAATTTTACTTGGTGCTTTTCTATCTATCATTTGTTGGACATGGGTTCTCGAATAGAACATCCGCTATCTTATACCAAGTTAATTCACCCGTCAATTGCATCTTGTACTGCCATAGTTTTGAGTTAAACCTCTGAATGCATTTATACAAACCCGCCATAACTCGTTTAACTCTCAAAATGTCCGGGGTAGAATAATAGTACTCCAGGTTTAAGAAATAACCAGCTGTATTCAAAGTGCAATGGAGTTGAACATTTCATCTATTTCTACATCTACCGTCAATAATTCCATGAATCTCCGTGTGCTTTGACTCATTCCCTTGGAAAGCACTTGCAATAGCCTCTTTAGCTTTATATATAGCCTAGTAAATGTATCCTATTGGAGGCTTTTCTCACCATCAACCAATCTAAGTACCGGAATAAGAGGACATGCTACCTTTAAAGCATATGCAACACTATTCCAGAATGAAGGCATTACCTACAACTTTTGTCGCTCTTTTCCCTTGTACCTCCTTTGACCACTTGCTATTGGCCCACTCTTCCAATGTAAATAATTTTGTTCAAGTTATTATGCTCTTCATGGATCCTTGACAAATTGGCAGTGACAGTTGCAAATCTCATTTTGGTAGGCCTAGGCAACTCTTTTCTTGCAAATCTCCTTAATAACTTACAACACCTAGGCAATTATGTATGCAACCATTCAAAACAATAGCCTTTTGAAGTGTTGACTTCATTTTAGTGTGCAAAACAAATGTTGGGTAATTGTGCTCCAATAATTTCTCTATTATGCAAATAAGTTGAGAAACTAAACTGTCAAATTATCAATTAAACTTTAAATTCATATTGTACAGTTGTTAAAAGTTAAATTACTTAAACTATATTATATGTCAAAGTGTTCTAATCTGCCTTTACGTTGCTTGAGGCACTACCAGTGATAACTTGAACTACATTTTTTGGCTGGACCTTCTCAATAGTTGTCCTAGTCAAGTCACAGATCAAGTTTTCAGTCTTTGAATGTTGGAAGTATCAACAGTGAACAGACTCAAGAAACAAAATGCCTCTAGGACTATTAGCTTAAAAGTTGATGAAAGTCCTTTCTTTCTTTTATCCTTCCAACCATCTCGCATAATCGAACAACCAGTTTTCTCCCATTCTTCTTCATGATCCTTTATCAACTTACATATACTGTTCCCCTCTTTCTTGATTAAGGTGACCCTCACCTCATGATAGCTTGGTGGCTTTAAATCTGGACCATATTGCCCAATAGCCTCAACCATAGCCAGAAAGCTTTTCAAGTTCACTGCAGTAAAAGCAATCCCCTCATCATAAAAATAAAAATAAAATCTTATTATTGCATTACAAGCCAGATTTATAATCTCCTTTTTCGTTGCTTCAATTTCAAACACTATGGATTGCTTCGTCCTTCTCTTTTTCACTACCTCTTCAGGGTCTGGCGTTAAGTTCACGTCAATTGGGCCCTTAGCCTTTGGATTCTTAGGAGACGGGTGACGAGAACTCCTGGCGGATGAAACTCTTATCGTTCCAGATATCTCATATACATCGCTGTCCTCGTCCCCCTCTTCATTGTTAGAAACGTGATCAAAATCTGAAACACACCTAGCCAGTTCTTTCTTTTCTTTTATAGACTGTAACAAGCTCTTCATCTCATCTTTTACATGCCGTGGAGACTCTCGGCATGTTGAAGCATTCTTATAACATCCAGCATGGTATTGCTTAGGTCGACCAATACCGCTCTTTCTTATTTTTTGGCAAAAACTACAAGCAACTGCATTTTTATCACTCGGATTAGATATACGTCCATATTTTCACTCTGGATCCTTCGCTTCCTTAATGTTCCCGAGATTCTAGGAAGTACGGACACCTCTTCTAGGTCGAGGTATCGTGTCCGATACCTGCTCGGACACCTCCGGACACACCTCGGACACCTCTCGGCAGCGTCCGGATATTTTTCTATTTAATTTTAATTATCGAACACCTTATGGGGAAGTGTCCAACACGTTATGCAGAAGAGTCTGACACCTACGGGGTAAATTGAGGGTCATGATTAAACGTTAAGGAGGGGTTGTATTATAAATCTGAAGACTAGGGCAACCCCCAATGGTAGATTGTATTCCAGTCGACTTATGCGTAACTGAGAGGGAGATAAGGCTCTTCAACGAAGGCAATCTAAAATAGAAGATGAATATCTCTATTGATAAATGTGTGCATGAAAGAGGTTTATGATGGAGATCCAGAGGACAATAAACATAAAGAGGCAATTGATGTTGATTAAATCTCGGTGGATGGAAGAGATGAAAGCCGTTTATCTTTTCCCATGTAGATTGTTTTAATGAATCTGGCACTACAGTATTACTTATAGTAACTTGATTTCAAGTATGATTTTATGGTATATTACTTGGTGTTTTATTTTTCCGTGAGGGCGGAATATGCTTGAAACTTATATAGACATGCCCACACATAATATACACACTAGATTTTTAGTAGTGTCCTGCGCTGTCCAAAATTTGTTATATTGGAAATTGCAATGTCCGGTATCCCCGTCAATGTCGGTGTCGGACATGGTGTCTGTTACATGCTACTTAGCTGAGATTGAATAAATCGTAGAATTGAAATTAGCTTAAAACCTTAAACTAATACAAAAACACCTTAAAATAGACATTTGGAGTGCAAAACTTAACAAGGATACAAGCTACTTAAATTGATTAGATATGCAATTGATTCTGAAATAGATAAGCATGATATGTAATCCCATTTAAGTCCAATTGATTCTGCATTTCAGTTCTATATCAACTCTATTGATTCTGGAAATAGATAAGCATGCCAAGTCTCTAATGTCCGATATTTCTAGTCCTATTTTAATTGATATGCTATGAATTTTAAATACTATATTTCATGTAACTCATAGACTGCCTGGAGAAATTTCATGCAACTCATAGGATCTCAAGAGTGGTGATGAGTTCATTCTCCCAAATATATGCTAGCAAAAATTGCACTTTATTTTGGTTAGGAGTTTTAAGTGTACATTCTATCGTTCCATTGTTGTTGGGTGAAAGATTGAAACAGAAGCGCATTTTTACATATTCCTTTAGTAGTGTTTTGCATATTTTTGTGAGAGTGGAACTATTGGTGTTTTCAGCTATATCTTAGAGTAGGCATTGCAAATCTGATATGTATTTTTGGAAATGTAAATGCAGATAGATAGACTGACAGATATAGATATGTGTGTGTGTTTGTGTGTGTGTGTGTGTGTGTGTGTGTGAGAGAGAGAGAGAGAGAGGAACCTGGTGGTGGTCAACGGCAAAACTAGCAGCCGGCAGCAGTGGGGGCGGCGGCAAGTGGAGAAGCAGCCGGCGGCGACCAGAGCAGCAGTGGTGACGCGGCACAAGCAGTGAATAAATCAACAGAATTGAGGATTTAGGTCTAAAATTTGATCTGATCGATGTTGCAGAAGAAAGGAATTAAAAAAGAAAATCGACAGTCGAGATGATGCCACGATGGCATCAATCAAAGGCATATTTTTTTGGCTTCAATTGGCGCTCCCCCAGGCGCAAGGCGTGCGCCTCTTTGATGGCACTGCGCCTAAACTAGGCGAGGAACTCTCCCTGCGCTGGGCTGCGCCTTGCGTCTAGGCGCACCTTTGATGACACTGGCGACAAGTAACGTGTCAATTAGGATATTTTGCGTGGAGTTAAACATAGGATATGTAAAGAACGATAAATAACCACAATTTATTACTGTTTCTTCATGTATCTGGAGATTAATTTTGATTGTCTTTTTGAGTAACAGCTTTTCCATAGTTGATTTGTTATACACTCAAAGGTTACTACATTGACCATAACATGCATGGTAATGGCCAGACTATTGCATATTCCTCCAATTTTCATTGCTTGGTGTTAATATGAAGTCCCCAAATCACACATATCCATTGAGCGGGCATAGTTTTACATAAAAGTAGATCAATATCAATATACAATAATAGGATACTCGGGGAGCTTTCTGCGTGAAACTAATGGGACAAAGATGGAAAATTGGAAAACAGAAGGAAAATTTTGCTGGATGTAAACTAAAAAAATATATTGAGAATCTTAAGTCCCCACATTTAGTCCAAAATTGTTGCCTCATTACACGGAGGATTGGGAAAAAGTTTAAATCCAAATTCAAGTTTAAAGCTATTTCAAGAGAAAGTTATGGAAATTGTTTGGAAAGAAATTGTAGGCCAATAGGAAGAAACGAACTTGCCACAGCATGATAGGGCGACATTAAAAGCACTTACAAATTCTGAGAATTTACTATTTAGTAGGGAAACTATGTGGTGCATACTCAGGATCCCTTCATTTTCTTTAAGATACATAATGATATAGGGAATTGCAACTCATAATAATATACAGAATTGCAAATTAACTCGATCGATAACGAAATCAACTCTCTATTTTGCAGGTGGTACCTACTGTATACACAGATGTCAGAGGCCATACCATCCAGTCGAATCAGGTTTGGCTTATCATCTCAGGCCTGTCTTTTCTGCCTTCACTCAAGTTTACTAAACGTAACGTTGGATTTATTTCCCCTTATTTATGCAGTTCTCCGTGACTGAACACTTTAGGACCGCGGAACTAGGTCGCCTTCAGACCCTTCCTGGAGTTTTCTTCTTCTATGACCTTTCGCCGATCAAGGTGGGTTTGCTGTTGTAGAAAGCAAGTTTAAGGTTATAATGATGTTTTGCATTGTGAACAGTATTGGTGATAAAGGTTGACTGGTTAGATTATATTGATGCATTTCATCCTGTTTAGAGTCACTAGTCAAGTTTATGCTACTTTATTCGCTAATATGATGCTTAGGCAAGGTTTGGTTGGCACTTTTTCCATTCTCATTTATATAGTTATGAAAACACGAAAGAGAGGCCTATTCAAAGAGATGATAGCAGTGTCAGAATGTTCCTTTCTTAATTGTCAAGTTACTCTGGTCCGAGTATTTGGTCTATAAAATTGTTTCTGAACTTGATGTGGTTAATTGGTACCCAAATGTTTCAGAAGTGTGGTTTTCCATATTGCAAGATGCTTAGTTCGGTTCACTACCCTTTCACCACCTACGAAAATGAGTTTACATGCCCCATCCATACCCCACCCCACCCTGCCAGAATTTTTGGAAGGGCCAAAGGGAAATGAGGGTGCAGAACGTTGCATAGTAACTGTATCTGATGTTTTTCAGAATGAAAAGGTAAAAGGCTAACCACACAGATACTTTGGTTGGTCCGGAATTCCATCTCTACTACAGAGTTCATGTTTTCCAAAGATTGATGTCCCCTGTTTGCTCGGAGTTGAAGGAACTATTGGAATATGTGTATTTTCCTAACTTTTATACGTTGCAGGTGACCTTCACAGAGGAACATGTCTCATTCTTACACTTCCTGACAAATGTGTGCGCAATAGTTGGAGGTAATGCCATCAATTTAGCTATCCAAGTAATAATAATTAGTTTCACATGTTCTTACTTATCCCGAACGCGCCCGCGGGGGCGATGAAGTATTCTGATGGTCTCTGATTCTGAACTGCTTCATTATTGGAATTGAAGTGTACAAAGAACATTTTGGATTTTCCAGCTGATTACATGCTTTTAGGTCTCCTTTTTAGGGTGCAAAGTACCATTGGTTTGCACTCTTTATCTACCATCACTATGATCGGATACCTGTGAAAGGTTGTTGGATCACTTTCTTGTGTAATGCAGCTTCTAATTGTTCTTTTGGTCTGTGGCTTCGTAAAAGTTTAGAACAAGAGTGCTATGTTGCCTACACCTGGCTGCCAAAAGAAAATTTATTGAGATCTGTAGGACATCAAACGTCAAAACTGGGCCGGAATGGCACAAATCAAGTGCATATTTACATGGTGTGGTGCCATGCTAAAACTTTTTGCATTTGCAATGCCTTTGGACCCAAGCTTAAGGGGTGCGTGAACGGGAGGGAGGGGGGGGGGGGGGGGGGGGAGCGAACGAAGGTCCCTTCAATATGGGGTCTGGGAAGTGCACTTCTATGAAGAGGTCTCCGTGATTCAAACCTGTGACCTGCGACGTAGAAATAATATTTTTGTCACTCTTCTCCTTTACGAAACTGATGATGGTGTTTCAAGTTCGCATTCTCATTAGTCATCGTTCATGTGAAATATTTGCTTTTGTTCAGGTGTTTTCACTGTATCGGGGATATTAGATTCCTTATTCTACCATGGTCAAAAGGCAATCAAGAAGAAGATGGAAATTGGTAAATTTAGCTGATGAGTGCTGTTGCTGTGTAATGGATGTTTTGCCATTTAAATGGTGGCTTTCGGGAGAGACTCGGTTTCAGAAACGGGTACTGGGAGTGGACTCTCCATGCAGGGTTGGCGGGCTTCCTTTCGATCACAACTGAGATAGTGTCATCCTGTATTTCACTAACAGAGTAGTTCATCTAAATAGTTTACAGTTGCCTCAGCCCAATGTATCTTCATTCGTGATATGCTTGAAATTTGAGAAGGGCATTTTTTTTATTGATTGTGGACGTTCAACGTACTATGAATAGCCAGTTTTGATACATGTGCATTCCAAAAGATCTTCACATATCTGATGTCTCTTGTTAGCCATCACAAATTTCATTTTCGTTTATCTTTTAATAATTCTTCTCTAATTATCATTTAAGATATCATTGTTTTTTTTTTCTTTTCTTTTGTCTTTTCCATTTTGAGGCTATTGGAGGACATTTGGATTTCGGCTACACAATGGGGTCTTCCGCTCTTTTACCCTCTCGACTTTATTTGTTCTTTTTTGGAAGGGAGTATAACTCTGTTGGAATTAAATAAAAACTTTGCAAGTTTGCGTACCTCTCAATACTTAACAGTACAAACTAGCTTACTTGAACAAAAATTATCTAAAAGCATCAGCGATGAAGGCTTTAGAATTAGTCAGTCATCCATGAACATGATCAGTTGAGTTGTAGTTGCAAGTGTGTGCTGGTGGGGCGTGTCTGCCGTAAGGGTATGGCCATGGTGGAGATAATCCTGATCAGTGCCTAAGTAACTCCAAGTTCAGCCAAAATACGTCAAGCCTAGATATGCAGTAAAGCCTAGATATATAGTCTCATGATTTCTAAACCAAAATGGTTTGAGCAGGTCCAAATATCATCCGCAGTGCCATTCCTGGTTCTAAAAGCTATCGGATGAACATGCCAACTGAGCAATCCTGTAACGCGGTTACATCACCGTTGCTGACAAATTTTTTTTTTGAAAACTCGAACCAATAGCACAAATATCATACATAATAGGCATCGCATTCGCCACTCTTTCTCAACTTTGGTGTAGGCGGAAAAGAATTTTAAGTCTTTTTTTTAAAAAAAAAAGTGGTAAGAACCCTACTATAATTTTTTAAGTCTTTTAGTACCAAAGGTGGCACCTACTTATGATCTAAATGTCCGAAAAAGTTGGTTGCGAGAGTGGCTGTGTGACTCCAATAGTATGCCCATTAAATTGGGCCTGTAGATGGAAACTTGAAAGGGGCCGAAAGCTAGCTTTCATCCGTCTTAATAGTTCAATCATGTGAAAAGTCATATCTTTCTTGGACAAAAATATTAGACAGCTTAGCAATTTTTAGGATATATTGGCACATTATGTAATTTTGTAGTCCGTCTATAAAATTATCACCAAAATATTGAAACATCGCAAACAGGAAAGTAATATGAATAGAAGGGAGTATAGATTTTTAGACCAAGGTGATGGGAATTTTTCAGGTTATTGTGTGACAAGAAAGAATTGTTACATTTTTACTCATAACCAAAAAAATTATCTGCGTGGAATCCCATGTAATCTACTTGTGTCATTACAATCTTCTGTTGTCCAAATCATATCTCGATGAACTAAGAGAAAGAGATGGCTATACCAATATAATTATTGAACTATGAGCTAAGCTTCAACTTAGAGATCTGGACTTTGATTTGTGTCATTTTGGTTACTCGATCCGTAAATTCAATTTGGTCAATCAACCCATTCATTAATTGAGGCTGGAAAGAGTCTCGTTAAGTGGTCGTGAGCCTTAAGAGTAACACACGAACAAAATCGTCACCTCACCATAAAAAGCCAAAATTTTCACCGCTTTTTAATTCAGTCCTTTCTCTTCTTTCTTTCCACCATAACGCAACCTCAAACCACCTATTACCACCACCCACACCCTGCCAACTGATCCACCACCACACCCACCTCTCTCTCTCTCTCTCTTTCCTCGCGCACGCACGAGCGCACACACATATTTAAACATCTCGAGAGGGGAACATATTGGAGTTGGGATATGGGCCAGAGCGGGTTAGAGGGAGATCAGGCTCGATGGACATGGTTTAGTCATTGCGGCTAAATTCACATTAGTTTGTCGATTAAGGGTCCAGAGTACAAGTCTAGCAAAAGAATATGAATTTAGCCTCACCTAAACAAGTTACAACATAAAATAAGGTTCTTATTTCCTCTTAAAAAAAACCAAGAATCCAGAGAGCGCAGCATATAATTCAATGAACACTGGTGTAGCTCCCAGAGAACTCAAAGTTTACAACTTGACATATTTTCTTGTATACTCTTAAAAATGCCTGAAGTATCTTCTTTTTTTAAAAAAATGAAAAGGTCTGTAAAGCTACTTCTTTCCCCCAACATAGATATTTGGATTCCTGCCTCACTATCTCATACATAAAGAGTCATATAAGACCAAAAAGAGCACAATAACACCAGGGGCTTTTCCTATCTTATCTTATGGACAAAGATTAGGACGGAATCCACTTTTCTTCTCCCTTAACAGAAGTCTTTATATCTTCAAAGTTCATGATTAACAATCCAATTCACGTAACTGTTGCTTCTTATTGGGTGATGGAAGTGGGGGTGGCAAGGAATTTCAGATGTCACACACCAAACAAAGTATTCAAAGGCTGTGTGGATTGAAAGAAATGGGATTCCTGGACCTTGCAGGGTCTCTTTCTGGCTTTTTGAATGGGCTGTGCCCCCCCGTGTGAACATGGCTAAGGATGTTTTGAAAGAAAGAATAAGAATAGATGATAAAGAGAGAAAGAGATAAAGGGTGGTGGGCTCTGTATTCCTTGCTCCAAGAGATTTGACAGGATTTGGTAATCGATGCGCGTGCTACTGGTGGCTAAATGGAAACAAAATTATTTGGCTTTTGACAAAGCCGAACACTTTCACCGTTAAAATTGACTTCAGCTAATGTTTGTGTCTAAGCCTAACTTGTCAAATACGCGAATAGCATTTATTTAGGGATAGTTACACACACACACACACCAATCACACCACTGAGGGGATGGGGTGAGGAGTCGGCATGAGAACTGCCGATGCCGGATACGAAGGAATCGCCAAACAGGACGAAGGAGATGCCGAAAAAGGAAGAAAAAACAGAAAAAAGAACGGGACAGACCAAAACCGCTAAAACCCCATATCTGAAACTCTGCCGATGACCAATCAACGTAACCCCAGATCTACCGCAATCAATGATCGCGAGGGTGCCACCACCGCAATCAATGGGTTGGGGGAGAATGACTTTTTTTTTTGTTGAAAGATTTTGTAATTAAAAGATTTGGAGAGAGAGAGAAAAAATTTAGGATTTTAAATTTTATTTTGCAAAATGAGGGTTTCAAAACCCTATTTTTTAAATTAGGGTTTGAAATCCTATTTTAAAATTTTTAAAAATTATTCGGTATATATATAGTACAAGTGCAGTATTGTCATTTTAAAAATAGGTAACAATAACATCATAAAAGAAATACACTTTTTGGATGGAACGCTGACAGTTGGACACAAGTGTTTCATTTTTAACGTTTTTTGTCACGCTATATTATATTTTGAAACTTAGTATCATTGACTGTAATTTTACCCTAACTTTAGAAATATTACTGTAATTATCCCTAACATTTAATGTTTGTGTCAGTGTAGTCTTGTCCACGTTGGCTGAGCGTATTTCTTTTTGTACCTTAAATCACAGTGCACGGTGATAATAATAAAGGCAAAGACAGCTTATAACATTAAAATATCGTTCGAAAAGATGAAGATTATCGGTAAGATAGTCTATGCGCTCTTTTCTTTTCAACCACTTAACTGTGAAGAAAAATTTATTGTAAAGGTGATATATATTGCACGATAACAGAATTCTCCATCGGAAACTCTGGTCAAAATTTAATCTTCAAGCATTCGCAAGAGACCACTGCACGAAATGGGTGTACCAATCTGTGTGGTGTGGTGTGGCTCACTGATCAGGTCATTGTGTAAATGGAAAGCGTACAGCTGATAGCTGGTAGGCCATCGTTTCATGAACCTGGTGAGGCCAGTTTTCAGCCGTTGCCATTTTCACAAGGTGCTTCATTGCGCTTTACATCGCACACTTGACACGGACTCTTTGCCGACCTCGATGCCTACTACAGGCTTTGAGGTTGTCAAAAAGGGTTTTTCTGTCACGGAAGCAAAAACCATGTTTCCATGGTGTTGAACTTCTCTAAACTTCTCTCATCTAACACCTGTAACTTGTCTATAGGTTGGGACTGTCGGGCGAGGCGACGGAGTGGCTGTTTTGCGCGTTATTGTTTTACTTTTGTTTTTTATTAGTTCTTTCATTTTTATAGAGGTGTCCGGGGAGGTTTATCGTCGTACTTCGTATTAGTATCAATGAAGTTTGAAGTTGACTGATTATTAAAGAAAACACACGTAAAACCTAGTGGTGGATTTGGTGAAGGAAAACATGATTTTTCAAGATTAGCCGTAATTATTGTAGGATACTATAGATACTGGACATAATAGCGTTTGCCAATGTCTTCAATGTTGCTACTGCATTTTCGGGTTGTTGGTGATGCTTGGTGCTCGATGGCTCAATCGTGGTTTGTGGTATCTAGTTGGTTACGTGGTTGGACTCGTATTAACCGGAATTTATGCTATTTCCCAACTCTTGTACCTTGCTTGGTTATATGGCTGGACTTATATTAGCTAGTTTTTTTTTTATTTTAGAATTTAATTGTTTATTATTATTATTTATTTCTTTTTTGTAAAATTGAGTTTCACAAGCACGGATGCTACGTGGATATGAAATCCTATCCACCCAAAAATGAAATCATAGTGAACCAACTAAAATTTTGGGTTTCCGAATTCAAGTAATCTATAGAGGACACTTGCTTAGGGTACAATACGAGAACATTGTTGTACAAAGTGTAGAATGTCGCAATGGCTAGGATATCAAAAAATGAACAGGTAATGTGGTAAAAGGTGGTGCGTTGAATTTGCGTGGTTAACTTGGATGGCTAGAATTAGTCACAGCACCTCTGTTGTGATATGTATCCATCATGGACCGACTCTGACACCCATTTTGTGATCAACATCTATGTTTAAACACCACAGGTTGTTGAGGTAGGCACTGACAAGTAAATTGCCAAAGAAAGTTAAGACTTTTAGCTGGATAGGCATCTGCGATAGTTTTCACCACAGCAGAGGCAAGCAACCTCTCAAGCAAAGTCTTTTTCAAGGTGATAGACTTGATGTATTTGAAAGTAGCCTCAACTAAGAAGCGTTCACCTTGCATGTATGGCCAAAAGGTGGAGTCATGTGTATTTCGCGAGGGCAAGATAGCATACCTATGTCAAACAAGACTCGTAGCACAAGTAGGTGACAAAGCTTGGCCGCTGAACCAACCCTTGTTGGCTGGAGTCATGTGTATTTCGCGAGGGCAAGATAGCATAGCAAAGATTAAAAGTGGTCAAAGCTTGGCAAAGAATTTCCAAAACCTCGATCAGGGTCTCAATTGTACCAGTCTTGGCAAAAATAACCCTTACGAGCAAAAGACATGAATACCTGTTCATTTTTTTTACGCATAGCTGGACCGACCCATAGATTTCGATTCGCCGATTTGAGTTTGGTACGGGTTACCCAGATACTTGTGTATTCAAAGGGTATTAGGGTATTGAAGACTCATTAATCTTATCTCATTTCCTTATTCTCCCAGGTCCCAGCTGTCGCCCGCTCCCCTCTCTCTTGTAGGTCCCTGAATACACATAGAGGGGTGGTGAATAGGTGTTTGCAGATCTAAGTAGAAATTAGAAATTTTAACTCACAAGATAATTGTAATTAAAGATCGACACAGATTTATACTAGATCGGTCTCACCTGCCTACGTCTAGTTCCCGATCACTCCACACAAGGGAGGCCCTACTCGAGCCTTTCACTACTCAACTAGCTTTGGGTGCTAGCTTTAACCTTAGCACAAATTAAGAACCTCTCCAAGGTTTCCAACAATTACAAGTGAATAATAGATTATAACTAAAATGCTAACACAACTTACACTCATCAATGAGTAGATATTACAAAGATTAACAAGTGAGCTAAGCTTTCTTAGGTGGGACGATCTTAATCTCAAAGTAACTTAACCAAGAAATTTGTTCAATGAACTTTCTCAAAAAATCATCTCACTCAAATTTTTTTGTAAAGAATGTTTGTGCAAATAGAGAACTAAATTTGGGGGAGGGAGAGCTGAGAGAGAGAATCTTAACAGGTAATTCGTTAATAATGAAAGCTCTCAAGTGTCCCTTATATAGTAAGAGAAATGAAACCGTTAAAAATATTTAAAGGGACAGACTAACGGTAACAGGGATTAAAACTGGTCGACTGCAACTGAATTCGGTAGACAGGAAAGAGATATTCGATCGGTTAAAGCCTACTACGGAATTCGGTCGACTCTATATGAATTTGGTCGACTGCAAAGAATAAGTTGATTTGTTAAAGGCTACTGCAGAATTCGGTCGACTCTATACCAATTTGGTCGACTACAAAGAGTAAGTCGATCGATTAAATGCTACTGCAAAATTCAGTCGACTCTATGCGAATTCGGTCGACTACAAAGAGTATATCGATCGATTAAAGGCTATTGCAGAATTCGGTTGACTCTAACTTAATTCGGACGATTGCAAAGAGAAATACGATCATTTAAAGGGTATTGCAGAATTCGGTCGACTCTAACGGTTTTCAGTCGACTGCAAAGAGAAGTTTTCAACTGAGCAAGAAAGTTCACAAATATTTTTCGGTTAGCTCATTTTCAATTAACTATTGATCTTTAAGAAAATTTAGCTCGAAAATACATAAAAATGATAACATATTCTATAGTCTAGGATCTTCAGCAAGGTTGATAAGTCTAACAGATTTGCGCAACACTTGATAGATACCTTGTACTTGATGCACATGTTAGATAAATAAATGTCAATAGATTAGAATCATCAAAATAAGAACATTGTCAACATCTCTATGTATCTCTCTCACACACACAAACACGTAAACCTTCCACTCCACACATCATCCGCAAGGCGGTCAATCGGTCACCACTGGCATTCACCACCATCACCTTCCATATTCCTACGCACTCCATGCCCCGCCGCCTTTCCTTTCAACCGTGAACGATAGATCTATAGATTCACAGTCAACAACACTCCAAACTCTGTCGTCTTCTCCTCTGCCGTTGATTATCGTCTGCTGGCGTAAACACCACCACTAACCACTTCCACCGTCACCTTAAACATTTAAGTTAATGCTTAAGTTTAGTTTAATGGCTTATGATATCCCACATCGGTTGTGGGATAGTTTGTGATTCGCCTTATAAGACACTGCCAAGGAACTCAAAAGTACCTACTTGGCTAGTCCTTTAGGGAGCCATTGTCTGTGGTGGGACCGTTGACAAATTCGTTACAGATGGTATCAGAGCCGGCTCTCGAAAGTTTGGGCTGGGCTATCCAGTCGGGTTGCCGATGGTTAGGAAAAACGAAGGTAAGCCCAGGTATTCCCGTCAAGAGGATGGTTGGAGCAACGAAGGATGAGCCGTGTATATCCCACATCGGATAGAGTAAAAGATTATGAGTTGTGTGTGATCGAGCCTTGGTGAGGACGTTAAGACATAATGAGGGTAGAATGTGATATCTCACATCAGTTGTGGAATAGTTTGTGATTCGCCTTATAACTCTGCCAAGGAACCCACTAATTACCCACTTGACTGGTCCTTTTAAGGGAGGCTTTATTCTGCTGGAAGGCCGCACGAGATCGTTACATGTGCCAACATATTCTTGTTAAAATATTATATATAACACATATAAATAAGTAAATCAGTTCTCAACCCTTCAAAATCACAAATAACAAATTGCAAACAACACATAACAATTTACAATGAAATAAAGTTCATTTTATACAACAATTGTCATATTGATAACTATATTAAAACCGTGCGCCGGCTTGTTCAATAAATGAAAGCTATTGTTTTGGAAGATTGATTGTGGTTTTTATGTTTATCTTTGTCAAATTGGGAGATTAATACTTCATGCTTGTTCAATAATTTCCATCTCTGAACCAAATGAAAGCTATTGTTTTGGAAGATTGATTGTGGTTTTTATGTTTATCTTTGTCAAATTGGGAGATTAATACTTCATACTTCGATTCTTCCTTTAATTTAAGATTGACCGTGTTTCCTTTAATTTTTTTTTTATTTGGACGTTAAAGAATATTCCTTTATATGACTTTCTTCAATTGCTTTGATTTGAATATTAAAACATTAAGAAAAAAATATTTATTATCTACTTCAATTCTGAAAATTTGAACGCAAAAAGTCATAAAATGATAGAACCAACAAAAATTACAACCATAATTTAAGTCGTAATAATAATAATAATAATAATAATCCCAATGGTCCAGCTAAGAAAAAACTAGCTGACCATGGTGCTACAATTTTACATACTAAATCCCTCCTCTGCCCTGCAATATCAAAAACTTTATTGCAGTAGCTGCCCCTACACCTAATTAAAATTACACAATAACCCCATTTCTACAAACAAATTACACAAAGAACCCAAAAAAATCAAAATCTTAAATGGAACCCCAATCAATCTCATAAGACGGATACTTCTGCAACAACAGATTCTCCGCTGACCACGTCGACTCCTCCTCCTCCGTAAATTCCGGAAACGTCAGATCCGACAGCGGCGACGAAGACCCGCCCGACCCGCCATCGGAATCCGAACTCCCCTCGATCTTCACGGCACCGGAATCCTCCGAGACCAAAGCCGCCGCAGACGCCGTAGCCGTAGCCGTAGCCGCAGACGCCGCAGCCGACTTTCTCGACGGCTTCCTCTTGGCGTCGATGCTCTTCCCCTCGGCCATGCTCTGGCAGATGGCTTGCAGCTTGGCGTCGACCGAGGAGTGGAGCGGCTTGTACTCGCCGAAGTCGCCGTCGATCTGGTGGCGTAACTGGGGGAAGTTGAGCCGAGCGAAGTCGCCGCGGAGCTTGTAAGCCGCCTTGTCGTAGGCCAACGCGGCTTCTTCGGCCGTGTCGAACGTTCCAAGCCAGAGCCGGGTCCGGTTCTTGGGTAGCCGGATCTCGGCGACCCACTTTCCCCAGTGCCTCTGCCTGACGCCCCGGTAGAGCTTGGTGGGCTTCGGTGGTGAGCCCACTTGCTTCATGGGGACGGGCTTTGGGCTGAGGAAGTTCAGCGTCTGGCCCTGCTGGTGTTGCTGCGGGATGGGACGGAGGTTGATTTGGGCTTGGATCTGGTGGATCTGGGCTGGGGTTAACTGGTTGAGCCCGATGGACCCCTGTTGCTCGTGCCCAAATGGGTCATGGGCCGGAAATCCTTGGGAGAAGATGTGGTGGGTGTTGGAGGTGGGCTGGGCAGAGAAAGGAGGGTAGGGATATGAAGTAGTAGGAGAAGGTGAAGAAGTGGAGAAAGAGAGATTTGTCAAGTAGGAAGAAGAAGATGAGGTTGGGGAGGCACTTTTGATAAAAGGTTCAAGTGCTTCCATCAGCTCACCACCCATAAATGGATCTGAGTGAAGAGCTGTACTACTGTTCCACAAATCCATTGCTGCTGCTGCCATAAAAATTCTCACAAAATACAGGAAATAACAAACCAGCCTGATTCTTACCAAAATCAAAGAACAGGTGACTCTTTCCCTTACAGGGATGGAAATCAGGTTTTCAAATAGCAACCTTGTTTCCTTCCAACAGCTTACAAATTAATACTTGAGGGAGCACAAATAAGCCCTCTACGAAAATTTAACAGAAGAAATGAATGATCTACAGAAATTGAAATAAAAACTGGATCTCAGTTCTGAAAACAGCTGGCTTTCAAGAAAATTACAACTTCTAAGTTTGCTTTTCGTGCATGTTCTTCGTCAGAAAAAACCCTGAAAGAAACAAACCCAAAACCCAGAAATTCGTTTTGAAAGACAGGTGATTAACAGAAAGGGATCAAAGAAGCGGGATGATACAGAGAGGGGGGGAAGACAGAAAGTGCTCAAACAAAATCAAAACAGCAAGCTTTAGATCTCTCAAGAACGTTTATGTGTGTGTTTTAGTGTGTGTGAATGTCTCTCGGCCTCACTTTTGTGTTCTTATCTCAGCACTCGGAGCAGCTGCCGCCCATTATATAACCATGTAAGCCCACTGGTTTACCCTCGGTAATCGCGATTCACTCCCCCTAACCGCGCCCCATTAAATTTCTAGTTTTTGTGTTATCTATCTACCCAGTCTCGGCTGCTTCTGTACACGACGTAAGCCTGCATCATGATATACGTGAAGCGAATGGGATCCTGACACGTGTGTTGCAACCGACACCTGTCCCAGCCGTCGGTGGTCTTAGGTTGTCTTAAGGCAGTTGGGAAGCTTTGTTGACTCGTGTGCGCGTTCACACCTGACACCACATTTTCTCCTCTTGGATGTTATTACCGTTTGGTAACAAATGTTATTACCGGTATTACGAATTTAGATCTCCTGCCGTAACTATATTTATAGCATGAATGCTGTCCCATGTGTGTGAGAGGGGGAAGAGAGAGCAATATGAGACAGCACTTCTGTTGTAATCATGATTACAACTAGGGGTGACAATCACAATCCAAACCCGTTTACCCGCCCAAGTTCGCCCACTTAAAAATTATCCAAACCCATCCATTTATATAATTGGGTATAAATGGGTCAACGATTTTGTAACCCACCAACCCATTGGTTTTTATGGTTTATAAATGGGTGCCCATTTAATCATCAACACTTTTTTCCAGTAATTTTTTACTTGTTTGACTAATAACTTGACGAAGGCATGGATCTTGGCTCAGATCTTAAAAGCCTTTGGGAGACATATGATCGATCTTCAACCCGTGACGTTTGGATCTGAAAAGGTGGCGGTGACGTTTGGATTTGGGGTTGTGCGTTGAGGGTGGTGAGTTGGTCGCTGGTCGCTAGGACCTTGAGTATCGGTGGTGGACGAAACAGCCGATCAGCGAGAAACTGGACGAAGCGACGTCGGGTGGCAGGGATCTAACGGGAAAGGAGGGAGAAAGGAGAAGGGTAGGCAGCGAGGTTGCATCCGAAGTTAGAAGTGGACGTGGCACCGGTAGAGGGGCTGGGGGCGACGCTGGTCACCTGGCTCAGGCGACGTCGTCGAAAAAACGAAGGGCTTACTCGGACGGTGTAATGGGTGTAAATGGGTATAATGAGTTAAACCAATCCATTTAATAATTGACCCAATTAACCCACAAATAAATGGGTCTATAGGGGTCAATCACCCATTTGACCCAAAACCATTTAACCCAACCCACCCACCCATTTTGCTAGGCCTAATTACAATAGGGGATTCATATCCCCTAACCCAAGGGTCTGGCTCCTGCTTAATGTAAGATTTTCTTTCTTGTTTAAAATTTTTTTTGAATTTATTTTAAAGGCAGCATCTAAAAAAAAAAAATCTTCTAAATGCACCTGATTGATATTGGGGTGTATCTTTAAGATGATTTGAGAATGAAACGTAATACGCTAAAATTAACTTAAGGCTGTTCTTTATAGTCAAATAAAAAGAAAAAAAATAAGTAATGAGCTTCTTTCTTAAAATTATGTCCATCTAATCAATCAAATACAGTATCAAATTATAGCATCTAATGTACTATTTGCAAAAGCGTAATCTATAAAATTAGATTACAACATTTTTGTATCATAAGTCATAACTATAATTGTACTCTACTTTTTTCTGGATCTTTCACAAATCTTGTCTATATAGAAGAAAATTTAATAGTAAATTTAGCATAGAATTTTCCAATCACAAGTATATAAAAAGTTTGTAACAAAAGTATAGGCACAAGGGATCAATTTTAGACATGTAAGAAATGAATATAGCTGAAAATAAATACTTTTTGGCAAGTCGACACAAATAAACAGAAAATAAGTAAAGCTTGTGTTTACGGATCATTATATGATTTCACATAAACAACGACTTTTCATTGTTCCCTATTGGTATGGAAAGAATCTTATGTATTTTTTCGTTTAGTCTCAAAAATTTTACCATACTTAGTTCTCAAAATTAGCTTTAAATTGTTTTTAACAAAATTAGTGTTCTAGTAAAGTGTACTCGTGCCACTTTAAATGTGACGAAATGAACAAGAAATTTAACGTTTTGATAAATTACGCTCAAAGTCTTTATAATTAGTACGGACGTTTTGATACTTTACTTGATCAAACCTGATTATCAAATAAAATAAATAATTCATAAACCTTACTTTCTTAGATTATGATTTACTCGATTTTTTGACTTTCGAAATGCTGATTTAGTTAGTTGTACATCTTTGTCAACCGCCTAACAACCTAATTTAATTCATTTTCAATCAAATTTTAAAACAGACTCTTAATCCAGCTCTCTCAAGTTAAAAGAAACGTGAAAAGTAGCAATAAAAGAGAGTTACCCCATTAGATTTAAACTGTTGGGTTATTTTAACAAAAATTTCCCTTTTCTTTTCAAAAATGTTTTGAGAAAAATATTAGAGTTTTAAGTAAAACCATAAGTCCTGTAGTATCACATTTCTTGAAAATGGTAAGTGAAGATTTTATTACATACTTAAACTTTTGGAAAGTCTTTGTCTCACATTAATCATTGTAAATAATTTTAAGGAGTATATAAGATGACACTCATTGGACTTTTAGTAAGACGTAACTCACACGCGTAAGAGAGAAATGACAAATTTATAAAAAGTAACTTAATACGCGCTTCAGCCAGCTGTTTTCCTTTTTTTTTGGAGCCGTTCTTACCTGATTCTTGCAACACTTTCAACGTAAACTATTGAATAGAAGGTGCATCCAACCTAAGAAGAAGAAAAGCACTACGAGAGTTGATCGAAACGATAAGCTGCTGGCGTTGACAGCAGTAGAGTGGTTAAGAATGGAAGGTGGGAAGCTGCCCACCATTTTCGTTTTCTTCTTTGGCAATGACATCATTTTCTTCCCTTTTTTATGTGAATAATAAATGTGGCTTTTTATAAACTACAATATCCATCCATAAGCAGTAAAAGATGTATTAATTACTTTTGATTAGGGTTTCCATTAGAAAGAGACGTGCGATAATGACACCACGCGGAAAGAAGACTCCAGAGGGACTAGTCACAAACTTTTTTTATAATTGATGAGATTATGATTCAATTATCCATAATTAAGTACACTAACTTTCACGATCTCAGTCTAAAGCATGATTAATCAGCAGTAGCATGGTGGTCTTGATCGTGGAATAAGAAAGGAAAGTCAAGTTGGGAGCCTGTTTGGTTGTTGCCTTCATTTTTTGAGATTTGTTATACTGTTTTCTAGAACTTGGAAGGAGCATGTACTTCAAAAAAATGACAGTCGCCTTGAAAACTGTTAAAGCCCGACGTTCAATTCAAGGTAACAAGGATTAGTCCATGAAGTACGGGAATTGATTTCAATCTTCGTGTATAGCTGAAGTCAAACTTTGACAACAACTTTGTTGAGTATAAGCATAAATACTTTGGAAACAAAATAAAGAATGAGTCTGATTTTTCTCGAAGTGTCCCGATAAATAGCATATTCGGAATGCACGATCCGCTTTAGAGTTTATAAAGTAACATTATCTGTGGTGTTTATCCGCTTTGTTGCGTTTAAGCATGATTGATAAAAAAAAAAAGTAACATGGTGGTTTAGAATATTAAATACAAGATATTGGTGGTAGCATGGTGGTTTAGATCATCATGAGGCATGAAAATGAAAGTTTAGGAGAATTTTGTCAGTGAAATTGTTTGTTGATATCGGCTAAGCTAAAGCCACTTTAGTTGACAATACTTTACACTTTGGTGGCGTTTGTTGTCAATGATCTCACACTAGTTGTGAGGCTTAATATCAAGTCTCTTTTTAAAATGTCACAGTCGATCATCAATGTTAAGATAAACTATACGTACGATCTAATCTTCACCTGTAATTTCGAACACAGTCAGACGTAGGGTCACTTTTTAAGTATTCTTCGTATTTGGGTCTTTTGAGTAATCCGCGTAATTATTGGCCTCTTGCTAATTGATTCTGAATAGTTTTGCCGAAATCGGAAGCAAATTGTGCAAGGGCTTTTAATTCGGCAAATTGAACCAGTTTCAATTTCAGTTTGCTGGCCATTTTAAAGCAATTCAATTAAGTAGTTTACTGTTGATTTAGAGTCCATTCGATTGTACTCTTAATTATTTAACCTTCATTTAGTTTAGCAGTAGACTAGAGCAAAAAAAAAAACTCAAATGTTTTGTTTGTAATATATTTTAAGATATTTACCAGTTGAGTTATTCGTTAAAATTAAAATTAGGAGAGGCGAACTCGAGCTCTCTTTCTAAATAAAAAATAGACTATATGTTTCAACAATCTGATGTTGAGTTCACTTTGACTGGGGTAGATCCAGAGACTTTCCACATTCAAAGTTGAAACAAATTGATTAAACTAGATAAAAATAAAAAATAAAAAAAGACAATATACCTTATTTTTCTCAGCCGCAAAGAGTGGTAACGTGGCGGAACAAAGAACAAGAATGTTGTCTGAAGGAAAAACTGAGTTAACCATGGTTAGTGTGGAGTCAACCACAGTTTGAAGTCGTCGTGGGGGTTACGGCGGGAATAAGAAAGAGAAAAAATAGGAAAAGCGTGTGAAAAACGTATGGGGGTGTCACGTGGGCGACTCCGCGTGGGGACAACCTCCGCCTTTATTTTACGGCGCCCGTCGCTGCAGGGAACCTTGGACCAAAGGTTCGGCTAAACCTACGCGCACTTGCATCGCGTTTCGAGCTGCGATCTAAACGGGCTCCTTTGGTGGAAAATATATATATATTACATTTATGCTTGAGATATTGCAAAATTTACAAATATTGTTAAATTAAGAGGATTTATGAGACAAAAACTCTTGAACGAACATGATCATCGAAACTCAAACTCTACGATAATTGTTACCAATTTTGGATTGATTTTATTTTTATTCTGATTATAATAAAAAGTATCAAACTACTTTTGGAACATAAATTTTCTCCAATGCTTTTTCTTCTGCATCATCAAAATTATAAGATGCTCAGACGAATAAACAGTTTATAACTGAAAAACGTCAGGCAACTGTTTGTGTGCTACAAATTTTCTTTTGCACCTGTCAATTAAAAGGTCAAACTAGTACTTGTTTGACATGTAAAAAATACGATTCAACCGTAAATAACATTTCCAAGAAAAAAAAAGATCTGCGCTTAGTTAATTATTCTTGTAATTTGGTGCTGTTAACTATTCTTGTTTAACTATTTTAATAACAAACGAATGTTTTAAAATTATATAAATAATAAAAGTAAGAACGAAAGCTATCGCAAAAGAAAGAACGTTAAAGAGCACACATATTCTACAAATACTTGCAAGAAATGCGGGCAGAAATAAAGCGTGAAAAATTATATTTTTGGTAAGAAATTGCTAAATTGTAGAGCGAGTAGCGTCAAAGTCTGGTCGAGATGGAGTGACTTTGAAGTCCGTAAGAGGAGACGGAGTGAGTCCTCGAGAAGCGCTGGTGACAGACAAACTTTTAATGTAGAATCACGGAAACCAAAGCAATTACAATTAGTTTGGTTGACCGTTTAATTAATTAAAGTCAGATTTGAACAGATTCCGAATCTTAGAATGAATCTCGGACCATGTCTTGCGGGGTCAGGTAATGCTTCTCATGTGATGTGATACCCTCCAAGTCTTGATTGGTTAATCAAATTATATTGGCAATGCCCATGTAAAGTTGAAAAAAAAAGAATAATAGAAAGACGTGTGTTATGCGTTCAATTTTGGTCCAACGGATTCTAAAATTTAATTTTATGAGAAATATGAAGATAATCTCCCTCCAAATATGAAGTTGTTCACTCTAAACTGACACTAAATATGTGGGACGTGATTTAGTCGATTATTTAAATATCTTGGAGCAAGAGATATCAACTTGCTCTGATTAAATACGCCAAACTTCTAAACTTGTTACAATCTTCTGGTGAAATAAAAATATGCTCAAACATAACTAATACATAGCTAAGCTTCTTGTTGAAGAGTTACCTTTCATATCTTAGTCTTTATTGTCCTATAAAATTTGTCTCTATTTATTGAGAAAATTTTGGATGGTCGAGGACGACCGTAAAGTGTATCATGCAACAACTCCCCCCCCCCACCATAAAGTGTATCATGCAACAACTCCCCGCCCCCTTCGTAAAGTGTATCATGCAACAACTCCCCGCCCCCTTCCTACAGATTCAACCTCCCCCCCCCCCCCCCCGGGCGTAACCAACAAAGAGAATCAAAAGAACCAACTCATGCAAGATAATCGCATCGTATCAATTTCTCGCCACAAGCAAGGTAATATTTGTGAGTAAAATCTTATTCGATACAAGAAAATTAGAATGAAAGTATCAAATGAACTTAATTGCTTGATGATCTTCAGGCAAATAATTGAGCAGTGGCCATGTTGTTGAGTGCTGCAAGCAAAACACAGCTATTTGCCTAGTTGCTTGATGTTTATGTAAAAAATAGGATTAAGTGACGGATTTGATGGGTGGAGTGTGGCGCCGGGAACTCCTACTCTCTCCTTGTTGGTGAAATTGTTGTAAGCAAGCAACTTGCCTTCTTGTACTTTTTTCTTGTGTTCTTATATGCATATTGTATATACTCTTTTAAGTAATTACCAACTTGCTTGTAATAAATCATGTTTCATTGTTTTAGGCATTTGCATATATTTTATCCTTCTTCATTCAATGGTTAGATCGTATACAAGTCGAGCAGATCAAAAACAGATCACTTACATAATGTTAATACATATGGCCCCCATCCCTTTACAAATTGAATTTCATAGTCACCGAACAAAGCTTTGATCTTTCCCGCCAAGCCCGTGCTTTTTGAGGAATTAACACACAGTGTTCCACACGCATGATGAAAATTGTCATTCTTTGCCTCGTTTGACACCAAGATTGAGTGAGAGACGTTCCTGGATCTCGTTCGGATCAAGAAGACGTCCTTGATTTTTAATCATTAGGAAAAAATCCTTTTTGATTGTCATTGTTTGGTTCACAATCATAAAAAAGTTCAATGTTAAAAATCTCCACTTCTCTTCCAATTCAATTCAGTGGTCATGTCATAACGCAGGCTGATCGCATTAATAACATATCATATACACTCTTTTGTTGATTCAACATTTGGCGTCGCAAGTCATCACACACTTCACCCTACCTAAAAGATCTAACCCGGTCTAAAAAAAATCTGCACTTACGCGGAAAACAAATTCCAAATTTAGTTAGTTTTTTAAACATAACTGTTCTAGACGAGCACAAGTGCATGTATACAGAGTGTAATCTGGAGAATAAAAATATCTCTCGCTTGTACGAACAGCTAGAAAGATCATGTGCAAAGCCGTGTCAAAGCCAAAAATGTGTGATATATCCCACAAAAATCAAGGGGATCCCCCAGTTTTAATGACATGAAAGCCCACCCCTGGCTGAAAGTGACAAGAATTGCCTCGTCAGAAATTTCTGGACTTTGGCTCTGCAAACAAGGAAACACAAACACACAGTGCACGGACTTTTCCCATTTCCAACCATCCAAGTTTTTGGTGAAACATTTCGCTCAGAAACTCAACCACATTTCGTCAGTTTCTACCTTTTCCAACTCGGACTGGGGCCTCCTCGTCACTCTGCAAGTCTCCGTCCTGCTCGGGTCTCAAGTATTTGATACGACTTTGAAAGTCTGAGGAGTCAGTCGGCCACCTTCGCGACAACTTGGAAAGTTTTTTAAGATTAGTAACAGAAACATTGTATTGTCACAGAGAAGTCCTTCACACTAAACATATCTTATACCGAAGACTTGAAACTATTTTTCAGTATTCCCTCGAAAGTAATTAAAGATTAAAGCCGTTCTTGAGATTTGATTCTAATCTACAAGACGAGAAAGTAAGACCGGATTATAAGTCATACCGATGGATCCAAAGCAACAAAATGAAATTGGAGAAAACATTCCAAGCAAAATCTATGCTAAGATCTTCTTTTTCATGATTACTTGTAACTACTCACAAAAGATGGCCTCCTTGTCTATTCCAACCTTCAAGACCTGGACATACATTCCGACTTTTCATGCGTATTCAATACCCCTGCGAAAAATTGATCACATCGGAGCTTTTCGTTGGCCGAATTCAAAGATCAATAATTTGGGTTTCAACCAGTTCAGCTGGTAAGATCCGGGCTGCACTGGATGGGACTAAAAGGCAGCTACTTCCCAATCTATGACCCAGGCACAGGTAGCCTCTGATTCGACCATCTTCTACATAAATTATTTTCAGTACCAGGTTCTATACAATTGTTACATTAATACCGCCGCAACAAACATTTTCTCAACTAAAACAGATGAAAGTTAGTTCCCATTTCTGTCGAAGATAAATAATATAGCATATGAAGCAACTACATCTACAGTTCCTATGTACTCGCAAAACTTGGGCCACCAGAACCAATTTGAGCCCACAACACCCGGGCTTGCTAATCCCAGTCATCGTAAGTAGAAGGAATTACCAAACTCACAAGAGGACTCCTTCAACATTGTTGAGGGCTTTCTTTGCAACCCTGTATTTGCCTGAAAATGATTTTTGGCCACTGACAACATACTTGCTGACGAAAAACTGTATTCCGCTTCTAAGAGTCTCGTACTCGGGGTTGCCCGCTATACGCGTGAATATGTTCCAAACGAGCTTATCGGACTGCTCAAACAGGGTCTCGAATAACATCCTGAAATGCATTATTCTCTTTGGAGTGAGTTGGGTGACATCATTTAGATCAACTACCTTCAAGGCTGCAAGGGAGAGGCTGAAAGAGGCAAGCATCTCCACGACAAACTTTGCTAGGTGCATCGATCTGATCAACTGCATGGACTCCAGTTCTTTGAAGCGGTCCCATAGGCAGTACTGTGAAATTAAGCAGAAAACAAAATTCTTAGGCGAACTGCAACCCAAAGAAAAGTAATGTAAATTTAGGAGATTAGGACAACTCATAAGCAATATAGATACGATGAGAAAAGAAACACGCACGCACCTGCAGACACACACACACACACAAACTCTTTTAAGTATATGTAGAAATATTCCTAACAACACAGTCGATATAAGCCCATCCCAGTCATATTATCCAGATGAGACAATCCACATAGATCGTGTTCCTTGTTCCTGACCCCATTCACAAGGAGAACTGATCTGTGAAATAAGTACCTTCCTGGATGAAGTTGAGGAATTATTTCTTCTCCTTAAAAACAATACTCAGCGGAAAGTCTAGTCTCTTAACCAATGGCCTTATAAGGGAGGTTAAGTAGATTAAAAAACAGTGAGATGATCAACACTCAAACTTGCCCACTTTTGCAAATCAACCTCTCCCAACTATGATCTAGCATTCTGAATTGAGCCAAAAAATTTGCTCCACGGATTCATCTTACAATCCTGAAAATGCTTAAGAAAGTGAGTATTACACACAGAATCTATCCCAAGACATTCAGGTCCTTGGCAAAAGAAGGCAGAAAAATTGCAAGTTCAGAGGTCCACTCTGAGCCAAGTCAATCTGACAGGGTTAACGTCGAAACAAGTCCAGCCACCCTTTCCTTATATTCCACAAACTAGCCCAGGGAGTTGTTGCACGTTACCATGTAATGGAAGAGTTCGTTCTCATCAAAAAGGCGTGTCTGTGTGTGTGAAAAACTAAGATGCAGTATGTGTACAAAAATGTTTTCCGCTTCTCCTTTCCTTTCAGCATTCTTTTCTAAGGTGTCTTATCACACAACAGGAAGATGAACCAAAAGGACTGCAGGCAGTACAAAATTATGCAAAACCATGGCATCACAATAGTTATAACAAAAAACCTGATATATAACATGCCATTCTCGTACTCCTACATGTTGTAAATTATTCCTATCGATAGATTTCCATAACATTTTTACTGATATGGAAGTAAAATTTCGGAAACAATTTGAATCATCATAGAGCACATGATACCTGTAATGTAAACTTGTGGTTTTTGTCATGGCTACACAACTTGGAAGCCAGAACACAATAGTACTTGTTAAAGACTTTCTCTTGCAAACAGCACTCGACAAGAACTCGTATGATCTCTCTATCCTGCAATATATGCAGGAAAGATATAAGCTCAATGCGCACACACATTAAACAAAAGGATAAAGAATGCAAACAAGGGACAGGCACCTGCTTCCCTGGCAAGTCCAATCTCAGAAGTTTCTCAAAAGCATCAACGTAGTCCTCCCCACTCATAATTATACAAAATATTGCCCTTCTTGCATCCGTATTCATCCTTTGTGCAGTAGCAAGCTTCAACAGCTTCTGAGCTTCAAGGATCTCACGGTCAATATTTACGGCAACCTCTTTAATTTGGTCTGTAGTGGAAGTGATATCCCCAGACAACCACCATTGGCCTTTCTTGTGAGGATCGGTAAGCTTGCTCCATGTCAACCCTCGAATTAGAACATTGTCTACTGTCAACTGCAAAATATTATCAAATAACATCAAGGATCAGCATTCACTTTCTAATATCTGGATTCTGGAGACAACTGACGAGGTATCAAAAAGCGACACCTCATAGTTCTGATTTCACATTGAATTCAGTCAGAAGCAGGGTCATACTTCCTTTAATACCAACCTCAATAATCTCTGATGGTCACACAAATACACGTAAACTGATTCTCTTATTTACCATGCTTTTTCATGGTTCTTCCTTGTTGTCGTCATTTTCTTGGGCCAGTTGCACGAATATAAATATTAGTTTGCTATGGAAACTGAAAAGTATGGTGGTGGAAATACTAGTGACATTAGAATCAATAGCATTTTTGCTGGATACACGTACATTGAAACACTGGTCATGGAAAGACTGGAATATGGCCCGTGCACCTAAATATATAATATGTAAAAAATGTTTTCTTACTAATAACTTTTTTTGTTTTAGAAGGGAAAAGAGGAAGTGAAGAGATTGTTAAGTATTGGTAGGCACATCCGCTTGCTGATATAAACTCATGATTGAACATGAGAACTCCAACAGATGGACAAGACGTGAAAGCAACTAAACCAAACTAACAGTTACTGACAAAGTAAAAAGGGTTAATTACACCCATGGCCCTGAGATTTTGGTAAAATTACACACGTGTCCATAAGTTTGGAAAATAGGCACCTATGTCCTTTGACCTAACGGAAATACTGAAATACATAACGGTTTAGATGCAATGCCCTTGAACTGTATATTTTCAATTAAGGTTTGGAATCCTAATATCCTTGAAACTTAGGGTTTCAAAGCCTAATTTAGGGTTTGGGTTTTCAAATTAGGGTTTCAAATAGCCACAACCCCTACCCCGCCCCGTCCCCTCCCTCCCCCACTCATGGCAACCCCGTTTAACCGGCCGCCGCCACATCAACCACTCACGGCAGCCCCCTTCACGCCACAGCGCCGCAACAGCCCCGTTTACAACACCAGTCCCACGCTCACAAACTCAACCCCACCGCGAGCCACTGGTACGACCCCCAAAGTCATCCATGCACCAAACGACCCACCACCACCTCAAATCGACCTCCACAACCCACAATCGCCATCAATCAGCCATCCACGACCCACCACACCTCTAGTTAACACGGTCACACACTGCAGATTTGTTCGATTTCGAAGAACGCAAAGTAATTTCTTCGAGTTCAAATCAAAGCCTCGTGTAATTGACTGGACGCAATCGAGACCGAGATCAAGACCAGAAGCCGTCGCTGAAGGTTGATTCGCCGCCGGTGAAGAAATTCGAGGGGTTGGACTTTGGAAACTTGGTAGAACAGACAGTGACGGTGAATAAAGAGGAGAGCCAGCACTATATGGTATATACTTTGCATATACAAAATTAGGGGAGTATTGCCATTTTAGAAAAACATACTGATGACATAAGCAAATACGTATATTTTTTTTTAACAAGTCAGTGACGGAAGGACACTACTGTTACCTTTTGAAATATTGTCATTGACTGTAATTTTTCCCAAACCTCAAAGACATGGGTGTAATTAACCCAAGTAAAAACTCAATTGATTTAGGTTTATTTAATATACACCAAAAAAAAAATTAAGAAAATGAAAAGAGCCACCAAAATATCAAAGAACGACAAAATCAAAGATGTACATATGTTGATACTTTTGGTCAGCATCTTCAAGTTTAATGTTTTAAGGAATTTTCTGTATACATCCTCATCCAGCGGCTCCGAACTTATCAAGTAGGAAAAGGAGAACAGACAAGCCGTCCTAATTGTTCTAACAAATAAAGCACAACCCCATACATAGATCTTGGTAGGGATACAGAAAGTCAGGTATGATTGGACTGGTCCTACAATAAATATTCTTAGAGCTTCAAAAAGAATAGGGTCAACTTTCAACCCTTTGTTAAAGAAGGACCTCAACTTTAGCTTTTCACATTGAAGCAACTAAACATATGAAAACCTTGCATCCGTCCACATTATATTTAGTCACGTCAAAAACTATAAATCAAAAAAGGGGACATGACGAGCATCTAGGAAGCATGGACTTCAGTGAGGATGCAGATATAATACAGTTGTGGATACCTCAGTTTAGAAAAAAAAGAGGATACGAGTGTGGCAGGTATATGGCAATTTATATATACGGGACGTGATCCCTTGTTCCTGCAGGCAATTTAAACCAAGTTACCAACGTGATCTGACCTTCCATCCATAGTGAATGGACGGATCAGATCTAACTTCAAAAAAAAAAACCTATCTTCGGCTATAATATGTAGCGGACGGCAATTTTAACTCAAATGCCTCGCAGGAATTTAATGAGTCGGAGGGACTCGCATGCAAACAAGGAGTTGTATTGTAAATTTCATCATCTGCTACATTATGTAGCGAACAGTTAATGTAGCCAAAGGTGAAGTTTAGTTTAAAAAAAAAAAAAAAGCAAATATAGCCCATCCATCCGCTGATCAATTGCTCACGTAGGCAATGGACGGCCAGATGGCGCTGATCAATTGTTCGCCTAAGCAACTTAAACTAAGTTGTCAGCGTCATCTGGCCATCTATCCATTGCGGACGGATGGGCCAAATCTGTTTTTTTTTTTTTAAAGTAAATTTCACCGTCCGCTACATAATGTATCAAACGGTGAAATTAACCATAATGCCTCCTCCCCAGCCCACCCACCCACTTGCTTGCGAATCCCTGCGAGGCATTTTAGACAAAATTCCCGCCCACTACATAATGCAGGGGACGACGGGTTTCTTTAAAAAAAAGTTAGATTTGGTTTGTCCATCCGCAATGGATGGACGGCCAGATCGCGCCGGCAACTAAGCTTAAGTTGCCTGCGGGGGCAAGGGATCACATCACACACACACACACACACACACACACATATATATATATATATATATATATATATATATATATATATATGTGTTCTTTATGTGTAACAAGGATATTAATCCTTCTAACCAAGTTAGAGAGAAAATTTGTAAAATTGGTGGGCTATATTTGGAACTATTGAAATTTTATAGCTGAATATAATAATATTTTTTTTGAGTTTGGGTATTACTAGTATTTCTATAAATTTATGGGGTTAGTTTGGATAATAAGTTAATAAATGGGTACCAAACTATGAAGCACCGGTGCGGCAGTCTGGGGGAAGCACCGGCACCGGATGCGCGTCGGGTGCGGGTGCGCGCTGGGTGCGGCATGGGTGCGCACTGGGTGCGTGTCCGAAACTTTATTTTTTTCAATTTATTTTTTGGATCTTGGGTGCGGCTCGGATACGCACCCAGGGATTTTTGGCAGAGAGTAGAAGAAGAAAGAAAGAGAAGGAGGAGAAGAGAAGAAGGAGAACAAGAAAGGAGAAGAAGGAGAAGAAGGAGAAGAGAAGAAACAACCTGCGCCAGAGCGACAAGGGTCTTCCGGCGATCGGCGAGGGTCTTCCGGCAACCGGCGAGGGTCTTCCGGCAACCGGCGAGGGTCTTACGGCGACCGGCGCCCCTCCTTGCCCAGATCTGAGTTGTGACGGCTATGTTATATAAACAGGGATAACCTTATAAGTTAGGGTTTTTCTGAAGTTTCTCTTTATTATGTTTGACTCCCCCACTTTGTTAACAATCTTTTAAAATGGCCCCAAACTTTTTAAAATATAACAGAACTTCTACAAACTTTGTCATAATTGATTATGCACTTTCAATATTTCTAAAGCAACCCTCAAAATTAACAAAATACCTTATTGTTTGTCTAAAATAGCATTATTTTTCTTACATATAAATAATATATATTAATAAATTTTTGCCGTATCCCCGCCGCACCCGTATCCTATTTTTTGAAAAAATGACGTATCCGCGTATCCGCACCGGTATCGCATTAACCCGCACCGGAATCCTTGCTTCTTAGGTACCAAATAAAGGCATAGAAAGTTAAAAAGTCATGTAGCAGCAATAGAGATATTAATAACAAACATCAAGAAGAGAGAGCAATCTTCTTCTTCCAAGACAACAGATTCTTCTTCTTCCAAGACGAGAGATTGTCCTCCTCCTTTTGCAAGACCGGCCCATCCAGGTACATTCTTCTTCTTCTTCTTCTTTGGTAATCACACACTGCCGGACGTCGTTGCTACAGCCATACAAGGTCGTCGCCGACTTCCAGTCGCTGCTGCTTTCTTTTTCTTTTCTCTCCCTCTTCTCTCCAGGTAAATTCTTCCCAGATCCAAATTTGAGCCCTCAAGCACCCGGTGCATGTCCAAGCCGTGTCCTTGCCATGTCAGAGCCACACCCGCATTTCAGCAAATTAATTGAAAAAATCAAAGAATTATGGACAGGCACCCTGTGCGCACCCAAGCCATACCTGCACCCAATCCACACCCAGTGCTGGTGCGTTGGCCAAAACACCGCACCACCCCACCATTGCTAAAATAGGTAAAAGGTGGTTAAAAATTGAAGTTAGGGTTTCTGTTGAAAAACACTGAAATTGGAGGTTCTACTTTTGCTTAAAGCCCAAAGGTGAAATACTGTACAACGTAGATCTGATTTAGTGTTATAAGAAACTAAGGGCTAGGTACGAGGCACCAATATACATATCAAAGTTGTGGTGGAACAGCCAGGTGAGTACCATTTGACGAGAAAGTTGGACAAGAGTGACCACATGAAGGTGAGGGTTGGACAGGAAGGTGGTGTATGTCTGAGAAGGAAGTCAAGGTTTACTTCTGGCCTTTTTTCCCAACAAAGCCAAAGGCTCAATCTATGATGGGAAAACTGTAGATGCGTGAACACTAGGGAACTCATCCGGGCCACTCCTTGCCAGCTTCTACTAAGAACATACATGGACAGAAAGTATGCCTGCAGAGCCGAAAAAGGTAAAAATCAGAGCACAGATGGGAGCTTACTGAGCTATTGAAGGCACCAGTCATGGCATGCTCTTTGAAAACATTTAATCTTGTTCTGCAAGCATGCTCTTGCCACATGGCAGTCAACTGCTGAGCACTCAAAGGGTCTCATAACTCCAACTGCACCTTCACAATTTGCCGCCATAGGCTTGTGGCCTTACTCATGAAGGTAATGTGTGCAAAAATAACTTAAGAATTATGGAATCCCAACTAAGCTGCAGCCACACTGATGTTTGCACTGCTTCGGTTGTCCTCGTAATGAAGGGACAGTTACATGGCCTATTTTAAATGCTTAACTCCTTATCACGTCCATAAGGTCCTCATTAAGGATGCTATACTAAAGAATATATGACAATCACATCGAATTCTTTGTACCAGACAAGGATAATATTGCGCTTACTCTTTCTACTCAGCACTCACGATTAAGCTGACTTATCTAGTAATCCCTCTCACTCAGTTGCCGGAATTTCAGCACCTTTTTTATTAGAATTAGATTTTTTATTTTTCTGTCGTTTCTAACTGTAAATGTTCCTATAAGGGAAAATCCCCAATCTTTTCCCGAAAGCCGCGAGGATGTCTACTACATCTGGCACAAACCGTTGTTCACTCGCTTCCAAGATCCTCCTCTTCGTTTTCTTCAGATGCCTGGGCTTTCCACATGAGAGCATAAGAATAACTTGCCACTAAGGCCCGAGTAAATAAGATGTCCAACGTGGTGCCAATACATCCTCAATTCATGTAGAACCCCAAACCTAGATTCATCACCAGAGTCTCAAGCTATAAGTAGTTTTCCAATGTACCAAAAGTACTCTATAGTCCGATGGGCTGTCAACTGGAAAATGTTCAACGTCGGGCTTCCTGGTGGGCAATCCTCTACCAAGTGCACGTCCATAAAACCATCTCTAAGGTTACCATATAAAAACTTATAAGGAGCCTTTTTTAATCCTACTTCTCAATTCACGGGAAAAAACAAATGCTGTGTACAACGCATACCCCAGGTTAAAAGATATATTTCTTGCTTTTCCAAATAAACATATGATTAAAATATAATTTATGATGTATGCATGTCTAGGAAAATTCAGGACATCAAGAAGGCAACAACTCCATAGAAGAGCATCGGCACTTCATATCTGGTAGCCAAACATTTCTCTGTCCCTACTACAGGTAACAAAACAAATCGGTCCAGGAGTCGAATACACGTGGAAAGGCTAAAACAGTACAACTCGGAGGAATATGCAAAATGAAACCTTTAAACAAAAGATATACTAATCAGACCTTTTGTAGCCATTTCTTTATCCTGGTATGCTGCAGAGTGTCCTCCTTAGGCCTCCTTTTGTTGTTCTTAATATCACAAATGGTTTCAAGCATGAACTCCATCTGCCAGGATACAGAGTAAGATAATTGCAATAGAAGCAAAAACAAGAAATGTATTTCAAAAGTTCATGGAAGCCATACTCTTTTGCCCCTAGTGTTTGCCTGCTCATCTCCAGAGGAGGCCTTCAATTCATTCACCCTATTCTGGACACTAAGAATGAAGTTTTTCATGTCAACCGGATCATCTCCCCTCAGTTTCATCCCGCAACCTGATCAGCTAAATGCAGTTAAGTACAGGTACAATTTGCTAATAGATTAGTCATTAAATAAGACATCAATATCTGATGAAATTGTCTAAATGTTACTCTAGGAAAGCACCAGTGTGTTAAATATATTTCAAATAACTCTCAACAATGCATATGAAAGAATCACAGTGCGATAGAAACAGATATAACACCCAATAAAGTATCAAATAACCATGGCGTGATTCTTAATATATTCATCTGCAGGAATAGTGTGATTCTTCGTTAAAGAACCATCAAAAAAACCAACAGAATTGTTTGCAACTGAAAGCATGCTGATGTCATAGAAAGAAGAAATAGGGTCATTTTTTTTTTTTCCCAAGGTGGTAGAGATGGGTGTTTCTTATTCTTGTAGCACTAAAAACACTGGAAAAAACAGGAAACGTAGGTACTTTGGTATTTAAAGTGCTCACATTGTAGAATTGTCAATATAGTAGAAACATCAACCTCCATCAACCGTTTGCTCAGCATTGTAAGGAAATCGTAAACCAAATCACTGCAAGGCAAAAAGTGAAATTGACTTCAAGAGAGAGAAATTACAGCATACGATAAGAACAACTAAATTGGAATAAGGAAATTAGCTCATGCAAAAAAGCTAGGCCACTCACAAAGAAGTACAATTTACTGGAGAAAACATTTTGCTAAATCAGATATGATTACTTCATCCACATGCACATGCTCGAATTAAACTTTCTGTGAAGCGATAATCTTGCCTTTCATCTGTCCACATGTTTCAAATGTGGTAGGCACAGAGAAGATGCACCCTAGAATATGAAAAGTACGTAAATAGTCTAATCCCGTTTCTAAGAAATAATGTATTCACATGCATACATTATACTGGTAAAAACAAATTGGAATTGGCCAAACCCAAAAAAGATTGTTCAATTTGCATGACCACCCAAAAAAACCTGCTACTAGAATAATATTATTCGGCAACCCCCTTTCACAATGTTATTACTCCCATTTCTCCCAAGTCAAGTCGAGGGTGCAATAAGTTACCCACCTTGAACAAATTCCAAATATGTACAAGTACGAGAGTAGAAGAGTCAGATTTCGCAAGGAAAGGTTGTCTTCTTTTAGGTACTCCTCCTGAATATAACACAGAAAACATCATTCTCAGTAACTTTCTGATATGCAGCAATACAGAAAGAATAAGAAAAAATGCATAATTAAAGTATAAGTAGTTCCAAAAGAAATTGCAACACCCATTAATGCATCGAATAATTGTTCAATTAATGCACCTCAAAGCATTTAGCAAGGGAAGCGAGAAGCTTTGCACCAAAGTCAATCCCAACCATGCAAGCCATGCCAGCAACAAATGCTGCAAATACAGCAGAATGCCTGGATGTAGACATATGCACAAAAATGTCAAATTTTCAGAGGAAAAATTTGCCAAACTGGCTAATTGAATTGGACTAATGCAAACTTTACCAAAAGAAGAGAAAAAGGATACACGTATGAGGAAACAAAATGAACTCTTAACTGTTCATTGCCACGAGGACCTCCAGAACACGATGCCAAAACCTCTTCAATAATAATTTGAGAACCAACACTACGTTGGACAGACTGCAACTAAGAAAAATTAGAAAAATTGACAAGATATATAAAATGTTGCATCCATAACTTCCATCTACAAGGCTTACCTACTGAAGGTTAAACCTTTAACCCTAAAGTTAAACACCTTAAACGGGACCTTTTCCTAACTGACGTTATAGTTCATGGTCATAATACTAAACTTCTCCGTTAATCGTAATAACATTAGGTAGCGAAAAGTTTAGGGTAGGTGCGTATGAATAAAGGTGAAGATAAACAACAAGATAAGCCATATGGTAGTCTTCGCTGGATAGAGGTAAGCTTTAGGAAGTTTAAAAGGTTTACCTGAAAGATTGCGGACACTTCCCCTGTAACTGCTTCCACATTGGATTCAGACAGCCGATTTAGAAGACCTGGAGAAAATGAATTTCAATAAGGACATTATGTGCAGAATCAAGTAGATTATACTATGCAAGTAAACCCGTTTTACTACCTCTTACGCGTCTACGAAATTGAGAATTCTCCTCTGACTCATTTCCCATGCGAGATCTCAGTTGAGGAGCTACGTATTTTGCATGTCCTTCCAAAGCAGGTGCCTTGGTGGGAAGTTCTTCCGATGCCACCTCTGCACCAGTTGATTTCAATGGCTCAGATTCAGCAACAGTATCGCCATTTGCAATCTCAACATGTGGCTCTTGTTCTGATGATTTCTCTACACGTTTCTTACGTGCAGAGCTGTTCTTATGGCGCTTCAAGGGAGCTTCTTCAGCATCTGGAACTTTGTAATCAAGTACAGATGGAATTCCCTCGAATAACATATTGAGGTCATCGCTACCTCCCCGTAACTTCCCTTCCTTGACTTTGAGTTTCTTTGCAAGTTTTCTTTCCAAGTCCAAATCCTTGTCCATAGAAACAGCACCTTCCTTATCAAGATACTCTTCAAATTTGGTTAACTTTCTTCTTTCCCTCGTTAAATTAGTAGAACTGGAATTATTCAAAGAATCCAATCTAATCTTTGACTTCTTCGTTTTCTTTTCCCTTCCTTCACCTGCAATCTCACCATCTATTCCCTCCGTTGGTTTGCGCTTCTTATGTACCTCTCTAACTTTTTCTAGCGGGCTCGTATCATCTTGAGCAGAGACATCACCTTCCTGCGCGTCTACATCAAGCTCAAACTTGGCCCTTTTCACGATCTTCCCAGCACTAGATTTAGACAATCTCATAGATTCGGACTCAATGTCATCTAGATTATGATGGCTTCCATTTTCCTCTCTTGGCAACTTCTCCCCATCTCTTGACTTTGAATCGCGTGATAATTTATTTAGCTTTTGAGATTCCTAGAAATGTTTATTACGGTATCACATTAGCATAAAAACACACCAAATGCATAATGAGAATTCGAAACATATGATTAAAGTAACAATCTTTTTTTCTTTTACTTTGTGTTGGACCCATGAATCAAATTTCTTCCTATTCTTCTCCAATCGAGCTTCTTTTCGTCTCTCTCTACGAGACTTGGCAGCCGAGTTCTCATCCGCAGTCGAATCTAGAGCAAAACAAAAAGAAACCATGTTTCTTCATGATTCTTGGAAGTAAAGCAAAATTAAAAGAAACAACCAAATAGTTAATGAGATAAAAATTCTTACCCATTGCTTGCTAGGCGCTAGCAATACTTTGTAAAGCAACAACTGCACAAACGAGGGAAAGAGGGGAGGGCGGGCGGGGTTAAGAAATGTTGGTTATGATAGTACCGTAAGAGAAATGGAAATTAAGCGTTTTGAGCTCACCATGGTGGCTTGATTTAGGGTTGGTGGCGTTTGACGGCGGCTGTAAATTCATGTGGCTCAAAGATTCGGGTCTCCGAAACCCGAAGGTCTATTAGCTATTGTTAAATTAACATTGGCGACGGGTGGAAACCTAGTTGTGCTGGTGGTGGTAGGCTATTTGGTAATTGGTTTATGCTATTTAAGGTTTATCCATCCTTTGGAGGGTTTAATAAATAATGTTCTTTACTCAATGCGGTACATCTTTTTTTTAGCGCGAAATAATATTTTACGGCCCTAATTATCGAACGCTCAGACGCACCTAAGGCGCAAAGGATCCTGAAGCCTTGGCGCATGGCGCATGACACCTTTGAAGAGAGGCGCAAGAAAAAAAAAACAAATAGATAACTAATTAAATGAAACAACTTCATCATAAGTAATTGCATAATGTATCTTCTTCACAACTGAAATTCCAGTGTTCATATCATACTCATATACATAGGGGAAGCAATATCTCAATCCCAGAAATCAGAATTAGGGTGGGCTGAAAAATATATATATATGAAGAAACGGCGGGCCTTAATAAAGGAAGAGAAGAGGAGCTAAGCGAGAACACTCAAGCTCAGCCTCACTTGAGATGAGATTGATTGGCATCTCATTGATCTTTCCTTATTATAGCGGTTCCAAAACAGGTGAGAAAGGATACACGGACACACATATACATATAGAGTGCGGATGAGAGAAAGACGAACCTGGTTGTCGCCAGCGGCAAGAGTAGCAGCCCGCGGGTGAGAGCAGCAGCCGGCAGCAATGAGACCAGGAGACTGCGGCGACGGGAGCAGGTGTTGACAGAAGCAACAACCGGCGGCGAGGGGAGCAGCAGCCGGCGGCAAGGCACAGTGAACAGCAGTAACAGTCGTTGGGGTTTTAGGGTTTTTTTTTTGTTTTAGAAATTGATTTAGGTGTTGTTATGAAAGAAAAAAAAAGGATAACGAGGTCAGGTCTAATTAAACACTTTATCCACTCCGAAAAATTTTAAGTACGTAATTTAATCGGACAAAATACATGCGACTTTTAATATTTTTAGTAAAAAGATGACTATCCTTTTTTTTAATATTGAATATTCCTTTCTTCGTCTTTATTTTCTATCAAAAACATCGCACTCCCTTGGTCTTTCCCGCCCCCTTTTTCTGGTTTTTATCCACCGCCAACAAATAGCCTATACAACCATACAACTACCACCACCACAATCACAACTGCACAACCACCAACCCCATAAATGCATCACATTAGCGTCCTGCCACCCGGCAAACCCCTCTCCCAAGTTCAACCTTTCCATCAAGTCCTTAGTCGGTCACAACACAACGACAACCACACACATGCACAAAAATGCACACACTTGCCCGCACACACTTGATCGTCGTCTTCTTCTACCTCTGGAAGTCACACTTCGACTAGTTGAATCTCAAACGTGGCATAGGAGTGGGAGTGTCATGGGCTATGCTATTGGTGGAGGTTGGGCTATGGTGTTAATGGCGATTGAGGTGGGGGGCCATGGAGGTGAAGGAGGCCATTTTGATGCAGGAGTAGGTGGTGGCCATGAGTAATTGATGTCGTGGTGGTGGTGATCTAATCTTATTGGCACGATGAAGGCAGGGGTGCTTCATGGTCGTGACGGTTGTGATGCAACGCAATTGCAGTAATGATGGGCGACATCTATGATTTAGTGATTTGGGCAGCACTGTGGTTACAATGATCTGGGAGGCAACCGTGGTTGTAGCGATCAATGATCTTAAGAATAATGGCGGGTTGTGATCATAAGAGTAGTGATTCGTGATGGTAGGGGTGGTTGGTGGTGTTGGATCGTCCTGTGTTGGTTGGTCGTGGGGGATATGGTGGTGTTACAATGGGAGATAGCATGGGTTGTTGGGTAGTGCCGTGGTGGTTGATCGTGGAGGATCTGGTGGTAGTTCGACAGGTGATGGTAGAGGTGAATACGTAAAGTCCAAAGGGCTGTATGGGTAGAGTGCAGAGGGTTGTATTGCATTTTTTTTAATATCTGGAATCTGACATAACCAAAGAGCGTGTAAAACGGTGTTATCCAGAGAAAGATATGTGTATTATGAATCTTTTACGATTCTGGTCTGACATATAATATTTGAAAAGTCGATGAGATTGATTGTAATTACCCTTTAACTTCAAAGTGTGCAGTGATACTTTTTCAAAGAAAAAAGAAATCAATGGTAGACGTTGCCACAATCAGCTTTTATTCGCACCTCCCCTTTTTACAGCGCCTTGCGCCTGTGTAATTGGGCCCACATGTCATTGAATGCGTCGAGTCTGGCCTTAACTGAGGCGCATTAGGTGTGTGTAGCTATGCCTTGCGCCTAGGCTCGTTTTTAATAGCACTGGTCTTAAGCTTGAACCATTGTATGGAAAGAGACTGATATATCGGAAGGTGCCAATATAACAAAAATGGCTAATACAGAAACACAGACAAAACGGATTAAGAGGTTATCTTACAATGCTATAGATAATAGAAGTCGGGACTATTGATGTGGAACCATACAATATTTTTTATATTTTTAGAATCAACGACCATCAGGCTAGTCATATATGTTACAGTGCAGATCCAAAAAATCAGTAGTCTTCTCACTTTTAGCTTAGATGACGAGCATTCGTAATTTTATTTGTTAACTATCAAACAATGTGTTAAGATCTCCTTAAGAATTACTCCATACATATAATGAGGTTCTTCAAGCTCAATCAATCAACTATACTCTCAACGATTATAATCAAGTACTTTATCTTCTTGTTAAAAAATTAAAAGAGGTACGAACATATATAAAAAGGTTTGTTATGCTCTAGTAAAAACTTTAAAGTACCATTTTTACGACTAAATTGGACATAACCCCCTAAGATTTGAAAGATAAAAACTTAACCTTTTAAATTGAACATTTAAAACCCTGTAAAAACAAAACGGTCACAATCAAATCCAATACTAAACCACTGTTCAAACGTCTGGAGGGAAATTAACCACCATCACTACTGCACCACCACCACTGAGTCGCTCTCGGCTCTGTCCAAACTGGCGCCACCCACCACACTAATGTTATCGCATCACAACGAAATGAGTGCACCCACCCACCAACTTAATTTATTGCCACCACAACATCCTACTATCACCCATGGCGACACCAAATGCACCCCATAACTCGCAAATTTTATCACAATCTTAGCCGCAAAATAGAGGTTGGTGATTTGGAGGTCTTTGTGCTATCAACAGCGGGTTTGTACGTTTGTTTCCTCACCATTGTGTTTGAGCCCCAAGTCTCAATAGCTGCTAATGCTTGGCTAGATATTTTTGATTTCATAGTGATTGTTAGGCTCTAACGTGTTATGATAAGTTGGTTTTTCGTTTGGTTGCTCTGGTATGAGCTATTACTACCCTACATTTTAAATCTTGACAATGGTTGCAGTCGTGACGGAACAATATCAGAAGTGTCAGATACTACGTAACGAAAATACCACGACTGTAAATCTTTTTAAATGTTAACAAATACTTAAAATTCAAAAACAGTATCGGAAGTATTAGATAATACATAACGAAGATCCTTTACCGTGGCTGTGATTTTTTTTTCAAATGTTATTTAATGTTTAAAATTCAAATACGTAGATTGTATTGTACTTTATAGCCAAAAAAAAAATTTATTTTCCCATAATCGTACCGTTACGGTTGTTATGGCCCGCAATGGTACCGTAACACCAATACGACTGTGAAATCGATGAGTAACAATATTGATGTAGTTGTCTTGGCCACTTAACATCCCGTTACGAACTTGCCATTACAATACCTGAAGTCCGTTTTCTAAAACCATAGTTCCAGAGAGAGTAACTTGAGAGTGAAAATTTAAAAGGGGAGAGAAAGGGAGTTCGATAATTGGCAATGTTGGTTCGATGTCGGTTGTGGTGGTTTTATTGGTGAAAGAAGAAGAAGAAAACAAAAGGAAAGAAAGGTAATCAAAGACAATGGTTCTATTATGTTTTGACACATTATGTTATCGTTAATTTCTCTTGTGTTACTTGTCGTTATACGCAAGGTTCATCATACCCAGATCCCTAAGGTTAGGATGAAAGTACATGTGTTTTGATTAGTTGGACAAAATAGCCATGATGTCCGTTGACTCAACAGAATCATGGGATACATAACAGGTTTCAACAAAATGATAATTCTTGGAATGCAATCCTTTTAAGTTCTCTCCCCCCCCCCCCCTCCCTCTAAATTTTCAAGAACTCTTGCTGCTACAGCCACAACATCTGGAGCCGCTATCATTAACCGCAACCACCCATCCAAAGCATAGCCACACGCGATGTCTACCTCGCGGCCTTGTAATACTTCTACTATCGCCTCCATTGAAAAGCATTTCAAAAAAGGAACCACCACTGACAGCCACCCTGATGTCACCCAAACACCAGGGCACCACCACAATCGCCACAACAAATTTGTAGCATAGAGCCACCAGCTCCACCATCAAACACTGCACCTCCACAACTACCACTGTGCCACTTATCGCCCTGCCTAACCATGTGTTACTGCCAGTTAGCCCACCTGCCCACCCCAACAAACCAACTATGATATAGGATTTTAGGAGTTAGGGAAGGAAGGGGATGTCGTGTTGGTGATGGGCGGGGGGGGGGGTGTGTTCAGTTGATAATAGAGGCACCGAGGTAGGGGGATGCTTAGTTAAAAATAGCGCCCGGGGGGGGGGGGGGATGGGGAGGATAGATGCACTAAACGGTGATGATGTTGGAGGCTAAGTGGGGTACATGGGAAGATAGTTGGCGTCGGTCACTTGATGGTGACAGCGAGGGGGTGTTTGGGGGGGGGGGGGAACATATACAGTATAAGGGTAATATTATAATTTAAAAATACATATCGATGACATCAACAAAAAAGTATACTTCTTTAAAGGGTCGACAACTGATGCACATGACTAATACCTTTCCAAAGTTGTTTGTCACAATGTATTACTTTTTAAAACTTTTTTACCCATGAGTGTAATTTTACCCTCACCCCAGGGATATGACTGTAATTATTCCAATCACTGAAATACATGTTTTAGCAGGTTGTGTAGGGCATATAATTTCCTAACAGATGAAGATGTCATCTCTCTTTCCCAATTCAGGGCTCTTTGCTGATCTAAGCTCATATTCTTGTGTATTGTACTCGTGACATTTTGCTACATAAATACTCTTTCTGTCTCACAAAAATTGGTCAATTTTTCTTTTTAACTGTTCGACAAAGATTGCTCACCTTCCAAAAGAAATTTTTTGTAGGTGTTTTTTTTTTCTTTCATATTTACCCTTTGTTCAAATTTTTACCATTATCTTTCTCTCTCCTCATTTACCCCTCCACGTACCCATTTTTCTCTCCTTTCCACTAACCCACGTTCCCCCCACCCTCTTTGGTCTCTGCTCTACTCTCTCTCTCTCTCTCTCTCTCTCTCTTTATCGCCTGCTTAGAAGTTAGAACCATTACTACCACCTACAACGTGTCCTTCATTGTGAAAGAGCCAGAGTTCTGATGATCTCTTTTACCAACCAACCCATCTCCCCTAAACCGTCAACAGCACATGCCGCGACAGTAGCACAATCGTATCCTATAAAACGTCAATGCTTTCCTTAGCAACCATGATCACAACACAATGTTGATTCGGGGTTTAAGCAAAAATATACGTGGATCTGGGTTTTACAAAATTATAGTGTTTGAGAGAACTTTGCTTATGAGTTGTGAGTGGTGGTTTAAGGCGACCATGGTGGTCAAAATAAGGTGACTCCGACGGTCAAAAGGGAAAAAGAGGACAATGTCGCGAGCTGCCAACCGCCTAAATGAAAGATGAGGCGTGCCTAATGATACTCCAAAATCATACGACAAGGCACCTAGGGCAACAAGGCGTCTTGGGCGGACGCGTAGGCGAAAGGAAGACAATATCTTATCTTCTTTATTGCAGCTACTTTCAGCCTCATGTTTAGGTTGTACACCTGTAGCATCATAGCGATCCCATGCCAATCCCTATCCAAATCGTCAATTTTACCAAATCACTTTCAAATGTATTATTGTATATCGAAAAGGAGTGTCACATTTGTCTTCAGGAATGAAAAAATGTTTATTATAAGAATAAGAATCTATACTATAATTTGTAACGGAAGAAGATGATAAAAGTAGGTAGATGAGAGAGAATGACGTGTATGAGAGAATGTTGGTCAATTATTATTATCGCTTTTAAAGGCAAAGGGTAAAAATGAAAATCGTAGACAATGGACCAATTTTCTTAACATTTGTGCCAATCATATATGATCAATTATTTTTGTCTAAGGCCCTATTTGTTTCACGGAAAACGCTTTTCCGGAGTATACTTTCCGGAAAATAGGAGTTTCTGAAAACATTTTCATAAATTTTACACTATTTTGGTGTTGTGCAATAATACAAATATCTATACCAAAAAAAGATATGTTTTTCACTATTTCCACTGTTTGGGCATCGCTGTGTATTTTGTGTGTGTGGTGGGTGGGTTGGGTGTGTGGTGTGTGTGCGCGCGTCAGTGTGTGTGTAGGTAGTGGGTGTGTGTGTGTGTGTGGGTATGTACGTGTGTGCACGTGTGTGTGTATGTGTGTGTGTGTGTGTGTATGTGTGTGCATGTCAATTTCAGTGTGTGCGCGTGCTTACGTGTGCGCGCGCGCGTGTAGGTGGGTGTGTGTGTGTGTGCGCGTGCGCCCGCCCGCGTCGGGGGGAGGGGGGGTGTGAGAGAGTGTGTGTAAGTGTGTGGGTATATGTGTTGAATGGTTCGGAAAATGACTTACCGAGTTTTAATCGGTAAGTGATTTTCCGACATTTTGTTTTTCAAAATAAGTTGATTGGAAATCATTTTCCGTTGAAAAATCTTATGCACGTACTAAACACCGGAAAATGATTTCCATGCACCAAACACTTGAAAATACGGAAAACCTTTTCCAAAAAATCATTTCCGTGAAACAAACAGAGCCTAAAGGCAAAGGGAGTTTATTTTTATTATCACTCAAAAACAAAAAAAGAGGTCTCGTCCACGAACACACGTGGCTCAAAGTTTAAACAGTTGATCGGCTTCGGGCACAATTGCTAGAAATCTAACACGTCAGGGGTTAAACTGTCAAAAATAAAGAGTCCACCCTATACAATAACCCCAGCAAATAATTTGCAACTTATCCCAAATTCTTTAGAGTTGTTCAATAAGTTCTTTGTAATGGGTATCAGTTAGACCTGGCAAACGGTTCGACCCACGCGGGTACGGGTAATACCCGGTCGGATCCGGGTAAAAACAGGTCGGGTAATTTATACCTGGGTTTTTTAGGGTAGAATTTTTTGAGAACCGTACCCTACCCTTGCGGGTAGGGCATTACCCGCGGGTAAATTAATAATTTTTTTTTAAATTTTATTTGCAGAGACTATTTTTTTAAGACTATTTTTTTTCGTTCTTTTTTATCACTACAACGATCCGTCAATCACTGAGTAATTTAATTTGTACAATTACCGCTCGGCGATCATCTTAGTTCTTAAATCCACAAAACAACCATTTCAACCGAACACAATAACCACAATACTACCAAAACACTTAAATACATACAAAAAATTGATACAAACGAAACAATACAAGTAGATCTGAAAAATTATCTGGTAAACAAAAAATAAATGGAGTTTTAACAAAGCTATCAAAGGCAATCGGAGGTCACTTTGGTTTGGACTGTGCTGTAACTTCCGTCTTCACTTTAGCCTGATCGGAGACAGTGGCGTGGAGCTGTGGCTGTGGCAGATCCGTGGCGGATCCGATCGGAGATACCAAGGGCGGAGCGTCGAAGATCTGCGGGACAAATCGACGTCGAGTTGATGTAAGGAGCGACGTCGGCGTCGAGTTGATGTGAGAAGGAGCGACGTTAGCGTATCATCTTGACTCGAGAGAGAGCGATGTGGGGAAGGGGAGAGAGAGAGAGGACGGGAGGAGCGACGTAGGGGAGAAGGGAGAAAAGAATGAGTGAAATGAATCTGAAACAGTGAAACCCTAACAGACTTGCATTTATATAGTAAAAATCCGGGTAATCCGTACCCGACCCGAATTTACCCGAAATTTACGGGTCGGTTCGGGTCCGGGTCCAATTTCAGCGAGTAGTGAAAATGGCTACCCGAACCCGGCATTTTGGACCAGGTACGGTCTGGGTAACGGGTATGGTTAACATTTTGCCAGGTCTAGTATCGGTGGTCGAGTTACTCGAACATAGTTTGGGATCATCTTTTTGTTCTTGCCTATACACAATGAAGATCTAAAGATAATACCACGATTTTTTTTTATTTTTTATAATAAGAGAATTGTATAGATAATTAAAGGAAGTTCACAGTACGAGCCCGGCCTTATGGCCATATAACAGATATGAAAACGTTTAGAGATAGAAGTCAGATATAACTATTGACCAGCATAGAAAAGTAATCCCAAACTATACAAGGACAACACTTTAGCATCACAGTCTGTCCATCACCCAGTCTTGGTAATCCTGTATCCTAGCTTGACAAACAAAAAGAGCTAATGAACGTGCTTTCTTCAAAAGGTTTGGGTTGGCTCTGTACATACTGTAGTGGTGAAAATTATTCAGCAGGTGACATATATCATAAGGAATAGGTGCTACCGTATCCACGATTTTGAATCAGTCACACACACACACACACACGTAAAAAGGCATGATATGATAAAGCTAACCCTCCCGAGCCATCGATTCGTGATGACGCTTCATTCGTACTGCAAGCGCAGCTCAGGATAAAGATTCTCATGCGAGACGCGGCTAAAGCTGTGTAAACCTCATTTTCTGTGCTGAAGAGAGAATAAAATATCAAGCATAGTCAAAAATCAAAATATTAAGCACATGATTTGTTCACAAACAGGTGGGGGTATCTTATATACTCTTCTTTTCTGGTATTTGTCACTGATTACAGGGGTGGAGAAGGAAGAAGATGAGGAAATGATAACACTTTCCAGACCCATCCCAAAGGCCTTTCCCAGTTCAAAATTCCTTTAATTGCAAAAAATAGTCGATGTATCATATACACACAACTACCTCGCGCTACGACGTTATGCTAACATCCGAGGATGCTTCTACCCTCAGGTAACAATAGTTGCAACCCCAATGCTAACATCAGAGGACACGCTACGACATTATGCTGACATCCGAGGATGCTTCAACCCTCAGGTAACGACAGTTGCAACCCCATCGAACTGGGGTGCCATTCTAAGCTACTGTTCAACCACACTTCACAACTCCAGGACTATAAGCAGCTATACTCTCTGCGGGTGCAGTAATCTACGCCAATGCAAGAGCGTCAAGTGGCCACCCAATTGACTAAAGGATAGAGTCCAAATATCCATTGTAACGTCGCCTGTTGAACTCTAACAAGCTACCGTAGGTCTGATCTGCAATCCCAACAAAGAGAGCTTCAGTGTCGGGGCTGAACGATATTCCAGCTATCTCCCCGAAAAGATCAATCTCCTGCCCGGTGACATAATTAGACTGTGTATCAAAGACGTGAACAAAGTCTGCGGGCTCCGCCATCGCCATGAACCGGCCATCAGAGGTGAACCTGATGGCTCTGATTGCACCCATCCTTCCCTTGAGCACAGCCAGAGACTTGGATAAGTTCCGTATGTCCCACAACCTACAAGTCGTGTCCTGGTTCCCAGTTGCCAGAATTCTCCCATCCGGATGCCACGCTGAAGAAAATGAGTAGTCCAGGTGCCCCTTAAGATTGCCTAGGACCTGCACGTGAGTCGATATGCAATATTGACGTAAAACTTCCAAAGCAATAAACAGACCGTCCCTGGAAAGGGGGGTCCTGTTGCCATTTTGGCAAGTCCTAGGGTCTCTTTAAATAGATAATGCTGGCTAAACCTTCATCGAAGATTTCATTCTTATCATCCACCTTTAAACAGGGGTCATTTCTAACCCTTCATAAACTAACCTAGACTCCTCCAAGTCAGAAGCGTCTAGTTCTATGGAAGGAAAAGGTAAAGTGCAGCAAGTAGAGAATTCACCGACCTTCCCCGATTGCACATCAGCAACGAGGCATTCAGAACTATCACCAAGGACAGCAAGCATTTTCCCATCAGGGCTGACAGAGGTATTCTACAAACGAGCAAATAAATCAGAAATTTGAGATAGATAGCAGAAGAAGAAATTATCCCTTTTCACCACAGACTACTCACATTTACAGACCAAGGGAACGAGAAATGATTTAGGCAAGCAAAATTGCCAGCATCAAAGACCCTGACTTGAGCATCATTGTTTGCAGTCATAACCCTCAACGAACCACTGCAGAAGAATAGAGACAATTACAGTATCATATAAAAGCACGTAAAAAGCTTTTTAAAACTAGCAAGTGGCAAAGACCAAAGATCTTACTTGGAATTATAAAAAATGTCCACCGCATTTGTTATAGCATTTTCTTCTGTTATTTTCTTGCAGAAGGCAACACCAGGTTGGTTTAAATACTGCCAAATAGCAATCAGGTGTAAGAAAGATCGCGGACAGCGTAAGAAAATCTCTAAACAAGCAGCTTTTTGTTTACCTTGCAGATGAGCTCTCCGTGGAAACCACCTGCCACAATCAGATTGTCTTTAACAGACATAGTGCTAATCTGGACTCTAGAGAGCGTCTGAGAAGCAGATCCAGGATATTTCTACATGAGAATAAATAACTGTTAGTCATCCCTTATCGCATATTAATCCATAGCAGTACCAAGAACCAAAGCTTCGAGTAGAAAAGCCCTACTTACAAGGATAGGTACAATTGGTCTGGCAACATTGAGTACTTCTTTTCCCCTCCTGAGAAGGGAGGACCAGTGCATTACTGAGTAGTTTTGCATAAGGTACACATCATGCTTTGAGGTTGCCCATAGAAGATTCCTCAACTGGCAAGGAAAAACAAACAGTTGATGGGACGACTATAACAACGATCAAGCACCAAAGCATAAAAACAAACAAAGCGCAAGACAATATTTAACACTTGAAAGATCTCAGACATTAATAAACCAAAAAAAAAAAAGAGGAACGGGACCTTGATTCTTCCTCGTATTACAACTAATTAATGGGGAGGGAGTTGTCGACTTCCTCAACATCAAACAAAAACCAAAAGAAGTGGGGCCATCACAAGCGATTCAAAACTTGAAGTGGCTAGACATAAGACTGAGATTATTCAACTATGAAGCCTCCACAGGACAAGCTAGAAATTGAGAATATACCAAAATGTGACCGATTAAAAAAGGAGAGAAGTTGAAGAGTTCTATATAATAGGTATCGAGGCACCAAACGTATCACATCAATGTCTCACATCAATGTCGATATATTAATGCAAAATACACAAAATAGACTCAAAATCTTTTAAGATTTACAGAGACAATGAGTTCTAATTTGAAATGCAACCAAACTTTAACAAAAACATGAATAAAGCTAAAGAATAAACCTAAAGAACCAACAGTCGTCTAATGGACCCAATAAAACAAGAGGCGAAGCGCGTAGTGTCCATATGAACACAAAAATAAAAAAAAAACCCTCAATTTGTCTCCCACGGAAAATAACAAACTGAGATTCGACAAGCTACAGAACGGACACACGCATTTTGGATTTTAACAAGAACTGAATATCCGCCAACTACGCCATGTACAAATTCTATACAAAGATTCAGACCACACATACACCATCGTTTATGGGATGTACGTAAAGCGGTAAAATGTAGAAACAAATGCTCAAAAACTAGATAAAGGAGACCATAAAAATGTATACCGGAAAAAACAAAAGGATAACAATTGAGTGGGGTAGGGGAACTAGGGAAAGACAAGCACTGACAAATAGAACTTCCGTCAGACAAAGCAAGAACAAAGTGGATATTTCGGAATAAAGAAACCTAATGCTCTTAAACAAAGGCAGGGGATAAAAAAGACAGTAGTAAGTACGAAAGTTAGACATCCTCACAACCTATGTTAGCAACTAAAGCATCTGAAACCTATTCTTCACACCTAAGCAAAAATTGTATAAATAGCGTGTGACACGTCAATGATTACACCTGCAATAAAAACCAGAGAAGGTCGTGTAGCAAGTTACACAAGTTATATTATACTGATCTGGGTTATTGCAACTGGTATAAAGAAGCGTACTGCACTAGCATCAGATTTTGAAGTCTGATAAACCAGCACATAAGAGGTTCTGATTGACCTGGAAACCAAAACTAAGTACAGGAAAAACTATTTAGGCCTCTTGAATGCTCAAATATGTCCCTCCATACCATATGAACAATGAATCTTTACGCGCCAGCTGCTCACAGTAATAACTGCCAGTCACCCTGCTTCTATGGCTGAAATAGAGACAAAATAGCAGTCCCATGTGCCAGATTGTTAAGTTAAACAAAATTAAGCAGTCAACAATAATGACAAAACTAAAATGTCAAAGCCAAAGTTCCCTGCAATACTGACGAGCCAACAAAAGCGAACTCTTCACTCCCAAATGTTAAGAAGTGTGAAAATACAATCTAAACAACTTAGACAGAGACAACAGATGGGGATCTTAAACTTGCTTTCATGGAAGGGGACAAAAAAGGAGTGCAAGGTCAACAGCCAGATGACTCCAGGAGCTGGAAATGTTTGCCTCCAATATGTATTACCGACGAGAGGATCAATATGAAACCAACTATTTACGCAACTGTGTGCGTATACATGACGTAAATTTTTCTTAAAGGCCTACACTTCTTGGATTTTCCAGTTCAAGATGGATGACAGTTTCATCAAAAACAGGATGATTTTGCTTTTTTATGTACAATGAATGGCGCTGGCTGGTTAACTTTAAAGACAAAATGCCAAAAATTTATTAAAAGCTGTGGATTAATTTAAAAGCATTTCAAAAGTAAAAATTAAAGCAAACCTTCGCTGTGGCCAGTTGACACAAGGTGCTGACAGTCGAAAAAGTTATGCTCGGCCCTCTTAGTTCACACAGTTGTTTAATATGCACACATTGAGGAAAAGATGAGTGTGTGTAGCCACTTGAGGGCATGAAAATGATTGTAAAGGGGTAACATATGGAAAATGGATATGTTCCTATACTGTTAAACTGTCCCACCTTCGCTGCTGTATTCCCAAAGACATTGCACAATATATCATAGATGCATAAAATTCACAGAATCAAAAACTGCATCTACTTGCTTGCTAGCAGCAGAGTAGCAACCTACCCAAATATGTCTGGCCAAGCATTTCTTGATGGTAGGCACACCTATTTTGCTAAAAACTTGCGTATCTCAAAACCAAGTGGATCCTCACCATAATGCTTCCATATTCAAGATTGTACCTCCCAAATAAAGATCTTGTAATTTTATTATAATTCACGCAACACTTGGCAAGTGTATATAATCTGCACAAAAAGGATTGTGTGAATTCAACACCCGGTCCAATACTACTTGAACCGGGCTAAAACAACAGAACAGTAATAATTTCGAAATCTAGCTTATACCAACAAAGATGAAGGCTAGTGACAGAGATACTTTTGACTAAAAAATGTAGAGTGACACTGTGGAAGCAACGAATGCAACTGAAAAGAGTCGAACTGACTGGCAAAATCTATACCAAGATGCAAGATAGAGGCTTCTAGTAAGTTTAAGGCCAGAATAGAAGTTCACCAGCAAAATAGCCTCAGTTATAAGGCCATATAGCTAAAAGACTGCCAATACTGATGACGAGTTCGTCGTATTATCATCACAAAGACATGCAATACCTATTAAAGTGCTATGCTAAGACAGCTTCACGAACTCACCATACCTTCGAAAGAGATTGGAGGGTGTGCACCCACAGTGTTTACATTTAAAAAAATTGCTAAAGAAACAACAATAAAAGAAGACCTGCAAATTAACAATTTAAATGATACGTCGATGAATGACCAAAGCCCACGCTGATTTGGAAAAGATAACAAGTACTAAAAGAAAGAAAATGAAGTCTTCACCCAAATGTTTGGAACAAATTTTGGTTGGTTGTTTAGTATACTGCACAAAAAATTATATTAAATGATGAACCTAAGACCACCATGCATTCAGATAGCTGAAAAACACAAAGGAAATAAAGAAAGACTTGTAGGGATAAATATAACCATAAAGTTCAAGAAGGATGGAAGTTCAACATTTTAAGCTGACAAAACAAAACCCTATTAAAATACTACTACCAAAAACAATTATTTTACCTATTTCTTTGACACAAAAGAACAAAAAAAGATTGAACCAGTTGAACGTCTCTACCTGAAAATGCACAACCGTCGACTTGATGAGCCTGGTGTTGAACTGAAAATCATAAAAGCTGTGGCCTTTCTCCACTTGCTTGCACTCCTGTCAACCAAACACATAATGAAAAACATTTACCATAAGAATCAGGCACAGAACGTGTAATGACTGAAAGAAAATGAGATTTAATCATAGAGATAAAAAATATTAAATCTTCTTACTAGTGATAAGACTGAAAATTTGTTCAAGTAGCTTCAAGCTTGCATGAAGATGACACTAACCTTTTCAATCTCTTTGCGAGGGCGGTAAAGGTTCTCGTAATTTTTGTATTGATTCAATCTAGTTTCACGGTATCTGTCTCTGGTGAAATTGAGCCTCTCCCAAGGAATTCCCTGAATATCTTTGCCATTTCTAGCATCCATGGCTGATATATCAGTTTTTGGCTTGCTCTGTAAAATCCAAAAACATAAAAATCAAATACCGGAATTAAGGTTTAAAAGTCTTCAACTAAATCTAAATGTATGAAGATCCTACAACAATAAAATACTCCTCAATTTCATGATTTTTGTCCCCTTTGTTTTTTTTGCAAATTTCAGTTTAGAATCGAACATCCAACAGCAAATTTAACTCAAATAATAAACTGTAAACATAGATCAGCGCAAAAACAATGAACAAAGTCGATCTTCAAAAGTTCAAATTCCATACAAAGGGAGTATTTAAGCGTCGTAGAATTTCGTCATATTACAGACAATTAAATCATTATACTGAAGTCAATATTAGACATAGATCCAATAACCATTCTTTGAAAAGACAAATTAGTGCAGAAAAAATGCACAAGGCGTATTCTTACATGATCAATTACTGTTCTAAATGTCAAAAGGGACAAAATAATAAATTGAAGGGGTGGACAAGCAATCAGCGTGTACCTGGTCGAAGTCGTCCTCAAGGTCAGACTCGAGAGAGTCCTCTTTTACATCGGCCGGCAACTCATTGCCATCAAACGGGTTCTCGTCGAAATTCGCCATCTCATAATAGTCATCAACCATGTTTTCAAGCTCAGGGTTCTGCAATTGCGCCATTTTCCTACAGTTATGATACTTAAAAAAATCAGTGAAACATAAATTATCTTGATTTCTCAAACCATATATAAGACCAAAAGTTCAAAAATTACATAGCGTCAACAAGAATTTACATTAATTTGATTAAAGAATTTCAACCAACAAAAGAACGGGGTCAATTTCCACTCTCTCACACGCTTCTCCGCGTGTGAACCAGTGGTTGCCACTGAACCAAAATTATTACGACAAAAGAACACGAACAACAAGGATGATAAAGTTCAAAAACAGACTTTTGGTACCCCTCCCTAACATATATTGAAAATAAATGGACTGAAGAGTAGATGTTAACGGCCAAAAGTAGTAAAGCTCTTCAAGCCCCATCCTGTAAAACTAAGAAAACATAACTCAATACGCTCCCTCGTTCTTTGAATTTCTTCTTTGACCTTTTGGGTATTCAGGTGACAAAATTTAGTACACGAAAACACTGGCTTTTTTCCTCGTTCTAGCCCTAACTTACCTTGCCTTGCTAAAGGATACTTATTCAACCTATGATCCTAGCATGATTATCAATCTAAACTTAACATGACTGGCCAAGCAATACCTATTCAATCTATGATCGTTACAATCTTAATTTCGCGAAGAGTTAAGAGAGAAAATTAATGGGAATGGAGATTGATTTGAAAGAAAAGAGAACTGAAAACATACCTAAGAATTTCAGAGGTGAACGAAGGATTGAGGAGGTGGAGGTTTCACCGGATTTCGATGAAATGATCGGTGATTTGGCCGGAAGCCAAGACGGAGAATATGAATTGCTGGTGCAAACAGGCGGTGAAGGTGTGAAACGGATGGTTTTTGTTCGGCAGTGAACATCGGGAAGATGTTGAGCCACGGTGGGGTACTTATACAGTGAGTGGAGGTGACAAATCCCGTGGGCTGCGTGTGGGCTCCATTGTAGGAACCGGTTTTACCGGCTGTTTCCGGTTTCTTTTGTTTTGTTTTGTTTTGATTTGCACTCTTTTTCTTCGGCCCTAAGCAAATACGGATTATGGTCTAAATTTTTATAATCTCGAATGAAACAAGAATAGCATTTTAAGATATAAAATTTTGTTTGTGGGTCTTCTTCCTTATTATCAACAGATTTTAAGTTAAATACTTCGTGTAGCATTAAAACGGGTCGATCAAGAAATTAAGTATATTTCCATCCAATTTATTACATTCAAATGCTGGCCCCTCATACAAAATTTGGTCTTACACGAAGAGGCGTGTTGAGATCTCGCATAGGAAAATAATAAATATAATATTTCAAAATACAAGTTCTGATGCCATCTCTTTTTATTGCCAATTAATTTTTCAGTTGAATATCTTTACGGTATCTTACTTGAATACCAAAGTCACTATCTTCTAGGACATCTTTACTAAAATTATGGTCAAGGTGTGTGCATTCCACTTTTTACAAAACTAGTAACAAAATTATTATCAAGTGATCAAGAGCTACTCTCACCTCGAATAATCGCACGTATTAATTATAAACAATATTATTTTTATTAATTGATGAGTAATTTTACTAGAATTTACACAAAAAAAATTTACACAAGATCACTCTCAAAGAGTAATTTAGAATAATCAATTGTAAACCTTGCTCATTTAATACTCTCTCCATACCAAATTATTTGATCAGGTTTGACTCGTACACTTATTTAGGATATGAAAGATATACTACTAGTTTCTCATTTCACCAATAACGAGAGAATGCGGAAGAAAGTGCGTCAAGAAAGAGAAAATAGTTGGTAAATGATGGAAAGAGAAATAAAATAAAAAACTTATAAAATCTTTCTTAATTTGTAAAGTAACCAATTTTATTTTAAAAAATATGATTAATTTTTTTGAAACCGAAGAATGGAGTAGAATAAATAAATTGTAAAAGTGCATTCACAAAATTTTCCTAAAAGTGAAGTGAAATTAAATTGGACTTGTCACTCCATTACGAGTTGACTGGTCCGTCTGATCGAAGTAGGAACGACCGGCTTATCTGTTCTTTCCGTAACCGACTAATCCAGTATCATCAGTCAATGTCCTAATACTAAATTAGACAGTAATGAAGTGGCTTACTATTTTAAAGAGTCGTAGACTGACCGACTCTAATTAATCAATCTGTCTGGTTCAAGACACTGTACACTAAAGTCCACGTGGTGAGACGATGAGGCCATCAGTCCGCAGCCTCTGGCACCGCCTGGTGCTGCCACGTGACCCGGGAACTGCTGACATGTCGGGCGCCTCGGATTTTCGGTGCATGGAAGTTAAAGACTATAAGGGGGGAGGTTAGTTGGAAGATTTGGTGGGATAAGACGGATTTGTTAACCGCTTTGTCCGTTTCTAGTTTTTGGTCGGTACTGTGGGTCCCGCTCCCGCATTGATGACCCGCATCTGTCTTGCTAGCACACGGATACAGCTTGTTTGAAAGTAGTAATTCATAGTCAAAAGTTTAAAATTTAATTATAATCTTAATATAAAAAATAAAGATTAGGGATTAATTCCTTTTCCATATAGTACTAAAATAAAGTAGATTTGACTAAATAAAGTATTAAAATATTCCTGTTAACTCTACAAAATTTTACCACATTATATTCAAACTTTTAATTTTTTTTGTCGTTTTGATGCATTAAAAATGTTTTTGATTTATAGCTTAGAGATAATCTTGCTAACAATAACCTAAATTAGTAATTTACATAACCAACAATATTTTATCAAATCACAAGCGATTTTACTGGACCTACCAATGTAACAAATTTTTACTCAAATCATCTAGCGATAAAATCCCTAGTATTTAATAGTAAAACAAGAAATAATTAGTAAGAGTGCTTCGTACATTTTTGTGTTATTAAAACTACCAATATATTTTGCATAAGCAGAAAATAAGAAGTGACATCAAAGTTATCCCTGACACATGCAATTTGGTTGTAAATGGTTTGTCTATAAATTGATTGCTCACATCATTAAAATTGTCTCTTCGATAATTCTTGGACTAAATATATATTGGTTGTTAACATAACGACATATGTAGCAAAGATCGTAGAGCACGTGTGGAAACCGAAAAGTATTAGCAACAAAAATATGTGACATGTTTATCATCATCTTTACAATTTAACGCATATAATCCATTTATTATCTCGCTCTTGGGTGGCCTTAGCTGTAAAACGAGTAAAGAAAGTACTACCAGTAGCTCCTAGAATTGGCCTAGCTAATCGAGTCGCTTTTGAAGCATGTTGTGCAAAGCCGCAACGAAGAACATGCGTTTTTTCCCCGGAAAAATTTGCAGAAATATTAGTTTTTTGACATTCATTTGAGTTATACATTGTGGGCTCACTCTCCCACAAGCATTTAGATACAAGACTAGTATCCCAATGGACGTGATCCTTGTAGCTAATTATCTCCTTGATTTATTATGAAATCTGCACCAAAGTTAGTTTCCCGATGGACGTGATCTTGAGGGTAATGAAATTATCCATGAGGCTTGCAAACGAGGTTCTAAACTAGCTGCCGCTTGCAAGGTATAGAAGGAAATCAAATCTGAATTTGAAGCAGAGGATACTCTGCAATCCAGTAACTCGTTCTCTTAATTGGATTGTAAGTAATAATCGTCCAATATTACAGTGTTACATATGCATGCCCATCAAAGGGAAATAGCAGACAGAAACATGGTAATCTCTTATAAAACTACCAAAACCTGTGGGTACCAATTTGGGAAAGTAAAGAAATACCTGCTGTCTTAACTGTGGACAGGAATCTTTTTAGCAGTTCTTCTGGTCATCAAGAATAGAGAGACACAGGGTCCCCCCCTGTCCACTCTCATCAACTGATTGCAAATGGCTCTGGTCATCAGGTCTGCACTTTGGCAGTCCTGGCATAACCATGAATCTGTAAGAGGTAAAAAGGATCAAAATTGCGTATAATACAACCTGTCTTCAGTCCCCACCGGCAAAGAGACAGTCAAGTGTCCCATCTGAATTAATCTTATATATTGATACAGTCGGTTATACCTAAATGAGAAACTCAAATTATTTTTCAACAGATTCCTCCGGTATCTGGACAATGTAAAGGTCGGTGCATAACCAGACTGCATTAAATGCAATATTTAATTTTGCGTCAAGTCTTTGCTGAGAGAAAACATGGTGCAAGACCAAAACCATTAGCTCATCTTGGTGATTTGCCTCGTAAGAGGCTTAAAGGTTGGTAATCACCGATCATAATAGTTCTCATTTGAAGTGGGATTAAGCCACGCTCAGCTCAAAGCATCATTCAACCATTTTAAGAACTTAAACCCTTGCATAACCTCTTACCGGAAGAAGATGACAAAGCTATATAACTCTAAAGGGATCAGAATCATTTTCACTCAAGAGTTGCACACTTTGAAACAAGCTTGACCTCTTTTCTTTATGCAGTAGAAGGTGGGTAATTTTGACTGACATATGACTAGATTTTGTCGGTTTTCAATTTCACCACGCACTTCTATTTCAGAAATTTCATCCCTTGGCATATTGGACTTCCCTTCTTAACAGTGATAGAGTTCTCACATTTTTAGGTAGGTTAGCATATAAGAACTTTTTGACAACATATGAATGACTTCTCATATCAATGTTCCTACTTCTGAGCTTTTCACAACGCGGGTTTGTTTCTTGGTTTGGTGAAGTTTAGAATATGCTAATCTGATAAACCCTTCAACCCTAAAACTAGCAAGTTTACGTTTTAGGGATCATTATGACGATATCTACAGGAGTAGTGAACGCGATGGCATTTCACCGTTGGAGTATCTACAGGCTTTGTGTCGCTATGCAGCCACAAGTTTTACCGTTGTAGCTTATGCTTCTCCACTATCAATCATGGTAAGCTATTTAGTATTTTAAGTAATTTTCCGCAAATTGGAAGTTATAAACTCTAAAACCAACGAAATAGTTTTTCATTTGTTCCTGTGCAAAAACTTAGCAAAGTTGTCAATGCATCTCCACTTTTCCTGAACAGAGAGGTGTGGAAGAAGCAACTCGCTTCCTTTAATGTTCTTATGGTTCGCTTGACGCTTGTGTTGATGCAAACCACACAAGTGAAAAGAAGAATAGTTTGGTCCTAAAGCTAGGTTATGTGTATTTTTCTTCCCTTGATACAAATTGGTTAAATGTTTATGATTATAAACTTCTTGGCATTACATAAGGATGATGGGATTCTTCTCTCTTTTTCTCAATGCTACAGAAATGGTGATCAAAACGGTGTTCATGCCATTCTTTTTGTCTTGTCCATTTTCCCATTCGGCACCTCTTGGTTTCTCTTTGGAACGCTCCAAAAGGACGATTTTTGTGGCTGTAAGTGATAACCTTTTCCTTATAATCTTCAAACTGAGTTGTACCTTTATGAAACAGACGCAATTTAATCTTCTGTATCAAAGCCAACAATAGCCATTGTTTCTTGAAAATAAGGTGATAAGCAATTGATGCCTGTTTTTTCAGTAAATTACATCTGATTCCGCTCCACATTCTCAAACTATTGTCAATGGCCCTCTCCTTATTCAGCAAGCATATATAAAAATGAGTTGTAAATTGGATGCTTAGCAGTCCAAACTCTTAATCTTATGTAGCAATTAAGCAGCAAAATGCAGAGTCAATTTCAGGCTTCAGTAGTTAAGTATGATAAGGATGAGAAGTGCACCAGAATTACCACACTCCCAAAAATACTGCACAACTAGCTCTTCCCAAAATTCGGCACCGCTCTCCTTTAGTTTCAGCAGAAAGCTCGGCAAGTAAAGCTGAAAATGTTAACACAGAGCATTGACTACTGGACTTGGTCACATGAAATAAACTCTTGCTGTTACTTTATGCAAATTTGTCCAGTAAAGCCACACCTATAAGTTCCCAGAGAAGTTATCAACTGCTAATCCAGGCCAATAGACAAGTTCACAAGCTCATCACAACCTGCATCAATTTCAACATTTATTAGGCTTCAAGTGGAAGCATCAAAAACTCACACAATTAGTAAAATTGGATAAGTATTATGAGTTATAATTTCCTTTTCCTTTTCTACCTACATCACTTACAAAGAAGTGGGACCGTGCCCTTCACCTCTCTTATATTGGAAACTTGGTATGCTTTTATTTTTTTACTCTTAAATGGCTTACTTAAAAGTTTATCATGGTTTTCTTTTTCTTCTTCTAGTTCCAACTAAGTTCGTCTATCAATTGCACGAAAACTGCAATCACAGGTAGGCAATTACTTACTCCCCTCGAGTCTTCAAACAAGAACTAAGATGTAGGTACGATTTCAGGACATTGAAATGAAAAAGGACAAGTCCATGCTACTAGAGAACAAAAGAAGAAAATGAAGCAGATGTGTAATTTTATCTAGATAACAGCAAGGACTACTTGCAATCATATGACAACGGTATTACATATTCAAACTGACTTTTACCGCCAAACAACGGCTTCAATTGTCTGGCCTACAGAAGATACTAGAGTAAGAGGAAGTAACAGAAGTAAGAAACAGACGCTTCTTTAATTCCCCAGACATGTATGTATGGATGAGGACAAAAAGAGAGACATTTACAGCCAAATTAGCAACTTCTTCTTTTTGTTCTATATAAATCACTTCTCTTGTTACTATGCTACCTCTCATCACAACGTCATTTGGGAAAACTTCTTCTGCTTCACATTTCTTTCTGCATGGTTTTGGCCTCTGGTTCCCGGAGTACTATTTCGGATTTGTTTCAAACTCCTTTCAGCTGTTCATTTATAAAATTCAAACATGGTTGATGCATTGCATTTGGCGTTTGGAATATTTGGTTGGTTTTCCATTTCCATTTCCATATAGAGTTCCTTTATTGATTACTCTCTGTACTTGCTTTTCCTTGACTTTTGGTTCTGATGCCAATTCATAATGCATTGAAACAGGAAATGCAACTGGTTTGTTCCTTTTTTTGGCACCAGTGTAAGCATCCTACAAATTATACTTTCCACATATTTTAATATATACATGCTTTACTAGTTTAATAAGAATATTGATCTATGTCACTTCTCTTTCTTCCCCTTGTGCTTCATTAATTTCATTCAAAGTTTGCTGCAACCTCGTAATTCAGTCTTGATTACTACTCCAATGGTATCCCCCAACCCCCTCTCTCTCACTCACACATGCGGTTGCAAGGGCACAAACATCCATAATCACAAAATCTAACTTCCGAACAAAGTGGCTGTCTCCAAATTAGAGATTATTTGCAGTGCCCGATTATGACTTCTTGTTTTTATTTTTCCTACCCCAAAACTTTTTCAAGATGGTGATTTTCCTTTTCTTAGTTGGTAAGTCTGAGACATAATCAACAGTCAACAGCTGATTCCTTCTTTATTAATGGCAGGCTTACGTTTAAGAGGATCGTTATGAACAAATCTACAGAAGAGTTTTCAGGCATACCATACGTGATGACCCTACTCAACTGCTTGCTTGCCACCTGGTAAGTTTCTTGAACATCCTTTCGGCTACTTATTTTCACCTCGATTTCAATCAGCTGAATTTTTAGACGACCTTCACTAAAATGTTTTAGTCCCAGCAGTAAACAATTTTAAATTGCCATCTCACCTTTGTATTTTCTTCCTTGTAAATTTCCTTGTGAACTACTGCATTGTACTTTGTCTTATGTGGTTAAACTCTTGTAATTTAGCCATGTCAAGGACTTGGTTTCCTGGTGATATGGATGCCACGTCAAGCCACTGTGCCGAACTCTTCTGCTTTCCTGAGATAGTAATATAGGTGTAAGACTCTCAAAATCTCTAATAAGTAATAAACTTTTTTCTATAAAAAAACCCCGCTTAAAATGTCATTTAAATCAAGTCAATACATACCTTAGTTGGAATATTCTTGATCCTTCAATTTTGACTCGATTGAAATGGAGAAGAAAGTCAGTAAGTACTATTTTGTGCTAAGAAATCCTGAACTCTTTGTATTTGTTTTTAACTGCATCTTCTTATGGTATTCATTATGAACACTGACTGGCTAATTTACCCTTGATCATTGAATAGGTACGGCCTGCCGTTTGTGACACTATCTAATAAGAACATACCAATGTCAACCATAAATGGGACTGGTGCAGTCGTCGAGTCCATTTATGTGTTGATCTTCCTCACATTTGCACCCAAGAAGGAGAAGGGAAAGATTTCAGGGCTCCTGATATTCGTCCTCGGCATGTTCTCTGCCATTGCCTTTATTTCCATATTTGCTCTCCATGGCCAAAAGCGGAAGCTTTTATGTGGCTATGCAGCCACAGTATTTTCCATTATAATGTATGCATCTCCTCTATCAGTCATGGTAAGCAATATAAGTTAACAGTACTTCTGCACATCACATACTCTGATTCAAAGAGAACTTCTTTTGAATCGTAATATTTATCTTCTTTGTTTATCTTGGTGCAACAATTTTAAACTTGCGGGGTCCACACACACACATATTATTACACACACGTCCACCCTAGCTCACAAACACACACACACTCCCACAAATATGCATATATGTGTTGAACCTTTTGTTATATAAAGGTTTGTTGAATACTTATATTATGAACTTCTTAATCTCCATGGGATGGTGCCTTTTGTTTTTCTGAAAGGGGATGGTGTTTCTTTGCTTTTCTGAACAATACAGAGAACGGTGATCAAAACAAAGAGTGTGGAGTTCATGCCATTCTTTTTGTCGTTGTTCGTTTTCCTATGCGGTACTTCTTGGTTTATCTTTGGTTTACTCGAAAAGGACAATTTTGTGGCTGTAAGTATTTTTCCTGAAAGTAATCTGGAAAATTTTGTTCCGCTATCTCAATCAGGACTTATTGACGTAGAAACATGTCCGAATTCCTTTCGGCTAATTGAATTTCTTAAAACGGTGGTGCAGGTTCCTAACGGTTTTGGAAGTGGGTTAGGTGCAATACAACTAATCCTATATGCCATTTACTGCAAGAGCAAAGGAGAAAAAAAGAAAACCACTGCAGATGGATCCCTAGAGAAGGGACTCGTCAGCAATGGCAATCCTTACCAAGAGAATATATCGAGCAAGTACCCACTGCAAGAAGGACGCGTCGAGACACGTGTTTGAACAGCATTGACACAACTGTCAAACCCCAAGCCCCAGAAGATTTGTCCCTTCTAGTTTTGTCACTTTGGGCTGAATTTAGCTTTCCTAATACCAACAAAAGCTGGATGTGTAGGTGAAGTTGAGGTCATGCCTTTTTTGGCTGGTTTTAACTCGGGATAGATTCCAGATTAGGTACAGTTGCAGCTTGCCGTCAGGCCCTTGTCTAAGCACAGCAAACAATTTTATGTGCCTTGAGTGGATTCCTAATCTCAATAAACATGATAAACTTACCTTAAGTCGGGCTTATAGCTCCCGCATTTGATTGTATCTGACAGGAACTTATATCACAAGCTATTATAACTGGTCTGTCCAGCTTAAGGCAGGCGAATAATAAGGACTAGGGTTGCCATTCCCGAGAAGAATCGTTAGTAGGATGCAAAGCTTATCGATGCTTTCAATGGCCACCCGGGGAAATACACTCTCTAATCCTGGATGTTATATCCATTTGTTCTATTTTGGAGTTGGTCTCCTTCACCTTTGCTAGAAGAACACCCAATGCTGCACCCCACTGGGCAGCCCCCAAACTGTGAAATCATGCAACTTGTCAGCAAGAACACCTGAAGCTCGAGGAGTTATTTGTCTAGCAGACTCTTCTTACCAAAAAAAGAGTTAGTCTTTTAGCAGACTGTCCCCCTGACCTCATCTAATTTTCCTTTTGTTTGCTTCTATTTATGTTTGGAAAAAAGGAAGAAATGACATTGCCTGGTATGAAATATCCTTAGTGCGCAATAAGGTGTATTCCCTAACGGTTGGTGCAAAAGCAAGTTACACTGGCGGAGAGCTGACTCCAGGCAAACATCCTGCCTTCTAAAGCAGAAATCTGGTTAAGATGGAGCACAGCGCTACCAGCTATTGGAAAGAAGATGTAACATGCATGGTTATTCATGCATGATCCAAATAGACAAGTTTCCTCATATATTAACAGGGAACAAGTGCAGCTACAATAACAATAATCTCTCACCAGAAAGGACTAAAGGATAAAACTAAGAAAGCTATAGCTGTGAATTCCGATATGTAGTTTTGGCTGATATTTTGCCACATCGTGTAGAATGGGTGGGTTAGCTGAGCATGTGGCTAGTTCCACCTGATGTCTTTGGGTCTCGATTATGGTCCCTATTGACAGGCCCAGGGTTTCAGTGTCACGACTTAGAAGCTCAACCAAGTGCACATGCAACTTATAACTAGTGACTCACACCATTCTCAGTCCTGTAGCTAAACTTAGCATAACGTTGAGGATCAACTGAAACTGATACAGTGTTAAGAATTTTCTGATTAGGACCTTGGTGATACTACGCCTATGAAACATGAGAGAAATCTAACTCTAGTGTATATCAGAGACATACCATGTTGAGACATTTGAGTTGTATCATTTGCGTGTGGAGGCAAACAACAGAGATGGCTTCTTCCAACATTATTCGTGACAAACTAGTACAAAAGCATAAAGCTTTCAACTGAACAATGGTTAAAGAGGAATCTACCCCAAAACTCATCGAGGTAATTACATAGAAGAGCAGCTAAAGTTCCCAATTCAACATTTGGTGCAAGCATTTCAGAAATCTAAATACATCAGAGGTCAATTTAGAAGCAAAGTCCAGGACTTTGCACAAACCAAGTATCTACAAAAGCAGAGGAAAGAGTAGCAACAAAGTGGAACTTAGACGATGAAAAAGCACAATTATCGACTGATCCTAATTAGAACAAATAGCTCAATTAACTGAAAACTTAGACAGAGAAGAGCAGAATAACACACCCATTAATCAGCAAAGAGACGATTTTTAACACATGGCATGCTGAAACCTCTGTATGGACCTGCAAGAATGTCAATGAAAATGTTAACTTGGTACTTCGCTTGAAAACTGTCAACAAACTTGGTACTGCGCTTGAAAACTGTCAACGTTTTAGTGAGGGAAGGTGTTTATGCTTTCCACACTTGAATATGCTAATCCATCCCCTCCTGGATGTCTAACTCCCAAGTCCCAACATAAGCATTCCTGATTCCCAGTCCCTAAATTTGCTCTTCAAACTCTTAAAACCTTAAAATGGTTACTGATGGGGGTAAAATACTCCAGTTACCCCGTAATACATATCGACTTCATTCACATGGATCCAACATTCAAACCCTATATGCAAAATGGTTCTCTTTTCTTTTCTTTTTCTTTTGTAATGAAATAAAGACAGAATAAGCCTTTGCCACTAACTAGAGGCCACATAAATCATGTGGAAACTCGGGGTTTCTTCTAACCAGTTAAAATGGAAAATTGCAGTCCTTCTTAGTCTTACGAATAAAATAGGGTTACTAAACTTCTGGCCTTCGCTTCATTACATAATGGTTCTCCTATTGATGCCCAAGTCTTCAGCATATAAAGGTGCAACTAATGTGAAGCCAGAAGCTATGAAGCATACCTAATGATAAGTAGATACACCAATGCTGGTTCAGGAAAAGCAAAAGAAGAAGAAGCCTCTGAAAGTTAAGCAATTTGCTTCAATGCACTTCAAATTTGCTGGTTCCAATGTGTTCACTTTATACAAAGAAGAAGTTACTGGTATGATATTTGCCAGAATAAACATCTCTACACTAGGGTACTCGTATATGCAGGTACTATAAGAAGTGGGTAGGAAAAAGAATCTATAAACAGCCACACAAGCAAACACACACACACGCACATCCATCCAGACACGCACTCAAACAGGCGCACACAAGTACGCAAACGCGCACAAAATGAGCACACGTGCATATCACCAACCCATATTACCTTTCAATAAACTTAAACTCCTACCTGCTCAAACACGATACTATAAGGTTACTGTTTCGGCATTTCGTCGAACACGTAGGGTGCATTGTTAGATGACAGCATAACACGTGCATTAAAGTGAAGAAACTGGAGCTAAAATGTTTGCACATGTGGGGTTGGTTACCGATATTGGAAAAGTAATTTGCGTGAATTTAGGAGGATTCAGGGCAGGACGTCTTGGTCCAGACCAGTTACGGTTCTACGTTCTTGTTACGCTCTAATCATATCATGGTATTATACATGCCATATGTGCTTCTTCTAAGTAAGTAGTCCATGCTACATTGCTACTAGACTATGTTGACATGAATTTCTTTTCTCAAGTTGCTAAAATCTATCAGAGCTATTAGCTGATGCTGCCCAGATGGCTTGACTTATGATCCTAGCAACATAAGATGGAAAAAATCAATGAAAACATTAGGGTTCTTCTCTTTGGCCGAATCGCATAGTCCATCTGCTCGAATTTTCTGGATCGCATATCAGTATGTAGTCAGCTACAGCTCGATCTGGCCGAATCGCATCTGAGTCCACAGCCACCGCTCTGAGGATCACATCTCATAGACAAACCACGAACAACTCTTTTAATTATGTTAAGAGTTTTCCTGTCAAACGTTATGTCAAAGTAAACTAGTACTATCTTAGATTGTGACAGTAATATGAGTTCTGATGATCAGTAACGTTGAGTGAGCGGAAGCTGATATAATAGGAGGACCATTTGATCCTAGGTCAGATCCATTCAATATTTTCAATTTCCTTCGGTATATGAGTTTGTCTCATTGGAGATCCCATGCAAAAGTTGCCAGTGTTTTAGGATGGGCATTAAAGGATTCTATATGACCTGAGACGAGTATTGATTGAATCCGTAATAGTCGCTCTATATCTCAACCAAAGTCGAATTCGACAGATAAGATTTAAATTCTTATATTATACGTGTTAGCCACAACTTTCCGAACGTGCGTGTCCGGAACTCAATTCTTCACATCTGAATGTCATATGAAATCATAAAGATTAAAAGAAAACTTACGAAATGCATCAAAAGTTCTAAAAAGTTACATGAATTATGAATGGAACCTATAGCCACGTTTGGTGTTGCATGTTAAATAGGTTAAGTATGTGCTCCAAAGTACATCATATCTGCACTCGCTTAGATGCAAATGATATCAGCCTAACGCGCATACATATAATTTTGTTGTAGTATTTGTATTTTTGAACATCTATTTTTTTTTTTGTGAACATGAGAGCTTTATTTAATTAAGCAAAGTATGAGTCACATAATTTGGGATGGCTCTCCCACAAGCATCGAGGTACAAGAGATTTGACAAAAAAAAATCGGCGCGTGATACCAAAACTGAAAATCGTTTCGCCGATTCACCGCCTGCTCAACCATGTAATCCGCAAAAAAGCTTGTTTTCCCGTGCGCATGAGAAGCTATAACCTGCCACAAACACTTAGGCATACCCCTACAGTCAGTAACCAGTGTCTCAATTAAAAGGGCAGGGGATTTCCATTTTGAAGAAGGGCGACAACATTTTGATCATTAGATCAAGCAATATATTTTTAAAGTTTGTATCCTAGGCAAGCACGAGACTACCCTTGACCCCCTTCCATTTAGCAGAGTGACTATCAATGTACCATAAGCGGAGCGTGCACCCGGCCTCCCAACTTCCTAGGTGGTCTCTAATCAGAGCAACAACACCTCTTTTGCAGAATGCGGCTTGGTGCTTCTATCGGTATTGATCTCCATCCATTGATTCTAAGGAAGTTTCCATCCAACGTAAATCGATTTTTGGCCGGAAGGGGGGGGGGGGGGGGGGGTGATGAATGAAAAAAATATAATCTCGATAGTGGGTACTAGCTTCCTTGATGTCTGGGTTGTTGCGGAAATTTTCATTCGAGATGGCTAATTTATTACGATGGTTCCAAATAAGGGAGAAGGGAAGCAAAGAGGTTGTTCCACGGGATTTGAAGAGTGCCGGTGATACAGCCACTAACCAGGTTAGTTTTACACCAGCTATGGAAGAGTACATTTAAGCTATGAGCAGTGATGGCTTCGGGGCTAGCAGATTTCCCGATATTTTTATTGAGGGACAGCTCTTAAAGCAGTGGTCAACCGTTTCACTTAGGTCACAAACATGCGGAAAGTATTTGATGATTAGCAAACGGAGTCTGGTTCGGACATGGATGGCATAATTGGCGTATTTCCAAATGAGACATTGGATACGCTGGAGACAAGGCACTATCCAAATCCATATCCAATCACCTTTGATGACCGTAGATTCGGGAAGCAATTATAGGCAGATTTACAGTACATTCACCCTTATCCTTGGGCCAGATGATGATGTCAGATTTGTCATGATAAATAGGGAGGGGAATGGATGAGATCTACGGTAAAGGTTGGCAAAATCCCAGTGAAGAGGTAACGGACCACCCCGGCAAGGAGCAGTGGTGGCGCCAAAAGGAGATAGGCACTCCGTTCCTAATTTGCCAACGAGTTAAATTTGCGATTCTATCACGAGCACTGATTATCTGCTTTCAAAAAGGAGATCTACTAAGCCTTGGTTTAGCCTTCCAAATAGTCCTTTAAGGTGGTTTTAGTAAGAACATGGCCTTGGAACATGGTCTTACAGATTCCCAAGCCTCCAGCACAGCAAGGCATACTAATCTTTTCTTAATTAAGGGCATGCCAAATTTTTTTTTTCCCAGTTTCAGAGTAGCCCCATAGGAAGTTTCGACTTAAGGAGTCAAGTTAGCGGCCACTATATTGGGGAGCACATGTGCTTGCATAGTGTAGGTGGGCATCGAATTAATTAGGGTAGTACCGTCCGTTAAGGAAAAGGAGTACTGGGACTTCTAGGAGGCCGATTTGGTACGAGTCTGCTCCAAAAGGTGATCGAAGCACCTAGTTATATTTTTCGAACTTGTCCGTGACAGGGATCCCAGCTTCCAAGCTAAAATACTGGCGAATATCCCGAGGGGTATTATTAAAGAAGAGGACTTTGGATTCATCGGTATTTGACATTAAGTCCTGCTTTGGTACTAAAAGAATTTAAATTATTGAAAAAGTTACCAAAATTTACTTTGGTGGCACGTTCAAACAAAAGAATATTATTCATAAATAAGACATGAGGAATGCCCAGGCCAAGTGGGCAACTTTTATAGGTTTAATATGTTGATCCTTTTCTGCCTGTAAAAAATTTAAAGATAGTTTGTCATAGAATAAACAAGTAGGGCGAAAGCGGGTTTCCTTGACGCAACCCGCATCGAGGAATGAAAAAGCAGGATGGTTGACCATGCGAAAGAATTGCATATTGAACAGAAAAAACACAACTCACAGTTTTTCTTCAAAAGTGTCTTAAACATGAATGTCCAATTCAGACGATCATAAGCCTTTTTCCATGTCGCACTTAGCCATAAACCTTACCCTTTTTACGTCTTATATCATAGAGAAGTTCATTTGCAGGGATGATTTTATCCGCCGCACACAGTCCCCTCAAGAAACTCGTCCAGCTCGGGTGAATAGTAGTACGAATGATATTACATAGACAATTTATCAAAATACGAGAAACGATGTTATAAGTAATACTACGCTATGAATTGGGTAATATTTCCGGATGTGAATTCTTGGGTTGGGTATGAGGAGATGTTTAGTTTATGGGCCTTTTCTGGATGCGGATTTTAAACATCTATTTATGGGCCTGCATTTAAGCCCACTTTCAAAAAACAAAAAAACAAAAATGGGTTCCTTTTGAGTTTTTGGAGTCAACAAAAGCAAACCTCATTTAACAACTTCACTAAAAAAAGTTAGAATTTCTTAGTTGATTTTCGCTTAACAACAACAAGCGTCTAAAGTTGGTCTCTCATGCATCGGAGTTTAGATTCAAATTATAAAAAAATTAATTTCAAAAATCTATCAAAAATTTTAATTAATCTAACGCGTCACGTATTACTCGAGCGCACAGGGAGTGCTACAAATCCCGGCTCAAATTTCTTTATAAACTTGCATTAGGTAACAAATTTCTTTGAAAAATTGCTAGGAATGTCTCATTGATGACAACACTGCATCCAAGAACTTCTCTACCTTTTCTCTTCTTCCAAACCTTCCCTCAAACCTCCATGCAACATCAATGACATTCACACCACCCAAGCTAACCAATAAATAGCTCAGTTGCAGTTCTGCCTTCTCTTCTCTTATTCAGTTCACTTCACAGCCATAGCCTCAGCTCTGCATCGCACCCCATTACTTCCAATGAAACTCCACGGCTTTGCTGCCATCACTTCCATATGGGTCACACTGGCAGCACTCCTCATCGACACCGAGTCGGCCCAGCCCCCATTCTCGTGCGACTCGTCCAACCCGTCAACCAGAACATACCCTTTTTGCAACAAGACCTTGCCGATCCCCCACCGCGTCCAGGACCTCGTAACTCGCCTCACACTCGACGAGAAGGTCTCCCAACTCGTTAACTCGGCGCCCGCGATTCCGCGACTCGGTGTCTCCGCTTACCAGTGGTGGTCGGAGGCGTTGCACGGCGTTTCGAGGCACGGGAAGGGGGTCCAGTTTAATGGGACTATCAAATCCGCCACCATGTTCCCACAAGTCATTCTGACTGCGGCCGCATTTGATTCCCATCTCTGGTATCGTATTGGTCAGGTGAGTCATGAGTGAGTCAATGCCGAGTTAGACTGTTACGAACTTGCGATCATTCATTACAATGGAACTAAACGAAAAATTGACACCAGAATAAAGTTGCCAAAAGCTGTAGGGTAAGTTTTAACTTTGGTTCTTTAATTTTGCTCAAATCATCTAAATTGTCCTTCCTATCTAAAATGTTCCTAGCTAGTTGGTCCTTTGGGTATCATTTTTTGTCCACAAAGTGGTCCGTAGGCCGTTAAATCTATTCATATGATGGTTTGACTGAAGGGTAAATGCCAAAAATTATCGCAATGGGCAGACACCTGAATTACTAAAATGTTGAAGTAACTAAAAACCTAAAGCAAAAAGTAAAAATTCGCTAATAAGTATGTTGGAACTAATACTGAAAATTGTGATTTTCTTCTATCTGGTTCTCATTTTTTATTTATGTTTCTTCTCGTTCTTGGTTTTTATTTTCCATTTTTACACCTCAAACAAACCAAACATAGAAGAGTAAGGATTAGTTTGTGGACAGAACCAAAAATAAAGGACTAACGTGAAACATTTCAAAGATGATGCACCATTCAGAATATTTGTACAAACTTAAAGTACTAAAATTATGATAATCCGTAGGAGTGTATGATAATCTCGGTTCGTACTTGCTGAATAAGTGCAGTATTATGTTGAAGGCAGAATGACTGTTTCATCACTTGATAGCTTAAGCTAAGGGTCATCTTCTATTGCTTAAGCTATCAAGTGGTGAAACAGTCATTACTTTCATATGGAATTCGAATGACAAGAGTAGGCAGTTTCAATCCTTATCATAAGGCCCTTGCAGCTGCACCTATGTTTAAGTTTATCTTCAATTTGATTTTTTGTGAATATGTGTAGGCAATTGCAGTAGAGGCTAGAGCAATGTACAATGAAGGGCAAGCAATGGGAATGACATTTTGGGCACCAAACATAAATGTGTTCAGGGACCCAAGGTGGGGGAGAGGGCAAGAAACGCCTGGGGAAGACCCATTGGTTACAGGGAGATATGCAGTCTCATATGTTAGAGGAATACAGGGGGACAGTATTAGAGGTGGGAAGCTCAAGGACGGGCACCTTCAGGCCTCGGCTTGTTGCAAGCATTTCACTGCCTATGACTTGGATAGCTGGACGGGCGTCAATCGTTTTGGCTTTGATGCTCATGTAATCCTCTCTCATAGCCTTCGATTAGAATCTGCGTTACTCTTTGATGTTACAGCTTTATCAGGCATCAGGTAGAAGTCCTTAATATGTTCGTGGATACACTAGTCCTTTTGTCATTTCGTATCGTATCTTAATAACGTGTGCATGTTTCTCAATTTTCTGTTGTTATCATCAACTTAACGTCTTCTAAAGTAGAAGAAGGAAATGAAAGTGAACATAATCCACAACTTCAAATATAAAGTACTCTTACTTTCTGCAAGCGAAACGGATTAAGCCTCACTCGAATTCATTTCACGGGGTTTTAGTTTTCTATTTGCAAGGAAAAAGGTTACAATGAGGTGATTTTGCTATTTGAATTGTTTTACGTGCTTCACTTGAGGCATTTTAGCATATAAGTGTTAGTAGACGTTTTGTTTCTTTCAAAAATCAATATTCTTCCTTTCCATTCCTTTCCTCTCAAAATGGGGTGGGACTATTCAGGTCACGAAGCAAGATATGGCAGATACATACCAGCCACCATTCCAGAACTGCGTAGAACAAGGACAAGCCAGTGGAATAATGTGTGCTTATAACCGTGTTAATGGGGTCCCAAATTGTGCTGACTACAATCTCTTATCAAAGACTGCTCGTGGACAATGGGGTTTTCAAGGGTAAATTTGCCTACAAGGTTTTTAATCCCATATGAGGTGTTATGGTTTAGCCGTATTGCAAAGTGTTCTTCGATTTTTGTTATATCAGGTATATCGCGTCAGACTGTGATGCGGTCGCTATCATTCATGACGTCCAAGGCTATGCGAAATTGCCAGAAGATGCAGTTGTTGATGTGCTTACAGCTGGTATATCAGACTGCTTCCACACATGGTTATGGATGCATCTTCTACATTACATGATTAATTATGAAATCTTACTTTATATAGAAGCTACATTAGCTGAACTTCCATAAGCACCTAATGATATTCAACAATACTTCCTTTTTCTTTCAGGCATGGATGTCAACTGTGGTTCCTACTTGAAGAAATACACCAAATCAGCAGTTCAGCAGAAAAAATTGTCCGAATCTGAGATAGACAGAGCCCTTCACAACTTGTTCACTGTACGAATGAGATTAGGACTTTTCAATGGCAGCCCAAATGAGCAGCTTATGGGCAACATCCGCCCAGACCAGGTCTGCACCCAAGAGAACCAGGACCTCGCCCTAGAAGCTGCTCGAAATGGCATTGTCCAACTAAAGAACTCCGCCAGGCTCCTCCCTCTTTTAAGGACCGAAGCCATGTCCCTTGCTGTAATAGGACCCAATGCTAATGTTACTCAAACACTTCTTGGAAACTATGAAGGCCCTCCTTGCAAGAATGTTACAATACTTCAGGCACTTCAGGGCTACATGAAAAACACAATGTATCACCAGGGTTGCAATGCAGTAAATTGCACTTCTGTTGCTATAAATGAAGCAGTGAATATCGCGAAAAATACAGATTATGTCATATTGGTAATGGGATTAGATCAAAGTCAAGAGAGGGAGAGTCATGACCGCGTCGATTTGGTGCTTCCAGGGAAGCAAAAAAGTCTCATCCTGAGTGTTGCTAAAGCCGCAAAGAAGCCTATTGTACTAGTGCTGCTTTCTGGAGGTCCAGTTGATGTTTCTTTTGCCAAAGATCACAAAAAGATTGGAAGCATCTTTTGGGCTGGTTATCCAGGCGAAGCAGGAGGCATTGCCATTGCAGAAATCATCTTTGGGGACCAAAATCCCGGTGAATTTCATTGATATAATTGTCCGGAATACACTTAGCTACTACCTCCTAATCCTTTCATAGTTTGAATGTTTGCTCTATGCAGGGGGGAGATTGCCCATGACTTGGTATCCGAAAGATTACATCAGAATAGTTCAAATGACAGACATGAGAATGCGGCCTGATCCATCTACGGACTATCCTGGTCGCACATACCGATTCTACAATGGCACAAAAGTGTTCGAATTCGGACATGGTCTTAGCTACTCAAATTACATATATGAGTTCAAATCTGTCACCAAAAAAAAGTTCCACTTCGATAGATCATCAACTGCCAAGGTTGTCAAAAACTCAGTTGCAGTTGGATATTTAGTCTCAGAGATGGCTACCCAGTTATGCCACAACTCAAAGTTCTCGGTTACTGTAGCAGTTGAGAATGCTGGAGAGATGGCTGGCAAGCACCCGGTATTACTATTTGCAAGGCCAGCCAAGCTTACTAATGGCAATGCGATGAAGCGATTGGTCGGATTCCGGACGGTCAGTTTGGGTGCAGGAGGTAGAGCAGAAGTTAAGTTCACACTGAATCCTTGTGAGCACCTTAGTGAAGCTAACAAAGACGGTTTGATGGTGATTGAAGAGGGTTCTCATTACCTTGTTGTGGGAGATAAAGAATACCCCATTAGCATTACTGTATGATAAAGGTGGTGTTGATTAGTTTTACTCCAGATCATAAGGTTTCCATTTTGCCAATGAGAGCTTTTGCTTTGCTCTTGGACCCCATATCTAACCGGCCTAACTTTTTAGGTCAAATTTGGCCCAGCATATCAATCAATAACTATTGGAACAGCAAGCACAAAGGGTTGTAATAAGGAGATAACCTAGGTTAAACCCCAAACAGTTGGCCTGGTTGTCAAAAAAGTTTGCTTCATTTCTTAACTTTCTGAGTTCAAACCTTGAGGCTAGCACCCAAGAGGAAGAATACTCCTCTATGGATTATCGTGTCCTGTCACTTTCTACACCAAGTTTCTTTTCAATAACGGACAAACAGGAGAACTCCCTCATTGTCCTCGTACTGTTGAGTCGGCGCTTTTAGAACTCAACGTGTGGCTTTTAGGTTTGCATTGTGAGTCAACTTAAGTCCTTTTAGCCTTTTAGTGGGCCTCGCGATGGAGCAATAGTCATTTCCTTTACAAGACACCCCTCTCATGGTGCCTGTACAATTATCTCTCATGGTGCTTGTACTATTATCTTTTTGCTGAATTAGTCCACGAACCAATCTTTAAGCGCTCGTGGTTCTTCCACTTCGCATAAATGTTGGTTGGTCTCTTTGTCACTTTTGTTGCATTTTGGATGCTAACAAGATAGGAGGAAGATGGGGCTTGTTAGTCTAATTAAGGAGCTATGCTAGAAGACCATGAGCATTAAAATGTTAATTCAGAGACTGACTCGATCGTTACTTATTAGGCCAGAGAAGGTAGAACTGATCACAGCAGCCTAAACTACTTACTAGGCCAGAAAGTTACCTCACTACTTCGATAGAAGTTCCTATCAAAATTGCTTAGGTTTGACTTCCACATCCATCACAAAGGGGCTACAGAAAATGGTGCTACTGATGCGTTGTCCAGATTATCAACATGCCTAGCGGTCTCCACCCCAATTGCCATGTGGGTGAAGTAAATACAAGCTAGTTTAGGGAGTGATAAGGTGGCTCAATAACACATTAGCGAGCTGATTTTCGACCCAATGGTTAGCTTCTGTGCCTACCAAGATGAAGTTCTCAAGTAAAAAGGAAAAATTTGAGAGAACAAATCATCAATAGTCGCGTGTTGGGCATAAATGAGGGCGTTCTCACATAAATCGTACCTACCAAAGGATCTCAATATTATTTTACTGGCTTCTAAAGAAACAATATATCCAACAATTGGTACCACACTGTGATATCTGCCAAAAGATTAAGCCTGAAATGTGTGCACGTTTGGTCTATTACGACCATTGCCTATTCCAAACCAACAATGGTCACATATCTCCGTAGAGTTCATTGAAGGGCTTTCTAAGCAGGGGCAAAAGATGATATCCTAGTGGTGGTGGATAGACTAAGCAAATATCCTCACTTTCTAGTCCTGGCTCACCCTTACACAACTGAGATTGTGGTTCAGGCCTTTCTAGACAACATTCTCAAATTATAAGGAGTGCTATGTACAATTGCAAGTGACAGGGATAAGGTGTTTTTATCTCATTTCTGGCATACCTGAGGTTCATGACTCGGTACATACCTAGAAATTAACTCAAATGGCTCTCACTGGCTAAGTTGTTGTACAAAACCAATTTCAATGAATCCCTACAGACAACCCCTTTTGAGGCATTCTATTCCTACAAGTAGAGGTGTCAAAAGGGCCGGGCGGCCCGCGGGCTGGCCCGACCCGGCCCGGGTCTGGCCCGGGCTGGCCCGGCCCCGTCCATGAACAGTAGCGGCCCTGCACAAGCGGGCTTGGGGCCTGGGCCTGGACCAGGCCTTCAGATTCTGCGAAAAAGCCCGGCCCGGAAACGGCCCGGGTTTGGCCCGGGCTTGGCCCGGTCTGCGGCCCGGGTTTGGCCCGGTTTTGCTGATTTTTTTACGAAAGCTGCTCCTACACATTGTTTTAATTCATAATGCCATTTTTCCCCTCTTGTTCTCCTTTAAGAATTCCTTATAACTTCATTCATAAAAAGAAATGTTAGTTCTACATGAGAAGTTTGTAAGGTGCAACTGCCATAGCTGGGTGGCAAAGCTTAAGTTTTATTTTTATTCTGTGTTTGCATTTAGGCCATTTCCTTTAAGGTCTACTAGTGGCTAGCAGATGATGGGTGGGTGGCCTGCCTTAATTTGTACACTTTTAGGTTGCCATCTTGGGCAAACAGCCCACTCTGTTGTGTGAAATTAGCATGAATATTTCAATACAGAATGGCCACGAAGTTTGGCTGCCATCCCGTGTGTAGGGAGTTCACTTTTGGCTGCCAAACTTCAACAGTTAACTATACAATCTTTTACCACCAATTGATCAGTTATTGGCTGGGATTTTAGCAAGCAAAAGCTAGAAACAATCAACCACCTCTTATCCAACTAACAAAAAGAATGATGCCCAAATAAATATGTATATACATACATACATCTATATGTATATTACTTATAATGAAATAAAAGGATAAAGATTAGGTTCGTTAAATTGTGAATATTGCCTAGAGATGAAATTTAAAATTGAATAACAAGAAGAAAAAGAAAAAAAAAGGGCCCGGCCCAAGATATTGGGCCTAGGGCCAGGGCCTGGACTGGGCCTAGGTTTGTCTTCGGCAGGCCCGGCCCGGCCCGGTTGGCAGCCCCACTGGCCCGGCCCCGGCCCGGCCCCACAGCAGGCCCGATGGGCTTGGGCTGGGCCGGCCCAAGCCCGGCCCTTTGACACCTCTACCTACAAGCCTAAATCCTTAGGTCTCCAACAATTTCAAACTACCTCTATTAATAACCTTGTCAGCTACCTCGAGGAAAGACATGCATTGCTCCAACATCTCAACCATGACCTATAAGAGCAATAATGCAGGATGAAACAACATGCAGATTTACACAGGACTTAACGAGAATTTACAGCGGGGGACTTATATATCTCAGATTGTTACAAGCAATCCATAGTAGCCCTTCCAAGAACCTCAAACTATCACCAACATTTCATGGTCCCTATGAAGTTATTGCTCAAGTTGGACAAGTGGTGTACAAACTGAAGCTACCCTTAGTGCAGCTATCCACCCCTATTTTCCATGTGTCCCTCCTCAAGAATAAACTGGGCACTCAACTCACACCCTTGGTTGAGTTACCCATCATAGGACCAAAAGGACAATTCTTAATGGACCCTTACCAGCAGTGCCGGAGTCAGAATTTCACCCTAGGGGGTGCTAAAAATATATCAAAATCAATAAAAAAATTTATAAGTAAATAGCACAAAAAAACAGAGTGCATTTTCGATAATACATAACAACAGAAATTCACAAAAAGTCAAAGCACACAAATCCGGTGAAACTAAGTGAGTTTTAAGCACGTGTCAAGCACAGCCATGTGATTCGCATAGGTACAATTGTTTGAAGCAGTGCAAGGGCGTTGTTGCCCTGTTTGGGAGTGCCACCAATATGTAGGGAATCTTAAATTAAGATAAAGTTCATTTTTAGCAGACTGTGGTTGATTCTTGATGGTAAATTATAAAATTCAAGAATTCTAGTATGATTTTGCCCTCTTTTGTTGTACTGTTTATTAGATAAAAATACTAGAAGATGCAAAGTCAAGTAAAAGTCCTTTTTCTTTAGACAATTACAGTGTTGACATTCTTTGTTGTACTCGCAAGAATAGTAGTGTGATTATGCACTTCCGATTGTACCTCGTCTTACTCGTCACGTATTTGAACTAAGTTTTTGATTTGCACCTATTTGAACTAAGTTTTTGATTTGCTGCTTTAAAGTTGAAACAAATGACAGTCATTTTCTACAGATTACAGTTACACCTTCAGCATCTTGAGGTTTTCCTCTAGTTGTTGATATTAACATTGGTGGTCTTGTCTTTTGGTAGTGTAGATCAAAGAACTGATTGTGTAAACCAGTTTTCCAATTCAATTCAAACATCAAACACCACAGGTCCACATCCACTCCACACTATGATTCAGACATTCAATCCCCCATGGCCCACGCAGATTCAAGAAAATGAAAAGATGCAGCAATCATCATGCAAGGCGATTTGGGATTTGGGAACATACCCCTTGTCGCCGGTTGTCGCCGGTGGAAACATGGAGTCAGGGGCTGGAGATCGTTTGTGGCGACGCCGTCGCCGGTTGAGGTGAGGTCGTCAGTGACCGTGAGCTCGCAGATTTACACAGGACTTAACGAGAATTTACAGCGGGGGCCTTATATATCTCAGATTGTTACAAGCAATCCATAATAGCCCTTCCAAGAACCTCAAACTATATCACCAACATTTCATGGTCCCTATGAAGTTATTGCTCAAGTTGGACAAGTGGTGTACAAACTGAAGCTACCCTTAGTGCAGTTATCCACCCCTATTTTCCATGTGTCCCTCCTCAAGAATAAACTGGGCACTCAACTCACACCCTTGGTTGAGTTACCCATCATAGGACCAAAACGAAAATTCTTAATGGACTCGTACCAGTGCTTGACCGTTGCATTATACAGTATACAGCGTCCTAACACGCTAGTAGCACATGCCCTGATCAAATGGTCGAACATTGTGCATGGGGAGGAAACTTTGGAGGATTGGGCTGTCATCAAGCAACGATTTCCACAATTTGAACCTTGGGTCAAGGGTAACTCTAGGGGTGGGAATGATTCCAGGGCTCCAAACCACCATTTGAGGTGCAATTCGTTGTCCCAACCAAGCTGCTGCAGCCACTGGTGTTACTGCCTCTGATGCAATGGCTACTCAATGATTCGTCGAATCACACAGATGGCTAGACGATGTTGTTTACGTACTAGTCAAATAAATCTGGCTATCTATTAGTTATGACTTACATTAGCTGAGGTGTCAAGGCATTACGGGTTTGGTATACCAAGTAGTATCTGACATTTTCCCACCCTTGGGATTTGCACTATTTTGTTCTGAATATCTGTTGTAAAAGAGAGCAAGGTGTGCGTGTAATTCATGCTTTTGATCATGAAATGAACACTCTTCTTTCCCACCTTTCTTGCTCTCGTTTTTGCTTCTCTTTTAACTGTTAGTATACCCCTACTACTTTGGCTAAATTAGTAATGTCTCTCGCGATATACTACAATTATGGCGATTGATGTTGGCTATGGTGGTTGGAGGTGATGAGATTGAGTGTGGTGGAGGCGGCGGCCCGGAGAGTGGTGGAGGCAGTGATAAGATTTGGTGCTGGTTGAAGGTGCTTGAATCAGGTTTAAATTTGTTAAGATGTATTATGATGTCCTAGCTTGTTACTGTTGCCTAGTTGCCCTTTGTTAACCATGGTTGTGTCTCGTGTGAGGTTATTGAGTTAACTTGGGTATTGCATGTAGGCCACTTGTTAGCTTGTTATTAGTACAAAAAGGATGTTCTAGCATGAGTAATGTGCTGAAATTAGAGTATAAGAACTGAAGAATGACTTTTGTGAAAAATCAGTCCTTTTCCCCCTGTTTTTCTGCTCTGTTTATCTATTGTGTTCTCCTCTTGTTAGCTGCTGAAATGCAGACCTCTTTAGCATCCTTAAAACTACTTCTTTGAGTGTTATCTAACCTATTTCAGTTGGGGAACTAGCCAACATTTACCGGTATCAGAGCCAGGTTCGTGAGAGGTAGATTGTTGCGAGGAATCGGCGCCAAAATTGCCGATTAAGTAGAATTTCACCATGGCCAACTCTACTGGGTCACAACCAGCCTATGTTCCAGAGTTTGATGGAGAAGACCATGATCACTACAAGAAATTGTCCCTTTAGCGACCGCTCGCTAAAGGGGGGGAAACAGTCGCTAAACCATTTTAGCGACCGCAAAACACGATCGCTAGAGCACTGATCACTAAACTTTAGCGACTGCGTTTAATAATCGGTCGCCAAAATTAGCGACCGCTTTGACCACATTTAGCAACTGCCCGCAATCATTAAATATTTCTAATTTTTAAATTGTTTTTTATTTAGTTTAGCGACCGATATTGGGGTCGCTAAAAACTTTTTTATTTTTAAAATTATTTTAGTTAGCAACCGCGCATCGCTACTGCTAATTTTTTTTTTTAAATTTAGAATGTTTTATTTAGCGACCGCAATATTCAGTTTAGCTACCGCGATGTGCGGTCACTAAAGCTAGGTTATTCTTTGTAAAATTAGGTCTGTTTTGACCTTCTGTCCAAAACCAATTCAACATGTCCCGCATTCATTCAAAACCAATTCAACCCCCTGTCCCGCATTCATTTAAACAATCTGTCCAAAACTTATCTGCTCTACACATCCAAAAACAAGTCTCGCATTCATTTCAATAAGTCAATCCTAAACCAAGCACGTCAAGCTTTACATCATCAAACTATAAACATAGGCCATTAAAATCACGTCAAAGTGACAAAGAAAAACGCCAACTCTCAGGTACATAAACAGTCTTCAACCAAAATTGGAAAAATGAGTCAAGTATATGCTCATGAGCTACACAACTACAATCAATACATAGGAACCCAAAAACATACTAGTCGGCAGACCCATCAGCCCTGTCATCATCATCTTCTTCATCCATTGTTGAAGGCACGTTCGATCCAACAACGTCCTCACCGCCTTGAGAATCACCGGCACTAGGCACAATACCACTCGGCATGAAGCCATACAAATGATTCAACACAATATAATCAAATCAAGATCACAGATTAAATGACCACAATACATAACTACTTAAGAAAATGGGTATTACCTGATGTCTGGCTCTAGGCATAATAAAACCTTGTTGGATCATCATCGCAATTTTTTCTTCAACAAGTCTGTCTAAGCGCTTTTTCTCCGTGTCTTCAACCTGAGAACTGATACAACTGGTCGCACCTAATGACCATTGTCTGCCTAGCAATGAACGTGCGGATTGACGAGGGTGGTCGAGGATACGGTCCTTCTTAGGACCCCCTGTAGCTTCTGACCACAAAGAGAACTCGTCTACTGCTTGGCTACCATCTGCCTGGGAGTTGACCTGGACTTTTTCCTTATATACATTATGTATAAAAAGTAATAAATGTTATAGGAATGCAACTGGTCGTAACCAATAAGGATACAATAGAAATGCAAAAGTGAAGAATAGTTGATTGCTCACCGCAATCTGCTCTGCGCTCTCAGAAATCCACTTCCCATCTTTATTTTTGTGTGTGACCTCAAAGCCTTAGAGCATCGTAGGGAGCCTTTTTTCAGGGTCATCATCTCTCAGCTTAAGATTGTGCACTTTAGTGACGGGACGATAAATTCATTAGAGATGAAAATTCCGTCGCTAAAGATAATTTCCGTATTTTAGTTTAATTTTTTTAAATTAATAAGTTCAAAAAATAATTAGCGACAGAGTATACCGTCACTAAAGATTTTAGCGACAGAATCCCCATCACTTAAAGTTCATGGGAAAACATTAATGTACCCAACTTTTCGCGACGAAATAAAATATGTCACTGAAAGTTTAATTTTTTTAATACCCAAACCTGTAACTCAAATTCAATCCCAATTCTCTCAATCCACATTAGGGTTAAATGATTGCTGATCCATCAATATCATTAAACCCTAAAACACAATATATTTATTCAACAATAAAAAATATGTATACTGATTAAATATAAAATTTATACAATATTATTCATTCTGGACATGATATAACAGAGAGCGGGGACAAAAGCGGAAGGGGGATATAACAGGGAGCGGGGAGAGGAGCACAAGTCTAGGAAAGCACGAGAGGGGAAGAGGGGAAGAATGGAAGGGCTCAGGGCTCGTCGAGCCAGGGATCTTGATCCTGCCGATCGTCCCCGTCCTCGTCCTCGTCCACAGGGGTACTGTCATCCGGATCCGGCTCAGTATGTCCAGCAGAAACGCTCTGCATGTAAAGGCATAGACAAATTAATCTCGATAGTAATCGTATATAGTGTTTGTACCTGATCCCCCCCGTGCACTGATCATCCAAAACACCTCATCTGTAATGCGACAGATATCGTCCAGGTGAAAATGTCACTCATGGGTGGTGTCTGCGGCTGTGGAGAGGCAATAGAGGATGGGTACGCTTCTATCACGACACCTACAGTCTTGCTGGGCAGGCTGTGTACAGCCCTTTCGGCCTATTGACGACCCCCGAACAACATATGGACGTGAGCACTATGCTTCATCTTTTCTCGCTACTCACCATATCCTTGCCTCGTTCACTGAGCTTGGCTCATTCAACTGTACACCAATGATCCACCAGCTACCCCCGCATGGCTTTTGAGGAAGTACTCGGGATTAAAATCCCTGACCATAGAAATATCTGTCGCGTTAGCCCGAGCTAGTGCCTGCCTCCTTGCACTGAGCATCTATTTTTTGTAATTTTCTGAACAATGCCACTCCCAGGCCTGTCTCCCAAGTTCTTGGTCTCTGTCGGACTCGAATTTGAAGTAGTCTTGAACATAATTCAACACAATTTCAAACACTATTACTAAGAAAAAAATCAGCAATAATGTACTTATAAAACTAACAAGTTAGTACATGTCTTTATGTATTTTTTTGCTGAAAAAACATTATCTATATATTTTCACATGCCTAATAAGAAAGAAATTGGTAATCAAACGGAGCGTAAATTAGGGGTGATCATTTAAACCTTTGAAATCGATCTAACCGTGAAAACTGAACCAAGCAATCCGACTAATTCCAAATCGATCGTAAAAATAATCGGTTTGGTTTTTTTTCACAAACTGCATATTCGGTTCGGTTCTAATTTTTTGAGACCGATCTAAACCAAAGCGACCGTATATAATAAAATATATAATTTTTTTAACCTAGCATCTCCACCATGGCAGTGCCTCCACCACGGCAGTGGCTCCTTCATCCATATCTCTCCTTTAGCCGTCGTCTTCACCTCCCACGGTTGCGCCTCTACCTACGTGTTTCCTTTAGCCGCTGTCTCCACCTCCCATGGATGCGTCTATATCTCTGACATATCTCCTCCTGCTGCCGCCTCCTATATCTTCCAGTCTCCAAGTACAAGGTAATGTCTCCCCTTTCTTCTTCTTTTATGTTTCTTCTCTTCTCTTCTCTTTTGTTTCTTGGCCTTTTTCTCTTATCTTCTCCACATGATCTCACCAAATCTCAGCAAATACACCAAATAAAGAATACTAGAATAGAACACCACTTGATAGATGCTGAATTTTGTGGGTTTGATTGGAAAAAAAAAATTTGGTTTCAAACTTTAGATACCTATTTTACAAAGCACACACAAAGATTAGGGATTTTTAGGCCACTACCATATGCTGAAATCTTTGGATTTGACTGAAATAGAGTAAAATTTGTTTGAATATGTAGATGCCTAAGGAAATTAGCTTGCACAGTTGCACTTATGTACTGATCATTCTTGGGAGACATGGAAATAACTCAATCGAAAGAATTGGTAAGGAAGGGGTTTAAAAAGGAGCCATAGCATTGCATTTGGGCCACTGACCAGTCGTGGCTGATTGCATTTTTTTTTCATGAGAAAAATGTCTGCTAGAAAATAAGGAGATTTAATCTCACAAAAATTCTTAGTAACCAGTATACTTGAGGTAACGTTAACTTGAATTTCAGTTAGTGAATGATTTCTTATTATTGTATTGTTTTATATGGTTGATGATGCGGTTGTAGTAAGTGCTGGTAGCAGCTGCAATTCTTACCCACTTCCTTCTAGGCCTCCAAAGAAAAAGATGGAGATAAATACTAGAGAGCCGTCTGAAGTCTGGGATCACTTTCAGAAAATAAAAGGGAATACTAGAGAGCCGTCTGAAGTATGGGATCACTTTCAGAAAATAAAAGGGAATACACCAACTGAGCCTGATCCTGAAATCGCGATCGGTAAGTATTGTTCTAAGCGCTATGGTTACACTGGGGCAAATGGTACAAGTACTTTATGGAGCCATATTAGGTATAGATGTAAGAAATACAGTTATGAACAAGCTGGTAATAGTAAGAATCAAACAAAAATTAGGTTTGAACCTAAAAGACAGAAAAATACTGTGAATGAGTTAAATGTGGCTTCGTTTAGTATTGAGGAGTGCAGACTGGCACTTACTGAGATGATTATTATCGATGAATTACCTTTTAATCTTGTGGAAGGGCAGGGGTTTAAAAAGTTACGTGGAGTCATGGAACTAAGATTTAATGTTCCATCTCGTTTTATTGTTGCTAGAAATATTCTTAAGTTGTTTCATAAAAATGGAGAGCTGTTAAAGAAGCTTTTAAAATGTGAAAGGATTTGTCTCACTACTGACACTTGGACTGCACTACAAAATATCATATATAAGAACAAATTTCAAACCCCATGTATTGTCGATGTGGAACTTGACACTCACCCTCACGCGAAGCGTGAAAATAAGAGGTGTTCATCTTGAATAAGAGGTGGTCCCGTTGGATCGAATGGGGCAGCATGGACCTAGCTCTGATACCATGTTTGAACCTGGTGTCCAACCCAAATGCATGCTCAAGAGTAGGAGAAGCCCACCAGGTATAAGAACCAATCACAAACCCCATGTATTGTCGATGTACGACCTGACTCACCTCAAAGCGTGGGAATAAGAGGTGCTCCTTTTAAATAAGAGGTGGTTCCATTGGATCGAATGGGGCGACATGGGCCTAGCTCTGATACCATGTTGAACCTGATGTCCAACCCAAAAGCATGCTCAAGAGTAGGAGAAGCCCACCAGATATAAGAACCAATCCAAAACCCCATGTATTGTCGATGCGAGACTTGACATGTCTTACAGCCCATTGGATTGATTGTGACTAGAATTTGCAAAAGAGAATTATAGCATTTTGTCAAGTTGAAAATCACAAGGGCAAAACAATTGGTAAAGTGATTGAGACTTACTTGTTGAATTAGAAGATAGACAGTTTTCTTACTGTAACAGTTGATAATGTCAGTTCTAATGATGGTACTATTAAATATCTAAAGAGTAAAACTAATAGTTGGAAAGGTATTATCATGGATAATGAGTTCATGCACATGAGGTGTGGCGCTCACATTACCAACCTTATAGTCAGTGACAGTATGAAAGAAGTTCACGAGTCTATTGTGAAGATTCGAAATGCGGTAAGGTTTTTTAGGTCTTCTCCTTCTAGGATTTTATGTTTCAAGAAGTGTACAGAGAAGGAGAAAATTGAAAGTAAGAGTCTTGTTTGCCTAGATATTCCAACTAGGTGGAATTCCACATAATTAATGCTAGAAGCTGCCCAAAATTTTCAAAAAACTTTTGAAAGATTAAAAGAAGATGATTCGGGCCTTCGTAAGTACTTTTCAGTGTCTTTAAGTGAGGATGAGGACGAGGACGATGACGATGGTGGGAGAGGAAGGGCAACAAATATAGGGCCTTCTTCGTTGGTAGATTGGGAAATGCTAGGGTCTTTGTTCAGCTTCTAAATTTTTTCTATAAGGTGACTTTACGGTTTTCTGGTTCTTTACATGTTATATCTAATGCCTATTTTAATGAAATTATGGATGTACGATTGAAATTGGTATAATTGTGTAAAAGTGCTGATTGTACCTTGTATTCTATGGCTTCTAACTTGCTGAAAAGGTTTGAAAAGTATTGGGGAAATGTGGATAAACTGAATAAGTTGGTGTATATTGATGTTGTGTTGGACTCTCGTCACAAATTGAAGTATGTTAAGTTTTGCTTACGTCAAGTGAATGATTGTGGGGCTTGTTAAAGATATTGTTGATAAGGTGAAGGAAAACTTGGTTCGCTTGTTTGAGCACTTTGAGCAGGGGGTAGTGAAAATAGTAGAAGAAGTCAAGTGTCCAAAGAAAATGAGGTTGAGTGAGAAGAATCTTTGGCAGCACAATATTATAAGCTTTTAGAGGCAGAAGATAGTATAGAGAGCAAATCTGAGGTAGAAAGGTATTTGGCTGAGGGTTGTGAAGACCCTAGAAAATCCCTTGATAGATTAGGATGGTGGAAGGTGAATAGCAACAAGTATCATATCCTCTCTCAGGTAACAAGGCACATTTTAGCTGTTCCAGTTTCTACCATTGCTTCCAAATCAGCTTTTAGTATAGGAGGTCGTATACTTCATCCATTTAGGAGTTCTTTGAATCCAAGGATGGTAGAAGCTCTTGTTTGCACTCAAAATTGGTTGAAATGTCCTTCGGCCCCTATTGATCTTCGACAAGCTATGGACGAGGTTGAAAAGTATGAAGGCATCTTTTAAGGTAATTTTTTTTATTAGTGAAATTGCTTTTAACGAATTCTTTTGCTGAATAGTCTTTTCATTTCAGAAAAGGCAATGAGATCAAATACAAGTAGTTCAAGTGGTGCATGTGCATCTATTGTTGTTGACTGAGACACCAAAGGTAACTTAAGTGCATAGTTTTTTCTTTTTCTTTTGGGCAGATTCTATTTTTTTTTTACCTATAATGACAGTTTGTGTGGTTGACAGGGCCTCCTTCTCTTGGAAAAATGAAAGAAGTTTTAAATGATCGAAGAGCAGGTGAGTTTTTGCCATGGAGGCATGGAGACTTAATATGTAACAAATTATGTAGACACATAATATGTGGCTGCTAAACTATATATACCTTATCACATGAAAAAGCTAATGAAGGTGGAGAGACAAGTCAATGTAAAGACTTTGATTGTACATCATTTGTTGAATATATGGGACTTATTAAGCAACATGATGCCTAGTTAAGTAGATTAAAAATAATGGACTAATTTACATAGATAGATATTTTGATTGAAGAACTATAGTTATTGACTGAGTCACCAAAGGTAACTTAAGTGCATAGTTGTTTTGCTTTTCTTTAGGGCATATGTTATTCTTTACCTATAATGACAATTTGTGTGGTTGACACTTTTCTTCTATAATGACTGATTTCTCATTTATTAGAATTATAGATGTAATTATGTATTATGAACCTTATTCATTTTCATTGCATTTTTTCAGAAATATGGATTATACGCTTACTTCATTGCATTTTTTTTTCATTGCATTTTCTCATTTCTTTTTCATTTTCATTGCATTTTTTAATGCCATTACTTCACCTTAAAAAAAATAAAAAGAAAGATTAATGCCATTACTCTTCCCCCCCCCCCCTAACCCCATTTATGTCTCTCAAACTCACCCCCAACCGCCGCCCCCCTTTGCCGCCTCGCGGCCCTTGACCAGATTCAGATCTGGGTCCACCTAATCTGCGTCGTGGATTGCAAGGTCAAGCTTCGGGTGGTCGTCTAGTACGAACAGGGGAATGTTGAGTGAGGTGGCTTGCTCTTGGGTCCGTTTCGAGGTGGGTACTCCGACGATGTTTGTTAGCTCGCTGGATTTCAAGAGGGCACCGAGCTTGGCGACTACGAAGGCGTCGGTGGAACCGGTGCTGAGGCCGAGGACCATGTCGGACTTGACGTACTCGACGGCGGCAAGTTTCTTGAGGTCGTCTTGGGTCAAGGTAGGGTAGGCGTGGAGGCTAGGATGGAGAAACGGGTGTGGGGGTGGAGGGAGAGGGTGCGTAGAAGGAGGCGGGTGGTGGGGTTGTGGTGGTGGAGGGAGGAGGAGAGGAAGGCAGGAGGGGAGAGTAAGGATAAGGCTGCCGGCATGGGGCGAGGGAAAGGGCTGCCAGCGCGTGGGGAGGATTTCAGTGAGAAAATTTGAAGTTTAATTTGCAGATTGAGATCCTTAGGGTTTTTATGCAGATTGAGAAATTTTGATGAAATAGACTGCAAAGACAGAGAACAAATCAATTTTAGGGTTTTAAAATCCTAATCTTTAAATTAAGGCTTGAAATCTTAATTTAAAATTTTTAAAAATGTTCAGTATATACAGTTCAAGGGGTAGTATCGTCATTTTAAAAATACATATTGATGACATCATAAAAAAAGTACACTTTTTGAACGGAACCCTGACGGATGGACACGGCTGATACATTTTAAAAGTGTTTGGTCACGGTATGTTATATTTTAAAACTTAATGTCATTGACTGTAATTATACTCTAACCTCAGGGACATAAGTGTAATTAGCCTTTTTTTAAAGTAGATCTGATGGTTATATTTGTTGTGTAATAATGTGTAATTTGATTAGAAGTTTAACACATGTCGTGTAATGATCTCTTTTGAATATTATGCAATTTGGTTAGAATTTTAACAAATGTTGTGTAATGATTTTGTGTATAAAGAGTTATTTTCTTTTGAATGTTATGTAATCTAATTAAATTCTATTCTTATGCTTGATGAGTTACTTCTTGAGTTTTTGTTACAAATTTTTAGTTTTTTTGGGCTTAGAATGGAGCCTAGCCCAAACCGATTGATTCGTTCAAAGCGAACCATTTAACTATGGTTCGATTTATTTTTTTTCAACCAATGTTAATCGGTTCGGTTTTGTATTCAACCTCGAAACCGAACCGTACTCATCCCTAGCGACTAGCGTAAATGCAGCACAGGGATAATATGGTCATTCACTCATGATATTATTGAGAATCAAACTAAGCCAATCACAGACTATTCTTTATTCTTGTTCTCGAGAGCATTGACCAACAATTCTACTCACACTTCTCTGCTCTAACATTGCTCCTTCAAGACTCGTACTACTTCCAGTCTTCCGCATTACTCTCTTCAACAGTGCTTTTGCAAAGAAATGAGACTCCACAGAGCTGCTGTCGTCTCGACTCTGCTATGCCTCACTACACTCCTCATCCACACCGAGTCCACTCAGCCCCCATTCTCATGCGACTCGTCCGACCCATCGACCAAATCCTACCCATTCTGCAGAACCTCACTCCCCATCTCCCAGCGGGCCAGAGACCTCGTGTCCCGCCTCACGCTCGACGAGAAAGTCACCCAGCTCGTCAACACGGCGCCGGCGATTCCCCGGCTCGGTGTGCCGGCTTACGAGTGGTGGTCCGAGGCCCTGCACGGCGTTGCTGATGCCGGTTACGGCATCCAGTTCAATGGCAGGATAAATGGTGCCACCAGCTTCCCTCAGGTCATACTAACTGCCGCCACCTTCGATGCCCATCTGTGGTACCGCATCGGTCAGGTGAGTGACCGGCGAGTTGACTCACTAGCTTTTTAGCGGCATCTTTCAGCTTCCTTACTTCAAGCTTGCTATCAATAAATGTGTCGCGTCCTCTAGTGAACAGCAGACAAAACACGACAATTTGTACTGCCCTTGCACATGCTATGCATAGAGTATTAATACTTACTCAGTACTTTGACATCTAAGTATAAGTGTAAGCGTATCTAGCGTCTCGACATTTTGTATAAGCGACGAACTCTTGTTATTATGCTTTTTATCGTAAATGACGTGTTCGATGCCCATCATGATACCATCGGGTTGAGCTGTTTCAAAAAGGTAAGAAGACAAAGATGAGCTCAAATTCATTTGACGCCCTTTAATTTCCCCTAGATCCACACATTTTCTTGTTAAAAGATGTACTCCGTATTAGTCTCACTTTAAAATCTCTACGATGACAAAAGGGTGTGAATCTAGTAAGTTAAAAAAATGCGTGAACCGAGCCTCACCCTTAAAAACTGCAGTACCGACGTTTAGCTACGCGAGATTGTACCATATGCATCATCGATTGTCTGCTTCAGCAAAATGCTTGAATAACAAAGTGTTTCATATTTTCTGATTTTTCGGGGTGGAAAATGAGTAGGCGATCGGGACAGAAGCTAGAGCAGTGTACAATGAAGGGCAGGCCAAGGGGATGACATTCTGGGCACCAAACATAAACGTGTTCAGGGACCCGAGATGGGGAAGAGGGCAAGAGACCCCCGGAGAAGACCCACTGGTCACAGGGAAGTACGCAATCTCGTATGTGCGAGGGGTGCAGGGTGACAGTTTTGAAGGTGGGAAGCTCAAGGATGGACACCTTCAGGCCTCTGCTTGCTGTAAGCACTTCACGGCCTACGACTTGGATAGGTGGCAAGGCGTTGATCGCTACGCCTTTGATGCTCAGGTTAGTCTCTGAACTCACCAACCTTCTGCTAGAGTTTGTACCTGCTGAATAAACAATTGTACATTGCTCTGGTTGGTCCTGTTGTTGCTTATTTAAAGTGGGTGTTTTGTCAGTTTTAAAACATTAGATAGATTCCCCATTGAGAGTGGTGCCCTATTTTAAAGAATTTGCTGAAGATTGGTCAGGCCCTTTACTGGTTTCTGTGCTTGGATTGGTTATGGGTCATGGTATCTTTCGGTTCATAACTTGTTTGGTATGAAACCTTGGGGGATGTTGCTTAATGATGAGATGTAGAGGAAGTGTTCACCAGCAGCTAGGTTGATGCCAAATAGATATATATAGGTTTAATGAGTATGCAACTGCCATGAATAAACAAGTGATCTTTGTTTGTGTTGAGACATCGGATGTGTCCAATTTCTTTGAAAGTACCTTTTTCGATTTATGAGGTTAAAGAATGTAATGTTGCATAGGATATACAGTATTTAAATGGGCAATGGTTGCCAAGATGACAAGCGGTGGCGGAGCAATGAATTATCTCTATGGTAGGTATCAAATATTAAATGATAAAATTTGAAAATTGATATTTGAGCTCCACTTCAGTTATTTGAGCTCTAGTAACTAAAACGACTACATAGCAACACTTTTAAGGCATTTACCATTGAGCTCAAACTGTAAAAAGTGGAGCTCAAATAATAGTTTCCTTTATTTGTGTATATTTAACAAGCAAAATAATCTAAAGGACATTTCCTTTTAAGCAATCTCAGAAATTTTTAGGTGATCATTTTCGTCTATTTGATCTAAAATATCTATACGTTGGTGCCAACTGCTGCCTCCTCCACCACTGATGATAAATCTAGTATCAAATTCAAATGACAAAAAAAGTCGTATCTAATTGGTACAATATAACAGATGGAGCTGCTGCATGATTAATCTTTGATGTCATATGAGTTACTCTATACTTCTCTTCAAACTCTATGCTTTCCTGTTGCTACAATTTTAAATTCAACAACTACTTCGTTCTTGGTAGAACTGAGAATCCTTTAGGTAATTTTTCAGTCACTCACTTGAAGCTGCTATTGTGTAAGCTAAACTGATTGAGGTTGAGGACATGTAGGTGAGCAAGCAGGATTTGGCAGATACATACCAACCACCGTTCCAGAGCTGCATACAACAAGGACAAGCCAGTGGGATAATGTGTGCTTATAACCGCGTCAATGGGGTCCCAAATTGCGCAGACTACAATCTCTTGTCCAACATTGCCCGTGGAAAGTGGGGCTTTCAAGGGTAAACCCAAACTTCCAACTTTCAAAAAGTGACCTCGCTGTCAAAACACGGTATACACGTTCGAACGAGTAACACTAGCACGTAAATAACGTATGTTTCACTAACGGTGCTTCTGTAGTTTCATGATCCACGAGAGTAAACATAACCGTGGCCACAACAAGAAATGATCGATCTCGTCTCTTACGCCCTTTTTTTTTTTTTTTTTTATAGGTATATAACGTCGGACTGTGATGCGGTATCGATCATACATGATAATCAAGGATATGCTAAATCGCCAGAAGATGCGGTTGCTGATGTTCTTAAAGCTGGTATGTATGTAGGCCACTGCATCTATTCACGATATCTAGATCCTGTACAGGCAATTAAATAGTTCCTATGAATTATGGTGAAATTATGGACCATCTGGATAGCCAGGCCCACCTACTGACTATGACCTATGGGATTATAGAAGTCCACAAAGGTGTCTCTTGACGCGGACTCTTGTTCTCGGATTCTTGCTCTTTTTGGGGTCACAGTTACTGTCCTCTTTGAATGATAGTGGGAAATTCTCGCCACGGCGCTCGTGTACTAGAAGCTTGCAACTCAAATAAAAGACCGATAACATGATTTAAGAACTTTCTTTAAGCCACAACGCTCGAACGGGATCTTAACTTTTGAGAGAAATATGTAGAGGCTTCTGTCGCTATCAGTTTCTCCTTCGGTTATCAATTTACTGTTTGCATTTTTCGTAAAAAGTTAGTTCTTCGAACATATTTTTTACTTTGTGGTCAGGGGACGGTGTTGCCACCCTTTACAAAACTATTGTGTTGGAGGGAATCTATCGGAACCAAATAGGGAGGAAACTTCATAAAAATAACGTGACGAAATAATTTGTTTACAGGCATGGATGTTAACTGCGGTTCCTACTTGAAGAACTACACCAAATCAGCAGTTCAACAGAAGAAACTGCCAGAATCGTCGGTAGACAGGGCCCTTCAGAATCTCTTCTCTGTCAGAATGAGGCTAGGCCTGTTCAATGGCAACCCAAACAAAATGCTGTTCGGTGACATCAGCCCGAGCCAGGTCTGTACCAAAGAGCACCAGAACCTAGCTCTTGATGCTGCTAGGAATGGCGTTGTCCTCCTAAAGAACTCTGCCAGGCTCCTCCCGCTTTCAAAAACCAAAACCACGTCCCTGGCCATAATAGGCCCCAATGGCAACAATGCCCACACGTTTGTTGGAAACTATGCCGGTCCTCCCTGCAAATCAGTCACGCTGTTCCAAGCAACACAGCAATACGTGAAAAACACCATGTATCACCAGGGTTGCAACGCGGTCAATTGCACTTCGGTGTCGATCCCTGAAGCTGTCGGAGTTGCAAAAGCAGCTGATCACGTGATATTGATTGTGGGATTGGATCAGAGTCAAGAGAGGGAAGACCATGATCGCGTAGACTTGGTGCTTCCCGGGAAGCAACAGTCTCTCATTGCCAGTGTGGCTAAAGCTGCAAAGAAGCCAGTCATTATGGTGCTGCTTTGTGGAGGTCCAGTTGATATTTCCTTCGCCAAATATGACCCAAAGATCGGAAGCATCTTGTGGGCTGGTTATCCGGGTGAAGCAGGAGGGATTGCACTCGCAGAAATCATCTTTGGCGACCACAATCCAGGTCAGTAGAACAACAATCTTTGCACACTACTTTTGTAAGTAATACGCAAAGATCCCAGGCTTTATTGGTGCATTTTAACTGAAAATGCAGGTGGAAAATTACCCATGACTTGGTATCCCAAAGATTTCATCAAGGTACCAATGACAGACATGAGGATGCGGCCTAAACCATCCTCAGGCTACCCAGGACGCACCTACAGATTCTACACCGGCAGAAAAGTTTACCAATTTGGCTATGGTCTTAGCTACACCAAATATTCTTATGAATTCGTCTCTGTAACAAGAAACAAGCTCCATTTGGGTAAATCATCGACTGCTGGAAGCTCAGAATCACTACAATACACGTCAGTTTCCGAATTGGGAACAGAATTTTGTGAGAGGGCAACGATCTCAGCTACTGTGGGAGTTAACAATCTCGGAAAGATGGCTGGTAAGCACCCCGTATTACTATTTGTAAAGCAGGCCAAGCTCACAAATGGGAATCCAATAAGACAATTGGTTGGGTTCCACAGTGTGACTTTGAAAGCAGGAGAACGAGCAGAATTTGAATTCGCCCTGAACCCTTGCGATCACCTTAGCAGAGCAAATGAAGATGGTTTGATGGTGATTGATGCAGGGTCTCATCACCTAGTTGTAGGAGACGAAGAATACCCCATTGACATCGTCGTTTGATATTAAGCATGAGACTACAGTAACGGTTTATTGCTTTATGAACTTTTCAATGTTTTCAGCTTTCAATTGTGGCTGTGTCATAGCTGGAATGCAATTCATATACAGTAATATTTTAGCTATGCATTGCCTTTGTTTTTTGTTTGAGCATACTTCGTATTTGTATTTTGGCGATCCACTGCTCTCTTAATCTGTTCAGAGCACATTTTTATGCTCATACTACTGTATGCATAGTGTTTTACATGTGTAACATACACATTGAAGACAATCAAGCAATGATAGTCTCCTTAAAATTGGTGCCGGAGGCCGGAGCCTTCTTAATTCTGCATAAATATGGTAAGGTATTAACAAAAATTTAATCAACAGTTCCTTTTGTTTGCTACATGTTGACATTGCAGACATTACTAGTGAATTTGTTTTCCACAGCTTAAACAGTGAGCTCCACTCTTCTTAAAGAAAAAAGACGTAAGCAAATCGTGGTGTGTAGAGAGTTATCATCAACTTCTTGAATTTGCTCGGAAAGATGTGTTTGATAAAATATTAAGGGTTAATTAGAGTGACCCCTCATGAGGATTAGGCTTACTACACTCAACTACACGAGTTATTTAAAATTACACCCAGCTTGCAAAAGATTGAAAATGGCCAAAATAACCTTCAACGCTAAAGACCAATAATTAAAAAATATAGCCTGAAATTGTATCTTAGTATGCAGTTCTTCCTTCTAAAAAGCTCCACCACCTTTGCTTTGCCAGCAGTCAACACCTCCCATCCGTCAGTCTCCACTCCAACAGCTGCAACCCACTTCTTCGCCACTTGGCAAACAAGAACCATACCCTCTCCATAGTCAAGCAGTGGCGCCATGGGATAAATGTGCATCATCACAATAAAATACCACCATCCTCCCTTTCACCAAAATCTCGCTTGACCGATCTTTACACTGCCATCTCAGTGATCGCCATCGTCCATCACCAATCCTCCACAATCGAAATCCACACCCATCCACAAAGACTCGATGAGCAGTAAAAATCAAAGCCAAATTAGGTTTTAATTGAATAAATGGTGGGTAGCAAATGAAATATGTACACGGATCTTATAGTGTACTACATGATTTGGTATAGCAATGTGATTGTGGGTTTTGGATGCGTAGGAGGGAAATTGGGGTCATTTGAAGGTGGAGCGGGAGATGGGTCGTCAGACTAGTGGAGATGGGTGAGGGGAAATTGAATAAATGAGGAGCTTTTTCTCTCAATCTACTAGAAAAACAAACTGACCATGTATAAAGCAAGTTTGAAGGCAACGTCTCACTCATCCATCCTGCCCCCTTCCTCTGGCAACAGTAAGCCATCAACACTATTTTTCATCACCATCAGACGTCTGTTACCACTGATGACTGATCTTATACCAATGCTTGTCATAACAATCACAACCCCACAATAAGAACTGCATGATTCCATTGCCGATCTGCCATCATCCCAACTCACTACGCAGGGCCATTCCAAGCACAATTGACATTATTTATTATGTCGAGATACAGACAGTTGAAACCTAGAGATTGTTCAAATCAATTGCGACATACTACGAAACAACTGGGGGTGGGAGGGAGGGGGGTAGGGGAAGGGGCTGGGTGGTGCGGTCTTGTGTTTATTGGGTTGGTTGTGACAGTGATGCGTTTTGTTGGGTTTTTGGGTGGTAGTGGATATGGGGGTGGGTCTTCTGTTGTCATCTGTCTTCCTCGTCTTTACCCCAATAAAAGTTGCGCTCTTCGGTGGTCATGGTCAGTGTTTGTAAGGCTTTTACACATTTTTGTTTTTAGTATTTTTATTTTTTTATTCACACAATTGTCAAGGGTAATTTGGGTAGTTAATTGTTGTATAGTATGACATCATAGCTTTTCCAGGGATCCGAATCCACGGCTGTAACTAGGGTTACAGCAGTGATGTTGTAACTCTAGTTACAGCCGTTGGATTATAGCCAGTGGCTCAGAAAATGCCACGTCAGCTAATGACTTAAACTTCACGACTCAACAGACGGTGCTCTGAGACTGACTCTCTCCCCTTCCTTCCATCTTCTTAGCGGCAACAACAGACTCAGGGAGAGAGAAGGGGGCGCCGCCGCCTCATGAAGGGAGCCGTCCACGACCACCGCCACCTCGCCGCCCTCTCCTCCGCCGCTGCGAGCCCCTCTCCGTCTCCGACGAGACCCCCTCCATCCTCTTCCCCACCCCGTCCCCTCCACCACCTGCAACCCCCCATCCAATTGCTACCCCTCTTCCCCTCACCTATCAGAGTTTGTCTTCTTTTAGATCGATTTTAGTAGAGACGAATTTCTAGAGAGAGAAGATCTGGGGTGCTCTTTTTAAAACCTAACCAGATCTAGCGAGATTGACGACGTAGCGGCATCATGTAGCCATGAAAGTTGATCCTCGCTGCGTAGAGAGGGATTTGACGGGGCAGACGGTGATGCTGAGGGAGACGTGAAGAAGCAGGCCGTGGAGTGAGGTTGAGGAGGAAGAGGAAACAAAACTTACAGGAGTTGATGCCTCGTCGGAGTTGGTGCCGGAGTAGATCGAGGTGTTGCTGGGGATTAAACCGAGAGGGAATAGATCAGAGTAGAACAGAGTCGCTCCGTTCCGTCTTCTCAACCGTTAAACACCAAACGCTGCATTTTGGGTTACTTAGCTGATGTGGCATTTTCTGAGCCACTGGATATAATCCAACGGCTGTAACTAGAGTTACAGCATCTCTGCTGTAACCCTAGCTACAGCAGTGGATCTGGATCCCTTTTCCAGGGTAAATGTTTAAAGAGATTAAAACTCAGTAGGTTGACTACAATTTTGCAAACATCAAGTTGAGTGTAATAGTCTCAAATCTCATGTACGTTTAGTGCAATTAACCCAAATATTAACTGATATTATAACACATACAAAAGAAATAAAAACAACTAGTACATCTGATTCTCTAGCAAGCAAGCAATGGCTGACAGTTACCGCTTTTCCGCTGCTCCTGAAAGTTGCAACAACAAAACCAGGGTCGTTCCTGGCATCCCAAGACATGGCAGGAACAGTAATTTCACGTGTCCCGTCTGGATGTGTGTTATCACAGAAATTGTGGGTGTGGGCACTGAAGACGATTCTGTAGATAAGGGGATAGAACGATTACATATATTTCTTCACCAGCAACCAAAAGGAAAATTTATATTGGTACAGGTTTAATGTCAGACACCAAGAAAGAACCCATTTCTGAAGAACATCTTAAGCTGGCAAATTCAAATTCCTTACTTGGATCACAACTCATATCCTGTAGTGGCCTTCTAGCCTGTAGAGTACTGATAGATCGCTTCTAAAACTGATATAGGAAAGGTTTGATCTAGTATAGCCCTTCCATTTACTTCTCCCCATGCAAATTCCCATCACAATTGTATTTTTCTACTCTTACGGTCATATATTTCAATTTTCAAAAGAAAAGAAGGCTCATCTGATCCCCTATTCATTTCAAGAAGCATAACAATGGTCAAACATGAGCGTAATTGACAAAGCACACTTGTGTATCAGATTCTGTATGCGAGTTTGATTGAAGGTGCATCAGTTCGGCACTAAGATCCCACGTGGATCCTTGTGATACCTCACCCATTGGTATACTCTTGTTTAAAACTGAAATGGTAGTTATAGTCTTAGATATTTCAGCTACTTTTAAAGCTTCAAAACTCCCCAGATTAATGTCTTCTGAAGGACATGAATAAAGATTTAAGAGACGTGAAGGAAGAGGTGACATCCTTATATCTCCAAAGCAAGTGCTAAAATTTTATAGTAGTACCAGAAAAATAATGCAGAATCTTAAGTAAAGTATAATACTGCTGCACGGTTAAATTGCAGCATGGCTAAGTCACATAAACTATTGGTTAACTCATAAAACTGGAAATCACGAAATTCATTATTGAGGAAAGAACTAAAGACCACTTGCCAAGAGGAAGTCTCTAGATGGTATAAAGAGTAGAATATTCTGGACAAGTGAGGCATAACCATCCCAACAGAATGATAACCCTCCATTTCATATATTCAAGAACCCAAGCTTACCTCGGCCTAAGAGCTTGAAAGATGTATTCAGTAGCATTTTTCGGAAGAGTTTGGGATAGCGCATACGGCCCAGCTCCAACAAGTCCCCTGAAGAAAAACATGATATAATTATCTCCCACAATAAGAAGAAGCAATGCATGTTAAGTGACCCTTGAAGACCCACAGTCCAAAGTAGATGGGTATATGTGAAGATCTGCATTTACCTGCTCTCTGATGCTTTTGCACTCTCACATGAACCGTCAGAAGTTTTCACGTTTCCTCTCCAATGGTTCTTTGCTGTATGGTGCAATGGGAAGTGAAGTAAAAGGACAGGACCAGACCCAGATGACATGGCATTTTCCCTCCACCCAACTTCACTCTCAGGGGACCTGATTTCACCAGACTCATTCACCACTTCTTTCATGTGCTTACTTTTCGTTCTTAATTCTATGCTTTCTTGTTCCACTGCCTTTTCAACACTATGACGTAGCTCATTGTTGCCACAGAGCAATGCCACGGTGTTAAGCGAGACAAAGCTGATATTACTAATTTCGAAGGCACCACAACCAGCCGAATCTAGTCCTGGAAAATTACGAGCTATCCTGACAGATCCCGCATTTAGGCCACTGCATTTTCCCATGTCCCTGTCTCCGAGAATAATCTGAAACGGAAGGCCAAGAAACGGACCCAACAAACTGTGGAATTTCTGAAGAACAGATGACCACTTACTTATCGTCAACTCTGCTCCTCTAGCAGAAAGGTCACCCAATACAAGCAGCAAATCAGGCGTCAAGATCTCAAATGATTTCTGGTTCAAACATTAACAGACATGAAAAACCAGATTTCAATCAACATACAGGAACAAAAAAGTGCATGTCAAGGGGAGTAGAAATTCCTTTTTTGACGAATGGCTTATCATTCATAACTACAGCTGATGGATGAAACATTCTAACCTACAAACCCTTGACTTTGTTGAATAGTAACTCTCAACTCTAGAACTTTTGAAGTGCGTCACCCTGACTCTGGGATTTTACTGGAACATATCCAATTATATCAAACGGCCAAGGGTGGCTCATAAAACCGCAAGGTGAACCTGGTTGAAAGAACCCTCAGCATAAGAAAACCCTTGTACAAAAGAACCAACCATGGCAGCGAGCCTACAAAGGAAAAAACCAGCAGATCCAATTCTAAGTTCGTCGAAGCATTTGATATAGGATTGGGTTTAGGCGTAAAGTTCTTGCAAAAAAGGAACCAATTGGACAATGCAACCGTGCCATTGAATTAGATTTTTTTGCGATATGCTCCACAAACTAAGACCTACTCAGCTTCCACTGGCACCTCAGCCTTCTTATACATCACACCAGAATGTTAATTCTAAGGATGGCATTTCTCGTGGGTGTCCACATAAAGAAGGTAACTTTGGTTTTGGGGCCAGGCTATGCGAGGGGTGTGGGGCGGGCTTGTTTAAGAAGCCCGCCAACTACTCCTCCAAAAATAAAGATAATCCAAAACTACCGCACAAGGAATCATGAAAGCAGTGAACTAGAAACCATTCATGTCTGATTTTCAACTGCACCATTCCTCAAGCTTGAAGGAAGACTCTGTCTCTCTACAGTTGCCAAAAGGTGTGTACCAATCCAAGCTGTTAAGATAATCTGTGGTGGCATACATCCGACGTCGGAAAGAATAAGAAACTTTGAAGGATTCATATAACACTAAGGGCCTAAGGCCTATTGGCTTAAGCTTTTAGGTCAGGTTGGCCAAGGTGGGTATCAATTATATGCAGTCTCCTATCTCCCAAGCACGAGCTCCCAGTCTTGAATCCTACCTAAATGCTGGTTTCCAAGCCGAGTCGCTGCCTCAAGTACTCCAATAACCTGTGCCACAAGCTTCTGGTCCATGGAAGATACACACAGTTCTAGAAACCGTTGCCTCTCCCATGCCACATAACATTAAAAAACCTTCCATCGCCAAGGCAACCAGGGCAAAGATTTTTTCTCCTCATGAAATCGGGCCAGGCATTGGCAATAAATCTCCACAACGCTACAAACATAACAACCCTTTGAGCCTCCGACTCCTCAAAGTCAATCTCGGATAAATCTCCAATCCACTACCCTCTTCTATAAGCAATCTCTTCCATAAGCCTCACCAAACTTAGTAGTACCTCATGAGAACATGGAGTTCCCTTCAACGTTTAACAAAAAGCCTAGGCTAGAATTCAACCACAGGTCCACAGTGGCCTCACTCAACGCCTTACTCTCATTTGACTTGTCAAATAGTCCATATTGATCTAAACACCCTTTTATCCTAATATTGTGTCCATGAAGTCAATTATTTTGCAACACAGATTCGCGGTCAGGACTATGACTTTCTCAAAAGGACAAACCAGGTATGTACAAACGAGTTCCTTAGCAGAGCCTTATAAGGTCGATCGCAGACTCTCTTAGAGATCAGCTAAAAAGTCGATTCATGAACATATGAGATAAACAAGAACGAAACCGCGTATAAGACATACCCTCCTTATCATCGACTTTGTCCGCTTTGACTGTTTGCGAATCCCTAATATAAGCATGTGTACATTGAAGTTGCTCAATTGTTTAACCTAGCTTTCGGAACTAATTTAATCTGTAATTGCTATTTGAGTTCATTTTGATGCTAACCCGTACTAAATTAATACTCGGAAATCAAAACAAAGTCAAAATTGACAAACTAAACGAAGGCAATAATAAATAGCAAACACTGCATCAAAACATTAGCCTGATGAGGTGGCCAATACCTTGAAGAACTTGGACAAGTACTGGTCTCTGAAGAGGGTGTTCTTGTATCCGGCCTCGGACCCCAATAACATCAAATTAGCCACCATCATTACCTTGAGATCCCCCGGCCGATCTCCTCCGTGCACATGTCCCTCATCCAAATCCCCGCCGCCGGGTACCACATTGCATGATGGGATCGCAACCCTGTCTTCGTACGCGATCAGGGCGACGGTCGCGACGAACAGGATCAGGAGTGGCCTTAAGGCCCGACCCATCTTCTTTTTGACGCTAATTCAATGGTTGATGAGCTTAAATCCGGTCTTTTCGCCATTTTTGACCTAGCTCCTTCATTCCCATTATATGCAAAGCATAAGCTAAAGAAGATGATTGTCTCATTTTGTCGCTATATACTTGATACTCAATTCCGTTTTGTTCTGATTTTTTTATTTGATGTTTTGAAAAATCATCGTATAAATATAGTATTTGTAAAACGTATAGTTATTATTTTGCATCTGCTAACATGTGTTATTAGCGTCCAGTAAGTACTGTAACAGAATTTTTAATTATGTTATGAAAATTCTAAAGTGCTGAATGAAAATTAGTGCTTCAACTTAATCGCTAAATTGACAAATAGGGCCCCATAAAATAATTTGACAAGTTTGTTCATAGAATTAAATAATTAGCGATTTACCCGACTTGTCAACAAAGAAAAAAAAATAAGAAAAACTAAAAAATACAATTTGTATATCTTTGCCATGTGTGCCTTTAACTCGAAGGTCATTATACTTGTTTTTTTTAACATAAAAGCTAAAGAATACAGTTTATGGCGATGTTTACATATAATAAAAAAATATATATTTTCTTTTTGATACTTGTTTCTTCATAACCACAGTCTTTCAATTATGATCTTTCATAGTTAAGAGGCCATATCGAAAAGTGCAATTTTAAATTGTACTACTACTTTGTCACTCTAGATTAAGGATAAAATAATTAATTTTTTCAAAATTAAAAAGAGTTGTAAGAAACACCTATAGATGAAGTAATCAAGTAGGGGTATAGAAGTCATGACAAAGATTAACCAAAGTATTGTACTTTTACCAATCATTTAGGGCTCATGTAAGAGACTTTAAAACTAAGGTTACTTGGCTCATAAATCCTGCAGTATTATACACTAACATTAAGATTAACCAAAGTATTGTAGTCTTGGCATATGTTAGTGTTTGTCATTATTTTTACCTTGAATTGACTTGTCAAATTGTACTCATTTATACCGTGATTGTTAATTGAGTTCAAATCTACGTTTAAGTGCACTGAAATATTTTCTACAGTGCCGCAAAAAGTCAAATTATAGTACTAAGTAAAATCGATGGATTATTTTTGTTTGAAAAATGTATTCTTGTGACAAATTTTTTTTTTTTTTTTTTTTTGGTGCTAGTAACTTTTTTTTCTTTTTTGATAATAAGACAATTACATAAATAATTTAACGGAGTTCACGGTTCGAAACCGGCCTTATGGCCATACATCTGATAGAAAAACATCCATAGGCAATAATCAAATGTAAAGAGAGGCTGTAAACAAGATAGGTAACCCCAAACCATGTTAGAAAACTCTTAGCAACGTAGTTTGTCCAACACCCGGTCTTGGTAAACTGTTGTCTGGGCGTGGCAAGCAAAAAGCGCTAAGAATTGTGCTTCCTTCAAAAGGTGTGGGGCAGCCCTGTTAATACTATAATGATAAAATTTATTCAGCAGGTGGCATAAATTATAGATAATAGGTGCCACCGTATCCAAGATATCATCAGATCCCGACATCTGAGATATAAGGAAAGAAGATTTTGTTAGCACATTTATATGAAAGAATTTATGTTTTAGAGCCCAAGATGAAGCAAATAATAAACAATGTGATACGGCGGTAAAGCTATCATAAGAAGAGGTAGAAAAAGAAGCCGAGGCACATCGAGTAGTAAGTTGATAGCACGAGACCTTGATCCCTGCTTGAAGCCGGTTTGAATCAAAACACGTATGTAAGTACATGGTAATCGTCATAGGGTATGTACATGGACAATAAGATTATGTATCACTATTGGCCCAGGGTTTAGATTGTAAGTCGGTGGAAGAGGCCTGGGTGAACAATTTGGTTGCGGTAACTTTCTCGGAGAGCTAGGTAGTTTATGGGAAAACTGAGAGATTATATTAGTAAGGTGCTGTATTTGGGCAATTGCAGGCGTAGGGTTAAGAGGTATTTGATTAAAAACAACGTTGTTCCTATGTGTCCATATAGTCCAAATGGTAGAGCAGAAATAAATAACTGCTAGTCATGATCTTCTTAGCCCATGGGTTGGAGTAATCCAAGTAATGAGCCAGTCACGGAAAGAAGTCCCAATATTTGTCGTCCTTATTCCAAGAGGTACTCCAAACCAAATCGGTCTAATTTGAGGGCACGTAAGGAAAGCATGGCGTGCATCTTCCGGCTGTAAGTTGCACAGAGGACATAAGCCAGAGTTGACAATCTGGATCCTGCTAAGATTTGAATAGAGGGGTAACATGTCCCACAAAATTTGCCAAACCAAAAAATTAAATTTGAGTGGCAGGGGTAGCTGCCATAATTTCCTCCAGAGGTCATTTAAGTCGGGATTTTGGCTGGAGAGAGGGTTAGGTAGTGACCGTAAAAGTTGAGACTTGGGATCATATAGTAAATTATAAGCGAAGGTCACTGAGAAATTGACATCCTTTGTGTGGCCCCAAACTTGTTGGTCTTCAAAATCATTATGTGCAATATGAATAGTTGTGATCCAATGTCCCACATCTCTAGGAAAAACTCTACCAATCTTACAATGGTCCCATTTTCCATTGCAGATCAGATCACTGACCAGAAGAACATACGTGTTTGAACTTGACGGGTAAAGAGCGTTGAGAGGAGAAGAATTCGGTATCCAGCTATCCTGTCATCCTGCCAAATATTAATATGTCTTCCATTTCCAACCTGCCATCTGAGCCCCAAGAATAACGTCTGTCTACTAATTAAAATGCCGCGCCAGGCTGGCGAAAAATTACCAGATGAAGGGGAGTGTAAAAAAGTATGGCGGACACAGTACTTGCCACAAAACACTCTGCCCACGAGGGAGTTCAGGTTAATCCAAATTCTCCGGGCTACTTTGGCAAGTAGCGCATGATTTAGTAGCTTTACGTTTTTAAAAGCTAAACCCCTAACAAGAGAGGGCCGCATAAAGCATGCCAGTTTACCCAGTGTATTCCCCGAGATCCCTCCTTACCAGATTACCAGAAATTGCCTAGTAGAGTATCAATTTTCCCACAAACATGCTTAGGAAACGGCCACACCTGCATATGATAAATAAGTAGGGAATTTAAAACAGATTTAATAAGGGTAGCCCTTCCTACTTAATTGAGGAGTGCCCATTTCTAGGTAGCACACCTAGATTTGATCCGCTCCATTAGGTCCTGGAAGAAGGCTTTCTTTCGTGTTAGATGTATAAAAAGGCAGAGTTACTGTTAAATTATGGACTAGAATAATTAAACTAGCTTTGGCACCTTCTTGTTACTAGATCGTCCTTGCAGTGCCAAAAAGTGCACTACTCTTTAGCCCTTTAATAACGAATGTACAAATAGAAGAACTTTATTAATTAATGACCAACAAAAATAGAAAAAAGATTTCATTCTCTTGAGGAAGAGCGTTTAGAATAATAAAAGATCAATTATGGGGTCAAAGGGTTATTTATCAAATTGACTATATACTGCAACAAAGACTAATTCCAAATAATCAAAGATCAGTTATGGGTTCATGCTTATTATACCTTGAAAAGTCAAATATTTCTTAGTCTCCCAACCCAAATGCTAGTTTAGATTTTTATTGTTTGATGATGAAATGGTGCTTGCCGCACCAACTACCCACAACAGTGTCAAGTGTCAACCCTCTCCCTTCCATCAACAGTAGACTGATTCATGAACTCTAGAAATAAAAGGAAAATAAATGAAAAGAATCACAGTGTTTTCTTAAGAACAATGCTTGATATCCTGATACTTTAATGGCTTTCTGCTTGCCACTGTGAACTTGTTGTACTTATGTTTCATTCGACGCTATTTTGTAGCCAAAAGTAATTCATACCGTTTACCAATCTTTCAAGATCATTTTATTTTTTTGACCTTAGAGAAAGTTCTCAGTTAAAAAATAAATAAATAAAATAACTTAACTTAACGAAAGTTAACGACTTCAAAGTAACTTTCCTTTTGGAGTTTGTCAATATAGTAAACTTCCATGCGTCCTTGAAGCGCCCGAGGCATTTCATTTCAAGAGAAATTTCACAAAAGTATCATGAAGAGGATTCACCATTTGAATACATGGCATGATTTCTTGATATTCAAGAGAGTCTTCAAATTTTTAACTAGAAATTTTCCATCTAAAACATGAGCCGTCCAATATAAACACTCCGGACAACTTATATTGCACTTAGCCTTAGGAACACCAAGGATTTAAGGGCCTGCCAGTTTCATGGAAAACAGTCTACGAAAAATGCTATTTTTGTTATCACTTTCCTGAAAATCATTTCCGAGAAAATGCTTTCAAGCTAAGGTTATTTTTTTTGTGTTCCGTAACTGAACGAGAGATGGGCCATTTGAACATATTGTTGTTGATGGAGTATGGTCGATGGGCAATTGTATTGGCTCGAAAAACAACTTATTGACCTCGAATCATTAGTTTTTTTAAAAATTAATTGTGTTTACCTCTCGACCTTGTAAACGGGTTTCATTTTAAAAGGGTTTACGAAACACCACACACTGAAAAATACATAAAGTATTGTTGCGGATGAAATCCGGAACTTGATTCGTGAATAGACCTGCACAACAGAAAGACAACACCGGTTATTTGCCGGAAGGATTTCCGGCTGGAAATCTCCGATGCTTAAGTCAGAAGATATTTCAGGAGATTATAATGTAAACTCAAATGAAGTCACTTGCCTTTCTTGGTTCCCGCATTTTTTCTTTTATAGGGTCATTCCTTGTTTATTTAATTCCATATTTAATTAAGGAGTTGCCAGATTAATGAGGGATTACTCCCACTAATGGTAGTTAATTGTCTTGAATGGGGGGGTTACTGCCTCAATGACCGGTGTAAATGGTGGGAAGATAGTTAGTCCCCACTTTACCTCCATTCATGAGTATTGTGGCAGATTTAACTTTACCAGGTGGTGACAAGTGTTATAATGATATTGTTTTACTCATATCAAGTATATTTCTTAAAAGTATTTTATCTGCAAGATATAGACAAGCCCAAAGAATCCTTCAGGATTATATCTACATGCACACAATCTTAAATTAATTTGGACCATGAATTCAAGATTTTAAGTTCGTGAGCTTATATTTCATGGATGTATACGATGCATAAGTTTCACATATATATATTGATACTGTCATTGGTAGGCAAAACATATGGGAGACCTGAATGTGGATAATCTGGGTGGGACAGAAATCATTTTTTCAACAAGTGGGAAGAATCAACAAGTGGGAAGAACTGGTCAACAGGGTTAGACACTTAGACGCCTCATTTCCAGCCAGTGGTCTAAGGTAGTATTGTGGATCAAAAATATTTCGACCCCAACACGGTTGTAGAAGAGTTGCGCGAAAAGTTTTGCAAAAAGTTTAGAGTGTGTTAGGACGTAGAATTTTGAAATATTGGGTAGTTTTAAATTTCCTTATGTTGAAATTCTTTCATTTATAAATCTCATCATTAGCTTGATTTTTTTTTATTATTCTGTGAATTCTTACTGGGTATTTATAAATTCTTTATTTAGATGAATATTAATGCATTCAAGACTTTCCAGAAAACTAAAGAAATATCATAGAAAGTAGCGAGGAACATGTATCTTAAAGAGTAGGCATAAGTTACGTAATGGTTTCATAAATTACCTCTTTGAAGAGATTTGACAAATAACTAGTTCAGACTAGTTATATAAACTGTGGATTTGGAGGCCCCCAATTTCTAGTTCAAATCCCTCCGAGAATTTCGTAAATTCTTTTTTTGTACAATCCAAACAAGAGATTATGTTTAAGGAATTTCTAAATACCTCCACAAAGTGAAATCCTCAGTTCAAATACACTTCTAAGGTAGTACTGTGGATTGAAAGTATTTCGGCTGTAACATGGTCAAAGAGGAGCTCGCGATCCTTTCTTAATTAGTGCTGCTACAAAACGGTGATAAGTGTTGTTGCTAAAGGTCTCATATAATGCTTTAACAGTTCGACATTAGAAATTGCACCAAAAAATTTACAACGTTGAGAGATTTGCAATTTAACCTAAATCGTCGATCTAAATACGGAGTGAAAAATATGCAAAGTCAGACATTTATATGCAATGAGTTGAATCTCAGGTTGCGCAAAAGTACAATAATAACTAAAGAAAAAGATCAAACAAAAGCTTTTTTTTTCGCTCGTCAAAGTAACTTAGAATATGTTGTCAATAATTAACTAACAATATGAAGGTTTGTCACGAGTGTATAATTTTGAGATTCCTTTTTTCCAAAAGGAACTACATAGATTAAGTTTAGCATCACCATCTCTCGACTTGTATGAAACTTAGCAACACCATCATCATCTTTATTCCAAACTAATTCTTTGGATTTTCCAGTTCTTCCTAGGGCTGTATACAGACCGAATTCAATCTAAACATGGGTTGTTCAAGCTCGGTTCGTATAAGATTTGGTATGTTCAAACTCAGTTCGTGTTCATTAAGAGGTAAAAGAAATTGTTTGAACTCGGACTTGGCTCATTCAACTTATTTAACTATCCGAACCGAACTAAGGCTTTAAAGCTTGACTCTTGTTTTTGCATAGACTTTGATGAAATGCCTAAATTTTCTTAAATCTCTCAATATTTAAGCAATCAATTCATTAAAACGCATAAAATAGATATACCTTGGAAGAAACTGGATAGAGACTCTATCAAAGCAAAACAGAATTGATCGAACAATTCAGGAAAAGTGCACCATTAGTAAAGCGATCAAATGCATAACGACCAAAATGTCACCATTTATCTTCATTATCCTTGATCAGTGGAGGTGAAAGGAGAGAAAGACAACGGGGAACCGCTATGTGCTACAGAGTCAAGTGTGCATAATGTTGCTTTTATGTTTGATAGATATGTGATTCGGGTTTCTAAAAATGTATTCAGCTTTTTTGGGTGTTAGGGTTTAGGGCAACTTTTTAGTCCAGACCAAAAATTTGTGGGGTTATTTTGATTTTACTTGGTATTTGGATATAAGTTACATTCTACATATAAAAATGTTTTACATAAATCTGAGTTGTTCATGAACATATTCTTGAACAATTGAAAATGTCCAAGCTCGGCTGGTTTATTATCGAGCTCTAAAAATGTATTCATGTTCAGTTTGTTAAGTATACGATCAAACATGAATGAAGTTTTAGAGAACCGAACGACAAGCCATTCATAAATGGTTTGGTTCATTTACAGCCCTACTTCATCCACACTCCATTCCTTGTATTCACGAAACCATGCAAAGTGCAGTTTCACCCGTATCTCCAACTTAGTCTAACCCCATGAATATTGGTGTCAAGGTTGATAATAAAGGTTGTTGAATCTGGTTATCTCCACCGTGATCACAATCTTGCCGTAGTTGTTATGTACTTAAAGTCGTCCTCCTCGAAAAATATATAAGCACCACATCAAAGTAAATCTTCATGCAGTAGCGAAGACATGGATCCCAGATAAGGTTCCCAGATAAGGTTAGTAAGACTTGATCCTCGGTGCAAAAGAAATTTGAAATCCAAAGTGCGCAAAGCGTAATGCAATTACGATTCCTCATGTTCTTCTTTAAATAAATAAAAACTCTTATTTGTAAACCAAAGCAAATATGAAAGGCCATACATAGTAAATAGGAATTTTATGTTTTACAACGAGCTTTATCTTTAGTTTTTGTCCATAAGAAAACTCTAGACTCGAGCTTCAGGAGTGCCTTTCATTTGATGAGAGGCCTCCGACTCCCACGTCTCGTCCGTCCCCTTCCATTTCCTCCCCCTCCTTTTAATAACTCTTTAGAATTATTTTTCACATCATCATGCGCCTCAGAACTAATATTTGTTGCAATGTGGTAGCGGATTCCACCAGTATTTTTGGCCACCTATTTTTGGCTTGAGATTAAAGTTAGTACGGCTCTGCGGACTTCGACAGTAAACAGAGTGACAATTATTTATTGACATTGTACCAAAAAAAATAAAATTTATTGACATTGATTTTCCTTTGTTTTATGTGTTATCTCTCCCGTTTATGGAGTTTTTTTCCTCTCTGCAATGGGATTTTTGGTTGTTGCTCATTTGGTAGCTAGCCGAGGGGATTGGTCCATGATGGAAGTTGTACGGCTGCTTGATTTTCTTATTTAGCCTACTCCTTTGGTAGCCAAAAAGATCATGATTTATTTTGGTAAAGATAACTTACATTGTGGGCATAATTTTTTACTCCGTATTAAGTTTCTAGCACTTTGAGACGTTTTCTAATTTTTACGGTCTCATTTGTTGATCTGTTTTTCAAATAAGTTGTTTGTTTTTCATGAAATGTCCATGAAGGTATTGTTATTTGGCAAGATTTTCTAAAAATGAAAAGTAAGTGAGACAAGAATCTATTAAATGTATGCAATATATTAACCTCTGTATCGATATTAGTACTAATGCACATAGACATACAATTCTTTATGCATAGACATACAATTCTTTTCGCACTTCTTATGAAATTGAAGACTACATTAATGCTTCAAGTTCATTAAATGTTGTTGGCTGCACCAAATATGGTCTTATATAACACTAGCAACTAAAGATTTTACTTGTAATTTTTGGTCCCCTTCGACATGACATGTAGGATCTGCTCCTGTATATGTTGCCGGCATGCTTTTGAGTTTAGTTTCTAGTATTTCGAGACGTTTCATGATTGTTATTGTTTGCTTAAGGTTTCGTTGATCCCTTTTCAAAAGAGTCATTTGTTTTTCATAAATTGTCCGTGAACTATTGTCATTTGGCAAGAAAGAGGGGAAAAGAAAAAAGAAAAAGAAAGGGCATAATGGTCTAATGCCACTGAAACTCAGATATAAGATTTTTTACTTGGACATGATGGTGATGGTAATGTTATTTTGAAAATTTCGTTAATTGCTCGAGAAACAATACAGATGCCAACTAATCTTCATATGGTGAGAATCACCCGTCCGCCCGGATCGAGTTGCCAAAGCTACTAAAGAACACTATGATGGACTAGTGCCCCCAAAGTATGGCCTTATACAGCCTACATGAATTTCTTAAAAAAAAAACTTTAACTTCTAAGAACTCGAAAGGATTCAAGAGTCAACATCCAGAAGGGTAAACTTGAAATGCATACAAAAGGGACAAAATTTTGAAACACCTTAAAATAGACTAAAAGACCAAAATTACATAAATGGATTAAAGCCGCTCAATTGTATGGAGTCTCATTACTAGTACGAAGAAAGTAGAATAAAATAACAACAATAATGGTCGTAAATTTACGTCTTTTATTTCTTTCAAATATTTCTGCAGCCATCACTCTAACAATGTAAATCTGCTCGTATATGAGTTTTACAATTCGCTCAAAACATTTGCTCGTTAATTATCATTAGATTTTAAACGAGGAACCCGGAAAAGACAAGGAAGAAAAAAATGGATCAATTGTTAAACTGGAAACTTAATTAAGAAAAGGCTAAATACTAAATAAGGAGCGGTGTTTTGATCATAAATTTATAAGTTTGTTTTAATTGATGATGACCAAGTTGAAAAAGCACGCAAATGACAAAAAATGGATTTCGGAACATTTCAAATCCAAATTTCTGTTTGAGCTCATGCAATTGCATCTTTGTCATTGAACACGAGGTGCTAATAACAACATAATAACATTTACTTAATTTGACTATAGTGATACAATTTTCATTGATTATAGCACGATTTATTGCTTTAATTTTGTTTGAAGCTAATCGTGCTTGTGACGATTAAGTTCTCCTCTCGCCCTAAGGGATTGTGCTATCAGAAAAAAAGGCGCAAGAGGGAAAAAAAAATACAAAAGCTACTAGTTAAACCTCTCGGACGTTGAACCCTTTTAACAGTTCATAAACAAAAAAAAGGAAGAAGAAGAAGAAGAAGAAAGAAAACAAAACCAACTGATTCATGCACAGTGACAAAAAATAGTTCAGATCTCTTATGTTTTTTTTTGGTAAAAAGGAACTTGCATTAAAATAAACCAGCTTACAAAGTAAAAGTGTTCCTAACTTCCTCCAAATTAAGCAAAAGATTGGAAGAAGGTGGAACAAAATCAAAGTGATTACAAACAAAAGCATTAGCAGCTAAATTGTGAACCGCTCTGTTTGCCATTCTTGGAATTGAGACTGCATCCCAGCTTGCAAGACTCTTTAGCAAAACCTTCGAGTCTTCAATATATGAGCGGATGTTCCACATCGGAGAAGATTCAAGATTAGTGAGCATTTTGATTATCACATCCGCATCACCTTCAAATATTACAAAATTCTTCTGTTGTGCTACTGCCGTAGAGATGGCAAGGAGAGCAGCTTTGGCCTCCGCTATCTCCGGAGAATCAGTATCAAAAACAGCAGTGCATCCGAATTCTATTATACCTTCAGAGTTACGGCATAAAGATGCTAAACAAGCTTTTGATCCCCTGATAGCAGCGTCAAAATTAATTTTGTGCCATCCCAAAGGGGGAGGAGACCAAGACTCGGAGGAAGAAGGATTAGAGGAAGGATTAACATTAACTAACGCCTCCAAGAACTTCTGAGAAGAAGAGTTGATTTGTTTAGCAACCATAACGGGATCGAATTTTTTTGTCTCATGGAGCTTCTTATTCCGGGCTAGCCATACCAGATCAATCAAAGTCACAGCAAAAATGGTGTACCTTATCCTGTCTTCCAAAGAAAGGTTCGGAGGATTCAGAATGAATTCTAGCCACATAATGTGGTTTGCAAGGCCCTGAGGGGGACGGAAATCAGCAAAGGAAGAAGCCCAAATCAGCCTTGTCAACGGACATTCAATGAATAAATGGGTAGAAGTTTCCCTGGCCGAATCACAGAGAGGACAGCAGGAGTCTACAGTTGGTTGCTGAGCTGAAAATGGCCGAATCGGGAGAAGATTCCACGCAATTCTCCAAATCATAATCTTGTGACGCGCCATAATTTTGGCGGACCATAACTTTTTCCAAAACAACGGATGGAAGGCAGGATTCGAAGCAAACATAGGTTTATTCTCTTTTAAATACGCAGATCTAGTGGAGAATTTCCCCGACTTGTTAGGGGTCCAAGCTATGAAGTCTTGGATTTGAGATTGTGGAATAGGAATTTTCAAAATTTTAGCAACCGTAGAGGCATCAAACAGCAAACGAATTTTGTCTTGGAGCCAAGACTTGGAACTTGAACAGATAAGGTCTGCGACATAAGCCGGAGAAGGATTCTGAGAATTCCGAACGGGGTAAATGAAACCTTCGGAGGAGGGAATCCACGGATTGGTCCAGATGAGTGTTAACTTCCCATCCCCAATGATGTGGCCAATGCCTTTCTGTAACACAGATTGACTCTTACAAATACCTTTCCATATCCATGAGGCATTCTTCTTAGGAGAGTGATCGAGAAAGGGCGTGCCACGAAGGTATTTAGACTTCATGATATTAACCCAGAGAGAATCAGGCTGATTGATCATGGCCCAACCATTTTTAGCCATTAGAGCCAAATTAAATCTGTCCATTTTTCTGAAACCAAGCCCTCCAACCGACTTTGGGATGCATATCGAGTCCCAAGCTTTGGGATGGAAGTGATTTTTTCCGTCGGCCTTGAAGCCCCACCAAAAACGCCTAAAGCATCTGTCCAAACTATCTGTAGTAGCCTTCGGAAGTACGAAGGTACTCATAGTATAAGTTGGGATAGACATGGCACTAGATTGAATCAATGTTGCACGTCCAGCTTGAGATAGAACTTTACATTTCCAGCTAGCTAGTCTTCGCTCCACCCTTTCCACTATGTCCGAGAAGATCTTCTTCTTAGATTGATTTAGGAACAGCGGCAGCCCAAGATACTTAGATTTGCTCGTGGCCTTTTTGAAGTCGAAAGATCGACAGATGGAACTTATGGAGGAAGCATGAACAGAGGAGCTGAAATGAATTTGTGATTTATGCTTGTTTATGCATTGTCCCGACCATTCATTGTAGGTGTTTAAACATCTCTGCAAGCTAGAAGCATTTTGTTCATTTGCCCTGCAAAAGACAAGTAAATCATCAGCGAAAAGTAAGTGCGAGATTGGGGGGCTTCCTCTGCTTGCTTTAATCCCTTGAAGCCTTCCTTTCATCTCTTCTCTAAGGATCAGGCGAGTAAGAATCTCAGAAGTAATAATGAAAAGAAAGGGAGATAGGGGATCTCCCTGCCGAATTCCTCTTTGGGGAATGATATGACCATAGGGGATGCCATTGAGAAGGATTGAGAAACTAGCAGAGGTAATGCATTCCTTTATCCAGTTTAACCACTTTTGTGGGAATCCAAAATTTTGTAAAACTGTGAGGATGAAAGGCCATTCCACCTTGTCATATGCCTTCTCCATATCTATTTTGATAGCCATGAGCCCTGCCCCTTTCTTCTTTCTCAAAGTGTGCCAAATTTCCTGAGAAATAATACTATTATCATTGATGAGCCTTCCCGGAACAAAGGCCGCTTGGAGAGGTGAAATCATTTTGGCTAGGAGAGGCTTCAGCTTGTTTGCTAGAATCTTTGAAATGACCTTGTACACAACGTTACAGAGGCTTATGGGTCGAAAATGCTCGGCTTTGGTAGGCGAATTGATCTTAGGAATGAGAGCAAGATTAGTATGGTTGAGCTCAAGCAGAGGCGATTCATAGAGAAAAAAGTCCTGGATGGTTTTGCAGACGTCCACTTGTATCGTCTCCCAATAGGTTTTGTAGAAAAGAGTCGGCATACCATTTGGTCCGGGAGATTTGAGAGGGTTAAAATGCATCAGAGTCTTCGAGATTTCAGCAATGGACGGGATCTCGCAAAGCATTTTAACGTCTTCTTCCGAGATAATAGGAGAGATCAGGCCATATAGGTCGGGGGGGAAACTGGGATTAGAAGTAGAGAACAGATTCTGAAAGTTTTTTATAAGGCATTCTCCGATGTCTTCCCTCTTAGATATCCACAAACCTTCAGAGTTCTTGATAAAATCAATAGTATTTCTCCTGCGGCGAATGATAGTACTGAGGTGGAAGAATTTTGTGTTTAGATCACCTTCAACTCTCCACTGAATTCTGGATTTCTGATGCCATAACCAAGCTTCCCTCTGACACTGTTCATCGATTTCAAGCTTGAGGTGCTTCTCACTTTCCAGGTTTTCTGTAGTAGGTTCCAGTTGCTGGACAAAGTTGAGTTTAGCAGAAAGAGATTTTATACGAGTTTGGATGTGCCCGAAATGAGAAACGTTCCATCTATGTAAGGCTTGACTAGTGGTAGCCGTCTTCTGACATAAGATTTCAGCTGAATTTCCTTCTACCACTTTTCTCCAAGCTGACTTGACTACCACATGGGATGAAGGGTGTCGCGTCCATACCGCCTCGAATCTGAATGGTTTGGGACCAACGAATCTTGATTTGTGGGTACGGATAATAATTGGTAGATGGTCAGAACTTTTTCCAGGAAGATGAGTGACCGAGACTTCAGGGAAGAGAAGACGCCATTGGCTGTTCACATATGCTTTATCAAGACGCTCTCTGATGTTATTCAAGAGAGGTCTGTTATTGTTCCAAGTGAAGGGGTTGCCAGAGAACCCAAGATCAATCATATGATTGTCGTTGATGAAACCATTAATGCCGCCAACTGAAGAACTTTGAAACGGGCGGCCTCCTCTTTTCTCTGATTGATTAGAAATAGCATTGAAGTCACCAGTACATAGCCAGGGACCAGAGAAAGCATTCGCAAGGGAGTCAAGATTTTCCCAGAACTGACCTTTATTTGACCAGTGAGGAGGGCCGTAGATGGCAGACAACATCCACGGGGTATCAGGAGGATCAGAGAAGACCAGAGCATTAACAATATTTTGACTGCTGAAAGAGATTTCAAGATCAACGCCTTCCTTCCAAGCAAGGCAAAGACCTCCGGCTGGTCTTTTGGAACCAGTAGGGGGAACACAACAGAAACTGTAAAAACCAAGATTATTGAGGATTGGAGAGAGTTTAGAAGAAAGAGAGAGGGTTTCAGAAAGAAAAATGATATCAGGATTCAAAGTTCTAATATCATTTTTGAGGGCCCTGACATGCGAGGCACGTCCAAGCCCTCTGACGTTCCAAGCGAAAATTCTCATGGGGGGTTCGGGGGCAAGCAAATGCTTGACTCCCTTGTAACACAGCATTCCGAAGTTGATGATGGAGTAGATTGTTGTTCTGCAAAAGACGGATTTTGGTTGGGAGAGGGAAGTTGCCGAGCTTCTCTTTTGAGTTTTCTGAGCTGAGTAGTTCTGGACGTGGACAGGGAGGGAATGGAGAGGGAAATATTAAAAAGAGCAGGCTCGAGAGTTGGATTCAGGGAAGAATTGATAAGGGAGGGGTTATTTGGATTAGTAAAGGATGAAAATGGGCTTTGGGCTATTGGGCTTTGTTTAAGAGAAGTGGTTTTGGGCTTTTTCCTGGTTTGGGGTGGGTCCATGGAAGTTTTCCTTTTAGAAGAAGATTTAGGAGGAGAAGGTAGTACATAAGAAAGACAATGTCATACATACATTTCGTTTCCATATATAGTTTAGAAAGTTTTGATTGGAGTAACAATTCAACATTAGAATCATCACACATTTAGAACATCTAGATTAATAGTTTGTTTTAAGAAATTTTAAACTTTAAATTTTAGGCAAAAGAAAAAAAGAAGATCTCTAATTTTGGGACAATAAAAAAATTAGCATAAAATGGTCACGTGCTCCACCGAAACAGACAGATTAGCATCATCCGTACCCAAACTCAATCCCAAAACTACCCTCCGTCCTTATCGATATCTTCTCAACTACCCCTGGCCATTCCGTCAATTCAAAGCCACGTAAATACCCACTACCCCCAGGGGCATTTGTCTGAAAGGATAAACTAGAATAATAAATTAAAAAGTTACAAAAAGACGCCCCCGATTAATACGCCGCCGGTGCTAAAATTAACGGTGGCCGTATAATTTCCCGACCGGTACCTCGTCCCTCGATGTTTTCTATATAAACCCGTCACCACACCCCAAACTTTCACACATCGTATGTTCACCATTCTCCTCTCTCTCTCTCTCTATAGACTCTCTCTCTCCCTACAAACATATAGATACAGATACGTATCTCTATCTGTTTCTCTCTCTAGATATAGACATAAGCTCCTCCTTCTAGATTCGTTTCACCTGAGAGGTAAAATTTACTGTTTCTCTCTCTCTCCTCGAACTTTGAATTCAATTTGAATAGTTTTAACGACGACTAATAGCTCGAGAAAATAGATCGAGGACATGTGGAATGTGATTGAAATCGTAATGACTGATCGATTGATTGCTGCTTGGATACACGTTTTGCTACATGCCTGGATTGAATTAGTTTTTTGATTAGGTTGTTTGGATACCGGTGTCTCTGTGTGTGTGTGTAAAAGATGTTGAATTTGTTTGGTTCTTGAAACCCTAATAAAATGCCAAAGATGTGGATTTAGGTTATCTTTTGGTGATTATGGTTAGGGTAAGATTAGGTGAGTACTAACAAATTGGATTGGTAGTTAGGTGGATTTTTTGGGTGTTTGTACATTTAGAGTTTGTTTCGTGATGGATGATGGTGGGTTATTGAAGCGTTGATTCGTGTTAGTGTTAATAGATCGAGTCTGTATGATGCATAGAATAACAAACTGGATTGAACAAATACGTGAGTAATCCTTTGCTCTAGAGTGGTTATATCCTAGGATGAGGGTTTTGGATCTTTAGGATGTAAGTTTGATTGCCTCTACCGGTTGTGGTTAATTCACTTGTTCGTGTCACGCCCTCCCCCCTTGCCTTGCAGATGTTGTAATACTTGTGTCTTATCATCCCTGAAAGTGAAATTATAGACATTCAAGTACGTTATTGTGGTCACGTTTAGGTTAAGCGAGTAATAGTGTTTAGGGACCTTCAAAACCTGATTGTGTTATAGGGTGGACTTTTGCCGTGTTTGTGCAATTAGCATTATGTCTCTCGACAGGTGATGCTAGGTTCTTGAGGTATTGATTAGTTTTCTCCTTGAGCAGCTTATTGCTGGAATGAGGATTTGGATCTTTAACATGTAAGATGATTTCCTCTATAGCTTGAGGTTCATTCTCCTGTATGTATCAAATTTGCTGTTGGCATGTGATGGTCCCTCTCCCTGTCATTTACGTGTCGTAAAACTTGGGTGAAATCATTGACGTTCAAGCATGTTTTGTATTGCTGGTTTTGAGAAAAACTTGTACTAGTGTACCCAACTTGGAGTTTCAGTATTGGTGAAAAGATAAGGGCAGCGTCAAATGAAAGTCTGTATTTTAATGTAAGCTATTAGTAGCTGCTGTTTCAACTGAGTGACTTGGTGTTGTTTTCTTTCTCTGGGTGGCAAAAAAGAAAAATTGGTAAGAAGGAAACGCAGACTGCAACAGTACAACGTGTGTCCTTTCTTGTTTGAGAGACATGCTTCACATGTTAAGTTGATTCTCTCTTTTTGTGAGCCAGAATAATCTGTACTTATTTTTTTGTAATTTTTTTCAAGTGTAGTTCTTTTGGTATATCTAAATAGATTGAACTTGTATTGTGACTCCCTTGCCATTTATCCATTTTTTTTATTGCAATGTCTGTTTCAAAAGGATTAGAGAATGAACTTTTGTCGGGTATACTTCACCTCTTTACTTGTATAGGCTTATCTATGAGAGTGTTGAGTTTGTTCCTTCTTTTGAAGATTTTTCCTCTAGGTTCTTTATTTTCCATTTTTATATTCAAGTAACAAGGTTGACGCGAACCTATGATGCTGCCTTCCTTATGTCTTGTAAATGCTGTACTTGGTATTTTATATCTCATTGACTTCTTTGAACTTTGACTTGCAGAATTCATCTTGTTTTACTTAATTCTTTTGATCACTTGAGAGGTTCTACACTTGCTATTTGAGTTGGCTTCTGGCATGTCATGTGCATTTTCTGCTAGAGAGAAACTTCAATTCGCAAGAGGTGGACCTAGTTGGATATATAATTTAGTTTGCATGTGTTTACATATGAGATGGGTTCTAGAGGAAAGATGTTATTTGATCTTAATGAACCCCCTACTGAGAATGATGAGGAGAATGATGAGGAGAATGATAGTATGATCTGCTTCCAGCCTCAAAGGGCTGTTCCTTCTTCAAGTACCCACGCTTCTGACTTATTCTCATCATCCCATAGTCCCCAAAAATCTGTAAATAATCACTCATTTTCCCATGCATCCTCCGTTTCGGGATTTCAGCCTTTTATTCGGCCAAAAGTTGCTCAGGGATCTGTAATTAGCGTTGAAAAGAAGACTGACGATATTGCCACCACAGTTGCTTTATCCAAGACAACTAATGGTACACCACATACAAATGCTCAATTTCTTGAGAAGGAAGAGGGGGAGTGGTCTGATGCAGAGGTTTCTGCTGATGCTGACGGAGGCAGTGGCATGGATGAAGGCACAATTACTGGTGTTAATAAAGATCCAGAGGAGAAAAGAGTGGAATTGGACCCTAGTGTGGGTACAGAGAGTATTGTAGGTGATAAGGATGGAAATAGTGAGCATGCTTCTATAGTGATGGATACGGGTATAAGTAATAAGAGAAGCAGTAGCAGCCGAAATTCACAAGGGAGCTGCAAGGCTGATACTTCCATGGATGGGCAGGAGGAGTCTGGGATGGTTTCAAAGCAGATAGAAATAAGGGGATCTGAAGCAAGTCATGCACCGAAGTCCGGGACCGGGAATAATACTGGAAAACGGCCTAAGTTGGATCAGCACAAGGAAGCAATGCTAGGAAAGAAGCGCAGTAGGCAGACCATGTTTCTTAAACTCGAAGATGTAAAGCAAGCTGGATCAACTAAAACATTAACCCCGAGAAGGCAAAACTTTCCACCACCTGTCACTACTCGCATTGTTAAAGAGACACGCCCTCTTCTTGCACCTGCTGAACGTACTGGAGAGAAGCAGATTCAGGCGATGATCCAGGATGCCAAACAGGGTGAATTATCAACCATTGAAGGAGACAGTCATGTGGAATCTAATGACCCTAAATCTGAATGTAGTAATGGTGATACGAATTCAGGACTTCTAGGTCGTCCTAGGAGGCTGAATAGCACAACAGATCTGGCTTCAGAGCCTCAAGCCATTCCTAGACAGGGGTCATGGAAGCACCTGCCAGATTCGAGGCAGCTGAAGAATTCACAGGTCTCCGGCAGGAAGCCAGCTCTAAGCAGTCAAAATTCTATGGATTTAAAGTTGGCAGTCAAAAAACTTCCCTCCAAGAAGCCACCTACTGTCAGTGCTCAATACCAGGACACTTCAGTGGAACGTCTTCTGCGTGAGGTGACTAATGAAAAGCTGTGGCTTCACTCAGGTATCATATATTTGTGTCTGAGCATATAACTTTTGAGATTGTATAGATATGTTTTCCTTATTTCTCCTTTCTTGCATGTTAGTTTGTGGTAGTACGAAATAAATGTTCTTATGCTATGTTGTATGTGTTGGTTGACGTAAGGCTTTATTCTTTCATTGCTTGGGTACTTGCAAAACTACTTTCCACTGAAGCCTGCTGGCTTTTAGTGTGACACCAAATGATATCCTTGCCTAAATCATATTGGATTCTGTCAATGTCTTAGAGAAAGGCTTGTATTCTTAAGCGATGCCTAGGTAACCATTTAATTATATAACTTTCTCCTGTAAGAATAAGTTGCCAGTTTCTGATCTGGGAGAAAGCTCTTTTGTAAGAATAAGTTGCCAGTTTCTGAATGCAATTTCATCTGGGGAAGCAACATTTTCACGCTGCAGTTTGTTGACAAGCATTAGTTTGGATTGTCATGCAAAGGGAAGGACCTTTGACTAGTAATAATCTTATAAAAAGGGTTATGTAGATACCAATCTACCATCTTCTGCAAGAGAAAGCTGTTTAGCTTGATCTGGGCAACTCATTTCAAGCTTCCTTCATTTTTTTCACCTGTTTTAAATTTGCTGTTGTATAACGTAGGAAGAGAGAAATTGGTGTTTCAGGACACAAACTTGACTTGCATTATCACCTAAGCATCCAGGTTACATGTATTTAGGACAGTGTTATTAAAGGCGCAGGCGCACCTAAGGCGCAAAAGGTCCCTGGAGCCTAGGCGCAAGGCGCAGGCGCGCGCCTTTTCGAAGCGAGGCGCAATATTAAAATAAATAAATAATAATAATAATAATACACAAAAACAATAAATTATGTTTAAAAAAACACACACATGACAATTAACAAATCAGATTAAATGCACATATATCAATTAAGGGCCAATTCAATTCAAATTAATTTCAATTTCAATCTCAAACTCAATTCAATTCATATTATGCAATCTTATCTGCCTGGACAGTGTATGAATTCAAACTCAATTTCAATTGGACAGTGTATGAAGAAAAAAGAAAAGGCAAGAAGAAAAAAGAAAATGCAATCTTTTCTTTTTCTTCATACACTGTCCAGTCACTGGACAGTGTATGAAGAAAAAAGAAAAGGCAAGAACTGCTCACCCGAGACTCCGAGAGAGAGAGCAGCAATGGCGAGGACAGCAATGGCGGTGCCGCGGTGGCTGAACTCCGAAGCAGCGCTAGCGGCTGGAGCAGCTGACGGCCGGCGAAGAGGGGAGATGCGGCGGCGACGACCGGCGAAGAGGGGAGATGCGACGGCGACGACCGGCGAAGAAGGGAGATGCGCGGCGACGACCGGAGATTCGGCGAAGAGGGGAGGGAGATGCGACTGGAGAAGGCGTGAGATTGAGATTTGAGACTGAGAATGAGTGCGAGTCTGAGAAATTGTGAGCTGATTTGGGAGTTTTCATGAAGACAAATCGACGGCCCATGTGAAGCCACGATGTCCAATCGAACGGCTACAAGATCGGCGCCTGGATTTGCGCCTCCACCACCGCTGCGCGCCTCGCGCCCAGGCGCCTAGGCTCCCTAGGCGCGCGCCTTCTTGAACGCGCTGCGCCTAGGCCTAGGCGAGGCGCTGAGTGCGAGCCTGAGCGCGCCTAGCGCCTAGGCGCGCTCTTTATAACACTGATTTAGGAGAAACTAATTTCAAGCACTGATGTTATGTTATATAAGGGCCGCCTTGTAACATTTATATCAGTTTCTGCTGTCATTCTCATGGCTTCTTTGGTACCGAATTCCATAATATGGTATTCTGGATGAAATAGGTTTTTCCAAGCTAGTTATTAAATAAGTGGTAATGTTTGTATTGCTCAGGCCCACGCATAGCAGAGGGGATCCCTGCAGCTTCATGTGGTGGGCGTCCAACTGTCAGGAGAGCCTGTTGGATGGAAGAAATTCCTTTCTTCTGAGCACTTTTTACCTGTTTTAATCATTACCTTCATTTGCAGGGGAATATTTGGGGAGATAATTAAGTTCATTCTGCTCATAGGAAGTCCACTCTTGAGTTCCTTTAATATCTCTGAGACAATGCCAAATTGCTTTTGTGCATGCATAAAATCTAGTTTGTAGTCCATTTCTGCTTTTGCATCTACTGAGCCGAGTGAAAAGAGTTTCACTACCTCTGTATCGCTTTATATGGCTTACTTGTGTGTGTGTTGCTCATTTGTACAATTGTTTATTTATTAAGTCATTTTTTTGTTTTTTTTCGTGTGAGAGCACATTAGTTTTTCGTCTCATTGCTTTTACTTTTATGGAGTATAATTATTGTCATTTTGGCACATCAGAGGAGGCGGAGCTTCAGTGTGTCCCTGGTCGCTTTGATTCTGTGGAAGAGTATGTCAGAGTGTTTGAGCCCTTGCTTTTTGAGGAATGCCGGGCTCAGCTTTACAGTACTTGGGAGGAATCAACTGAAACAGTTTCAAGAGACTTGCATGTAATGGTCCGCATAAAAAGCATTGAAAGACGAGAAAGAGGTATACTGCATGTTTTAGTCTCTTAAAATTTAATTCTTATGCTGTGATGTTCTGCATAATTCATTTTGAGAAACAAATAAAGTAGTCGTTTTCCTCTTGAGTTGATCAGTTCTTGGTGGGACCAACATTCATGAATAGCCTTTTTAGGATTCTTGTTTGATATTGAAGGCTTGGATGTCAAATCCATTGTCTGCCTCATAGCCTTTAGGGTTTGTATTGAAAATGAACGTAAAGGCCTTGGCTGCAAATCACATTATGTAGTTACTCTAGTCATCAAATTTTAGCTGGATGGGACCATATCATCCCTCCCTTCCTTTCTGCCAGTTGTCATCAGAACTTCATTAGCTTTTGACTTTTACTCGCTTGTAATGTAAAACATTAAAAGTGGTGTGGTGTTCAAAAAGTGATGTTTCTTGGCTTTGTTTCTCTAGCTTTGTGGTGTTTTTTCTTTTTGGTGCTTTGTTTTCTCATTTTCGTATATGGTGTCAGGATGGTATGATATAATCGTTCTTCCAGCAAATGAGTGCAAATGGACATTTAAGGAGGGTGATGTTGCAGTCCTTTCATCCCCAAGGCCTGGATCAGGTTTGTCATGTGAAATAAAGTGTTTTTAGCTTAAATATGTGGATCTTAACTTGTTTTACTAAAGCAGTTCGAAGCAAGAGGATCAATGCTTCTGCAGTTGAAGATGATGATGAGCCTGAGGTCTGTGGACGTGTGGCTGGAACAGTGAGGCGGCATATGCCAGTTGATACTCGTGATCCTCCTGGGGCTATCATTCATTTCTATGTTGGGGACTCTTATGATCCTAACGGGTGAGTTGATGTTTGCCAATTTCCATGTTAGGAGTTATTGGTTATTGGTTACACTCATGAAGATTTTTCTCCTTTAATGAATTTCTCAGCAAGGTTGACGATGATCATATCCTGAGGAAACTACACCCCAAGGGGATCTGGTTTCTAACTGTGCTTGGCTCACTTGCGACTACCCAAAGAGAATACGTTGCTTTGCATGCATTTCGTCGCCTCAATTCTCAGGTAATTCTGGAAAAAGGTAGAGATCAAGTCCGTTTACAATGCTTATATGAACAGAGGAATAATACTTTTTCTTTTTTGTAGATGCAAACTGCAATCCTTCAACCCAGCCCAGAACACTTCCCAAAGTACGAAGAACAGCCCCCTGCGATGCCAGAATGCTTCACTCCGAACTTTGTTGATCACCTACATAGAACCTTTAATGGACCCCAGCTAGGAGCAATTCAGTGGGCTGCAATGCATACAGCTGCTGGTACAACTAATGGGATGACAAAGAGGCAAGATCCATGGCCTTTCACTCTAGTCCAGGGGCCTCCTGGAACAGGTAAGACGCACACAGTCTGGGGAATGCTGAATGTTATCCACCTGGTTCAGTATCAACATTACTACACTGCTTTGCTTAAGAAATTAGCACCTGAAAGCTACAAGCAAGCTAATGAGAGTAACTCAGACACTGTTGCCACTGGATCCATAGACGAAGTGCTCCAAAGCATGGATCAGAATCTGTTTCGAACTCTTCCAAAACTTTGTCCAAAGCCTAGGATGCTAGTTTGTGCTCCTTCAAATGCAGCAACTGATGAGCTACTTACACGTGTTCTTGATCGGGGGTTTATAGATGGTGAGATGAAGGTTTACAGGCCTGATGTGGCCCGTGTTGGGGTTGATTCCCAAACACGTGCTGCCCAGGCAGTGTCTGTTGAGCGTAGAACTGAACAGCTTTTGGTGAAGAATCGTGATGAAATATATGGATGGATGCACCAGTTAAGAGGTCGTGAAGCTCATTTGTCTCAGCAGATGGCTTGCCTGCAGAGAGAACTTAATGTCACAGCTGCTGCTGGTCGTGCCCAAGGATCTGTTGGTGTTGACCCAGACATTCTTGTGGCTCGGGATCAGAGTAGGGACACTTTGCTACAAAACCTTGCTGCGGTGGTTGAAAACAGGGATAAAGTTCTAGTGGAGATGTCTCGCCTTCTCATTTTGGAGGGCAGGTTTCGTGCAGGTAGCAACTTCAATTTGGAGGAAGCTCGTGCCAGTCTAGAGGCTAGTTTTGCTAATGAGGCTGAGGTCGTTTTTACTACTGTTTCAAGCAGCGGTCGTAAGTTGTTCTCTCGTCTTACTCATGGCTTTGATATGGTTGTGATTGATGAAGCAGCCCAGGCCAGCGAAGTAGCAGTACTTCCTCCCCTTGCTCTTGGTGCAGCACGCTGTGTTCTTGTTGGGGATCCGCAGCAGCTTCCTGCAACAGTTATCAGCAAGGCGGCGGGAACCTTGTTATACAGCAGAAGCCTCTTTGAGAGGTTCCAGCAAGCAGGCTGTCCAACAATGTTGTTGTCCGTGCAGTACAGGATGCATCCTCATATCAGAAGTTTTCCTTCTGGGTACTTTTACCAAGGACGCCTTACAGATAGTGAAAGTGTTACTAATTTGCCTGAGGAGGTCTACTACAAGGATTCTCTATTGAGGCCTTATATTTTTTATGATATTACACATGGTCGAGAGTCCCATCGGGGTGGATCCGTCTCTTATCAGAATATACATGAAGCACAGTTTTGTCTTCGTTTGTACGAGCATCTACAGAAAACATTGAAATCTTTCGGTCTGCCAAAAGTTACTGTAGGCATAATCACTCCGTATAAGTTGCAACTGAGATGCCTTCAGCGTGAGTTTGAGGAGGTTTTGAATTCTGAAGGAGGGAAGGACCTGTATATCAATACCGTGGATGCTTTCCAAGGACAAGAACGGGATGTCATCATAATGTCTTGTGTCCGGGCCTCAAGTCATGGGGTCGGCTTCGTCGCAGATATTCGGCGAATGAATGTTGCTCTCACTCGTGCAAGAAGAGCTCTTTGGGTAGGTGTCTGTTCTTTCTGTCGCCTTCTGTGAACATGTGATGTCCGTAGGGCTTTTTTTTGTGATTATTAATCTTAAAATGTTTTAACAGGTCATGGGAAATGCCAACGCTCTAATGCAATCTGAGGATTGGGCCGCATTGATTGCTGATGCTAAAGAAAGGAATTGCTATATGGATATGGGTTCACTCCCTAAAGATTTCTTGTTACCAAAGACGCCTGCGTATGCACCATTGCCAGCTAAGTTCTCTAATATCAGGGGGTTGAGATCTGGGCTAAGGCATAGATCGTATGATATGCACATGGAACCGAGGTCAGGAACACCATCTGAAGATGATGAGAAGTCGAATGCATCCTTAATTTCTAGGAATGGGAACTATCGGCCCTTAAAGCATCCAACAGAGAATTCATTGGATGACTTCGACCATTCAGGTGATAAATCTCGAGACGCGTGGCAATATGGCATTCAGAAGAAGCAAAGTTCTACTGGGGCCATGGGCAAGAGAGACTTGTAACAGTTGGTTGATGGCCTAAGAGTCTTTTTGCCCGTTATGGGAGCTTCAGAGCCCTGAAATTCTTTTGTGCTTGCTCCTAGCTTTGACTGCGTTGTCTTGAGCAAAGCACAATCAACTTGGAAGAAGATCATGCTGCATCATGTGAAAAAACCAGGGGATGGAGGACTTGGAGAGATGGCAGCCAACCTGGCCAGAATCTGGTACATTTGTGGAGGATATAACTTGTCTTACACTGCTATGGTTCTCAATGACGCGCGTCCTCTTTTCTCGTGGATTGTGCCAATTGAACCCGTGGTCCACAATTACTTAAAAGGTAAGCAGTTTGGTTATTGCATGCATAGACGTGTAGTCTCTGGATTTGTGATAATTAGCCTGATGTTCACGAGTTCGCTGTTTGTTTTGGGTAACTTACTCAGGAACCAACGCATGGCATAAAGCACTCGGTCATCAGTGCTGGTAATTTTCATCCTTTGAAAGGGTTCATTGCCAAATTGTCATTATTGAACTGCGTGGTTTTTCTTGACTAGAAGTTGGGCCTCTCCTCTGGCAACATTCAGCTACTGAGAGCTGATTTGGGAGAGCTGGTAGAAGGAGCTCTCGGTTAAGGTTTGGTGTACATTCTTTAGGCATGTGAGTATCTATGCTTGTTGCGTGGAGGGGATATTCAAGATATTGGAAAGGTAATATATAGTTGCTTCCATTTTACCTAAAGGGGGCTTAATGCTAAACCTGCATCAACATGCTGTACAGAAAGACAGGAAAATAAACGGGTTGTACAAGTAAAAAATCTATTAGCAGAGGCCAACTTTTTGGTATCTTGGTGGGCTCCTGTACATACTTTAGCTGTAGAAATATAAGATCTTTTTGTGATGCATCCCCTCCTCCCTTTCACCCCCCTAAAATGAAAAACAAAAATGGGGTTTGTGCTGTTTATGGATGATTCTTTTATTATATTCACAAGTATTTTATTTTTCTTGTATCAGCGCAGTAGCGCTCTTTGCTTTTAAGCGATCTTTATGGTTGAGTACATCTGGGCAAAGTAGACAATATTGTGCGGTCCAGGATACGGACCGATGATTCTGACCTAATATCATTAGATATGCTATAATAATCTCTTGCCTCTCTTAGCCCCTTCTCCGATTACATGTGCCTCTCCTATTCTAACGGCCATAAATGCTTGGGATTAATGGTCTGGGATCATGCGATAGTTACTCCGGATTTTGATCTGGGGCAAACCAGACATTGAAATCACGTTTTATGAGAATAGGGCACCATAACTTTTTATATTATTTGCTGAGAAACATTTACTTGTGATTGTCGTGCCATAAACAGTCGATGGAGCAGATGATGCTCAATGATAAAACTTGTGAAGTTGAATCTTCGTAACAGGTTGAGTGTGATCGTAGCTTCATTGCAGTTAATAAAAGATAGCCTGAAATCAGCTTTAACGAATGATATAACAATACCTTACCTGTATCGGGTTAGCATGATGACTTCTGAAAATGAAGCGATCTTTGGCGGCAGATAGTCCGAGGTGTCAAAACAGCATCATAAGAACGACTGTCTGACTGATTTTCTTTGGGGAGAACATTCTTTGGCTGTGGATGTTACTGTTACATGCAGCGAAGGCTGCTTCTCGGGAATGACCTTGGGACTCTTGCAGGAGCGCATGACAATTGTAATAACCGGATTGACGGGAGATTATATACGAGATGAGTTGTATACGAATAGAGGCCATGCTCAAACTTGTGTTCTTTTAATCTTCAATTTTTGTTTGATCTTGGTTTGCCGTTGGGTTCAAAAAAATTGTGTTCGGCTCGAGTTTGTTCGTTTAATTATCCGAACTTGAAGTTGAAAACTTTTGGTTTCGTTTAAGACAATAAACGATTCTTCGAGCTATTTAGGTTTTGGGCTTTAGGCCTTTGGGCTGTTTGTTTTTGGCTACTTGAGTTTTGAGCCATTTTCCTACAAATAAAAAAATCCACTAATAATTTTAAAAAATTTATTGCATAAACGACCTCTTCATGAGCATATTCATGAAAGCTTAGAAGTGTTTGAGCTCGAGTCCTTTACTAACGAAACTAGAGAAATTGTTCATAAACTGTTCATAAAATATTTGAACGAATATAAACAAACTTCTAGCGAAAAATAACGAGTTGTTCATGAATAGCTCAATTCATTCACAGCCCTATAATTGAGGTGAGGTGGGGACTAATCTCAAATCCTGTCAAGAGAAACACTAAAAAATAGCCTTTTAGGGAACTGATCTCAAATCTTGTGAAGAGAGACATCCAAAAATAGCCTCTGTGAATGATGGTATGGTTTGCTTTATCTTAGGACTTGACTTTAGGTCATTTCAAAGCATCCCAAATGGTCAGTTTCACGTTTCTTCCTTTTTAGTATGAACGCAATCTCTCATTTATTTTTTTAAGAAGATGAGAAATGTATACCACAAGATCGTAACTGTAGAACAAATCCCTCAGATATTTCATTGCAACATAATAAAAACCAAACTTGAAAGTAAACGACAGTTGAATATCAAAGTTAAAACATATTTAACTTTGACATGGATTCTTTAATTTGAAACATAATTTTAAAAAAAAAAATGGTCAACATATGGCGTTAGTCCGGATGCTGAAGTATTGTCCGCTTTGACTTGACCAGTGCTACTTGAGCAAGTTTTTCGTCAATGTGACATTCTTGTGTTGTTTCTTTGTTTACAAGATCCTCACTTCAAGTCAAAAAAATTCATTTATACCAATAAATGATTTCCCCGTTAAAGTATTGAACGGTATCTATCCTTAATGGAAACTCGATCTCAAACCCAATTTATTTTTTTGCATTGCAATTTATAAGATCAACAAAGAGATATTGCAGAGTGTTTGAGATTGATATTTGGATGGTCAAATCTTATTAAATACAAATTAAATTTAGTATTGAGATGTTTGGTAAAAAAAAGTAAATTGATTAAATGTGCTTCAAAATTGTCAAAATTGATTAAATCGATCTAAAATCCTCATTTTCTTGAATTCTGATAATCAGTTTTGGAGAATCATGTTTGACTAAAAAATTTATCAAGATGTCTTCATATATGTATAAACATTAAGTGCCCGTTTTAAATCTGAATACATTGTTTGGTCATTTTGTCACTTTCGGTACTATTTATCTGAATACTTTCAATAAACTTTTATTTTTTATTTATAAACTAATTTAAAGATAACTCTGAGAATTACTTTTGACTTAATATAAAATTTATTTTTAAGAATCAATATGAAGTATCGTCGTGAAAGAAAAACTCCAAGATTGGGCAAGAGGAAAAGGTTGTCAATTACGTGTCATGTCCCACTAACACTTGATTTTTCTTCGAGAAGCAACTTCGTTCTTTTATTCCAAAACCACATGCGTTGTTGAGTAAATATTGCAGCGTTTCCGTCACATGGCCTGCGACATTTTGCTTACCGAACAGATCCCAATCCAATACATAATCGTCCAAGGCAAAGGATACCCATTTCACAAGTTCCATTTTTACGGCTACCCTTTTGACGTTTGACCCGGATTGCGCCCATTGAGATCTCCGTCCGGCACCTCACATACAGCAGGGAGGTATGCTTCACTCTGATGTACCCTTCACTTTTCTCTCTTTGTGTGTGTGTGCGCCGGTGTGTGTTGCGTGCGATGAGCTGCGCTGTCCTTGAGAAACCGATTTGTGGAGTTGTAAGTGGCGTACAAGTGTTACATGCATGGAGTTCGTAGGTAAATATATGACCCAGTTGAATTTTATTTTGAACCAGTGCAAACATGACGAGGCACCCTAATGCGTGTTGCGTATGTGTGTGTAGGTTGCAATTTTCTTGAGCAACCTATTTATGGAGTCTTTAAGAATGTTTATTTTCTGTTACATGGGTGGGATTTATAGGTGAAAATAGGACCCATCTGAATTTAATTTCCAATCAATTGCTTAGTTGATCTGGACCAGCTTGTGCTTTCTTTTGTGTCTTTGACTGCTTACAGCTGTTGGATGAATTTAAGTGTATCTGTCATATTGATTTCTCATAAAGTGTTTGGAGGTTTATCGTGCCTTATGAAATTAGGAATTTGGTAAAATACAGAGGCGAATTTATTAAGCCATTTGCATGGAACAAATGCATCATAGTTGTTGCAGGGAACCTGTTTAGAATCTTTGAGTTGCTCATAACAAAAACTGAGATGCTATTGGGTTAGAAGTTGTTAAGAATGTAATGTTGTAATGAAAGGGTGTAGTTATTCTTCTATACTCTATGACTGCAGAGAAACCATAAAATTTGAGTAATTCAATCTTGCCTTGCCACCATATTTGGAAGTCGAATTAGGCCCACTAGCTGTCCTGTTATATGGCTGTGTATACCTGTATGACGTATTATGGTTGACCGAACACTGGTTTCCTATAATGTACACAGCAAACTTTTTAACTCTTTGCTTCTGTTTTGATGCATTCTAAGAATTGTAACATCAAAGGACAAGCTTGGTGCAGATTTTAGGAATTTATTTTTGCAATGTGATTTCTGGAGACGTGGCATTTCAATCTCTTTTATATGCTTGACAGGAATAAAAAAGCAGTAAACATACATCATTTTCTTAAGCATGGATGATAATTTCCTTATGCAAAGCAAAAGAGAATATTCATTTCCGAGGCGCTGCCAAGGAGGCCCAGAATCCGAGAAAGCATTCTGGTGTATCATATAGCCAAGATATATTCATATATCTTTTTTACTTCCAAAGTAAAATAAGCTGCTCAATACTTGTCGTAAAGAACCACAATTACATGTGCTGCTTCTAGATAACGAATGCAATTCTCAACGGGTTTTTGTAAAGCTTCTTTTGACGGGTATAGGAATAGGCATGCATAAGAAGGATAGTCAAGGAATTGTAACTTTGTCTTGGTTTATGCGTGCAAATAAATGTCTTGGAATGGCAAGTGGGATTGAGCATTACTAGTAGTATCGTATATATACCAGAGTAAAGAGTATCTCTGCTTGTCGAGCTCATCGTAAAGGAGGCTGTGGTCGTCAAGGAGATAACCCTGATGATGACAACGTTTCTATTGGCTTTGATGGGCTATGTTTTCTTTTACTTCCTTGATTACAAATGTATCTAAATATACTTGCTGATTTGGGTATGTTGTTTGGGGCAAATGGGATATTTAAAACATATCGGCAAGCGATGCAGATATGGGTATATGTTGTTTGATATTAGTACACGCGGGCAAACATGACATCCTTTGTATGTACTCCCTGGTTGATAAATAAACATAGCTACTACGGGTGATCTTCCCTAAGGGCATAAAGCTTCTCCAACCATGATTATAGTGACTAAATATGGCAGATACCAATAGGCACCAGGCTGAAGGGTACAAGAAAAGTGAATTGCAATAGGCTACCAGCAGCCTTGAACCTTCAGTTTCTATTAATTTTGAAAAAGATTGGAGGGCAGATTGGGTTTTGTGAACCTTGAGTCACTTGAGAATTGAGATAGCATCGATTTATGCAACCATGGCACATATTGCACTTGCACTATTTCTTAAAATGAGATTATGGTACAGAGGAGTTTCCAATCAAAATTTAAACCCATCTCTGAACACTTCATAATCCTCCTTCTTCCTTGAGACACGGGCTGGTCATTTCTACTTATAGCAGTAATTAGCCAATTAGTTGCTGTTAAACCCATGGAAGAACATATTTACTGGGTGGCTGGATCTGTCAACGGGCAGTTTTTCCACTATAATGCTTTTGATTTTCTAGGCTGATAATCTGCATTATCAGTTTACTAAATTTGAAATCTCAATGTCATGGGGAACCAAAAAATGCTTTTGCTTTTGGCTTAACCGTATGAATGTTGTCAACAAAACAAAAGAAGTTGTATCTATCGTGTCGACACAAAATGACGTGGACAGGCCACATCGCCGATTGGAGTCACCATGATGATTGAAGATGAAGGTCGATGGAAGAAGAAGATGAAGGTCGACAGAGTTCAGATCTGGTAGGGGAGGGAGGGAGCGAGAATGACCTTCACGTGCATTTTTTTCTTTTTCTTTGCCACCACACATCATCATCACTTGTCAGCCAAATAGAAACTTATAATTTACTTGCTACTTTTGAGTAGAGCCCATCTAAGTCTTCATAATATCCATATCACACCCCTTATTCTTTATTCTCATATCAAGTACCATATGCAATTGAATGTTGTCAATGTTTCCGTCTCCAAATTTGGATGTGTCCCCATATCCTATCATTTCAGATATATGCGAGTATGACACTTGGGCACGTATCCTATCCCGACGCTGATCAATGTAACATAGGTCTCATCACTAACTAGTAGAAGATAAGCAAGATTCTGCTATTTTACCAATAGAAGAGGATAAAAAATCCCACATAATGTTTTTCATTAGATTTTTGGTTGCTTTACAAGAACTGAAGTTTTTTAGTCTCACTTGACAACCAACAGGAAGGCTTCTTTGGAAGCTATGAGTGCAGGGCTCAAGAAATCCACTTCAAATGGCTTCGAGAATTCCTTGACAACCAAAGATCAACAGGAAAATGTATTTTCTCTTATAATTCACCTAGACATCTTCTTTTCAATATAAGATCTAGATGTTGAGGAGACAGATGTTACTGTGAGGACAGGAGAGGCTCATATTGCCCTTTTTGCCTGCAGATTAATGAGGTGAGAAAGCTGATTGGGCCATTGTCAGATAAGCTGTCTCTCTATTGTTCCGATGCAACAATTTCAAGATATCTGAGGGCAAGAAACTGGAATGTCAAGAAGGCAACTAAAATGCTTAAAGCAACCTTGAAATGGAGACTAGAATACAAGCCGGAAAATATTCGCTGGGTAGATTCTTTTACATGCTTTTATTACTTCTGTTACATGGCGGGTAATTTTCCTTCAATGGGATTGCATAGTTAGAATTACTGCTTTCACTCAGGATAGGTGCATCTTTTATTGATGCACTGTCGAAAAAAATCCACGGAAGTAATAATTGCTGATCGCAAAGGGTTTCACATGTCTCTAGGTTTTCAAGAATGGGCTCTTAGGCTTAGCTATCAAATGAGTCCTCTATTATATTCCTTGTCTGTTGTTTAGTTGTACAATTATAAAACTTGACCTGATGAAAAGCAAAGAATAAGTATGTCCATGAGTCCATCATTGTCATCATTATCAACCGCCTTTGTCGGAACTAGCGACATGAATACTTTTCTTCAATTCGCCCCTCACCCCAATAAAGCTTATGTTCATTGATGAGTTCTTACTTCTTAGCACTCAAGTCTTTCCCACTACTTCTCCGCAAGTCATCCTCGGTCTACGCCTACCTCGTCTTACCGCCATCAACTTGGCACAAACACTTCTTTTTCGGGGGCATCTTAAAGCCTACGTTGGAATGACAAACCATCTTAGGTAATGTCCCCTCATCGATTCCTCAATCGGCACCACCCCCACTTTGTTGCAAATATCCTTGTTTCAGATTCTATCCCTCCTTGTGTGGCTGCACATCCATCTAAGCATTCGCATTTGGGTTACACTGAATATCAAATCAAATATCAGAGTAATCTGGTCTGACGCCTTCTGCTGGTACTCAACAGTTCATAATAGGGTTAACCTATATTCCGCGATGTTTAATGAGGTTTTATTCCCAGCGTCAATATAGTTTGCCAGATCATGTCCTAACATTTCCTTTACTTTTCATTGGTGTAGGATGAAATCGCTTTTGAGGCAGAAACTGGTAAAATCTACAGGTCGAGTTATAGGGACAGGCTTGGGAGAACGGTTCTCGTCATGAGGCCTAGCTGCCAGGTTTCATCTGAAAACTTCTCTTGCATTTATGGACGTCTGATACTCAATTTTGGGTCTGAATAGTACGAATTTGGTCACTGCATGTTAAAATGTGCCCAGAAATACAGTCCCTACTTGTCCGTGAATTCCTATTGGCCCAAATAAGTTCACAATATAGTCAATTCAATGTAGAGTTCTCTACTGTGTTAGGGTGATCATTTTCATTTACGTTTATCTTCCCACATTGTCATCAATCTCTTCTTCCCTCCATCCACCCCCTTCCCTCCCCTCATCTCCAGAAAGGAGTGGACACACGCCTAAGTTGTCATCACCCTCCTCCTCTATCCCTCCACGCCCCTTCTTCCGGAAAGGAGTTGACCAGCGCACATGGATGTTATTGGTTGAATGTCTTAGAGATAAGCATGTGTATAATACTGCAATCATGAGAACTGAACCGGAACTACTGTTTTGCAACTCTTTGTTTCCCAAAATTGATATGCTAGCCTTGCAAGGAATAATTTGCGAGTGCAGAGATGTTATGTACTACAGTTTTAAACATTCAAGTTTTCAAATGAGAGATGACATTTTCATTCTTTTTACGCTTAGCAATTCCTCTAGTTTTTTTTTTACTGCAGAACTCAAAGTCAACAAGAGCGCAAATTAAGTATTTGGTCTATTGCATGGAGAATGCTATTTTAAATCTGCCACAGGACCAAGAACAGATGGTCTGGCTGATCGATTTTCATGGTTTCAATATGTCACACATCTCAGTCAAGGTGACAAAGGAAACGGCTCATGTCTTGCAAGAACACTATCCTGAGAGACTTGGTGTTGCAATATTGTATAATCCACCCAAGTTCTTCGAACCATTCTGGAAGGTAAGCTGCTATCTAACTTGCCCAGATTATGTTCTTAAGTAGTAGACAATTGCATTCATTAAACCGAGCAAGACAGTTGCACCCTCTAGCGTGACCTTAACGTGTCTTGGGATACTTATGTTCTGTATTGTAATAGAGTAATAAGAATCGGAACAATTTACGCTACACCAAAGATTCTGAAGAGCATTTGGGTTGTGATTTAGAGCCAGAACTTTTAACATTGATCCACAAAATTCACGTCAAAATAGTATTCTTTTGTGTCAAATTCTAAAAATATTCAGTGGGATGAAAAGATGGAACCTGAGAATTCTGCTTAAATCTATAAGGTCTGAGCTGCAGTAATGCAATTTACGTTAAAGATAAAAAGATTGTTTAGATATTATTGAAGCAGAAGCAAATTGAAGTTGTCTATCCGCAGATTGACAAATAGACTGGATTCTATTATGTCGGAAGTCTAAACTATATTGACATCCTGTAAAGATACGAGTGAAAAAATGCTGTCGATAACTTGAAGTTGAGAATTCAGGCTTATTTCAGGTTACAGAACAAAAATACAGGATTCAAGTTTTTAAGTTCACTGTTCAGGGATCACAACAAAGTTTTTGTATTAGTGGATAGGCAAATTTAGGGCAATGTCAATTGGAATTCAAGAGCTTTTGAGGATAATCAGATGGATACGGTTGACATATGTCCATAGGATCATAGTTTTTTCTAATATTTTCACCAGTTGTTGGGGGTGGGGGGACATGTTGCTCCCACTTTTCCAGTAAAACAGTCTATTGAGGTCTTGGGAGTGATTTGTCTTACTTCTAGATTTTCTTTTCTGTAAAATGGTTATTGATGATTTTTTTTCCCGTGATATTTTGACCAGAACCGGGAAAGGTTCATTCCCTATCAAACAAGTACTCTTAATTGATTTATTGCATAATTATGAATCTAAGTTAAAATAGATGGTCGCATGTGGACTAAAAGCATTGCTGGGAGCGTTCTGCACCTGTTTGATTCAAAATTTACAAGATTGCATTGTTCTTTTTTTAGTAATTAATGAGATTGCGTTGTTGCAGGTGGTAAAGCCCTTTTTGGAGCCCAAGACTGCGAATAAAGTCAAGTTTGTTTATTCTGATGATCCCAATAGCAAGAAGATCATAGAGGAGTTATTTGACATGAACCAGATTGAGTCTGCCTTTGGTGGAAACGATAACACGGGCTTCGACATTAACAAATTCGCTGAGAGGATGAGAGAAGATGATAAGAGGATGGCTTCTTTTTGGTCAAGGGCAATTGATACCACAGCAGCCTCACAACCAGATGCAACAACCTCCTCCAGTTTAAATGCGACGATATTAGAGTCGGACTCTGATGCCTCAGAAGAGAAAACAGAGAAGTCTTCTTCTCAAGAGGACGATGTGGAAGAGTTCCCTGTGGACGATAATGTCCCTGCTGGTATCAGTTGCAGCAAGGGTGCCAATGATGAAAAGTAGTACGAAGGAACTGCAAAATCAATCATAGGTGCTGCATTGGACTGTCACCTTAATGAGTGTTGTCCTGCTAACTATATAACTGCCTGGAAGCAGCAAATGAGGCCATCTTTGGTTTTAATTCTGTCAGCGTTGAGGAGAAGCACTGTTTAGTGATGAGGCATAGGCTTGATGTCTTCCCTTTAGGGTTTCCATTGTTGGAAACTCCTCCTACTTCTGCATTAAGTGCTTTTCTGCAAACTAAAACACTCACACTTAAAAAAAAGGTTGAGTAGATGCTCCCCCACCCCCAACAAAATACCCACCAAGTGGGCTTACAAGCCCAAGTAGTGAGTTGAGACTGAAGAAAGAAGTGCATATGGGCTCAGTCAGGCCTCTGGCCTGACATAGATTGATTATTGACCAAAGTGAGCTCAAGGGTGATGAAGAAAAGAAGATGACATTATGGACCAAATTTAAGCTTTTGCAGCCCACGAAATAATTTGGACCAACTCTTTTTCATTTTTTCTATTTCTTTACTTAAAAACGTATATTTGCCTAAAAGATCGTTTAATATCCAAATCAGCTTATTATCAATTTTACCTCTAGAAACACACGGGGCCCTACGACTGAGAAATAAGCGGCAAAAGGAAACCCAATACTTCTGTAAAATAGTGTAGATCTGTAAAATATTGTAACTCTCCTTTTACTTAGCCGGGACGGTTTGTTTAATATATATTTCTCCTCTTAAACAAAAAGGAAACCCAATACTTGGAAATCTCCACGCTCCGGTCTCACTGCACGTAAGCCTGGTTTTCTCGCATGACACAAGCCACAGGGCATTCATGCTCTATCACCTAGTTGACTTTTGACAATAAATTTAGGATGGTTGTATCACCTGTTTCTGAAACTGTATACTGTTTAAACAAAGGCCATATATGCTTTGGCATCAGGAATTGAGACTAGACATTAGCCAGGCATCTTCCCTTTGTCTTCATTTTCATTGTAGATCAACATTTGGGAGGAACATCGCAATAACGTAACGTCAAAGGATAATGTTATGCAACCTCATTGGTAAGGTTATGCGATACTAAAATTCTTATTATCACCAACAAAACAAAAACGAAAAAGCCTAGTGCCACACTATTACATTACAACAATTACAGTCTACATATCTTAGTTCATTGTATTATATACCAGTTTTGGGGATACATTACATGGTTAGGTCTCTAGAAGTACATGTTAAGTCTTGTATGTTACATTTTGTACAATGTTGGATACAATAGGCTACTCTACGTGGTGAAAGTCCGATAAAAAGTGGTCGCATAGCACATGATACGAGGAATGCAAATTAACTTAATTTACTTGCCGTAAATAAGTGTGTACTCATATTCGGGAGTTGATAAAATAAGAGCACTTGCACTCACAACTTAAACTAAGTTGTCAGCGCAACCTCGTCATCCACGTTGTCCAGATGGGCGGTCCAAATCCGCTGATTTTTTAACTGACTTCGTCGTCCGCCCCACAATGGGACATACAATGGGATGATTTTAAAGAAAAAAGTGATCTGATCCATTCATCCACGATGAATGGACAGCCAAATCACGCTGACAACTTAAGTTAAGTTGCCAGTGGTGACAAGAAATCAGCTTCCTTCAATTTTAGTTCTACAAGAATGGTAATTAATTAAGTCAATTTTGCTTATCCGTTTAAACTAATCACCTTTAGATTGGTCAAAATCAAAAGCATGTCATCCATCGTGACAGTCTTAGCCAAACGGCGCCTATATGGACCTGAGATGCAGACTCACTCACCAGACGGGCTTAAAGCTAAATTGGGCCCCCGTGGTTACAATGCAACGTTTCTCCCAAGTCCCAACCTACATTTTGTTAGCTCGTTTAACAGTTGTGGGATTAACAGTGATGAGAATTCATAATTCCTTTTGGGAGTTGCTACTGGCACTCATTTTTTGGTAAATTGCACTCCATGTGCGGCTACAGACCAGCTGTACATGGAGTGTCGTTAGGCACATAAAGGAGTGCCATTAGGGCTACCCTTCCTAATGACAAACATTATATGGCATGACCTACCACCAAATGCCACAAGATTGAAGTTAAAAAAGAAACCGTATTACTTCAGTCTCTGTTACAACATGTAGATTTTACAAAGATGGCAAACATCTAAGCTGGACTCAAATTCGTTCAGCATACAAAACTACACAATATAGCAGTGATCTTTCACTGAGAATTGCATCCATACATTTCATAAATCTTGTATTCTTGGCACAAGCATATCTTGTCTACTTGAATGCGACACCACCGAGATGGCGAGATGCAGACTGTATAAAGAACTTGATAGGTAACGTCCCTGTAAACCTAAAGCTTAAACTGGAATAGATACGTAGATATAGAATTCAGAAGCGGAAGAGAAACGGGATCTTAATCCAAACCTAACAATTTAGTGAACCATCTCATCTAGTTTCTGCCTGTATTGAGCCAAATTCTGCATTGGTGAAAAAAAAAATGGGAAAATCATCAATAGAAACTGTCAGTGCTACAGAAGCTGCAGAATTTTTTTCTTAAAAAGACTTAGAAGCTTCAGAGAAATAAAACAAATGCATAGCAGTTACCAGGGCTTCATGCCGTCTCAGTTTTGATGAGAGTTATAGAGCAGTACAGCAAGTTTAATAAAGAGGCATCTAGTATATTAACTCCAGATAATGATAGCATAAGCCCCTCGATTCATCAATAGTTTCAGTTTTTACATGATAAGGGGGAAATAAATTGCAGAACTGTCTGTCCAAAACAGACAGTGCATGTACCACCAAAGGGGCATGATGTTGAAGGCACCAACATGACAACGCTATAAAGTAGAACACCAAATATGACGACGACATGGCAAAAGGACGTATATGTGATAACAAATTTACATAAAAGTTAATGCTACGAGCCTAACGTCCTATGGCTCTACACGAATCTCTTATCAGGATGTATACCAATAAATTAATCCCCATATTTCATAACCAAAGGCACATCAAGGGCGCAGCTAATCTGTCTAAATACAATGTGTAAGTTGTTATTTTTGTTGATCATGTCTTGGTAACCGTCGAAGAAGCATTTGTCCAAGAGAAGCAATTAACTTTTCGAAGGCACTTAAAGGTTTTGATGTCAGATTAAAAGATTATTGAAGGGAAGACATAAAAGAGTTCTTAACATAAGAGGTCTACTGTATCATTGGTTCATTACAGACATCCAGGTTACAAGGTGAAATGAAAAAGACCCCAGGATGCATAAACGTATGATGATAAAGTTTCTGAATTAAGACATGCCCCAAATCTTAGGCACTTCGATTTACAATTGGAGCATTTCCTATATGTTTGAGAGACTGAATGTACACACGAGATCGGCAAGGACCAAAACCTCATTTCCTTTCATATCAGAAAGCACGTTTACAGACAATAACACAACTTTGTAAGCACTTGGTATATCATTCAACTGCACCCTTTCTGACATATTTACAAGAATAGCACATAAACTACATCTGAAGAAGCTAGATATAATGGTTACAAACAGAAAAAAAATTGTCGCAAAAAGACTTGCATACCTTGGTATAAGCATAAACCCCTGCCTCAGTAGGCGCTGGAGGGCTTCCCCTCCTGATAAATTTACCCTCTTTTGATATGTAAAGCATGGGTATCCCAGTTGATAGTTCCAAGCTAATAACCTGACAAATACAAGACAACATTCAGTGACAAACCAATCAAACCAAGAGAGCAGGTGGAGAACGAAAAAAAATTAGAATTTCACCTCTTGGGAAGTAAGTTTGTCAAGATACATAATGATTGACCGCAATGAATTCCCATGCGCAGCGATCATCACATTCTTTCCCGCTAGAAGTTGGGGCTCAATCTGTAACGTTATCATTATGCAAAGTCAGAAGAGAATTCGATGTAAGAATAAAAATTTCATCATGATTGCCTGTTCGATCGGTCTTGTTGATATATTTATTCTTTCCATGCAATGCTTTATTTGCTTACTTGTTCCTTGAAGTAAGCAACAGCCCTCTTAGCACACATTTCCAAACTCTCGCCATTTGGTGGGGGTGTATCATAACTACGACGCCACTCGTGAACTTGTTCCTTTCCGTATCTATCTGCTGTTTCTTGCTTATTGAGCCCTTGCAGTTCCCCATACCTAGGAGAAACAAAATTGGTTATATGCAAAGAACAGTAAAAGACGAATGACAACAGGGAAAAAAGGGCACAATAGTGAAAGCAGAGATGTAATTACATTCTTTCATTCAGTTGCCAAGCTGTTACAACTGGAATGCACTGCTTTTTGGTCTCTTCGCTGAAAATTTGACTCCATGCCTTTGCCTGTTCACTCTCGTTATGCATAACGATAGGCACCTGCAAACCCGTAAATGAAGTAATACAAATGGCTCATGTATCAAATATAATAGATTCTTCAAACTACTAAAAAGCAGAAACTTCAATCAAGTATTTGTAGGGATATCAGTCCAACTGGGTAGGAAGAACAGGTTCAGATCCTGTTTTTCCTACCCAATACTTCTCCTTGAAGGCTTAATATCCTCCAGTGACATGTATTGTAGACTTTTATTTTTTGAAAATGAACGGGGAGGGGGCTGGAGCAGAGCCTTGACAGTAACAAAATGTTTCCACACACCTTCTTGCGGCGGTGCTCGGTCATGGCAAGCATAGCAGTCATCTGCGCACGAATCAGTGCAGATGTATATATCATGTCGACAGGTATATTGCTGATTCTCTTACCAGCTTCAATTGCCTCTTCTACACCCTTCTTCGTTAATGGTACGTCAACACAACCTGTGAACAAGTTCTTTTCATTCCAAAGAGATTCCCCATGCCGAATAAGGATCAAGGCAGCTTCATCTGAAAAGAAGAGGAAAAAGAACCGCATATAAAAAACTTTGAAAGGAGTAGACTTCCTTTGGCAATTTACAAGGAGATGGGGTGAATTAGTTTGACATATTTGGTCATGTCAATAGCGAAAATATTCAGTCCAAGTAGTTATAACAATATATGCAGAAAAGTAAAAAAATACAATCAGTATAACAGAAGCCAATGTAAAGAGTGAGATGTCTTACTTGATTTCTTGGGGGAATCCTTGGTGGTACTGGTGCTTTTTGAAGGGGATGAAACTGCATCAAACACTGTGGTCTGAGAAGATGAGGCTTGAACTAAGCTGAAACTCCTCTTTCTAGAGCAATAACTTTCTCTTCTTAACAGCCCAACCTCGACCTTGAAACCCTTTGAGATCAACCTCACTGAAGCATTTAGAGAGTCTCGATGAGAGCCAGAGTTACTGAAACATCCATGCGACTGAAGAGTCCCAATGGCTTGGTTTAAGGCAGTTGTGGCCATTCTGAAAATGAGTGAAACCCCGAGTGATTATGCAAACCTACCTACTAGTTAAGCAATTGCGTTCATTTAAAAAACAACACGTAGCTTAAATACATCACACAGGGGACATCCTTCAGTACTTTCAAACGAATAAAGGGATAAGAATTGCATCGAAAGCAAATAGAAACACTGTCAAACGAAAGCAAAGCTGAGTAATCCAAATACTTCCACTATCCATTACAAATTGGCGATGGGGCAAAGGAGTAAGAACAAAGGCAAAAGAGAAAATAGCGCAAACACAAAATCAGATGCAAATTACAAAGGCCAAGATCACATGATAAGGATTTGCTGCACTCTGAAAGTCAAAATAACCCCTGAATCAACAGCAAGTGGAAGTGATTACTGGTAGTAATAATCCCACAAGTTATAGTAACTTTACTTTCAAGTTAAAAGCACTTGTAAGGAAAAAAAAAACACGTTTATAAATGCAAAGCTGAAATAACATGCAACATAGATGTTATCGACAAAAAATAGCAGCAACCCACCAGTCAAATGCTAGTGTTTAACCAAAGAATTCAACAAACACTTTCAGATCTAATTAGCACCACCTTTTGGGTCTTCTAATTAAAGGTTCTAATCAAATACTTTATCCAGAAGCTCAAGAAGTTTCTACTGGGTAATCCACGAATTCAATTTTTAGCCTAAACCCATTTCTTATAAACATTAATTAACCTAAACCCAGTTCTTGTAATCATGAATTAACCTAAACCCATTTCTTAAAAACATACATAAATCCCCCATACGTAAAAAGTTAATTGAACGTAATCTTACCTGAACAAAATTACAAGAGAGTAGAAAGTGGACAACTGCAAAGATAAAGAAAACAAATACCTGTAGGTAAAATGGAGATCTTACATTTATTTATAACCCAAGATCGACGTTGGAATCGAAGAAAACGAGGCGGCGAGATGGCAATGCAAAGACTCTTTATGGGTTTATTTCAAGGAAAGTTGACGGAGAAGAAGATGAGGGTTTGATGCTTTGATTCCACCCCAGTTAATGCAAAGTTGTGAACATTGCATGTTGGAAAGAAAAATCAAGAAAACTAAACAGAGGGAAAGAGAGACAGTTGTCTGTAACACTTAGAAGAAATCGTGGGTTCAGAAAGAGGCAAAAGGACGCCAAGCTTCTTCCCCTGGGCTCCAAATTGGCGTTAGGAACAGACAGGAAAATGTCACATAATCTGGCCTCATGATACATACAATATATATTATATATATTTTTGGTTTTGGTGGTTAGGTAGGTCTAGTTTTAAGTGTTTAACACAAGGCAGGGTCACTCTTGCAGGTTTGTGACATTTTGTAGTTTTATGTGTTTGGGTTTTGGACTTTTGGTACCCTTCAATTATGTTTGGCATTCATCACCCTTCTTGTATTCTACTTCTCGTATAAGGAAATTCATTAAAAAGATCTTATTCACGATTAAAAAGTTTACTTCTCATGTTATTTCTATAACCGTCAAAATGATCTGAAGCAAGCAGTCAAATTCTAACATTCTTTTTAGGGTGATTAAAATAACAGCTTGAATTCTGAATGAGAAAATTGTACGTGAATGTCTATATAGTTCCATAATATGGTATAAGAATCCATAGTGACGACCTAAGCCTTGCACTCGTTTTGAGAATATATATTTTGATGAATCACGAATCAAGTGTTATTAGCTCAGACTTTTAGGCCGAGTTAGACTATATGTAGGCCTTGTTGATGATAGACACTTGACTCTGCATAATATTCTTACCACCCAGAATAATTCTTACTTTTTCTTTGGAAGAAGTAAAACTATTAACGTCGAAGAATTCAACTTGATTCACGTATCCGTAACTTTCATGATTGCTATCGGGGAAAACTCGTAATCATCATCATCATCATCTTCTGGTAGTAAGACAGTCATTGCGAGAGGATACATGGGATGACAACATTATTACAACTCTGTAACAAGTCCAAGAAAGAGGAACAATGCTTACAGAATATTCTCCTTGCCGTCATGCGACTGATAATTCACTTTCCTTTTGACGATTCTACTCACGTGTGGACATTTAGGCCGTTGGGCTCTGTAGGCCAGCCAGCCACAGTGCAAAATGTGAAGGGGTAGGTGGGCCGAATTGGGTAGGTGTTCATTGGAGGCGACGAAGAGCTGGTTTGTTTGGTGTTCGGTGCATGCCATTAAAAGTTGGAGCTTCTTCAGCTGGAGCTTCAGAATAAGTGGATTAAGATCTTCCGTTGTAAAACATCTTTGCATAGTAAGAAATGGTCACTAAATATATTTTAGCAATAAAAAAAATCACTATATTTAGCGACAATATCTTGTCACTGAAACTGATACAACAGTAACGATGTACGGTAGATGATCTGAATATATAAGTTATATAGGAGCTTTGTCCCCCATAATTCAGCTTCTCTTTCGATGGTCAAAAGTTTGAGAGGGTCTTTGTTATTAGTTTTTTTTTGGTAAATAGGACTGAGAGGGTTAGGTCCCTAGAACTTCACGAAGGGTTGTTATAGTTAAGTCTTCTATGTGCGACTGCTATCTGCCAAGTGCTAATTTCATGTGTTTGGTAGATTATTATTATTATATTATGTTTTCTCAACTCTGTTGTGAATACAGAATCCAAATGTTGTTCGCGTGGTCAAAGCAAGATTACAAGTGATAAAAAAGGGGATTAATAATCCCGATAGAATTCTCAACTAGCTAACTCCATTTAGAATGACGGCGACGGGGTGATGGTGGATTTTTAAAGTAGACTCGTTCAGTTTTAGAGCAAAAATATCCGTTCTAGATAAAAATCAGAAAACCTGTTGTCACTCAGCTGTTGAAACGTGGAAGTGAGAAATCTTTCTTTCATTCTCAATGTTGGTGTTGAATTTCTCCTTTTTTAATTATCTGATGAGTGAGCATTATTCGGGTTGAACTAAAATAACCTAAGTGACTAACTTCAATTAATTTAAACATTCTTGTTACATATTTGGTTTTCGGTTCGTTTTGTTGTAACAAATAAAAGTGTGAAAATAACTAAATGTCAACACTATCTAACATGCATGTCCGCGTATTATGTACATATATTTAATGCTCTTATAACATGTACGTATCCTGTTCGAAACTAAAATAAGCTAATAAGGAAAAAAAGAAGACAAAAATGATTGAGTGGGTCTCAAGGGCGGAGTCTTGCAGACTTAGGGACATTCTCACCTAGATACGGCCGGCAAGAATTTGTTTTGGCTCATATCTCCTATGTAGTGACAATTAATGATCGCTAAATGTCTCTAATGACTTTTATTTAGTAACACCAAAAAAATACTGTTAAGAATTATCGCTAAAAATATTTACAGATTAGTCACTAAAAATGTTTAACGACTATTAATTGTCATTACATAAAGGATTAGAAGAAGATTTTTACAACCCGGGTAGCAGTTAAAGTTTGTTCAGTCAACAATACCTGAATGACGCTCCCAAGCCCGTTGCAAAATAGATCCAATGTTTGGATTATGTGAGAGTACAAGGCCCAGTACGTTAAACAGTAGCATAACACACTAGGCTCGTTGTTCGGCCAACACTTACATATTTTTTGTGCACACCCCTGCACTAAGCACCCACACAAGAGGAGGGCTAAGAAAGCCTGTTTGGACCTGTGTTGTAATTTAGGCTGCAAACCTGGACTTGTACCAACCCATTCGGCAAACAGGTTTCAAACCAACTTAGGCCCCCCCCGTGTCTAGTATACAAGCTCCTCCCATCCCCGTTAAACAATTCATTCACTCCTATCTCTCTTCGGTTTCTCCTTTTTTCATTCCCAATGAAACTCAATCATCTCTCTCACTTAAGACCTCACTCTACCCAATTCAACTAAGAAGCTGCCTATCCGCGAAGAGCCAGACCCATTGCGACCTTGGCCCCGAAGGCTACCGTCTCCCAATCAAGCACTTTAAGACTTGGTTGTGGGGGGTTGGGGGGATTGGTTTCTGTTAGGATTTTCTAGGTTTTTTTTTTTTTTTTGGATTCTTTTTCAAAGATACATTTTGGCATTTTAATTTTTTAGTGAATGTTAGGGATATTTTTAGATGTGTCAGAATTTAGCTATTGATAGATAAGGGTGTTAATTGTTGAAATTAATATTTGAGGGGTCAACAACAAACCCAAAATACACACGGGGATGATTTTTCATCTCCCCTTTAGAATTTCATTTCATAAATTTTAGGCAAAAAAGTGAGCGTGAGAAGTGAAACAATTGGAGACAAATGCTAACGGAACAAGTGAACATTTTTTTTCCTTATTATGTATGTCGGTTGTCAAATAGTCACGCGCACAGAAAAAATTTAAATGAACCTGCTACGTTATTGCGAGTGTGTGTGAGATTGATTTTAGAGTGGTCAACGTTGTTTTAAAAATTTAAAACATGTTAATTAAGCGTTTGATTAAAAAAAAATTAAACATCTCCTCAAAACAAAAAGTGCTTGAACCCATAAACACCACTTCAGGTGTTTTTACTTTTAAATATTTTTAAAGAAATAAGTTTGACCAAAAAAAATATTGGTTACCCTTACATTGTCAACCAAAGGACACTGAATATCTTTTTAGTACCATCCGTTTTAGGACTTGCTAATCTTTAGGGAAAAATAAACAGCTATATATACACATTTTTATTTTAGCTCTTTACACTTCTCTTACTTAATTCTTTTCGAGTTGAATTTTTTTTCACTAATCTTTCTTTTAAATATTTATAGGGGTATGGTGGCACAATAAAGTAAAAGAATTAATCACAATTTAAAATTTTGCATGTGTTAAACAATAACATAATTATCTCTTTGATACTCTTGTTGATCATTTTCTCACATTAAAATTGTTGATAGTTTTTACCGAAACACTTTTTGCAGCAATACCTGTTGGTCATCTTCTCATAGCTTTCAAAACTTTTCTAGAATTTGAGGTTTGTCGGTAATCATCTTGTGGATCAAATCTATCTTCTTAGGGCAACTAGTATTAGATTAGTCCACCTGTTTTGGAACAAGTTTTTAAGAGTTTTTTCTTTTTTGGTAAAATAGGATAATAACGTTGGTAAAGTTTACAAAGTTTTTCAGGCCGCTCGACGGCCGATAAAGATCACGACATTCTCGTAACTTTGCGTATACAAGATCGCAAATGTCAGAAATTAGCAGCTTACACATAGACCATATAAATTACAATTAAACTAAAATAAACCATATCCTACACTTCGGCCTAACTTGCATGATCCACAATTTTTCACCGACTTTTTGAATAACAAAGCACGTTGTCGTTAGACCAGGTAACAAACCAACTAGCACAAACCATAGGGCTGAGCCGTAATACATTCCTCCCCCACCAAACAAATCCAGTAGAGCAGATTACCCCGAATACCACCCCCCAACCCCCCATTCTACGATCAATGCAAAAAGGCAGGATATGCATTATTTAAGAGGTGGTTAGTTAGGTCGAAAGGGTGATGTCTCTGTTGCCACCTCGCTATAGCATAGAGATTTCTCGTGGCGTCGGGAATGATTTGGACGTTGTAGTTGCATATGAGGCAAAGTATAAAAAATGTTCAAACGGCCACAACCACCCAGGGACAGGCATATGTTAAATTGAATCGATGTTTATGGAGTGAGAGGGTGTGTTGCGTGAGTCGGGGTAGACTAGGTGGAGCTAGGGTTAGGGTTGTGGTTAGGCCACCGTGGTGGTGACGATGAGTGGTCGAGCAGGTGGTTGCTCCATTAGAGGGGGAAAGTTGGGCAGGTTGTCCACGTGTGAATCTGGATTGGTTAATCGCTTGTTATGTGGCTGCACCATTGGATTTAGGGAGGAAGTTCTATTCCCCCCCCCCCCCCCCCCCGCGAGAAAGTAACAGCAGTTGAAGAATTGAGACCCCAAAGTACGAGGCTTTATGTGCAAATAATCATATCTAAAATTCTTCCCTATTCCACGGTAAAAAGTAAACACCAGGCTTAGATAAAATTCCAAATCTTTGGATAAACTTACTTATCCATAACTAGATAAAACATGTAAAACATGAGATTGTTGAATGTCTAAGAAAACTTAATCACCCATAAAGACATAGAAGGGGCCTAACTTAATCGTCGAATCCCTGGTATTGCTGGAGTATCTTGTTGCATCCGGAGATGGCCTCATCCTTCATGAAACCCATGGAGTTGGCCGTGCGGTAATCTGACACAATGCCGTTGTAGCGGGTGAGGATCACGGGAGCACGGTCTCGTCCGGGGTCTGCCGTTGCACAGTCACTCTGGGGGCTGCTCACAAGCACAGCATCACAAAGCTGGTCATTGTGGTCTTCCTTAACCGTGATGGTGTAAGTTCCCGTCGAGTCTGTTGTTCCCTCGGTGCTGTACAGGAGCTTCTGCGTATCTCTGTCCTTGCATTCCACTTTAACCTTTGCACCTGTTAGACAGAGTACATAAACAATTACAACTTCAGGCATCAGGTGGACTGCTGAGGGATCCGAATAGAGATTTCTCTACTCCATTCAACAGAGACAATTATATAAAGGTGATAGTTCAAAATGTTTCTCCATCTCTCTCTTTTATAAAAGTTGACCAACTTGGCTTTAAGTCGAAAAGATAATGATGAGTTACATTTTAAGAGGGAAAATGAAATTGAGTGAAGGCAAAATGTGAAAGGGCAATCCACGTAAGCAACGAGAGACGGGGGAAGATATAATAGAATGAATGATTGTACTTTACCAATAAAAAGTGTGTAATGATCATGAGTCATAACACCTGTGCAAGAGATGTTGATGAGGGACGACCCCATTAATGAAACACGGTGAGCTTCGTTATGGCCAACTTGGCCAGTGAAAAAGGCAGGCTTCATACACAGTGGAAGAGGCAATAACATCATAGTGACACAATATTGAACCTATTAATCAAACTTCGAAGAAGTTGGTAATTTGTAATTACGTTTAGGCACCAGATCTAGTATGACCAGAAACTTGGTAATATAGGTTTCAGATTGGCAATTACTGCTTTATAAGTGATCTCTTAAGAGCCAAAAACTGTGGAGACACGCCGAGAACTAAGGTAATTATAATGCATACAGCAAAATGTTACTAGTTAAAATGTGTAGAAAGACTGGTCGCCCCATTGTTGGAATCAAAGTACTAAAGGTCATTCTTTTTGGTAGGATTTCTTCTTAGAAATCGTGATTGCTCTATCACCACGGCAAGGAGGTCACAAAGGTGAGTCTGACTTGCATCGGTCCTTCTAATTTGTAAATTGGAACTAAAGCATGTCACACTCTACTTGACAAGAAAATGTAGGAAACCGGTCGCAAGTGTCGAGAATTATCGTGTGCCTAACTTGTAAATATTCGTACCGCAGAACATCGCGTAGCCGTTTCTGTGACCCATAATACTGAATACTTGCCTGTGTTATTTGCCTATGAGAACACAAACGACACATTGCATCAAACAACTCTAGGGCTGCCTGGATGCAAACCAACTCATGCATGCTATTATAGATCTACAGATCTGGAATTAGAGTTTTGGTAAGCCTCTTTCTAGATTTCTACCCTTCCATTATCAGATAACATGGCCTGAAACTTGCATCACTATTGACTATTTAGCTTTATAGCATGCTTAAGAAGCCCGTAGGAACTGCTCCCTAGCTTCCAAAGGATTTGCAGCAAACAAGAAGTTAAATAAATAAAAAAGTACTCAGTACATTTTATGAGACACCCAATTCAGATCTACCAAAATCGGGTTGGGGGCACACATTAGAAAATGGCTCATCAATCATAGGCAGCAAAGCGAGTAATCAACTAAAAGCAACTTAATTATTACACTAATAATGAAAAGCCAACTCCGGATCTACCAAAATCCGGTCAGGGTCGCTTTAATTTATGCGTCAGCAGTAGAGATCTACCCATGTACACTAAACATCAGTCAATCATACCATAATTAACACGGTCAAAGTACTTAAACTAAATAAAAACGAAAGCACACTTGCCGGAAGACGAGGATATACGTGATAATGTGAGACTACACAATGCGCATACCGTGAATGTAGGAGGTGGAGGAGGTCTCGAAACCTGCACGGCAAGTGTCGCAGTAGACCCGGCCTCGTAATATCAAGGGATTTGCCGCCGGACGTGACGCGATAACGAGCGCCGGTAGGACGAATAGTGCTATCATCAAGATCAACTTCGCCATGGCTGTCACTTTTGTGCGTCTTACAGAGAGCGAGAGGAGAGTGTGAAGTGATTGATTTGAGAGTGTCTGTGAAGGATAATAAGCAGCCAAAAGAGAGCAACGTGAAGTGGTTGAGTGAGAGCAGAAAACAATAATTTTACTCTGAGACGCAAAAAAAAGAAATAATTTCGGCAGATACCCACAACAACTACTAGCTCTCACTGCATGGGATGGGAGGGGATCGTACTTCATAAGAACTATTATTATATGGTCTTATCATTTGTTACTATTATTTAGGACTTAGGAACGTGTTTCTACGTGGTCAATGGTTTAGGATCAGCAACTTTCTTTCCTAGTCGGTGTTCGATGCAGAATGAACGAAGTCTGGACGTATAACGAAATAAAATGACTTTTATTTTGAATGTGAGTGTAGCCATTTAGCAACGCTGAACGATGGAAAGATATGGTAGAGTTGGTGATGCTTATGTAGTAACGTTGAAAAAGGTCCTCATAGATGTTGTAAAAAAGAAGTTGTTACCTAAGTGTCGCTAATGATTTTAAGAAAAGAAATCTCTCTTCACCCTAAAAAAAAAAAGAAACCCAAACCCATTTCTCTGTCTCTCGGCGAACCACCACCCATCTCCTTTGTCTCCTTCACCACCACTGATATCCTCCGGTTTACGATGGCGTGGTAGCATAGATTTCTCTGTTTAATTATATGTTTGTGATTTTAATTTCAGGGCTTCTTGCGGATGACCTCATTGGATGGATAGCCTTCGTCTTAAGGTGTCTGATCTGCTTGACAGTGCTAGTGGATTCTACTTGAGATGACTTTTCGGAGCGTAAGTGAGTGGTCCCTTTTGTGTGATTGGTGGGTACTGTGGTGTCTTTAGTTTTTTTTTTTTTTTTTTTTTGAATTTTCCAAATTGGGAAATAATAGAACTGCAAATATGGGTAACCCTAGGGAGAGGGAGGAATCGAACACGGGACCTCGAGGTCACTCTTCGAGGCCTCTTACCAACTCAACCAACCCCTTTGGGTTTGTGGTGTCTTTAGTTGGAGTTAGGTTGGTAAGTCTATACAAGGTCTTTAACTTCTAGGTTTGCTTTCCCCCCTCCCCGTAGTTGATCCCTAACCCCTTGCTATAGAAACGTTTTAAGGGTCAGATTTGGTGCTGGTGGGTAGGGGTGAACACGGTTCGGTTTGATTCGGTTTGGGGATCAAACGGCAAAACGAACCGTTACCCCTCGGTTTGAAAAATTATGAACCGAATCAAACCAAACACCATCGGTTTGGACGGTTCGGTTTGGTCGATTTAAACGTTCGGCTTAGTCAGTTTAGATCAGTTTGCCCACTCAAAAACGTTGTTCTTTTACACACAACTAATTGAAGTTATATTTTTTATAAACTGCATATTGTTCCCAACCTACTTTGGTCGCACCCAAGGGCCCACCAGGGCCTCGTTTTGCGCGACACGTCACCATATTCAACTGTCAATTTTTCAACGCTCCCAAGCTGGTCAGACAATCATGCCCAAGTCACGTGCATTTTCTCCTTCGAAACAACCTTGGCTCGCCTTTCACTTTGGGGGTCGGCCACCTTCCCCCTTACGGGGTCGACGTGCCTCCTACCTCTCATGTAGCGCATGCTCTTCCTTGGCCTCACGCCGACTCCGCGACTCGCGCAGGCTTTGCCCGCGCACCGGCTTCCCGGTGTCCGTCGCCCGTGGTCGCACGTCGACTTCTAGGAGCTCGTCACCCACGGCCGCGCGCCAACTTCACGACGCCCGTTGCTCGCGCGCCTTCTCTAATACTCCTCCGAGCCTATGAGCCACGCCACTGATACAGTCGCACCCTCTGGCTCTATGTCACACTACCACCCTCCTTGCGCTGGTCCATCATATCACCACACCATACGCACCTTGCCTTAGTCGTGGAACATGCTTCGACCCACTCTCTGGAGTGTGCAGCATCCCGCAGGGATATGAGACTCTTTCGGGACACTATCTCTGCCAGGGAGCTTTTGAATTCCCTTCCGCCAGGTAGACGACTCCTCCGGGATGCTACCTTGACGCGCTCCGAGTGCTCCGGCACAAGGACTCACCCGCGGGGATATGCGACTCTTCCAGGACACTATTTCCGCCAGGGAGCTCTAAGTGCTTCGGTACGAAGACTCCCCTTTCGCCAGGTAGACGACTCATCTGGGATGCTACCTCGGCCCGGGGAATATGCGACTCATCCGTGACACTATCTCCGCCAGGGTGTATGCCTGAGTGGCCTACGTGCTCCGGCACTAGGAGCTTAGGGACTATGACCCTCGGGTTATTCTGAGACGAGAACAGGTCTCCGGAGGGCATCATGCCTAGTTCGTTTGACAGTTGGGCGTCAGGTCTTCCCCACCGCTGCCAAGCCTGTGGGACTCTGAAAGGGCTTGGATTGGTGGCTAGATCAAGGGGTGTCCTCTAGCAATACTAACGTTGTAGGAGCCAGTATTTTTAGACAGACAGAGCGACACTGTGAGGAACAGACCGAGTGAATATGCGATCCGACAATCCAACGGAGAATCGATATTTTTGGACCCCCTGGTGACGTGTCACTCCCAGGGGATGCCATGTGGCAATTGATGACACATGCATACTTTTGCCTATAAATAGTGGACTTTGGATTTCATTTAAATAAGAACTCTCTCATTTGATATTTTCACTTTCTCTCTCTAGAATCCAAATCCTCTGCAATTCTAGATAGAGAAACATACATGACCTTGACTCTGGACCTAAGCATCAGACTATGACTGTCGTTGTATATTCATCTTGCGCCGTCACTCTCGCGGCACTGCCACCCTCAGGCTCTGTTTGGGAAGCCCTTGGTCTCTGCCCTTGCTGTGTCCCACATCAGCATACTTGACATCTGACTGCATTCCTTGTGGCACATCCACGTCGACTGCGAACCCACTTTCCTTGGCATTACATATAATCTTGTTTTATTCGATATATAAAGTTCTCATTGATAAATGAGAAAGAATGAGGTGGGCTGTTGTTAACAATGCTTCGACTAGGTAATAACAATGCTTCGACTAGGTACTACCATCAGGTGGGCTGCTGTTAAAAATAGAAAACCCTGCACTAAATCATGCTTCTGCTTGCAGTGAGATACAAGAACATGTTGGTTGATTAGCTATTTAGTTTGGCTATATGGAGAATGATGTAATATATCCGCCTGCAGCAAAAAAATTGCTATAGCAAGTTGATAATTTATCCCAAGTCACGTGATTGGGATTTTCTTGGTGAAATTTGTGCCAATCGAAGAAAAGTGTGTTAATCACAACATAGCGGCGAATTATCATCAGAAGGTGCTAATCGAAGATATAATTGTTAGAATGTGCCTATCCGCGGCTATGTGCCACATAGGTATACAAAAATCCTTAACCCATTTCATTGTGTGTAGCGCTCAAATTCATATATATCAGAAATCGCATTTAATAAGTTAAATACCAGACTGATCACAAACATAATCTACTACACGTCTTAAATAGTTGAGAAGCTCACGAATCTCTAAGCAAATTATTTCAGGACTATTTTTAAATCGTAAATTAACCTTTTTTGTTCCCTCGTGAAAATAGGTTATTCTCAAAGAGTTTCATGTGCATTGTGAAGGCTTGGCTCGTAAGCAGTCCATCACAAACCTCGGGCATGCATTACGATTTACGACCCAGACATCCAACAGTCATCAGAAAATGTGTGTAGGGCACGTGTCTTCAACCTAAAAAGGAGGGAATTGATAATTGAGGTACAAGAAAAAACTATTTGAGCTCCTATATATAAAAGTCGCAATGACAATTCAGAAGACTTAATACAATACTTTAATTGCTTTAGCGACAAATGTAAAATACAAAACTGAAGTGCGAAATATTATCTATCTATATCTATACATATATTATATATGGTAGCTGATCCGTTGCTAGCGCTAGCAGCGCTAGCACCGTCCGCTATATAATGTAGCGGACGGTGAATTATCGTCCGCTATATTATATAGCGGACGGCAAAACAGCGCTAGCAACGTGCTAGCGCTAGCACTGGATCACGACCCATTATATATAAAGAGAAAACTTCTTTTGGTGTAATATCTCTTTGGTGTTACTAATTACCTATCTAGAATAGTGACAAGTGACGTTCCAAGAATTTTTTTAAAAAATGACCTAAAACGTAAATCTTAAATAGTAAATAACTACTTACAAAGTCATGTTTGGTTTTCAAAATTTAAAATTTACTAAAAAAATATAGTCAAAATAAATTATAAAGTCCAAACTTGATATTACAAAATATCATATTGCTAATTTTATCTTTAAACATCTTTAGTTTTAATAATTTTAAATTCATTAAAAAATTATAGTTAAAAAGTAAATCTAAGTTTCATATATGATGATACTATTTTGTTAACGAATTTTGCCACATGACTAAATTCATTTTATCCCGAATATGACGACTTATATTTGATGCTTGATTTTTTTTTAATAAAATTAATATTTAAGAAGTTTGCAGTCCACAACTTCCAGTAAAAGAGCCTTATAATCCTATACAGTCCCCATCATTCCAGAACTGGTTCAGTGAAGTACTTCTTCCCATTTGGGACGAACACCAGGTACGCCCGTTCTCTCTCTCATTTGTTGCCCTAATTTTCAGTCCATTAGACACCTTCCCCTCGTAATTTGCATTATGGGTAGCTAATGGTATACTTCTCCCTACCTAGTCACACACATTTAAGCCATATTTATGTAATATATATACGTGTGCGTGCGAGCGTGCCATGTTTAGGGCTCTTCAATGATCGTCCTGAACCACGCTGTTGTTCCGATTGAGGAGAACGGGGATAATCTGTCAAAACCAATTGTCACTGAAAGTACCACGGCCGGAACCCTAATGGAACCTTCTAGGGCCCAGGGTGGGGCCGGTGGGTGTTCAATTGATGAAATTATGGTTTCCCGGGGAGAGAGTGAGCCGGTGAAGGGTAGTATCGTAGATAAATTTGACTGGGGCAATTGTTAAGGTAAACACGGTCCTAATCCCGTTAAAGCATTCTTTTTAATATACTTGCAATTAGGACACAAACTGCCGTAGACACAATCTCAAGCAGGTTGTGCTAAAGTACGGTCCTAGACGTTAGTGCAAAGGTAGTACCATTGAGTATGTTGCCCTCGCAAGGACGTTTAGTGACGTCGAGAATTTTGGATCAGCCTAAATTGCCAACACAGGTATCTAACCACTCTGAACCAAAACTGACCAGTTTGTACCATTCTCGACAATTGGAGAACCCCCAAGGCATTTCCTCCGTTATGTAGTGAAGATTTTTAGTTAGACTTCTGCAATACCGGGAGGTTTTCTGTGTCCTGGGTCTCAAGTGAGCGAATCTTCTATCTTCTGTCTTTGCCTTCTTATATCATAAATGGCCGAGTTAGTGGAAAACTGTGCTCTGTGCTAACTTAGTCAAGTTAATTACATGTTTCTTTTGCTTTAATAATACTTGACCATCTTTTGTTTGAATATATGTTAATAAAAACTTCCTTACCCTATGTACTAAAATACTGGTGAATTGATAATTTTAATTTCTATTGCCGTGTCCCCGTTCCTCAAACTTAAATAATGGATGAATACGACACTTACATTCGTGTCCTAAACCATATCCATTCCAAGCAGCCTTCTAGAAGTTCTGAAATATTTCCCAATTTTGATATCTATATTTACCTGTTGGCTTAAGTCACGCACAAATATGGTCCTGTGTCAATTAAGGAAGTACCTTCTTTTGCCTGGAAAAACTTTCAGGAGTATCAGCAAAATTTTGAACTAAAATCCAACAAATGGTAGAGGCTTCGAAAGAACTATAAGAGACATCCATATGAACACTTTTAAACATTCTTAAGGGCCAATGGATTGCGATACCCTAGGATCTATATATCTTATAGGTGTCTTTCTCCGCACCACAAAAATCCAAAAGAAAATTCAACCATAGTAGTTCCTCTGTCTTAATACTTATCCTTCTAACTCTGTCCCAACTATGATATCGACTATGGTAGTCACCACAAGAGTAGCAGAAGCCTGGACTCTCCCCCCTCCCAATGGCCCCGGGAAAAAGTAAAACCTGCCCAAGCACAAGGGAAGTGTTAACACAATACTAAATTCAGATGAGCTGTAATGGCTTCCTAACATAAGAATATCAAAGAAAGAGAAATTATGTTGCATGCAATCAGCTAGATTGTCGGGCTAGGACACCTATGTTAGTGTCGTATTCATCTAATATCCATAGCTGAGAACACAGGGACACTGCAATAAATTCCTTATTTACTAGTATGTTTGCTCCTAGTCCAAGGAAATTTCTATTTAACATATATTAATGCAACAGATGGTGTTTCTTTATAAAAGTACGAAAGTAGTAATGAAACAAAAGAAACATATGAGATGGTGTCTGTGGTATGTACGCTTTGCAAAATTCCAGACACGTATTGCATACCCTTGTCCACATTATTGTTTGACAAGGGTACTAAATGCGCTTTAGAGAGTCCATAACATAGAGAAGAAGTATTAAAATATCATGTAGCAAACTGGAATATGAATCGTGCAAAGAAAAGCTCGATCTTTCGAGGCTAAAATGTTGTTTTGAGTTAAAATTCTAGTTCCTATGAAGTTTCTTCTCTTTGCCCTGGAAAAGAACTGCACCCTCAGCTGGGTTCATTTACTCGACAACATCATATCTCACATCACCATAAAGATGCACACAATACCAGTTTAGATAATTCAAATGCTTTTTGGTTTTTTTAGCCATAAAGTTGACTTCTGATCTGCTTTCCCTCAGACCGAACTCCTTGATTGATACCCAATTTGAGGTTTACAGCTGATGTAATGCTTTAGCCATAAACAAGGGCATCTGCTACGTTAGTTTGGGGATGCCAAGCAACAATCGTGGATCAGCCTAATATGGGTTTTTTGGGGAAAACAACCATACTACAAGGAAGTTGAGTCGGGCAACGATAAATTTGACTAGGGAATTTTTAAGGTTAACACGGTTCTAAGCCTGTTAAAGCATTCTTTTTAATATACTTGCAATTAGGAAACAAACCGCTGTAGACACAATCTCAAGCAGATTGTGCTAAAATACTGTCCTAAACACAATCTCAAGCAGATTGTGCTAAAATACCATAAAGATGCATCTTGCTTCGGTACTAGGGATAAAGTTGCGCACACCAAAGAATCCATGGACACTGCATGGCGAAACCCTCTTTCACAGGGCTGACCCTACCATTCGAATATAGTCATGGGCATTTTGCCTCGAACTGTCATCTGATCTAGGTGAACAAAATGAACAGATTGATGCATTTGGATAATGCAAGCAACTGAAATTTATTTGTCTCTTTTTATTGAAGTGGGCCTTGAAACACACTATAATTAACTGCTCCTTTTTTCACAACTTTCTGAAATGATGCATCTTTTAATAAACTTTTAATTTTGGTGAACCATGTTTATTTGAACAATTTTATCTCTAGAAAATTTGAGAAGGTAATCTAATCTAATTATCATAAAAGAATTTGCAACTATAGAGCTGCTTTGAATGTTGAGAAAGAAAGTTTTAAATTAAGGTAAAAAAGCCAATCACCTCAATTTTGGAAAGCGCTTGCTAATATCAGCACTGTGGCAGTAAATATCCGTGAGAGAAAGGAAAGATGGAAGACCAGAGCAAGAAAGGGATAGAGGGCACAAGTCTTGATCTTGCAAGCAACCGCCACGGTAACCTTGTTAGTGCCTCCAGTGATGAAAACCTCAAGGACATCTTTCATCAGATTAGAACTTCTAAAAAACCCGTAAGCAAAAAAGACCCATATTTACACTCAACATTTGCACACACACAAAACCCAGTATGTGATGTATTTGAACTGATTTGTGCCATGAAAAATCTGTTGCAGGCGGTGATTAATTACGGTGCATCTTGGTATGTCATGTTTTACCATTCTCTTCAACATTCATGCTTTGTGATTTATTTGAAGTTTAAATAGTGTGGTTTTAGTGAAAAGAACAAGCTGTTTAGAGCATAAGAATGTTGTGCCTGTATGTTTGCGGGTGTTTGTGCGTGCGTGCGTGTGAATATGATGTGAACACAAGGTATTTGATACGAGTCTCTGATGAATATATCGAGAGTGGGTTGCCTGTGAGTGATTTAGGGTCATGTTCTTTCGAAGGAAGGCGGAAAGGTCTCTCAAAGTATGTGGGATAAATACTTGTTTAAGGATTTCCAAGGTTATATTGACTCTAAAAAGAGGAAAACAAGGGGAAATGCCCATGACTATATTCGAATGGTAAGGGTTAGCCCTGTGGACGAGGTTCCTGTCATGCGGTTTCTGTGGATTCTTTGGTGTGCGAAACCTTACTACTAGTATCGAAGCAAGATGCATTTCGAACATTTGACCTCCAAGTCAGAATCAAGCAACTTTACCTTTGCACCAACGTTTAGGACCGTATTTTAGCACAATCTGCTTGAAATTGTGTCTACGGTGGTTTGTGTCCTAATGCAAGTATATTAAAAAGAATGCTTTAACAGGCTTAGGACCGTGTTTACCTTAGCAATTGCCCTAGTCAAATTTATCGTTGCCCGACTCTACTTCTTTGTAATATGGGTTCTTTCCAGTTTCGTATCGGGAATATTAGATGGTTTCTAGTGCAGTTATTCTGCTCTTGCTTCAGCTGAAAAAGAAAGTAGAGATCTCTCCACTCATACTCAGTTGTGAACCTGAGCATCAACAATAAAAGTTAAAAAACATCAAATACAACACATCTTCAAGTACTGTACAGATCTAAAGTCTTTCTTAAAGGTAAAATATAGATCTCGAGTCTGTTAAAGATATTCAAACCATATTCTCTTGTGTGCGCTGTAAGGTAAGGTTGCATCTATTTTAAGCAAAAAGGTTTGAGGTAAGTTGGGAATGAATGGTATTGGTGTTGTTTATAAGGTATGCAAAGAATCATTGTAGTGGTCATGTCACGAGATTGGAATGCTTACTGCATTATGTCCATGTCCTGGGAACCAATCACTCCCTCTCCAGTAAGACAGCTTCAATAGATTCAACTAGTCCTGAGTCCAAAGTCCAAACCATGGGGTCTGCACATATTCTCTCTCTTGGAAATTGCCTATTGCATTATAAGCAAGAAAAAAATGGTTAATTTTAAAGGTGATACGTATGTTGGTATTCTTTGCAGATTTGGTTTCTTTATTCCATATGGTGCCAAAGGAAAGGATCATGATGGCTGTTATTAATTATTTTAATGGTAGATAGTTTGGATTATTTCAGCAATAGAGATTGTATCATAATTGCAACTTCCAAGTTTGTAGGCAAACACCTACAACACTTGTTTGTTGGCTTGCCAAAAAACCTAGACAGCAGTCTAAAGAAGGAAATTTTTTAGCATTCCAAATTAAAACGGGCTAATTATCAAAGAAAAGTAAATATCTTTAGACGATGCATTCCCAAATTGGTGTTCTTTTGCCGGAGTAAGCTGTTGTGTCCGACGCTCATCTGCTCGTATCAACAACATTGCCATTCTCAAACAAAGTTTTGCCATGTTGAAACTGATTGGTTTATCAATTCAGGTGCCATGTTTGCAGCCAGATCCTCCCTACGTTTTGCCAGTTAAGCAGCAAGTTCCCAAAACTTTCTTTCATATATGCCGATATTGATGAATGTCCAGATACAACTCAGCATATCCGATACACTCCTACATTTCATTTTTATCGAGATGGGGAAAGGGTTGATGAGATGTTTGGCGCGGGAGAAGAGCGGCTGCACGATCGTTTATGGTTGCAGTCCTGAAGAGTTTGTGCTTAAATCTATGTGCAGCGCCATGTCCAGTTAATTTGTTGCATGTGTTAAACTGCATCATGTCATTTAGTTTGGAGTTTGAAATCTACATTCTGTACCACCTCTAGTTAATTTGTTACACGTATTATACTGCAGTTTATAATGTCATTTCTCATTATCAAATTCCTTCTTTCCTGCCATTGACTTTCATTAAGGATATGTGGAAGAAAATAACTCGTTTCCTTCAGACAAGCTAAATCAACTTCAGAAACTTAAAAAAGTGATAAACTTGGACAAATTCAACTTCATTGATTCAATAGAAATGAAAGTAACATAACTCACTAAAGTCCACAGCAGTTTACAAGAAGCTCAATTTATTTTAAAGTTCCAAAATTTTCCATACTCAAGACACACATAAAATAGGCATATGCATTGGCATCACATAATGGAGAAAGTCTTGAAATCTCTATTGTTTGTTTGTAACTGGTTAATAATACTTTTAAGTACTAGACCCTTAAGTATAATTGCATGGTCTTGTCACCGCCTTAATTACATACTCGTCGCTTCTCCACCAGTTTTGTCACCCCACTATTACTCATACACAAAACTAGGGTTTTTGTATTTGGACTCCGTTTATGACAAAATGCCAAAACTGATTTGAAGTAAGGGTCTGTTTGACAAATTTTTTTTTTTGGTTTTCAGTTTTTAAAGAGCAGTTTAATTTTTTTTTTACAAAAACAAGTGAGTGTTTGATAACCCTTTTTTTTTTGGTGTTTGGTAACCCTTTTTATTTTGACATTTTTTTTTGTGGTGGTTTGTGGTGGCGGTGGTGGGGCGTAGCGGTGGTTGACGGTGGCGATGGTCGCGACAGTCGCTTGCAGTGGCTGCCGGAGGTGGCTGTCGGGCGGCAGTGGGCGGTGGCTGCCGGAGGTGGCCTCCGGCCAGCGGTGGTGGCCACCGCCCACTGCTGCCCAGTGGTGGCTGCCCGGCGGTGGAAGTCTCAAAAAAAAAATTTAAAGTGAAAACAACAGAGCTTTTTCCTCTTTTTTTTTTACCCTACAATTTTAAAAGTGGTTTTTTAAATTGAAAAAAAAATGGTTACCAAATGCTCCAAATTTTTCCAATTTTTAAAACTAAAAAAAGAGCAAAAAAAAAAAAAAAAAATGATGTTGAACGGCTCCTTAGTTCTGAAATTTTGAGGCTAGGTTTGACAAATTTTTTTTCCTCTTTTTTTTTTTCATTTTTTAAAAACTGAAAAAAAAGGAGCGTTTGGTAACCATTTTTTTTTTCAGTTTAAAAACCAGTTTTTAAACTGAAGAGTAAAAAAAAAAACTCCAGAAACTGGTTTTTTTTTTCACTTTTGGTTTTTTTTTCTTAGACCACCACCACCACCCTCCCACCGCCGGCAGCCACCTCAGGCGACCACCGCCGCCCGCCGGCGACCACCTCCGGAGACTGCCAGCAGCCACCTCCGGCTGCCGGCGACCACCTCCGGCCGCCGGCGAACACCTCCGGCCGCCGGAGACTGCCGGCTGCCACCTCCGGCCGCCGGCGACCACCGGCAGCCACCTCCGGCCGCCGGCGACCACCTCCGGCCGCCGGCGAACACCTCCGGCCGCCGGAGACTGCCGGCTGCCACCTCCGGCCGCCGGCGACCACCGGCAGCCACCTCCGGCCGCCGGCCACCACCACCGGCAGCCGGCCACCACCACCGCTACACCCCACCACCGCCACCGCCACCGCAAACCACCAAAAAAAAAAAGTCAAAATAAAAAGGGTTACCAAACACAAAAAAAAAAAACCTAAAAAAAAAAGGGGTTATCAAACACCCACTTGTTTTTATAAAAAAAAAAAATTAAGCTGCTCTTTAAAAAGCTGCTCTTTAAAAACTGAAAACCAAAAAAAAAATTTTGTCAAACGAACCCTTTAACTATCTTTAATCGCACAGCATACTCCTTTACATCACACAGTGGAAATTCTATGCAAACAATTATTGGCTACCTGCCCACAAAAGTACTACACCATCTTTAACTACTTTGGCAAATATTTCAAAAGTTTTCAACCGTATCTTCATCAAAAGCTAGGAATTAGTAACTTTCTCTAAGACTGGATTAAAATTTGTTAAGAGGTACTTATTGCCATCGCAGACAATACGATGCTTTAAGAAAGGCACCATTCTCATTAATGAACTGATAAAATCAGCGGGAGCTGTCTAATAAAGGTGTTTGAATACAAATTCTATGCATGATGGACAACTAATCAATGGTAGCCAGAAAACAGATAACAGTATTAAGATTTCGGGAGCTATGTAGGATAGCATGCTAATGAAGGTCTGTATAAACAGAGGACGAACAGAATCGTAGTACCCTTAGGGAAAACATGGTATTGACTTGTGTTACTTGCATCAGATTACATGTACGCTAACATATGGGAAGAATAGATGCGTAAATACGCGCATGGGAAAATATTGTGAGCTACTGATGACCGTCGGTGCTATGTCTGTATCATGGAGCAACCGTACCGCGTTCTTGACTTCAGCAAACAGAACATTAACTTACCATAAAACGGAAGTACATGATTGATGAGGTAGTTTTCAATATAGTGGAGACACCGGCCTGAGGCCGTGTGATCAGCATAGGTGAGCCTGCGGCTTCCAAAGGGGGTCTCAATTTCCGCGTGGCTGCCAATAATCTGAAAGCGTATCCACGATAACTTTTTCTCAGCGGATTCATTTCTTGCTAAGCTTTTTTCTAGCATCTGGAACGAGTCCATGCCACGAGCGAGGCCATGGGGAGACTCTGAAGTGACTGGTCCAGTTGAGTTCATGGTGCTGTGGCCAGACTGTTCCACCTTTTCACCTTTTGTCCTTTGAGTTCAAGTGACTAAGTATGCTTTTTAAGTGCACTTAAAAAGCATACTTTTTGTATGTTTTTTAAGTGTTCTTTGTTTTTAATAAAAAAATTTGATATAATTTTTTCACCTTTCCTGAAAAAAATTTCTGATTCCGCTTCTGATATAATCCATTGGTATTGATGTATATAAGTCACTGCTTTCAGTTTAAGCGACTAAATCCTGCCCTACAAACCAAGAATTTGGATAATTTCGCGAAGGCTACCCGGTCTTCCTTAGCGATGCTTGAGTCACTGTCCCAATAAAATAATAAGAAAGAAAATTGAAAGTACAAAAGACAATCGTAGACGTAATCGGTAACTTATGGCCTTGGTTTTTCTGTTTTCAATGGAGCACCTTATGCCCCAAATCAACCTGTTCATGCTTTCTTCCATTGTTGAAGTATGTTTTCCATGGCAGGTTACATCATGGGGAGGTTTTAACTGGAAAGAAAAGAATAACCAACCACCTTATTTTTATGGTGATGCGTTTACATTAATTCAATGAAGGTAAGCTGTAGTGCGACTCTAGTGTAAACCTATAAAGGCGTTCACATGACATGCAGTCAAATCACCATTCTACTTCGATGCAATCTTTTGCCATCAGTAGAATCATTTCGGGGGCCCTCTTCTTCGGCTCCCACGTCAATTGCATGGCCATTGTTGCTCCAAGTCCGTGCTTACGAATCGTGAGTCACACGAAGTAGAAGTAAAAGAGGTTATTGTTTAAGAAGAAGCTAGAACTGGTGTATTTTCTCAGAAAGAGCTTCGGTGGGTGAATTAGAGGTCAGATAAATGGTTGGACAAAATACTACTTCTATTCTCCATATGGTAGTGTCGTGCTCTATTATCATTCACGTAGCGTGTTAAACTCTTTCTCGCTCTACTAAGTCAAGTTGAAAATTTCAAAGCTAGGTTGTGCAGAAAGGTATAGTAACCAAACTCAGTTACGTCGCTTTCATTTTACTTAGCCCATTCAGTAAGAGATGAACATGTCAAAATCTGAACAAGTAAACGAAAATTAAGAACTCTTCAGACCAGCATGGAACGAAGTCCGCGTGCTTATAGATTGTGATGAAGAAACTACCAACTTGACCGTCATACAGCTCCTGGAAACTCATTTCTGACTTTATACGAAAAATGCTACTTAAACGAATAAATTGTTCAATTAGCCCTGCTCAATACTATGTCTAATACGCCCACATGGATTTGTTAGTTGCAAATTAATATCTTACAACACTATAGCCAAGGCAATTATCCCTGCTCAATACTACGTGCAAATCAGAAAAGCAAAAAAATATTGAGAACACCTAATGAATACTGTATCATAGATTTCTCTTAATCTTTCCCAGCTTAGTACTCGAAATCGCATCCATAGCACAATGCACTGCAAAACACCGTTAGCACTCTTCTTGGTATTCTTCGGTTATCTCCCTCCATCCAGATTCTAGCGTTAAACCAGATCCCTAATCTGTCTCTGCTCACTGATCATTGTTGATACCCCATGCCTAACGAGAGAAATCTGGCCATAGAGGGTTTAGATCAGCCAAGCTACCAAACTGTCTGGCAAATAATGGCATATTTGTCTTATCTCTTTCACTCATGTTAAGTCATTCTCTAATTTTTTTCGATTAGGACCTGTTGTGCAGAACTAGTGGCCAATATTTAATTAACATATTCAGACAGAGCCACAATGCTGATATGAGAAGCAGTATTAATGAAGCAACATTTCCAACTCTATGGAACCAACTCGAACATCATGCACGTTCTGAGGGAAGGCAATCAGTATGCCGAAAAAGCTACCCAACATGGGAGCTTATAACCAAAGTAACGTCTTTGTCTATCTGGACTAGCCACCATCAGAATTGACATTGGGCCGCTGCTGGCGGATGTTGCCCGGCTCTCCTACCTCTGCACTGAAAATACTTTCTGTTTTTGATATTTGCTTGCAACAAAAAGAAGAAGAAGAAGAAGAAAGAAAAGATTGATGAAATGGGTTCATTTCAGTATCTCTCTATATCGAGAAGAAATGTGCAGATTTGAAACTCACCAAGGACAATCAAAATTTGACTTTGTAATTCACCAAGTGTTCACATACAGAATAAGAGAGCATTTGATTCATCAAATGTATGTGCTGTTTTGGACGTGCCCAACTGACCAAAATTTTGGCACACCCACTGATTCCTGTAGCTTTTTGCCTATGGATATAGCATCCAATCAACTTGGATTTAAGAACCCATGCAGACATATTCCAATAGTTCGGCACATTCCTTTAATAGATGGCCTAATGTGTCTGTAAGCCATGGATGCCCCTTTCTCAACTGGATGATGATTGATGAAGACTAAAAATTCTGAGACTACCTGCTTTTCCGTCTCAAGTTCAAGGGGAGAAACCACCGTCGAACATTTCTAATCTTGATATTGCATATTGCAAATCGTGTATTATAAATCATTTTTTATTTGCACTACATCTTCACGAAGGGAGAGCCATATTGCAAAGCAACGCATTCACTTAACGATTTTTATGCAATATAACTATTCAATTCAAAACCAATTCAAGAGAATGAGTGGTCACAAGGCTTACGTATTGAAGATAGCTTATGAACCCGTACGATTTGGTCGGGCTAAGATGCAATTTGGTTTTCTCGTCAATTACATATTTTAGCATAGTCGATTATGTTTTAAATTAAAAAAAAAACACACACACACACACACACACACACACACACACATATATATATATATATATATATATATATATAAGTTGAAGCTGAGAGAATGTTGTCCAGTCATCGCTTACTTGGACACTTACTTAATTCGCCATATGGACTTTCCTATTTTTTATTTTCTAAAATATTTTAAATTTACTTACCTTTGTAATAATGATTTGAATCCTCTCTCTCTTTCTCTCTCACGCACACACACACACACACACAAAATTTGATTTGAATTCCTTCTTTCCATTTGAAATTCAACTAATTATACAGATTTTACATTTCTCTCTTCTATGTCTGCAACACCCCAGGTTTTTTTTTATTAGGATACTTGTGTAAGTATGAAATAGAATGTATGGTGACTTTGGATTAAATAGTGGGCCTAATAATCAATTTAAATTTTCTTCCGGGAAAGTAGGTTATGCTTTTGGGATTAGATGACCCAATTTAAATTTGGGCTTTAGTTTGACCCATTTATAAAATTATAGGAATTTAGTGGGTATTCTGCAATTCTTATTGGTTTAGGAATATAATTACATTCCTTTTAGGGTGATGATTTATGTACATTATAATTCCTAGGAGCACAAACTTTAGAAGAGCCTCCAAAGAATCTCTAGGAAGAACACTCTTCAGATTTTGGTCATCACATTGAGGTAAGAGCTTATTTTGATATTGGGATTAAGGTTTATGGTAAGAACCACATAAGTTAATGTGATTGATAGCTTCTGATTGAAAGTTTGGGTACTATTGTATTAGGGTTTTTGATATAATTTGTTTGAGGAGATCAAGACTTGGAGTTGATCGATTTGTGCAATTGATGTAAGGGTTTTCTCACGCGTTTACCCCATCTGAATTCTAATTATCAATCCGTTCGTCAATTGATTTGTTGTTTAAAGATATCTATTGATTCTTTAGAACCTTAATTACATTCTTGATCGTTACGCTAAATAGTTCTTTGTACTTTCGATTATTGACTTTGATTCGTGATCTTTTTATTGTAAATCTTTGTAACAACTTTAAGAGTCCATACCTTTTTCATCCCTTGTCCAATTTCAGTGTCCGTGAACTTTTTGAAAACCTCAGATAGTTTACTACAACTTTGTAGTTTTGGGTTTTCTGAAATTCCAAGTGATAGATATTCGAAAATAGACCTAAACAATTTGATGCTTATATTTCTACCAATTCAAGTCATCCAACTTCGATTAATTGTATCTTATTTTTTTATCATTGGTTTTTAATAATATTGGACATTCTGAAATCCTTGAAGAGTCATCTTCACTTTTTAGTTTAAGATTTTATCAGAATCCGTTTGGTTCTTGGTCAAAATTGAGTTTGAAAGTTATTTGTCAGTGCAGACCTTTCTGTTTTTGACACTGTAAATCAGCCCACTTCGATTTGTTCTATCTCCTTTGTTTCTCATTGGTTTTTCATGATTATAGACAATATGGAAACCTTAAAGAGTCCTCTTAAACGTCTTAGTTTTATGTTTTATCAGAATCTATCTATTTTCTGATTGAAATTCAGTTTGAAAGTTATTCATCGGTGCAAAAGTTGCTGTTTGACACTGCAAATCAACTTACTCTGACTTACTCCATCTTATTTGTTTCTTATCCAAATTTGATGATCTTAGACATTAACGAGTCCTCTTCCTTTGAGTTATCTTAGAATGTGTTGATTTCATTGTTGAAGTTAGCCCTTGAATAAAACTATTCTCCATAGAATCGTGTGAACGAGAATGACTTTGTCGGCTTCTAACTCTTGGTGTTTATTAAGTTGATTTGGTATATGTTTTTATATATGGGGTGAGCCATGTCACAGTGTATGTGACTTATCTATTTCTGACTTACCCACGTGGATTGGAACGTGGGCTAGCTCAGCGAGATGAGCTAGAGATCGCGATCTTACTTTCTGAACCTTGTCTAACGTGTCAGTGATGGCACGCGTGACACATTTCTGAATGGCTCCCGTGGTCTTCGTCTTTGTTCTGATTGAACATTTAGATTTTGATATCTGATCTATTTGAAGATATTTTCGAACTTATTTTAAGTATTATTGAATTCACTGGAGTCTTTTTGAAATATAAGATATCGTTATCAGAACTTGTGAAAACGTTTCGAACTTAATATTGTATTGTCCGCTGGTACGAGCTATTTGACCTTGTTGCTAATTTGATTTTTGAATTGAAAGTCAGTGCATTGGTTTTGGTATTCGCCATGCACCTTGGTATCGTATTTTATCAACTCCAAGTACTATTATTGATATTGTGTGCTTCGTGCTCTGTGGGTGGGTGTGTGCGATTATCTTTACTGAGCTTTGTGCTCACCCCCTTTACTTTCAGGTTATCAGCCAGTGTTCAGAACTGTGCAAAGGAATTATAAGGCATGGCTAAGTAAGAAAATTTTTAGGGAAGGATTTTCCGATTACATTTATTGTCGAATAGATTTTGCTTTAGATTTTATATTGGAGCTCCTTGTAAGAGTAATTGAGGTCAATGTAACTGTTTTAAGCCGGTGTGGCATTTATTAATGTTTCTTGGAGACTTATTCTTAGATGCTCTGAATACCCAATGGGAGACTTTTGGATATTTTGAGATTTCTACCTTCGTTTATTTGAAATTAACGCTTCGAAAAAAATCGGGGCGTTATTTCTCTCTTCTATGTCAACATATCCCACTCAAAAATTTTATTTATATCTTTACAATTCCATTAATTCCTAGATTTTGACAAAAGTAATTCTCGATATATTCTTTTTTAATATTTAATATTTTTATTGTTTAGGGAAACAAAATATTCTCCATCAGTTTTTTTTTTATCAAACTACCATAATCTCCTTTCTTTTATTTTATTACAAGTTCTATATATAGTTTACGTTTCTATTTTTTTTCCAATCATTATTATATATTGTTACTCTTTTCTTGGTGATTTTTATTAATACAACCTCAACACACGAGTTATTTTTGTTACTATTATCACTGCAATTGCTATTAGTTAGGAGATACTATTTTTATTATTTCATACACTATTTTTCATCTTCAATTCATTTGTCACTAAAAACTAATAATTATTGCTCAAGTTCATTTCTAACAATAAAAATTGGTAAGAGAACTCCTTTAAAAAGGTAAAAAGATAAAATTTTGATTATCTTATTGTCACTACAAATTTTGTAGTTGTTATTAGGCATACAAATACGAGATCTCTCAACAAGTATTTTGATAGTTGTTGTTCTCATGTGCAACGCACGAAATCAAAACTAGTGCATATATGATAATGCAGCCAACTACTTAAAATGGTTAGAATCATATTTAACGACATCTGTGCAAAATGCTAAAAAATGGATCTCATTTTGGCGCATCACTTTGCTAACATTTTATACCAGTTCATCTAAAACTACTGTTAGTAAGGTAAAACACATGTAATTTTCAACCACATTCTAAATGTTATAATCCTTTTTATCGTCCTTCAATTTTCGTGCATCAAAATCTAGTGAAAAATGATGACACGGTCATACTGCCTAGTATGTTGTGGTGAAGCTAGATTAACAATTTTTTTTAGGAAATTCGCACCCGTACTTTGGTTGAGTTGATAGGATGCATGAAATCTTGAATTGAATTATTGAAACTTGTGACTTAGATCACAAAATATTTTAATTATATAAAATATTTATAACTTTACATTATTGAGGTATGATGGCTGAAAAATCTATACATGTGTAGTTTTTTGGCATTCACCTTCCATCGTGAACACCATGAAGCTGTTGTTACCTGTTATGCTTCTCTTGCGTGCTTACACACACCCTGTTCGGTAATAATATTATTTATTTTAACTTTTTTATTAAAAAGGATAATACATATTAACTTTTTTGTTTAGCCTTTAATTTCATAATTAAGAATATAATGATACTTATCTAAATACCATTTTGGAAAAGAATAATTACACTCTAGCCTCCTACGAGGTTTTCCACTTATTACACACAACTATCCTAAACATTAAAATTACACTCGGCACCTTGTGCTTGTAGTTGTACGATTTGATATTGCACAACGCCATGTCCCGTTAAGGAACCTTTTTGCACAAGGTAGACATGTTTGTGGGTTAAGGTTGGTGTTTGGGGGTTAGATCTGCGCGTGCGCGTGTGTAAGGGCATACGCCAGAGGTGGATTAGGGGTATTTTGTGTGTGTGTGTGGCTGTATGTATGATGGGCAAAAGGTGGTTTGGTGCTTGGTGGCAGTGGTGGGTGGTTCGACTATGGTGGTGATGGGCAGTGGTTTGACGGTGGATACTCACTGATGACTGGGCGTTGGCGGGTGGCTCGGTGTCGCCAGCGGCTGGTAGAGGAGAAGAATGGATGTCATTTTAAAAAAATTTGCTTTTCTCTCAGGGGTATTATTTTCTATCCAGCAATTTTGTTAACTTTGTGAGCTGAAAACAAAAGATTTCAAGCTTAATTAGTATAATTTCAATAGGTAGTTGTAGCTGTATCTAATCAACCGAAACCTTAGGAATGCCGAGTTTAACCAATCCTATGAAAAATATATGAAGACACCTTAATGTTGTTTGAATCAATATTTCTAATACATTTCCATGTAAAAATAAGAGTTGTATATCTACACGTGTTTGTACTTCATACTATAGCTATATTCCTGCCAGCACCTCATTTGCAATAGACAATTGCAATGTTATATATGGTTTGATGGTAACTTCTAATTTGGCCATCGATGTGCGGCGCTTATAGCAAAGACTGCTTACACATCAGTTATTCATCTCCATTTACTCGGCGTGTAGCTTTGTATGAGGATTGTATAAGCATTTCATCCATATGGAATTGAGACGCAGAAAACAAAACCGTGTAGTCACGAGTACATGACATTAATCAACTAACCTTAAGATCTAGTAACTTTTAACTCTAATTTAAATCGCTCTCCAAGAGAAATGCTACTCTAATCATATTAAACATAACCATGACAATGGCATTGGCTTCTCCCTCTTGGTTAGCGATCCCATACTAAAGGTAATAAAGAATTTACCTTCAAAATTAATTTGCAATAAGATTCTCTATATTGAACTACAGATGCATATATTAAGCCAAACACCATTAGGAGAATTTATTGTCCGCACCTTAACAACCTCCCAAGAGATTAGACTTATAATAGACACCATGGCCACTTTGGATAGATCGATGCACTCATGCACATGAGCTTGGCACCCGTTAAAGCAACCTATCAATGTTGTGGCTATATGGCGTTTGTTATCTCGTCAAAACATGTCTCTCTAAGGTGCAAAAGTGAATATAAAAAGTTACTAGTATCCCATGCAAAGTAAATCGAAGGAAATGGTAACACAATTGTACGACTCTTGGGGATAAAGTTGGACTCTAAGTTAAGGGAAAAAAAGGTTTTATTTTTAAAAAAATAAGGAAAGAAAAAAGAACTTGTAAAATCTTAACTATCAGTTTGAGGAATCAATTGACATTAATGAATGATTGTTACTTATACACTTTTTTTTTCACTTTTGGCAAAAGAAAAATATAAGGAAATTTTCATATATTTATATTGCTTTATTGCTCAAGGCATTTTATAGTTTTTCACTTGCAGTATTTGGTGGTAACAGTTACTATTTTTAAATAGACTCAGTTATATCTTTTAGTGGGCAAATACCAACCACTAATTATTGTACTAACGACAAAAAATGAGTGTCATCAAAATTTTAAGGTATTTATTCGTAATGTAAAGATATAAAGTGCTCTTCAAATGAAAATTAAGTCCAAAGGGAGTTATAATAGCATCTTGTTCACACATTAATGGTCGTTAAATGACTCTAGTGACTTTTATTTAGAAACGTTAAAAAAGTGCTGCTAAGAATTGACTCTTAAAGTGTTAGCTGAAAAATCACTAAAAATATTTAACTATCATTAATATTGTCGCTATACATGGGATATTGGCTACGTTTCTACGACTAGGGTAGCCTAAATATTAACCTAATAACTAAAGAAAATTGCAGTACTTTCGGTACAAAAATCAGAGGTGGACAACTCTATAAACGGAATGGAATAGTAACACACCATGTGTATACGTTTGTGTTAATATGCATAGCAGAAAATTGACTACCGAAGGGGTATGAATGTGTTAAGAAAACAATTAGTTATTTGAAGATTATTACTTCAGAGAGGTAGGCTCAATATGCAACACGGTTATGAAAGGGAAGTATTAAACGCTTTATTTTTTGTTTTTTATTTTGTGATACTAGTTTTGGACCTGCTGCCCCTCATCCAAAGCATCTAGCTCTATTTTCCTTTATCTCAGCTGATTTCTATGTTTATAAATCAATTGCATGCACATGAATCAGCTGACTAAAGATTAAGACTCTCTTTGATTATAACAGTCAGCAGGAGAAGTAATATGAATAATGGAGACTAAAAAAAGATTTAGCAATTTTTTTTAAAAAAAGAACAAGACTTTTTTTTTTCTTCATGTTAATTGAAGAAGCAAACTTTTAGGATTAGGACTCTATCGTTGATAGTAATACATTTTTGGATTTTATGTATCGAATTTTAAAAAGTTGAGTCAGCATGAAGAGACCAATGAGAACTAACACATATACAACGTTAACACTTACGTGACAAAAAAAGAAGGTTCTTAAAGAATCTTATATGGCGTAAAGATAAAAGTACATAATTTTTTATATGTTCGCAGGTCTAAGCACTTCTCAGCTTTCTATATATATATATATATATATATATATATCATCTATTGCACTCGTTTATCATTGGAATGTACCAAAGCTAGACAGCAGCCAAACCCTCTCTCTCTCTCGGTTGCCTCCAAATTCAGGATGGACTTGCAGGTTAACGTACCAAGATGGACCCCTATAGCCCTAGCCCAACTAGACCACTCAAGAAGGATCATGAAAGAGATGATGAACCCTGTTGTATTTTAGTCCCCTGAACTATCCCCGTTTTTTTATTTTGGTCCCTATACTTTAAAATTCGTTAAATCAGTCCATGTACTTTGCATCGTCATTAATTTAGTCTCTCCGTTAGCATTTCTGTTAAAACTCGGGAGTATTTTAGTCAAATAATGAAAAAATATTTCATATCTCTTCCCTTTCTGCCTTCCCCCAACCCACACCACCCCCCCCCCCCCCCCGGCCGCCTTTCCACCATTGCTACCACCACCATAAATCAACCATCACCACCAGCCGTTCGATCACCACCATTCTCAGCCACAAAAAGACATGTTCATCATACCTGCTATTAACCCCCCACTCTCCCCCATTCTTCTTCCCCCACATCTGCTGCGACCACCGTAAATCAACCATCACCACCAGCTGGATAAAAAAATGGTGAATGGCATCAATTCGTCAGTGATGGGCGTGATGGAATTGTGGTCAATCTTGGGGAGCTTCGCCTTGTGGAGGTGGTGAGTCGATTGAGACTCTGGGCAGAGAAGGGTGATGGTGTCACCGGCAGCACCGCAGAGGAAGAAGACGGCGTCCAACGTGGAGATCAGAAGGGCAACCTTCCTGGGTTTTGCAGATTCATCTACCCCGCTTCCGCCTTTTCTCTAGCAATTGGTGGAATGCATAAGCCCTCCATAGAGATGGGTGACCTTCCTGGGTTTTCTTTGCAGATTCTTGTCATTTTTCGTTGCAGATCTGAGAATGGAAGGAATTGGGTGGGCTTCCTAGTTTCCTTTGCTGTAATTGGGGTGTTGGTGTTGGGAGGGAGGAGGAAGGGTATGTTAAATCAGGTAAGGGATGTTCCATGTGGTGAGTCATATGTAATTGTAGTGGAAGATGATTGATGGGTTTAGTTTTAAAGGGATGAAATTTAGAGTTCATGATTTTAGTGGTGGCTGCTAGGATGGAGAAGAGAGGGAGGAAAGGAAGACGGGGAAGGAAGAAGAGAGAGAAAGGTAAGGGGGAGAGGTTGAGGACTATAAGGCTAGGGCTTGACTGAAATATCCCTAACTTTTTAACAGAAATGCTAACGGAGGGACTAAATTAATGACGATGTAAAGTACAGGGACTGATTTAACGAATTTTAAAGTACATGGAGCAAAATAAAAAAGCGGGGATAGTTCAGGGGACTAAAATGGTATTATCCCATATTTTTTCATTATTTGACTAAAATACCCCCGAGTTTTAACAGAAATGCTAACGGAGGGACTAAATTAATGACGATGCAAAGTACAGGGACTGATTTAACGAATTTTAAGTATAGGGACCAAAATAAAAAAGCGGGGATAGTTCAGGGGACTAAAATGATATTATCCCTATTTTATGTGTTTCAAAACATAACTTGGCCCCATGTCATTTCTCTTTGCTTGGCTGTGGAGTCCACGGATGCCCCTTTACTGCTTTGGCTCCAAACAAGTTTCTTTGGCTCCACATAAAGCCAACACTTTGGCTCCAAGCTTTGAGTCTTTTGGCTCCAAGACTTCTTGTCCTCCTCTCCCTGTATATATGTGTCTCGGCCAAACACAAAAACACACAACCTTCATTTATTTTCTACACACATCCGAGACACACACTCCCATATATTCACTCCAAAACTCTATTACAAAACATTGATATTTTAGTACTTATATAATTTGATATTTGGTGCGTCGTGGAAGAGAAAAGTCAAGAGGATTGTTCAAGAGTCTCCGTTGCATATGCGTGCAAATGGGGATAGTACTATAGACTAATCCTGTGGGTTGCGTGCTGTGAAGCCCATCGCATCGAACCATTGGTTCCGGGGAGCGCGAATCAACCTTTTAGGACAAAGCCTCGGCTTGATTCTATAGTTTGGTGAGATTGTTTTAAAGTATTTTGTAACGTGATATTATTTATATTGTATCTTGATTTTGTGTAAGAAAGTGCGATTCTGCTCCAAAAATTATTTAAACGGATTTATATCCAACATCCCGGATGGACAGCTTTGCTTCTGATCAAGAAGATGACGATGGCATTTCCTTCCATAATAGCCGTACCAAAAATTTCAACAACTCCCCGTTTAGCACTTGGCCCACCGCTGTTCCTCTGCCGCCGCATATCGGCGTGCTTGAAGCACCCTCATCAAGGGATCATTCCACCGAGATGAACAGATCCATGGAAATGGAACGAGCGATAGCTCAACAGCCAAAAGGAGACGACAGCTTTGGTAACGGCATCTCCGTGACTTGGAAGGACTTATGGGTGCGGGTGCCGGACAAGACGGGTGGACGCCGGCCGATCCTGGAGGGACTCACCGGGTACGTGGAACCCGGCGAGGTTTTGGCCATCATGGGACCTTCTGGCTGCGGCAAGTCCACTCTTCTTGATGCACTGGCAGGTACGTACCATTACTTACTTGTTCCATGTTTCATTCGTTAAAACTTCTCAATTCTGCGTACCCACCAACGGGAAAGCCTTGCGTGCTCACTGCACTTTATATTTGAAACAACCTTATCGATTTTAGCTATTATACTAGTAGTTTAATTGGTAGTGGTAAGTATGGTAGCTGATAACATTATTTTAGCTGACTTGTTCAAAATATATGTAGTATATTAATTACGGCACTTAAACTATATCATAAATCAAATATCTCTAGATTTTGGTCAAATAAAAAAAATGTTGCCGTGGACCCGCTTGGACGAGTTTATCACATTTTACAACTTGGTTTGCTGTTTTTAATCCTATAATATATTTTTTAAATGCTTTGCTAAATACTAGAAAATGCAAAATGGTTATTTTTTTAGTTCTGCCGCTTAGGCAAATGGCAGGGCACTATTGCGCACGTTCTCACCTGCCTTTTTGCAGAAATCCATTTTTCTATGTCTATATTTGTGATGCTTTGGACAAATGTGCCCCCTCCCGACATCATGTGCAAACTTTTGATTGCACATCGTGAAACAAATTAATGAAACAGCTAGTAGAATTAATGGAACCTAGTGAAGTGTACGTTATGTTCGGATTTCTTGCATTGTGTTAGGTCTGCATAACAAGTTGATCAATCAATTGAATAATTGCAGGGAGGTTAGCATCGAACACAAGGCAGACCGGAGAGATCCTAATCAATGGCCGCAAACAGCCACTAGCTTTTGGCACTTCGGTAAGAGAAAGGTGTAAACATGCATTTATTTGTTTATGTAAATGCTTGTGCTGAAAATATCGAAACTGGCAACACATGTCAATTAATGTAGAGCGTGATGTAACTGTTGGTACCAGAAATTTATTTTTGGCTAGAAACCTTCATATAATAACGAATGACAGTTGCTAAATTTCTTTTGTCTTTTTTAATGATAATTAATGGCCATTAAATAGGAGATGATTGTAAACTACACTGTTACCGTGTGCGGTTAAAATCCTCTTATTTATACCTCATCCTACATGCATGTGATGATCATAAGACCTATAAAAGGTGGACACTCATTGAGCTATCGTAGTGGCTCTGAAAAGGAAAAATATTATCTTGGTATTACATGTTTGGATTGTTAATAATATCACCAGAAAATATGGGATGATTGACGTCTCGTTCTCCTTGTCAAAGAGTTTATTTTGAGTCTTCCTAGCAATAATAGGATAAATAATGTATTAGTCCGCCGATCTAGCATGAGCCATGAAGTATCTTTGAAGTCTAGCCCACACTAAATAAAATAACATATGTGTAGCTTTAATAAAACACCTTCAGCTTTGCCAATGCAAATGCAGTTTCAAAGAGTTATGCTTCATGCATCTATTGGTTTTACATTGCTTTAGAGAATACATGAATTAGTTCTTACAAATTGTGCTAGAACCCAGCGTCTACACACTATACTTATATCTTAAGGCGTGGCTTGATTCAAAGGTCCTCTTATTATTGTAACCAAAGATCCTGGTTGATTTATGGTTAGGCCTACGTGACTCAAGATGATACACTAATGACGACGTTAACTGTAAGAGAGGCTGTATACTACTCTGCACAGCTCCAACTTCCGGACTCAATGTCAAGATCTGAGAAAAAGGAAAGAGCTGATGCAACAATAAGGGAGATGGGCTTACAAGATGCCGTGAATACAAGAATAGGAGGGTGGAGCATTAAAGGCCTCAGTGGTGGCCAGAAAAGAAGAGTTAGCATTTCCATTGAGATCTTGAAACGCCCAAAGCTTCTCTTTTTAGATGAGCCTACAAGCGGGCTGGATAGTGCAGCTTCTTATCATGTCATGAACCGAATCATCAAACTTGCCCAGCAAGATAAACGGACCGTTGTTGCTTCTATACATCAACCGAGCAGTGAAGTCTTTGAGCTTTTCCATAATCTTTGCCTCCTATCCTCCGGTAGATCAGTATATTTTGGTTCCAGTTCAACAGCAAATGAGGTAATGTATATCGAACCAAATCCACTTAGTTGCTCATAAGAAAAACTATTCATCGTAGTCCTAACATGGATATAAGACCAATAAATTGTTGAATGAAATCTACTAGTGATTGCGATGCAGTTCTTTGCTACAAATGGCTTCCCATGTTCAACTATGAGGAACCCATCTGATCACTACCTCAGAACTGTAAACAAGGATTTTGATGTGGTAAGTAGCCGTCTAGTTCTCATAAGTAAATATGGCTTGATTTTCATGTTAATTCATGTTTTAATGAAGAGTCAAACTTAATTTGACAAAGTACTAGTCACTGACCATAAATAGGACATTGAACAAGGATTTGGTGGAAAGGTGAGTGCTGCTCAAGCAATAAACATTCTTGTCGAGTCATATAAGTTATCAGAAGCTTGCCAACAAGTTGAAAGACGAGTGTCTGAGATATGCCAAAAGGTACAAATATATATAGAGCTTCAAGAATATACATGCATGGTTCAAAGACTTTAACACATACGATGGATATAATTGTGCAGGATGGAGAAGCACTGGATAAGAAAGGAAGTCAAGCAGGCTTCATTACCCAATGCAATGTACTTACAAGGCGTTCGTTTGTGAACATGTATCGAGATCTAGGCTATTACTGGCTTCGTCTGGCAGTATACATTGCCTTGTGCTTGTGTGTAGGGACTATATTCTACGACATTGGCTCTAGCTATGGCTCCATTCAGGTGAGTTAAGTAATGGCCCTTCAATTGCATTTGTATAAATAAAAGAAATTAACTAACTGGCTCACCCAAAAAGAACTTGTAGAATTAACTGATTAACTTTCTGAATCTACAGGCGAGAGGTTTAATGCTCATGTTTGTGGTAGCATTTCTGAGCTTTATGGCTATTGGTGGATTCCCTTCTTTTGTAGAAGACATGAAGGTGTGTAACTTACCACATGCACAAGGTAGACTAATAATAATAATATATATGGCTGATGTTACTTCTGTCGTCTTTGCTGATAATCAGATATTTACCCGAGAAAGATTGAATGGCCATTATGGTGTGGCTGCATTTGTGGCTGGAAACACATTTTCTTCCATCCCTTACTTGCTTATGATCTCTCTAGTGCCTGGAGTTATGGCTTATTACCTTGTTGGACTTCAGAAAGGCATCGACCACTTTGTTTACTTTGCTATGATGTTGTTTGCATGTATGATGTTGGTCGAAAGCCTGATGATGATTGTAGCGAGTGTAGTGCCAGACTTTCTCATGGGCATCATAACTGGAGCTGGAATTCAAGGTGTGATGATGTTAAATGGAGGTTTCCTTCGATTGCCAGATGATCTTCCCAAGCCATTTTGGAGGTACCCAATGTATTACATTTCCTTCCACAAGTATACCAACCAGGGCTTCTACAAGAATGAGTTTGAAGGATTAACGTTCCCCAATGAGCAAGCCAGAGGGCCACCAACCATCACTGGTGAAGAGATCTTGAGGAGTGTGTGGCAAGTGGAGATGGGTTACTCAAAGTGGATGGATGTTGCCATCATGTTCGGCATGGTTATTTTATACAGGCTCATGTTCTTGGGAATCATAAAGACCATAGAGAAGGTCAAGCCCATCATCAGAGGTTTGTAAACTGTTCCTAAGCAACCAACATAATCCGAAGATCCATCGACCCCTCCAAGAATGTAACGCAACAATTCAATCTTAAAAGTAGCAGTGTAACAAGAAAGGATTCTCAAGCTGGCCAAGATCAAAGATATGTTGGTCTTTATTAGCCACATATGTATTTTACAATAATATTGGTGTTTACCATATTGGCATGTCCAAATAAATCAACTTGTTTGAGTAAGAGCAACAACTAGTTCATCTTCCTCTATATCCAGGGGACTTACTTTCTGAGATCGTCAGCATAATAAATAATTAAGTCTAAAAAATATGTCACTCTCATCTATTCAATTTACACCCACACTGCACAACCAAAAAAGTCCAGCAACAATTAGTCATTCATAAGTATGATTGATGATACTTTAAGGAAATTCAATAAACCTTAGCAGCACATGGTTCGTTAAAAGACACTAATCATATATAGTAGTGATGCCAAGGAAAGTGGGTTCGTACTTACGTGGAGGTGCCACAAAGGATGCAGTCCGAATCAGCTGCCAGCTGTACAAAATGAGAGACGGTGAGGGTGGAGTAAGGGTAGAGAGCAAGGCTCCCCAGACAGGCCGTGAGGGCTGGCAGTGCTGTGGAGATAAGGCAGAGACGAACAGGGCCGATAGTCGACAATCCAAGCTAGGGTCCAAGTCAAGGTCCTGCGTCAGAGGTCCAATGTCAGGGGTCCAAATATGTTTCTTTTTCTAGAATTTTAGAGAATTTAGATTCTAGAGTGAGAAAGTGAAATTGGCAAATGAGAGAGTTGTATTGAAAATGAAATCCAAAGTCGACTATTTATAGGAAAAAGTGTGCTTGTGTCATCATGGTGTCATCAGCTGACACGTGTCATCCCCTAGGAGTGACACGTCACCGGGGGGTCCAAAAATACCGGTTCTCCATTGGACTGTCGGTTCCAAAATTCACTCTGCCTGCCCCACACAGCGTCGGTCTACCTGTCTGAGAAGACTGACCACACACAGTGTCGGCATGATCAGAATAAGCCCGTTGGTGTGCGAAGCAAGGTGCATTTCGAACATTTGACCTCCAAGTCAGAATCAAGCAACTTTACCTTTGCACCAACGTTTAGGACCGTATTTTAGCACAATCTGCTTGAAATTGTGTCTACGGTGGTTTGTGTCCTAATCGCAAGTATATTAAAAAGAATGCTTTAACAGGCTTAGGATCGTGTTTACCTTAGCAATTACCCTAGTCAAATTTATCGTTGCCCGACTCTACTTCTTTTTAATATGGGTTCTTTCCAGTTTCGTATCGGGAATATTAGATGGTTTCTAGTGCAGTTATTCTGCTCTTGCTTCAGCTGAAAAAGAAAGTAGAGATCTCTCCACTCATACTCAGTTGTGAACCTGAGCATCAACAATAAAAGTTAAAAAACATCAAATACAACGCATCTTCAAGTACTGTACAGATCTAAAGTCTTTCTTAAAGGTAAAATATAGATCTCGAGTCTGTTAAAGGTATTCAAACCATATTCTCTTGTGTGCGCTGTAAGGTAAGGTTGCATCTATTTTAAGCAAAAAGGTTTGAGGTAAGTTGGGAATGAATGGTATTGGTGTTGTTTATAAGGTATGCAAAGAATCATTGTAGTGGTCATGTCACGAGATTGGAATGCTTACTGCATTATGTCCATGTCCTGGGAACCAATCACTCCCTCTCCAGTAAGACAGCTTCAATAGATTCAACTAGTCCTGAGTCCAAAGTCCAAACCATGGGGTCTGCACATATTCTCTCTCTTGGAAATTGTCTATTGCATTATAAGCAAGAAAAAAATGGTTAATTTTAAAGGTGATACGTATGTTGGTATTCTTTGCAGATTTGGTTTCTTTATTCCTTATGGTGCCAAAGGAAAGGATCATGATGGCTGTTATTAATTATTTTAATGGTAGATAGTTTGGATTATTTCAGCAATGGAGATTGTATCATAATTGCAACTTCCAAGTTTGTAGGCAAACACCTACAACACTTGTTTGTTGGCTTGCCAAAAAACCTAGAAAGCATTCTAATTTTTTAGCATTCCAAATTAAAACGGGCTAATTATCAAAGAAAAGTAAATATCTTTAGACGATGCATTCCCAAATTGGTGTTCTTTTGACGGAGTAAGCTGTTGTGTCCGACGCTCATCTGCTCGTATCAACAACATTGCCATTCTCAAACAAAGTTTTGCCATGTTGAAACTGATTGGTTTATCAATTCAGGTGCCATATTTGCAGCCAGATCCTCCCTACGTTTTGCCAGTTAAGCAGCAAGTTCCCAAAACTTTCTTTCATATATGCCGATATTGATGAATGTCCAGATACAACTCAGCATATCCGATACACTCCTACATTTCATTTTTATCGAGATGGGGAAAGGGTTGATGAGATGTTTGGCGCTGGAGAAGAGCGGCTGCACGATCGTTTATGGTTGCACTGCTGAAGAGTTTGTGCTTAAATCTATGTGCAGCGCCATGTCCAGTTAATTTTTGCATGTGTTAGACTGCATCATGTCATTTAGTTTGAAGTTTGAAATCTACGTTCTGTACCACCTCCAGTTAATTTGTTACATGTATTTTTTTTTTTTTTGATAATAAGAGAATTGCATAGATAAATAAAAGAGTTCACAATACGATCCTGGCCTAATGGCCTTACAACAAGAGCAAATAAAACTACGGTGCAGCATCTAACCATAAACCAAAACTGTACAAGGAAAACACGATAGCATCACAGTCTGTCCATGACCCAGTCCTGGTACACCTGTATCCGAGCATGGCAAGCAAAAAGAGCTAGTGAGCGTGCTTCCTTCAAAAGGTTTGGTCTACTCCTGTACATACTGTAGTGGTGGAAGTTATTTAGCAGGTGGCATATATCATATAGGATAGGTGCCACCTTATCCACAATATCCTCAGATTCCGTCATCTGAGAGAATGAAAGAAGAGTCAGTTAGCACATGTAGATGTAAAAAGTTATGCTTAAGAGCCCAAGACGTAGCAAATAATAAGCTATGAGTTAATGCAGAAAGATAATCAGACGAAGCGATAGAAAAGGAGGCCGATGCACATCTTGTTGCGAGGTGAAAGCACGTCACCCAAATTCCAGCACGAAGCCTTGTGGAGTCAAAAGCCGTATGTAAATACAGATGAATCATCTTGGGATGTAGACACTGGCACGGAGAAGTATGTATGGTCGAAGCTTCAGAGTTGAGAGATAGTGATCTGTTTTGGTTCGGTGGTGAGCAATTTGGCTGTGGGAGCTGTTTTGGAGAGCTAGGTAGTCGTTCAGAGAAAGAAGAAATAGTATTAGATAGAAGATGAATTTGGTTGATGGCTAAAGAAGGGTTAAAAGGTATATGGTTAAAAACGACATTATTCCGGTGAGTCCAAATAGTCCAAAGGGTAGTGAAAAAGTAGATAATGGTTAGCCAAGATCTTCCTCGTCCGGGGTCAGGAGTGAGCCAAGCAATAAGCCATTCTTGGAAAGAGGCCCCAATATTTGTCGTTCGAATGCCAAGAGGTGTCCCAAACCAGATCAGTCTTATTGATGGGCACAAAAGGAAAGCATGGCTCAAATCTTCTGGTTGTGAGTGGCACAGCGGGCATAAATCTGAGTTGACAATCTGAAGCCGTTGAAGATTCTTGTAAAGAGGTAATCTATTCCACAGAATTTGCCAGACTAAGAAGTTAAATTTGAGTGGTAGGGGCAATTTCCATACTTTACTCCAGATGGCATTAAGATCAGGGTTTGGTCTGGATGGAGCATGAGGTAAATTCCATATAATTTGTGATGCGCAGTCATAGAGTAGCTTATAAGCCGAGGATACCGAGAAATTTCCATCTGTAGTATGTGCCCATACCTGTTGGTCTTCATAGTTATTTTGGGAAATATAAATGGCTGTGATCTGTTGTCCTAGTCTCCGAGTGAATAAACTCTCGATCTTTCTATGATCCCAAGCACCATTGCATATCAGGTCACTGACCATGTAATTAGATGGGTTATCACCTGTCCGGGGAGGATCAGGTAATGGCGTTATATTTGGGATCCATTTGTCCTCCCATATTTGAATCCGTCTTCCATTTCCAACCTGCCATCGAAGGCCCAACTTTAACGTCTGTCTCCCTATTAGAATGCCGCGCCAGACTGTTGAGAACTGCCCTGAAGCCGGTGATTGCATGAAAGACTGGTGGACACAGTATTTCCCACAAAATATTTTAGCCAGAAGGGAATCCGGTTCACACCAAATTTTCCAGGCAACTTTAGCCAGCAATGCTTGGTTTAGAAGGTTTGATTTTTTGAAATTAAGACCCCCTCCCGTCATAGGACCACATAATACATGCCAGTTAACCCAATGGATTCCCTTAGATCCCTCTTTGCCAGACCACCAAAAATTACTAATAATGGTATCAATTTTCCGGCAAATATTCTTTGGAAAAAGCCACACCTGCATATGATAAATCATAAGAGAATTAAGAACGGATTTAATTAAGGTAGCCCTGCCGGCTTTATTAAGCAGTGCTCCTTTCCAGGCCGCGCATCTGTCTTGTATTTGGTTCACTAGCTCAAGAAAGAAAGCTTTCTTTCTGGTGATGATGTCAAGGGTGCCACCTAAGTAGTTCCCAAATTCACTTTCCATGTTGAAACCGAGAGTTTGCCGTATACGAATATGGGTGGCCAGGCTAGAGTTGGGGCTAAGCGTAATAGATGATTTCTTCATGTTGACTTCCTGACCTGATTCTATACAATAATTATGTAAGATTCCTTTTATTTGCGAAATCTCTTGAGGAGTTGTCTTTGTGAAGATCATAGCATCATCTGCAAAAAATAGATGGTTGATGGGAGGACTTCCAATCCCTGCTTTTATTCCGGGAACCATGCTAGAAATCTGAGCTTTAAGCAACGTGGCTGATAGCGCTTCAGCACAAAGAATGAACATATAAGGAGATAGAGGGTCTCCCTGTCTTAATCCCCGACGAGGTGTGAAACGCTCAGACGGGGATCCATTGGCCAGCTGACCCTATCATATGCTTTGCTCATGTCCATTTTGATAGATCCCAAGCTCCCCTTGGCCTTTCGAGTCCTTCGAATTTTGTTGGTTAGTTCCTGTGCAATAAGGATATTATCTATAATATGACGCTGAGCGACAAATGCATTTTGGAACGGGGAGACCAAATCGCTGAGCACGCTTTTAATGCGGTTGGCAAGCGTCTTGGATATGATCTTGTAAATGGTGTTACAGAGACTGATGGGCCTAATGGCATTTCTCATTCTCAAATTCCTTCTTTCCTGCCATTGACTTTCATTAAGGATATGGGGAAGAAAATAACTCGTTTCCTTCAGACAAGCTAAATCAACTTCAGAAACTTAAAAAAGTGATAAACTTGGACAAATTCAACTTCATTGATTCAATAGAAATGAAAGCAACATAACTCACTTGAAATCTCATAGCAAATTTTCAACTTCATTGATTCAATACAAACAAATTCAATACAAATTTTCAACTTCATTGATTCAAGGCACACATAAAATAGGCATATGCATTGGCATCACATAATGGAGAAAGTCTTGAAATCTCTATTGTTTGTTTGTAACTGGTTAATACTTTTTAAGTACTAGACCCCTAAGTATAATTGCATCGTCTTGTCACCGCCTCAATTACATACTCGTCGCTTCTGCACCAGTTTTGTTACCCCACTATTACTCATACACAAAACTAGGGTTTTTGAATTTGGACTCCGTTTCTGACAAAATGCCAAAACTGATTTGAAGTACTTAGTTCTGAAATTTTGAGTCTAGCAAGAGTTAGATACACAGCATACTCCTTTACATCACACAGTGGAAATTCTATGCAAACAATCATCGGCTACCTACCTGCCCACAAAAGTACTACACCATCTTTAACTACTTTGGCAAATATTTCAAAAGTTTTCAACCTTATCTTCATCAAAAGCTTGGAATTAGTAACTTTCTCTAAGACTGGATGAAAATTTGTTATTGCCATCGCAGACAATACGATGCTTTAAGAAAGGCGCCATTCTCGTTAATGAACTGATATAATCAGCGGGAGCTGTCTAATAAAGGTGTTTGAGTACAAATTCTATGCATGATGGACAACTAATCAATGGTAACCAGAAAACAGATAACAGTATTAAGATTTCGGGAGCTATGTAGGATACCATGCTAATGAAGGTCTGTATAAACAGAGGACGAACAGAATCGTAGTACCCTTAGGGAAAACATGGTATTGACTTATGTTACTTGCATCAGATTACATGTACGCTAACATATGGGAAGAATAGATGCGCAAATGCATGGGAAAATATTGTGAGCTACTGATGACCGTCGGTGCTATGTCTGTATCATGGAGCAACCGTACCGCGTTCTTGACTTCAGCAAACAGAGCATTAACTGGAAAAAAAAGAATAACCAACCACCTTATTTTTATGGTGATGCGTTTACATTAATTCAATGGAGGTAAGCTGTAATGCGACTCTAGTGTAAACCTATAAAGGCGTTCACATGACATGCAGTCAGATCACCTATCCTCGTGCTTCTACTTTGATGCAATCTTTTGCCATGTAGAATCATTTCGGGGGCCCTCTTCTTCGGCTCCCACGTCAATTGCATGGCCATTGTTGCTAAATGGTTGGACAAAATACTACTTCTATTCTCCATATGGTAGTGTCGTACTCTATTATCATTCACGTAGCGTGTTAAACTCTTTCTCGCTCTACTAAGTCAAGTTGAAAATTTCATAGCTAGGTTGTGCAGAAAGGTATAGTAACCAAACTCAGTTACGTCGCTTTCATTTTACTTAGCCCATTCAGTAAGAGATGAACATGTCAAGATCTGAACAAGTAAACGAAAATTAAGAACTCTTCGGATCAGCATGGAACGAAGTCCGCGTGCTTATAGATTGTGATGAAGAAACTACCAACTTGACCGTCATACAGCTCCTGGAAACTCATTTCTGACTTTATACGAAAAATGCTACTTAAACGAATAAATTGTTCAATTAGCCCTGCTCAATACTATGTCTAATACGCCCACATGGATTTGTTAATTGCAAATTAATATCTTACAACACTATAGCCAAGGCAATTATCCCTGCTCAATACTATGTACAAATCAGAAAAGCAAAAAAATATTGAGAACACCTAATGAATACTGTATCATAGATTTCTCTTAATCTTTCCCAGCTTAGTACTCGAAATCTGCACTGCAAAACACCGTTAGCACTCTTCTTGGTATTCTTTGGTTATCTCCCTCCATCCAGATTCTAGCGTTAAACCAGATCCCTAATCTGTCTCTACTCACTGATCCTAGTTGATACCCCATGCCTAATGAAACAAATCTGGCCATAGAGGGTTTAGATCAGCCAAGCTACCAAGCTGTCTGGCAAATAATGGCATATTAGTCTTATCTCTTTCACTCATGTTAAGTCATTCTCTATTTATTTTCGATTAGGACCTGTTGTGCAGAACTAGTGGCCAATATTTAATTAACATATTCAAACACAGAGCCACAATGCTGATACACTACAAGAAAACACGTTTTTAGCGATGGAGTTTTACCGACGGATAACAATCCGTTGGTAAAAACGAGTTTAACTGACGGATACCACCGTCGGTAAAATTCCGTCGTTAAAAACTTATTACCGACGAAGTTACCGTTGGCGAAAGTTGTTGCCGACAATTTTTTTGCGGCAGTCTTTTTGCGACGGAATTACCGTCGCTAAAACTTTTTTATAAAATTAATATTTTCGAGGGTTTTATAAAATTGTTTTTGGGACGGAAGGAATCCGTTGCCAAAACTACCGTCGATAGATATCGTGATTTACCGATGGACTTTTAGCGACGGGCCCAATCCGTCGCTAAAAGTCCTCGATTAAAACAACCAGATCTGCCTTTCTTTCTCTTCCCCCGTTTCTCTCTCTGAAAAATCTCCCACCGCTGTTCTGCTCCGGCGACCAACCTCCACGGTGACCCACTTCCGGCGATCCCCCTCCACGGTGACCCACCTCCGGCAATCCCGCTCCACGGTGACCCCTCCCTCCACTGCCGCCGCGTGAAAAGTCTACCACCGTCGTCGCGCCACCAACGCCGCCGCCCTCCACTGCCGTCGGCTATTGTGCCTTAAGGTAAGTTCCGTTTAGTCTTATTTATTCAATTCTTGTGCAACATTATCCGCATAACAATTCTTGTGCAACATTATGAGATTCTCTTACTTTCTGTTTGCTTCATTGATCTCGATGTTCTTTAGCCTAACTGAACCCTTTTTACTAGGTACCTTCAAGAAAATGCCCTTTTGATTCCTACACTATTGTGCTTTGAGTAGTTTGGACAGTAGAGAACACGTGAATTTGCTTGTATATTTTCTTTTACTTATAAATTAAGGGGTTTACTCCTGGAGTGCAACTCCTTCCTTTTAGGAGAAACTGTCTACGGTGCGGGCCCCCCACTTTCATTCTACTGAGACCTGACTCTAGCGGGTGTAGTTCCCATGGCTAGCGTCAGCTCACTCTCTTACGAGTTCCCCAGCTGCTTCGACTTATTAATGCATTGGGAAGCTTTCACTACTACCTGATGGAGAAGCCCGAATTGTTCCTTTGGAAGTCGGATGTTAGCCCAAAGCAGAACCATCCAATCAAAGACATGACGCCCATAGCTGTTGCTACTTCTTTCCTGACTAGCGGGTTTCAAGAAAGGCTGAAGCCATTGATCTGATTAACAGAATAGACTTAGAGGTTTCTTAGATATGGAACTACTGAGACAAGAAGGGTCAAACATGACGCAAGCAACTGAGCAAAAGCTCACTTCAGGAGGCCCGACTGAAGATAGAATTACATCGTTACCAATAACTTTAAAGTTTCCATCGACTACCTCACTGAAAATCACAAACGCACAACACATTTTTATTTGAGTTTTAAAAATCATCAACCATCAAATATTTCTCTAAGGAAAGGCCACTACAAACACATACACAGAGAACGAAGTGTCACTTAAAATTTTCATCACATCCCTTTTTCTCCACTCCCAACTCCAAAAGCAATGACATAAGACGTTGGCCCATTCTCTGAAAGCATAAAGTTTTGGAGCAATTAGTAACTTAACATGGTATTAGAGCTCACTCTTGTTTAAGGTCTTGGTTCCATTTCTTCCGACTTGCATTGGGTCACTATAGTCGTTTTGCACTCCCACTACAAGAAAATGACCTTTTAGCGACGGATTTTTAGGGACGGAACTAAATCCGTCGCTAAAAGTGCCTTTTAGCGACGGATGTTCCGTCTCTAAAAGTCCGTTGCTAAAGACGGCCTTTTAGGGTTTACCCGGTTATTTGTCTATATATATGTGAATTTTAGGGTTACATTTATCTTCTTTTCACCTGCCTCCTCTCAAATCTCACAGCCTCCTTCTCTCAAATCTCTCTCTTTCTCACAGATCTACCAAAATCAGTAAGCCACGACTCACGACCACCCTACTCAACCCACATCTCCGCGGTGGCTAGTCACTCTCGATCTACCGCATCTCCGCCGCCGCCGGTCGGTCTCTCTCACGTCGTCGTCATGTCACCATCGTCGCCGGTCGCCACCGATCTGTCACCACCGTGCCCCGACGCCACCGATCTGTCACCACCGTTCCCTGACGCCACCGATCTGTCACCACCGTGCCCCGACGCCACCGATCTATCTCCACCGTTCCCCGACGCCACCGATCTGTCTCCATCATTCCCCGACGCCACCGATCTGTCACCACCTTGCTCCGACGCCACCGATCTGTCACCACCGTGCCCCGACGCCACCGATCTGTCACCACCGTGGCCCCGAGGCCATCGATCGGTCCCCACTGTCGCCGACCATCGCTTTGTGGGTGTTGGGTAGACTGAAGAGTTTCAGTCAATGGATGTTGTTGATGTGTAGATTGATTAATTCCGTCACTAAAAATAATTCCATCGATCGTAAAAAAAAATACCCGGAAAATTCCGTCACTAAAAATAATTAATTTCGTCGTTAATATTAATTTTTTACCGACGGATTACGAAATTCCGTCGCTAATCTTTTAGTAACGGGGTTTTCACCCACGGATTTTTAGCGACGGACAATCCGTCGCTAAAGGTTTTTTCGACGGAATATCGACTTTTAACGACGGAAATTTCCGTCGCTAAAAGTCGATTTTCTTGTAGTGTCCTGGTCGTGCTCTCATGTTAATTTGTCTCCACATGCAATGGAGGGCATGCAGGTGGGGGCAGGGTGGGGTGTGGGGAGGTGCCAAAGCAATGACATAAATAGTGTCAATTCTATGTTAATTTAATCTTTTAGATAATCTGGTAACTTAACAAGTTACTATATTTGAAATGAGAACTAGAAGAAGAAGTCGTGTAAGTGAAATGGCAAAAACAGGAGCCCCGCATAGTCTAAATAGGCGGCCATGTTATTCATTGGCACTTTGAAAGAAGTCAGGAATTATCGCAAGATCTACGTGTTTCATTTTATTGTTGTCAAGGGGAAGAATAAACATGAAACACTATAGAGCTTGTTTTGTAATTTAATGTCCTTTTTTGTCCATGTTGGTGTTTATGAGTCTATATCTTTCAACAGCAAAAAGTGCAAAATAACCTCAAGTTTTCATAAATCGCATTTAGACCAGCAATTGTATAAACTTCGTTGGGTATGATGATAAAACGGTAACTTCCAGGCTCACGAGCCCAAGTTGACCTGTTCATACAACAACTAACCACATTTCGCCATGAGTTTCAAGCGAGTGATAGTGTCATACCTACACCGCGACCTTCTCGCATTTCCATTGTCATAGATCTTGAGACAACATCCCTTGACGCAAGATCCTTGGCTGTCGGGGCATAGCGTTCCATAAACCGTTCCCCGTTGCTGTTCCTAAGGATACCTCATTCACCACGAGATCCTATCCTCAGCAAAAGGAAAATAGGAAGATAGAAGAAGAAAAAATTAGTCTAATATGATGGACACATAAGAAGAACATGGAAGCAATCCAATTTAGACTGTTCATCTGAACCACATGACAAAAAACAAAGAACCCCAACCTTCAGTGATGAGACACCCAGCACCATAAATTCCAGTTGGATAAAACTGAACAAACTCAAGATCCTGCAGGGAAATATAACAAATGTCAACTGTGAATCGACACGAATAAGCAGCAAAATTTCCACAAAATTCTAAAAGAAGAAAGGACAGTATAAACCTCGAGAGGGAGCCCAGCACGTGCAACCATAGCAACCCCTTTTTACTAGGTACGGATTGAGTTACTGATCTTTGTTTTGCTTGCATTGCGGATGCGTTTTCGTTCGCCATTGTTCCTCTCTCAAAACAAATCTCTAGTGCTGGTATAGACTTTTGTATGCCTTAGTGTAGGTAGCAGTAAAGATACAAGATCTGAATATTTGAGCGTTCATTTGTCAATAGTGATCTGGATATAGTTATTAGATTTGTTGGTGGTTTTATTAGATAGATGGTCATCTCCTGGTTTTAGAGTCAATGCTCATGTAGTCCCCCACCATGTAAGCTACCATGTAAGCTACATAAAGGGAAAGAGTAGAATTTGAACTATGCATTCTTTTAGATTACATTTCCCATTTTGCAGTAATGCAATAGTTATCTAGGAGACTTTGCAGTAATAGATTTAATTCAGCTATAAAATTGATGCTCATCAATTGAATAATGCCCGATTGGTTTTTCATGTTAAAGTAGGTTAAATGGCTTCTGCTTCGGTGAACAGGGATGTTTCAGTCGGCAGGCACTTCTTCAAGGTCATGATGCCTGGTTTTCATGCAGAACTTGTATGCCATCCCGCTTTCTCTATGTTTTCGTGCGTGTTAAAAGTTTTATCGTTGGTTAAAAACTTACCTGTCTTATTGTATTATGAATATGTTAGGCCATACCGGTAGCATTTTGCAGATTGCATGGGGTCATTGAGATTTGAAGCAACTTTAACCAGCCGCAAGGGGTCATGGCCTGTTAAATTGAAGAAGAAGGTTGGCCAAGAGGAACTTTGCTTTGAAGAGGGTTGGAACGAATTCGTGCTGCAGCATGACCTCCATCTAGGAGACTTTGTAATCTTTGAACATATGGGGCAAATGCGTTTTCAAATGTTGGTGTTTGATCATAACACTTGTGAAAAATCTGCTTTCCCTCAATGTTGAACTCTGAGCAGTAACTAGACAATATTTTAAATTAATCGCATCGGATATGTAAATTTTGAATAATTTTGTGTTATTTGAACATTGACTATTTGTTTGATAATTTTAGGTTGTTAATTGTGCATTTGATAATTGTGATTATTGATCGATAATAGGTTGTTAATTGATGATTTTAGATTGTTAATCGTGCGTTTGAGATATTGAGATTGTTGACGGAGGATGAGACCCAATTGGTTTGAGTTTTTTTATTACAGGTTTAGGAATTAAAAAATTAAAAAGAAAAGTGTAAAAAAATGACTTTTAGCGACGGATTAATTCCGTCGCTAAAATTTTTAAACGTTCTATATTAGACGAAGGATTTTATAATTCCGTCGCAAAACTTTTAGTAACGGCCTTTTATACGAGGGATTTTTAGCGACGGGTATTCCGTCGCTAAAAGTTTTAGCGACGGAATATAGGCTTTTAGTGACAGATTTGCCCGTCGCTAAAAGCCTTATTTCTTGTAGTGATATGAGAAGCAGTATTAATGAAGCAACATTTCCAACTCTATGGAACCAACTCGAACATCATGCATGTTCTGAGGGAAGGCAATCAGTATGCCGAAAAAGCTACCCAACATGGGAGTTATAACCAAAGTAACGTCTTCGTCTATTTGGACTAGCCACCATCAGAATTGACATTGGGCCGCTACTGGCGGAAGTTGCGCGGCTCTCCTACCTCTGCACTGAAAATACTTTCTGTTTTTGATATTTGTTTGCAACAAAAAAAAGAAGAAGAAGAAGAAAAAAAAGATTGATGAAATGGGTTCATTTCAGTATCTCTCTATATCGAGAAGAAATGTGCAGATTTGAAACTCACCAAGGACACAGGGGCGGACCACCCCCATGACCGGGGGGGCCATGGCACCCCTCACTTTTTTGGAATTCTAGTTTAGTTTCCTAGATAATGAATCAATGTATTTAAATTGTTTACAAAAATACATTATATTATAACACTAATTTATTAAGATTTCATTTGTTGTATCTTTTACTCTTTGTGCCCTATCATAGTCATTATCTTCTTTATTTTCTTGATTTATCTTCATTCTTCTAAATCCCAAATTTTAAATCTCCTCATTACCAATAAAAAGAATAGCTTAAGGTTCATTCTTTTNTTAAAAGTTTAAATTCTTATAGTCGGTTAACTTACACGTAACTAATTTTCTCATATAGTTAACAATTACATTAGTAATAGATTTATACAGTAAGAGTTAAGCTTTTTCAATGCAAAATTAAAAATTTATTGTCGACTAACATTAACAAGTCATAATGAAAATATATTATTAGTAGACAAATTGAGCAATCTATTTAAAGGATTTAATATTGACGCTAATTATAATGTGTTTTTTATTATTCATGTTTTATGTGAACTTGAACCTTTTGAATTCTATTATGTTAGCCATCAAATTTTTTTATGATTTTTTGGCACCCCCCTATCAGACTTTCTTGATCCGCCCCTGCAAGGACAATCAAAATTTGACTTTGTAATTCACCAAGTGTTCACATACAGAATAAGAGAGCATTTGATTCATCAAATGTATGTGCTGTTTTGGACGTGCCCAACTGACCAAAATTTTGGCACACCCACTAATTCCTGTAGCTTTTTACCTATGGATATAGCATCCAATCAACTTGGATTTCAGAACCCATGCAGACATATTCCAATAGTTCGGGACATTCCTTTAATAGATGGCCTAATGTGTCTGTAAGCCATGGATGCCCCTTTCTCAACTGGATGATGATTGATGAAGACTAAAAATTCTGAGACTACCTGCTTTTCCGTCTCAAGTTCAAGGGGAGAAACCACCGTCGAACATTTCTAATCTTTATATTGCAAATTGCAAATCGTGTATTGTAAATCATTTTTTATTTGCACTACATCTTCACGAAGGGAGAGCCATATTGCAAAGCAACGCATTCACTTAACGATTTTTATGCAATACAACTATTCAATTCAAAACCAATTCAAGAGAATGAGTGGTCACAAGGCTTACGTATTGAAGATAGCTTATGAACCCGTACGATTTGGTCGGGTTAAGATGCAATTTGGTTTTCTCGTCAATTACATATTTTAGCATAGTCGATTACGTTTTTAATTAAAAAAAACAACAAAGAGTATATATAGATTACGTTTTTAATTAAAAAAACAACAACAAAGAGTATATATATATATATATATATATATATATATATATATATATATATATATATTATAAGTTGAAGCTGAGAAAATGTTGTCCAGTTATCGCTTACTTGGACACTTAATTCGCCATATGGACTTTCCTATTTTCAATTTTCTAAAATATTTTAAATTTACTTACCTTTGTAATAATGATTTGAATCCTCTCTCTCTCTCTCTCTCTCTCTCTCACGCACACACAAATTTGATTTGAATTCCTTCTTTCCATTTGAAATTCAACCAATGATACAGATTTTACATTTCTCTCTTCTATGTCAACATATCCCACTCAAAATTTTTATTTATATCTTTACAATTCCATTAATTCCTAGATTTTGACAAAAGTAATTCTCTATATATTCATTTTTAATCTTAATCTTTTTTATTGTTTAGGGAAACACAATATTCTCCATCAGTTTTTTTTTATCAAACTACCATAATCTCCTTTCTTTTATTTTATTACAAGTTCTATATATAGTTTACATTTCTATTTTTTTTCCAATCATTATTATATATTGTTACTCTTTTCTTGGTGATTTTAATTAATACAACCTCAACACACGAGTTATTTTTGTTACTATTATCACTGCAATTGCTATTAGTTAGGAGATACTAATTTTATTATTTCATACACTATTTTTCATCTTCAATTCATTTGTCACTAAAAACTAATAATTATTGCTTAAGTTCATTTCTAACAATAAAAATTGGTAAGAGAACTCCTTTAAAAAGGTAAAAAGATAAAATTTTGATTATCTTATTGTCACTACAAATTTTGTAGTTGTTATTAGGCATACAAATACGAGATCTCTCAACAAGTATTTTGATAATTGTTGTTCCCATGTGCAACGCACGAAATCAAAACTAGTGCATATATGATAATGCAGCCAACTACTTAAAATGGTTAGAATCATATTTAACGATATCTGTGCAAAATGCTAAAAAATGGATCTCATTTTGGCGCATCACTTTGCTAACATTTTATACCAATTCATCTAAAACTACTGTTAGTAAGGTAAAACACATAATTTTCAACCACATTCTAAATGTTATAATCCTTTTTATCGTCCTTCAATTTTCGTGCATCAAAATCTAGTGAAAAATGATGACACGGTCATACTGCCTATTATGTTGTGGGTGAAGCTAGATTAACACTTTTTTTAGGAAATTCGCACCGTACTTTGGTTGAGTTGATAGGATGCATGAAATCTTGAATTGAATTGTTGAAACTTGTGACTTGGATTCACAAAATATTTTAATTATATAAAATATTTATAACTTTACATTATTGAGGTATGATGGCTGAAAAATCTATACATTGTGTAGTTTTTTGGCATTCACCTTCCATCGTGAACACCATGAAGCTGTTATTACCTGTTATGCTTCTCTTGCGTGTTTACACACACCGTGTTCGGTAATAATATTATTTATTTTAACTTTTTTTTTATTAAAAAGGATAATACATATTAACTTTTTTTGTTTAGCCTTTAATTTCATAATTAAGAATATAATGATACTTAACTAAATACCATTTTGGAAAAGAATAATTACACTCTAGCCTCCTATGAGGTTTTCCACTTATTACACACAACTATCCTAAACATTAAAATTACACTCGGCACCTTGTGCTTGTAGTTGTACGATTCGATATTGCACAGCGCCATGTCCCGTTAAGGAACCTTTTTGCACAAGGTAGACATATTTGTGGGTTAAGGTTGGTGTTTGGGGGTTAGATCTGCGCATGCGCGTGTGTAAGGGCATACGCCAGAGGTGGATTAGGGGTATTTTTTGTGTGTGTGTGTGTGGGTGGGTGTATGTATGATGGGCAAAAGGTGGTTTGGTGCTTGGTGGCCGTGGTGGGTGGTTCGACTATGGTGGTGATAGGCAGTGGTTTGACGGTGGATACTCACTGATGACTGGGCGTTGGCGGGTGGCTCGGTGTCGCCAGTGGCTGGTAGAGGAGAAGAATGGATGTCATTTTCAAAAATTTTGCTTTTCTCTCAGGGGTATTATTTTCTATCCAGCAATTTTGTTAACTTCGTGAGCTGAAAACAAAAAATTTCAAGCTTAATTAGTATAATTTCAATAGGTAGTTGTAGCTGTATCTAATCAACCGAAACCTTAGGAATGCCGAGTTTAACAAATCTTATGAAAAAATATGAAGACACCTTAATGTTGTTTGAATCAATATTTCTAATACATTTCCATGTAAAAATAAGAGTTGTATATCTACACGTGTTTGTACTTCATACTATAGCTATATTCCTACCAGCACCTCATTTGCAATAGACAATTGCAATGTTATATATAGTTTGATGGTAACTTCTAATTTGGCCATCGATGTGCGGCGCTTATAGCAAAGACTGCTTACACATCAGTTATTCATCTCCATTTACTCGGCGTGTAGCTTTGTATGAGGATTGTATAAGCATTTCATCCATATGGAATTGAGACGCAGAAAACAAAACCGTGTAGAACATTTCACGAGTACATCACATTAATCAACTAATTAACCTTAAGATCTAGTAACTTTTAACTCTAATTTAAATCGCTCTCCAAGAGAAATGCTACTCTAATCATATTAAACATAACCATGACAATGGCATTGGCTTCTCCCTCTTGGTTAGCGATCCCATACTAAAGGTTATAAAGAATTTACCTTCAAAATTAATTTGCAATAAGATTCTCTATATTGAACTACGGATGCATATATTAAGCCAAACACCATTAGTAAAACTCAAATAAAAGAATGGACCTATATCTAGTGCGTTAGAGATTTCAGTGGTAAGTGGTAGAGACTCGAGATATAATTTGAAAAAAATAACAAAGGAGTGCTTCAATAGGAGAATTGATTGTCCGCACCTTAACAACCTCCCAAGAGATTAGACTTATAATAGACACCATGGCCACTTTGGATAGATCGATGCACTCATGCACATGAGCTTGGCACCCGTTTAAGCAACCTATCAATGTTGTGGCTATATGGCGTTTGTTATCTAGTCAAAACATGTCTCTCTAAGGTGCAAAAGTGAATATAAAAAGTTACTAGTATCCCATGCAAAGTAAATCGAAGGAAATGGTAACACAATTGTACGACTCTTGGGGATAAAGTTGGACTCTAAGTTAAGGGGAAAAAAGGTTTTATTTTAAAAAAATTAAGGAAAGAAAAAAGAACTTGTAAAATCTTAACTATCAGTTTGAGGAATCAAGTGACATTAATGAATGATTGTTACTTATAGACTTTTTTGTCACTTTTGGCAAAAGAAAAATATAAGGAAATTTTCATATATTTATATTGCTTTATTGCTCAAGGCATTTTATAGTTTTTCACTTGTAGTATTTGGTGGTAACAGTTACTATTTTTAAATAGACTCAGTTATATCTTTTAGTGGGATAATACCAACCACTAATTATTGTACTAACGACTAAAAATGAGTGTCATCAAAATTTTAAGGTTTTTATTCGTAATGTAAAGATATAAAGTGCTCTTCAAATGAAAATTAAGTCCAAAGGGAGTTATAATAGCATCTTGTTCACACATAAATATGAATTTTTTTTGGCTATTATCTGGATTGTAGGACGATAGCTCAATCACACAATATCGATAATTAATGGTCGTTAAATGACTCTAGTGGCTTTTATTTAGAGACGTTAAAAAAGTGCTGCTAAGAATTGATTCTTAAAGTGTTAGCTGAAAAATCACTAAAAATATTTAACTATCATTAATATTGTCGCTATACAGGGGATATTGGCTACGTTTCTACGACTAGGGTAGCCTAAATATTAACCTAAAAACTAAAGAAGATTGCAGTACTTTCGGTACAAAAATTAGAGGTGGACAGCTCTATAAACGGAATGGAATAATAACACACCATGTGTATATGTTTGTGTTAATATGCATAGCAGAAAATTGACTACCGGAGGGGTATGAATGTGTTAAGAAAACAATTAGTTATTTGAAGATTATTACTTCAGACAGGTAGGCTCAATATGCAACACGATTATGAAAGGGAAGTATTAAACGGTTTATTTTTTGTTTTTTATTTTGTGATACTAGTTTTGGACCTGCTGCCCCTCATCCAAAGCATCTAGCTCTATTTTCCTCTATCTCAGCTGATTTCTATGTTTATAAATCAATTGCATGCACATGAATCAGCTGACTAAAGATTAAGACTCTCTTTGATTATAACAGTCAGCAGGAGAAGTAATATGAATAATGGAGACTACAAAAAGATTTAGCAATTTTATTAAAAAAAGAATGAGACTTCTTCTTCTTCTTCTTTTTTTTTTTCCTGTTAATTGAAGAAGCAAAGTTTTAGGATTAGGACTCTGTCATTGATAGTAATACATTTTTGGACTTTATGTATCGAATTTAATAAAGTTGAGTCAGCATGCATAAAGAGACCAATGAGAACTAACACATGCAAATCTAACACTTACGCGGCAAAAGAAGAAGGTTCTTAGAGAATCTTTTATGGCGTAAAGATAAAAATACCAAAAAATTTATATGTTGCAAGAGTAACTACCGTTTCAGCTTTCTATATATATCATCTATTTGCACTCGTTTATCATTGGAATATACCAGAGCTAGACAGCAGCCAAACCCTCTCTCTCTCTCGCTCGCTCAGTTGCCTCCAAATTCAGCATGGACTTGCAGGTTAACGTACCAAGATGGACCCCTAGCCCTAGCCCAACTAGACCACTCAAGAAGGATCATGAAAGAGATGATGAACCCCAGATGGACAGCTTTGCTTCTGATCAAGAAGATGACGATGGCATTTCCTTCCATAATAGCCGTACCAAAAATTTCAACAACTTCCCGTTTAGCACTTGGCGCACCGCTGTTCCTCCGCCACCGCATATCGGCGTGCTTGAAGCACCCTCATCAAGGGATCATTCCACCGAGATGAACAGATCCATGGAAATGGAACGAGCGATAGCTCAACAGCGAAAAGGAGACGACAGCTTTGGTAACGGCATCTCCGTGACTTGGAAGGACTTATGGGTGCGGGTGCCGGACAAGACGGGTGGACGCCGGCCGATCCTGGAGGGACTCACCGGGTACGTGGAACCCGGGGAGGTTTTGGCCATCATGGGACCTTCTGGCTGCGGCAAGTCCACTCTTCTAGATGCACTGGCAGGTACGTACCATAACTTACTTGATGCACTGGCAGGTACGAAGGCGTCATGGCGAGTTAAGTAACTTTATATATATATGAATCAACTTGTGCTGACTGCACTTTATATATATGAATCAACTTTATCGATTTTAGCTGTCATACTAGTAGTTTAATCGGTAGTGGGAAGTACGTAAACTTAGACTTGAAATGTTCTCTTATGGCGGTTGATTACACTATTTTAGCTGACTTGTTCAAAATATCTCTAGTACATTAATTACGGCACTTAAACTAAATATCATAAGTCAAATTTGGCTCTCCAGATCTGGTCAAATAGAATAATTGTTGTCGGGGACCGCTTGGAGGAGTTTATCACATTTTACAACTTGGTTTCCTCTTTTTTAATCCTATAATATGTTTTTAGATGCTTTGCTATATATATAGACGGTAAAGTAAAACTACGTAGTTTTGTGTTATTATTTCATGTCTATTGTTAATTCTCCGTCAATCTCTTTCTCTCTCTCTCTCGTCAGATCAGCCGCTCGCCGATGCAATCTCTCTCCTCCCAAAGCCGGGATCTTCCACTCCTTGCAAGACCACCATTGCTGCCCCTTTTTCCTCCTACCGCAACACAAATTAGCCTTAAACAGCCGCCAGCCACACCGTGGATCACCCACACAGTCCCCCGCCGAACAAAATCTTCATCGCCGGCCATTTCTCCTTCCACCGCAATAGTGAATCAGTCGCCCACAGTCGCCAACCACGCCGTCGATCAGCCACGCAGATCCCCGCCGAACGGAATCTTCATCGCCGACCGTTTCTTTATCTCATCGCTGGCCAATCGCATTTCGCCGGCGACCTTCCAAATTGCCCACTCGTCCACTGCACCTCGCCAATCGCCGGCGACCTTCCAACCAGCTACCCACCACCCACCGCCCTTCTCTCCTCCACCATTCCCAATGGCTATTTTTTAGTTCTGCCACTTAGGCAAATGCAGGGCACCGTTGGGTTCGTTCCCACCTGCCCTTTTGCAAAAATCCATTTTTCTATGTCTATATTTGTGATGCTTTGGACAAATGTGCTCCCTCCCGACATCATGTGCAAACTTTCGATTGCGTGTCGTGAAACAAATTAATGAGACATAAGCGAAAGTGTATTCCCACCAAGTTGCACTAATAAACGGATTAATACCAATTGCACTATTATTAGGAGGAGACCAAATATGCAAGCTGACATAATCAAAGCCAAGATCTTGCACAACGAGATAGTGAATTATGTAATCGGTTGCTCTAAAACCTTTAAGCTGTTAGGAAATGTTTAGGAAATGTGCCTAACAATTTTATCATGCTTTTTTGTAGCGGAACCATGTTAACTTTTGGCTACAAAAGAGCATGGAAAAACATATTAGGACATGAGTTTAGGAATACTCTTATCGGTTGAAATGTAAAAAGAATTGCAAGTGCTTACTTCAATCAACACACATGCACTAACCGAAGTCTCAATGGTCATCTATATATATACTATATATAATTAGAACAACATTTTTCATTTCTTGTGTAACACTCTTTTGGTGTTACATTGAAACTCATTCAGGTTCCGATGCGTTTCCATTTTTAGGATAAAAATGTAAAATGTTATTATCCACCCTCCAGAGACCTTCAGAATCTCCCACTCCCACTCCCACTCCATTCACGTAACTGCTATCTCCTCATTTATCAGCCTATTTTCTTCTCTGCATTTCTACCTCTCCCTTAACGACTCAAAAGAAAACCAAATCCGTTCACATTCATCTCAATTGCTAGCAAATACAGAGACAGAGCGGTTGGGTGAGCTACTTCACCCGGTGAAACAAACTACTGAAGCTATAAACTGAAAAGACGACAACCTTCTCCCTTAATGACTCTGAAGAAAATCAGGCCGTGGGTATGCGATTGATGAGGAGGTTCGTGGTTGTGTGATTGGTGGCATTTGGACGATTGACGGCTAATAGACGTATGATGGCGCTCGGGGGATTGCGGTGGCCAGCGGTGTGGGCTGTAGCGACGATGATATACATCGCTGTTGAAGACACGTGACCGGGTTATGCCTGGTCGCAGGACTAGAGTGACGGGGGTCGTGGGTGGGCAAATCCATGGAGGTCACATCATGCGTGGTCGATTGGTGGGCCTTGGCGTGCGACTGGCAGTGGTGGTTGTGCGCTCCCCGAATTACTGAGGTAGTGGTCGTTGTGTTTGTGAGGAGGTGGCTACCGACGGTGCTGGGTCGTCGTGTCGGCAGAAAGCAATAGTTATCGACAGTGTGTGTGTGTTGTGTGTGTTTGCGTGTGTCTGTTGGGGTGTGTGTAAGAAAGGAAGTTGTGTGAGTGTTTGTGTTGTGTAATGATATTTAGAAATTTTTTATTTTAGAAATATAAAATTTGTGGAGTTTAATGATATTTGGGAATTTGTAATTTACACTTAATGGATTTTTTTTTCAAGTTTATTGTTATATCTGTCTTCTGCTTGATTTAGAGTTCTATAATGTTAGAATCATGGTCAAAGTGATCTGGAATTATACAATGACAGAATCGCACATGCGATGCGTGTGCACGACAACTCGTAGACTTAATGGGAACCTAGTGAAGTTACATTATGTTTGGATTTCTTGTATTATGTTAGGTCTGCATAACAAGTTGATCAATCAATTGAATAATTGCAGGGAGGCTAGCATCGAACACAAGGCAGACCGGAGAGATCCTAATCAATGGCCGCAAACAACCACTATCTTTTGGTACTTCGGTAAGAGAGGTGTAAACATGGTGTAAAGTGCTGAAGAAGCGGCAACGCGTGTCAATTAATTTAGAGCGTAATGTAATTGTTTGTACCAGATTTTTTTTTTGGCTAGAACCTTTCATATAACAACGAATGATGGTTGCTAAATTTCTTTAGTCTTTTTTAATGACAATTAATGGCCACTAAATAGGAGATGATTGTAGACTACTCCTATTACCGTGGTTGCGGGTAAAATCCTCTTACTTATACCACATCCTGCATGCATGTGATGATCATAAAACCTATAAAATGCAGCTTCGAAGAGTTATGCTTCATGGATCTATTGGTTTTACGTTGCTTTAGAGCATACATGAATTAGTTTTTACAAATTGTGTTAGAACCCCGAGTCTACATGCTATACTTATATCTTTTGGTGTGGCTTAATTCGAAGGCACTCTTATTATTGTAACGATTTTACTGTTGATTTATGGTTAGGCGTACGTGACTCAAGATGGTACACTAATGACGACGTTAACTGTAAGAGAGGCTGTATACTTCTCAGCACAGCTCCAACTTCC